>OY292439.1:0-1200000 GCA_958496245.1 Perizoma flavofasciatum | reverse complement strand
TAGGTCACAATGATAAGGTGGCAGACGCACAACTTCTTGGCCATGCTCTCGCATCAAATCGTCGACGACATATTTTTTCGGCGGCTTTGTTCTCAGTATAATGGGATACAATTCCCTCTTTGTCATTTTGTCATTAAATGGAATATTGTGTTCACGTAGCCAATTTTGCATGTCAGCTTTAAGAGCAGCACTCACCGACTCAGCAGTGGGCGCTTTCACCGACTGCGTCGAATGGTAGGGTGCATTGTCTATGACAACTATACCGTTCGGCGGTAAATTTGGTATAAGCTTTTCACGGAGCCATTTTAAAAAATTGTTTGTGTCCATCTCGTTATGATAATCGCCGATTTTACTTTTACATTTATAAAGTAATTCTGCACCTTCAATGAATCCATTTTCTCCTCCAGCGTGTACAAGAATCCAACGTTGACCCGGATTTAAATTTTTCTTCACACTGCTGTCGGTATTATTTTGCCAGCATTTACTGACCGTACCTCTATAGTGGGAATGGATCCACGTCTCGTCCAGGTAGGTAACCGGTTTTTTATCAGCGCCAAGGTCATTATTCTCTTTCATACGGCGTAGGTAGCGAGCCCTCCATGCGGCGATGTCCGGCTTTTGTGTCAATACACAACGGATATTTTTACACTTTTTGAACTTGTAGCCCAATTTGTTAGTAAAAATATTTCTTAAATATGTTCTCACACCTTGAAAATTTAGGTCTCTCTTAACTGCTGCCAGAATTTTCTTCAAAGTTGGGATTTCTTTTTTTACAGCATAAAAACTGTTGATGATATTTCGTATTGCGCAAATGTCAAAATCATCTACTTCGATGCGTTTTTTGTACTGTTTACGCTTCTTACCCGGTGTCGATAATTTTGGTTCTGGGTGGGTTTCTAAATTATTACTAGTACTTGGAGTCGGACTAGCGCCCGGCGAAGTAGGTGGTTGTACTTTGGCTTCATTTTTAATTTTCATTAGAGTCCTCTTTGATATCCCAGTTGCAGCACAGGTTCGTTTCACCACTTGGTCTACAGGTATGGTGTACTGTTTATTTGCTTTCTCCGATTCAAAAAACTTGAGCACTTTCAAGATTAAATTTCTTGATTCGCTGTGTATTGTTTTTCCCATGACTTCAGTTTAACAGCTACAACAATTTTAATAACAACCAAACCAGTCCAAACTTAACAGTAAACAGTCTAAACTTAACAATAAATATTAAAAAACAAAACAAAAACAAAGCGAAAATATCAAAATTATCGGGACGTGTATCGGCAACGAAGATGCTAACCGTACTGTCGCACCGGGGAGTGCGCGGAGAGGTGACAGGGGAAGCGGGAGAGGCGCCGCATTCCAGCGAGGTGCACAGATATTGTGACCGGGTTGTAGTTGTCCATGTATAGGACATGACCCATCCTAACACGGGTCGGGCAAGTCGCAATACGGTCGATACGCTCGAGGGGTCCGATGAGGAGTCACTACCCTTGCCGCAGTAAACAAAAAACGATCATACGTATCCAGTTTTGCTTTCGCACAACTGATACGTTTTGATGCCGTATCTGGCCGCTTTTGTTTTTATGTATTGTCGGAATTTAATCGGACCTTTCCAAAGAGTCAGCGACTCGTCAATACAAATATCTTGAGCCAATTGGTTTAGTTCCTGAAATCGCCTGTTAAGGTGATCAAGTACTGGATGAAGAGAAGAGAATGAAGAGGATTGTCTTGAGACGATCCGCTGGATCGCTGGAAATGGAGAGCTTGGCTTAAATTCCAATACCTTTTTTCTGTAAGCAAGCTTCGGAAGACTTCCGTCCGTAAGAGAGGGAGCTTGCTATAGTACGACTTAATAGAAGGCATTCGAATAACGCTTAGCATCATTCAAAATGCCAACATGATCATTACCTCATCTACACTCGCGAGCAGCTGAATCGACTCAACCCTTCAAAATTTACGAAGTGTTTTTTTTTTAAAAATGGCTGGAATAATGAGCATAAATTCTTTTATTTTTAAAAGTTTAATCTTTATGTTTCAAAATGATACCATTATTGTAAAAATCTACCCACTACTTTTTAAATTAATCGGGTTTGAATGGAAAGTCAATGCAAGTTAAGTTAATAAGAGTAAATATAGGGTTGATCAAAATTAAAATAAAACGGAAAATGTATGTTTAACAATCAAGATTTATTATCTCAATACTTGGTGTTGCCTCCCCTAGCTTTGATAACAGCTCGAAGGCGGTTTCTCATCGAACTGATAAGTTTTTTGATCAGTTCTTGAGGAAGCCTTCCCCACTCCTCTTCCAGCGCTATCTTTAGCTCTTCGATGCTTGTAGGCGCCGGATTTCTGGCTCGTACCCTCCGTTTGAGTTCGTCCCATAGATGCTCTATGGGATTGAGGTCAGGACTTATTGCTGGCCAGTCCATGGTCCGTATACCAACTTCATCCAAGAACTGACGAGTGATTCGTGCTGTATGACACCGGGCATTGTCATGCATTAACAGGAAGCCGTCCTCGATGAAACCTTCATAAGGTAAGACATGGTCGAGAAGAATATCTTCCACATATCGCGCAGCAGTCAGACCGCCTCCTCAGCCTCCACCAGGGATGAAAACGAGCTCTGTTTTTCCTTCCAGCGAAATGCCCGCCCACATCATACAGGAACCACCGCCGTAGGCTACTGTTTCGGCAAAACAACACTGCGCAAACCGCTCGCCTGGACGCCTGTAGACCCGAGCTCTCCTGTCACTGCCATGTAGACACACTCTGCACTCGTCAGTGAACAGGACTGACCGCCATTGCTCAGCACTCCAATCAATGTGTTCGCGAGCAAATTCAAGGCGCGCTTGGCGGTGAGCTGTGGTCAATTTTGGGCCTCTGGCAGGCCGTCTTGGAATGAGGTTCGCTTCTCTCAATCGTCTTCTGACCGTCCATTGACTGATAGATCCTCCTCGAACTTCTCTGAGCTGCTGCTGGACAGAAACACCAGTGAGATGACGATTTCTGAGACTTGTCGAAACGATAAAACGGTCGTCTCTCTCAGAAGTAAGCCTACGCCGACTGGCCTCCTAGAGTAAGAACCAGTCTCTTGGAATCTTCTGTACACCCTCGACACAGCAGATTGGCTCAGGTTTAGTCGACGAGCGACTTCTCGCTGGCTAAGGTTCTGTTGCAGCAAAGCAACAACTTGAGCGGCTTCTTCTGATGATGTATCCATAGTAATTTTAAATCAGCGATCGTAACTTGCGTAGGTGTGTTTACGAATTTAAATGATTGGTGTTATTATAAAGCCTAAACATCAAGCTACAAAACAAATTAAAAATTAAGTACATTACTCAAGTCATTTTCGAAAAAAGTTACATTTTGTACTTTTTGTAGGGGTGAGTCGATTCAGCTGCTCGCGAGTGTATATGGTTTGATATGGTTGTATCAAACCATTCCCGTTGGAATGCATCGCTTATGATGGTTGTTGCAAAACGATTCGTTTCAGTGACTATTTCAGACAAAATGTCACCATCCCAAATAGCCCGAAACGAATCGTAAGCGTTTGAGAATTCACGCTGTGGTCCAGGTACTCTCGTCGGTCGAAAAACCTCCTTCTGACCTCCCTCCCACTCACCAACCGGCTTCCAATCAAAATGCTGGTCGGTGTGCGAGAAAGCTTCAGAATCATCTATAAAAAAAAGAAAAGTTTACTCATATTATAAACAGGAAATATTTTTTGTTTGTTTGTACCTAGGCTTTGAAACTACTAATAGGCTTTGAAACTACAGGACCAATTCTAACCGTTTTTTCACCAATAGAAAGCTAAATTATCAAGAAGTAACATAGGCTATAATTCATAGGCATAGGATCTAATTTAATTACACTCAGCGGCACAATTAACCGCCCACCTTGATTTTTTACGATTTTGGTTAAAAAAAAAATTGTGACAATACTTTTGAATGTTATTTTATAACGTAGGTATTTAGAAGTAAAATGAAAGATAATATTGTTTTTAATTATTACGTTTATTTATAAAAAAGTCTCAAAAACACTTTGACCGTAAATTAACAAATGTGATGAATGACTTAAAAATAAAAAAATCTGCTGATAAAATGAATTCTAATAGTGCGTATTTCCACCTCTAGCCCTCATTACTTCCATCAAACGGTTTGACATGCTGTCGATGACATCTTTGATCTGTTGTTGTGGAATGTTCTGCCACTCCTCAATCACGGATTGTTTTAATTCATCTATGGTGGTTGGAGCTGGTATGCGGCTTCGAACACGTCTTTTTAAATTGTCCCATATGTGTTCAATAGGATTTAAATCTGGACTCCGGGATGGCCATGGTAATTTTCTAATGCCGACGGTATCCAGGTACGCGGTAACAACTCTAGCAACGTGGGGGCGAGCGTTGTCCTGCATTAATAAAAAATCTTTGCCAATAAATGGAGCAAATGGCATTACATGAGGTTCCAACACTTCTGTTACATACCTCTGAGCATTTATTCCACCTCTTCGAAGATAACCAAGTCGGTGCGTGCTTCGTAAGTAATGCCGCCCCATATCATGATAGAGCCACCTTGGTAACCTACTGTTTTCACAACAGTACATGGTGCAAACCTTTCATTCTTGCGTCTGTATACACGCTGGCGACCATCAGGACCGTGCAAGCATATTCTTGTCTCGTCAGTAAACATAACATTCTTCCATTGTTCCATATTCCATTCGGCGTGCTCTCGGGAAAAACGAAGTCTGTCTCTCCGGTGGCCTACGAGTAATTGTGGCACTCGAGATGGTCGAAAAGCTCCAAGGGCATTCTCTCCTAGTCTTCTTCTCACTGTTCTTTCACTCACTTGAACATTGCGAACCTCACGAAGTTTGTTTCGTGCCTCAACAGCTGTAGTGAACCGATTTCTTAGAACATTGGTCACAAGAAATCGGTCGTCACGAGCGGAGGTGCATCTTTTTCGGCCCTGTCCTGGTCTTCGCTCATAAGAGCCAGTTTCCCGAAACCGTTTCACTGCATTCCTAAAGGTGGTACGTGCGACACCAAGCTTCCGCGCCACGTAACGCTGACTAAACCCTTCGTCGATAAGAGCGACGGCTCTCGCCACTGAATTAGCATCAAATGGCATGTTTGTGATGTCCAAACACTAGCTTTAAGTTACGAAACCAAAACAAACTCAAATTGTTTACTTTTAATGCCACTGGAGCAATGTAAGCAGTATGGCAACGATAACGATAATGAGACGAAGTTCGATATTTATCCTATTCACAACTTATGCGTATAAAAAACAAAGTTAAGTGGGTAGTTTGTAACTTTTTCGTCACTACATTTCTTTCACACTTGACTTATTTATGCCCCAATAACTTACAACTGCGATAACATAAAAATTTGCTACTTTAAAAGGGTGGGCGGTTAATTGTGCCGCTAAGTGTAGATCGCCGCGGCGGCGTTGTCTTCTGAACGCACATGACGCCATTTTGTTACTGGAATAACTTTAAGGATGGACAGTACTCTGTTGGCTACGAATTGTTTCCATTTATTAACGCCACCTTGTCCCAGAACAATCATCGAATCGGTCCAGGCGAACATGTTTATATCCTTATCAGAGAATGTATTTAAAACCCTTTCCATAAGACGACACAAGAGTAGAGCCCCTGAAAGTTCCATTCTTGGTAAACTGAGCTTGGTTTTGACTGGTGCCAGCTTCGTCTTGGCGGCGATCAATCTCGATGTGTGCTCACCTTTATCATTAATCGTAACTATGTAAATAACGCAAGCGTAAGCTTTCTCTGACGCATCACAAAATCCGTGTATTTGATAATAATTATTTTTATTTCCTAAATGTCTAGGTATTTCTAATTGATGTAGGTTCTGGAAGTCTGTTTTTAATAGATGCCATTCTTTGGTAAGCTCCTCGTTCAATGGTTCATCCCAAACATTTTTACCTTCCAACCATGTTCTCTGGAATAAAAGTTTCGCTTTAATCGTGAGCGGGGAAATCCAACCTAATGGATCAAATATCTTCGAAATATGAGATAATAACTGTCGTTTCGTTAACTTTCCATCATTATTTATTTATTTAAACTTATCCTGATATGTAAAGGTGTCCGAGCTTGACCTCCAACTGATTCCGAGAGTTTTCTTGGAGTCTCCGCTCTTAAAGTTGAGAGAAGAATCTATACTTTCTTCAGGTAAATCCTTGGTGAGCTCCGGTGTGTTACTTGACCACTTACGTATATTCATTCCGGCTTCACTTAGGATAGAAATTATTTGCTGTTGTACGTCTCGGGTTCCATTTATCGTTTCACCCCCTTCTAGTAAATCATCCATATAAAACGACTCCTGCAATGGCTTTATTGCTAAAGGATATTTATTAGTCTTACTATAGTCCATTGCTATTTGTTTAAGGGTCCTCATGGCAAGGTACGGTGCAGATTTTGTTCCATAAGTAAGGGTTGTAAGGGAATACACCCCTAGCGGCTTCTGTGATGATGATCTCCAGACGATATTTTGCAACGATTGATCAGCCTCTCGCACAGAAATAAAGGATGATTTTTTAAGAGGTATAGGATTTGATTTTCAAAAAAAACACAAAAAATTTGAAAAATTTGATGAACTCTTTATTGGAATCGATAGAACGATCAATATAATTTAATGTTTGAAGATGATTTCATGCAAATGCTGGCCTCCGGTTTAGATGGCCCATTCGCAAGGCCCAATTTCGGCACACTCTCTCCAACATATCGGCCGGTATATCACGAATAAATGCTTCAATATTAGCTCCCAGTGCGTCAATCGTTGCTGGTTTATCCCTGTAGACATGAGCCTTAACATGGCCCCACAAGAAATAGTCCAAAGGCGTTAGATCACACGATCTAGGCGGCCAATTGACGGGTCCAAAACGTGAGATAGAGCGGTTTCAGACTAGCGTATTTTTTTGCGCGTATACGGTCGTTTCAGCATACGCGCTTATACGCGCGCTACATTACGCGCTTCTAAAAACCATACTCGCGTAAACGGGCATATTTCGGCGTGTTCGCTCGCACCGGTGGTGTCGTCGTGTCAGTATCAACATGGATTCTGACGAAGAAACATTACTATTTGCGTTACTTATTCGCCGTCGACTGAGACGACGAAAAAAATGCTGGGTGTCACCGATAGTTGCATCAAGACTGATGACCGGTCACTTTAATAGACTTTACCCAGAACTGCGAAGTAATTCTAAACGATTCAAAAATTACTTTCGAATGTCTTTGAGCACTTTTGATGTATTGTTAACACATTCTCTGCCGCGTAGGTCACCGGTGACCTCACCTCGACTGGATTAAGGCGCCGCGTAGGGCATCGGTGACCTCAAGGCAGACCTGAATTTGAAACTACTTTGTGAGCCGTAGGCCACATTTACCAAATATTTATCTATAACAGGTGACCGGAGCGGCGCTGTAGAACAATCCTTTGGTACTCATATATTTGATATATATATTTATATATCAAATATATGAGTGAGATATATTTGGTTTCTGGCTACTCATATATTTGTTGAAAATATGTATGAAAATGTGAAGGGATGGCAAAAAAAACAAACTGGACCATTATAAATCTTATTTATTCTTAATAACTATCAATCATAAAGCATCATTTACTAATATGATCTCTTAAAATAACTACAAATAACGATGAGACTTATTGAAGCAGGGTAAACAGTAATGTACTTCACCAGGACAGTTTTTGCAGTATGTTACAACTTTTTTTGTTTTGTTTCGAGCTTCTTTTGAACCTAATGTTTTTACATTTTCTTTATAGCAAGTTACACAAAAGCGTCTCAATTTACTAACTGGTCCCTCTTTCTTCAATAATTCATGCTTCATCCTTTTAGGTTTCTCCTGCAGTGAATGATTCTCTTTATCGAGTCCTGAATCAACAAGGTACTCTACTATCTGACGCCTGAACTGCACTATACTTTCTTTAGATTTTTTATTTTCTTTATACATAATCCAAGCATTTACTAAAGCCGTGTTCAAGATAAGCTCGACACCCAGCTTTTTGTACCATTTTACTGTTTTTCTCAGTGGTGATGAGTATGAGGACATTTGATCACTCATATCAACTGAGCCTTTTGCTTCGTTGTATGCTAATATCATTTTAGGTTTTGTAACAGTTTTACCTTTTTTTAAAACTGTTCGTTTACCGTTTGAGTGTTTAGTCGAAAGCATCAACACATCGCGCTTATCCTTCCACTTGAGCACACAAATACCACGCTGATTCTCCATAGCTATGGATTCACCTTTTTCCAGTTTGGCGTCCACTACTGCTACCGGCAAACCCTATCTATTTTTTCTTAGGGTTCCAACTAGGTGGGTGTCTTGGTTCAGTAGTTGATTTGCCAAATCTAAACTTGTATACTAATTGTCTGTGGCAATTGTGTGACCCAAATTTAATATGTCTTGACAAAGAGACATAACGACATTTGTGGGTGTTGTGTTAACTATTTCATTGTTCTTTCCAGCATATAATTGTAATTTACAGGTATATCCGGGTATGGTGCAAAGCTTGAATAGTTTCATGCCATATTTGTGGCGTTTGCTCTTATTATATTGGCGAAAAATTATGCGCCCTCTATATGGTACTTGACTTTCATCAATGCAAACCGTTTCTTTTGGGGCATAATGTTTTTTGAAAGTTTCATTCAAGGTGTTTATAATAGGTCGTATTTTGTTGATTCTGTCGGATTTTTCCGCTGTCTCATTGTCTGTGAAATGCAGCATTCTCAAGAGCAGTTCGAATCTGTTTCGACTCATTACAGTAGCCGGGAAGTTCTGCCCGAAAACTCTATCTTTACTCCAATATAAATTTATTTGGGGGAGCTTCACTAGGCCCATGTATAGTATTAAACCGAAAAATTGTTTAATCTCATTCAGTGATGTCGGTTTCCATTCGTTTGCACGAGACTTAGGTTTGAAGCCTTTTTCAAGGCATTGCTGAGCAAACAAATTTGTTTCATTTGCAATTGTCTCGAAAACGTCATCTGGTACCAAAAGGCTAAAATATTCTCCCTCTGTAGCATGTTTGAGTTCATTAGCGTATGGTACCTTCATACCTGTAAATAAAAATAATAAACCAGATGAGTGCGAATATACACACAAAGCTTCTGCAAAACTTTGAAACTGTAATATCTTCACATCACATTAATATGAAAAAGTTTGTCTAATAACACGTGGATTAATTTTAATAGCAAAAAACCTAGCAATGTGGTATTTTTTAACACCACGTGGAAGTTTGGCATGGGGTTACTAGTTATTTCTTTCCAAATTAAAAAAATATAAGTATGTATAAGTTTTCTATATTTTGGTTAACAAGTGCTTTCTAAAACTTACCAGTTGGTTCCGTAAAAACTATAACAGATGGTTGATGTCCTCGTGGTCGTGTCCATTTTTGCATAGTATTCGATGTTTCTTCTATATTAGCCAGTTGTTCAACAACATAATTTTCAACCGAGTCAGATTCACTTTCTGAGCTACTTGCAATAATACGACGATGACGTTTTTTTGTTGGTAAGACACTCTCATCATCACTTAGACGTTCTTCGCATTGATTAATTGTTGTCACCAAATTGTTTCCTATCTCACTTAAAAAACTAGCTTCTAGTAGGTCAATGTCATGTAAGTCTTCTTGAGAAATGACTATATCTCCCAAGTCGATGTCTATATCAGATATTTTCATGATTCACTACTTTGCATTAGCACAGATCCAATAAAAAATAAAGCAACCGTTACGCGCGAGCGCTTACGGACGACTGAGGTGTGCGGGTGACCGGAGGCGTGACCTACCCGGCGCCTCGATAACGAATAGTCACTTTTTCGTATTACATCGCCGCGTAGGTCATATACGACCTCATTAGTTTTTTTTTAATATCTTCGGAACCCCATTGCTGATCAAACCCTATCTTATATCAAAATTCATATTTTGACCTAACGCTTATATTTCCATCAAAAAGTTTTTTTGTAATTTTTGTCATTTATACTACCGGCAGACAACGTGTTAAATATATTAAAATCACAGTTAGAGCATAAAGATACTGTGTTAAGGAAAAGCATATCTGCTGAAGAGAGGCTTGCGATCACTATAAGGTGAGTATTAAAAGTCAAATGTTTACGTTTACAAAATTTATTTACGAAATTAGTTATTATTTATGAACAAATCTTGAAAAATTTCTTCACTATACTCCGGGGACTGGTGCTCTGAATTTCTATGAATGTTGGAAGTAGTAGAAGTAGATGGCAATGGAGTAGACGAACCGGGTGGGGGGCTTGCGATTGATGTCGAATTTGAATACTGACTACTCATAGAAGTAGCTCCTGTTCGATAACCGTATTCTGTATATGACTTATTATAATCTTTATATCTCTTCATAACACTCATTATATCATATTTTAAATCAAATTTACTACTCGGATCCATATTTTTAAAATCTGGCAATAATGATAACAAAAATTGTTTGTCCGGATCATCATTGTCTGCTGTTTCCATATTTTTTTTCTTTTTATTTACAATATTATCTGCTAAGATTTTGAACAAATTTTCTTCATTTTTTCTTTTTCCTGACGAGCTAGACCTAGTTGTTTCAACAGTAATATCTGAAGCATCATTACTATCATCGTTATCTTTAAAGCCATCTTCAATGTTTACAATTTCGTCGTCTGTATTTTCTTGTTCGTCTTTTTTAGGTTTTGTTTCATACAGTGGTTTCAAAAACAATAGATTATTGAAATAGGCGTAAGGCTTTGAGTTTTTGGTTCCAGAACCGCTTTTTAAATGATTCTTCTTCAGTTCTCGTGAGAATGCATCTCTGATGCTTTTCCATTTTTTCTGAATAGTAGTGCCTGAAACAAGTATTTTAATAAATGTATAAATTAAATATAACATAGAAGTTGTTGCAGGTTTCTAGCATCGGGATGCACATTTACCGAGCTGCATTATTCATACAAATGTGGGATTTCTACAGTATCAAGCATTGTGCGGGAAACTTGTTTAACAATATGGAATTCTTTGAAATTTATATGCATGCCACCAACATCTGAAGAAGAATGGTTGAAAATTGCGAAAGGCTTCAATAGTACCACAAACTTTCCTAATCTTCTAGGTGCTATCGATGGCAAACATATAGAAGTATTTCAGCCGGCTCACAGTGGCTCACTTTACTTTAATTATAAACATTATTTTTCTGTTGTGCTATTAGCAGTTTGCGATTCAGATTTTAATTTTATTTTCATTGACGTGGGTTCTTACGGAAAAAGTGCAGATTCGCAAATATACAAAAACAGTACACTATACAAAATGATTAATGAAAAGTCATTGAATATTCCTAAACCCAGACCCTTACATACGAGGGCGGGTCAATAAGTCCGTGACTTTTGGAATAAAACACAGATTTTTTGATAAATAAATAATTTTATTTTTCAACGTAGTCTCCCTTGAGCTCTATACACTTTGTCCAACGCTTCTCCAATTTTTTTATCCCTTCCAAAAAATAGGATTTGTCGAGGTCCTCAAAATAGGCCTTTGTTTGCGAGATGACTTCATCATTGGAGTCAAATCTTTTTCCACCAAGCCATTTCTTCAGGTTTGGGAACAAGAAGTAGTCACTCGGAGCCAAATCTGGAGAATAGGGCGGATGAGGGAGCAATTCATAGCCCAATTCCTGGATTTTTGCCATGGCAACTGCACATGTGTGCACCCTTGCATTGTCTTGGTGGAAAAGAACTTTTTTCTTGGACAAATGAGGTCGGGTTTTTTTCAAATCGTCATTGAATCGGTCCAATAAGTTGGCATAATATTCCCCATCGATTGTTCTTCCCTTTTGAAGGTAGTCAATGTGGATTATCCCGCGTGCATCCCAAAAAACAGTCGCCATAACTTTATTGGCTGACAAACCCACCTTGGCCTTCTTTGGCGCCGATTCACCCTTAGAAACCCACTGTTTTGACTGTTGTTTGGTCTCTGGTGTGTTGTGATGGATCCATGTTTCGTCCACGGTTACAAAACGGCGCAAAAACTCCTCCATATTGCGATTAAACAACGCCAAACCTTCCAGTGAAGTTGTTACACGATTGCGTTTGTGGTCGACTGTGAGCAAACGCGGCACCCATCTTGCGGAAAGCTTTCTCATGCCCAAGTGATCATTCAAAATTGAAACCACTGAGCCATGCGAGATCCCTACGGCTTCCACAATCTCTTGCACTTTCAATCTTCGGTCGGCCAACACCATATCGTGAATTTTTTCGATTGTTTCGGGTGAAGAGACCTCAACTGGGCGTCCAGGACGTTCGGCATCTTCAGTGCTTGTACGGCCACAACGAAATTCAGTAAACCACTTTTTTACCATTGAAATCGATGGTGCAGAGTCCCCATAGTATTTATCAAGCTTAGCCTTGGTCTCGGTAATGGTTTTTTTTCGCAAAAAATAATGCTTAATAAGCACACGAAATTCACTTTTTTCCATTTTTTCCTCAAATTAGTGGGTAGTCTGATAAAGATAGCTGTCAAACACAAACTAACTGACACAGCAAGTTCAAATTTTGACAGGAGTCAACTGACAGATGCCTGTTGACAGGAGTAGTGTTGCTTTTTCAGTAAAGAGGTCAGAAATTCAAAAAGTCACGGACTTATTGACCCGCCCTCGTAGTTCAGGCGAGCCATTGCCGTTCACATTCATTGGCGATGAGGCTTTTGGGTTGGAAGAAAATATGCAAAGACCATATAGTGGCAACAATTTGTCACCAAAACAAAGAATTTACAATTACAGACTATCCAGAGCCCGCCGCCATATCGAATGTGCATTTGGGATTCTGGCTAATACATGGAGGATCCTCCACCGACCACTAAATGTGTCAATTGATTTGTGCGAAGATATTGTAAAATCTTGTTGTGTCTTACATAATTTTGTTCGTCAAAGAGAGAATAATTATATTTCACCGACAACAAATGGCACTCAAGATACTGTATGTAACCTAATATCGAACACAAGAAATAGAGCGGCATATGATATCCGCAACAATTTTGCTGACTACTTTGTGAGTGATGCAGGGGCACTTCCATGGCAATCAAAATATGCATAATAAAAGATATAAAATAAAATTTAAAAGTTTTTTATTTGTTACTGTTGGTATAATGAATCAACATACCTATTAGACATTTTTCTGCACTTGTTTTCTCTTCAAAGTTTGGTTCCAACGCTGCAGATAGTTCCTCCCAAGCATTTCGTTTTATTATTCTATTAGAATATTCCTTGGTCCTACTATCCCATATTGCTGGGCGTGATTCAATTTCAAAAATAAGACGTTCAACAGTATATGACATTGTAAAACGTAATCCACTGCTAAAATGTATATCCACTGCAATGTGAAGTTGTCAACTGAGACGCGTGCGTGCGTGGTCTCCGGCAGAGGGGGAAATGGGCGCGCGGGGAGGTTTCTCTCGCAGCTCGCACTTATACGAGCTTAGAAGCGCGTCAACGCTCGTACGAGTCGAGCGTGTGACAAAAGGCGCGCCTATACACGCCTACATGCGCTTCCAAAAACGAGCTCATACGCACGTATAAAACGCTAGTCTGAAACCGCTCTCACACTCCGTGGAGCGCGCTCCATGCCGCGTGCGATCGGAGCGCTTTGGATCGTCCGGTGTGGATCCGGCTGATGGACATTGTCGGATATATTCCGGTCTAGCACATTCACTGCTTAACATATTATTAAAATAATTAGCCAGGAACCAAATTTTTTTAAAGCGTATTTTGATTATGTATATATGTATGTTTAAAAATATGGATAAAAGTAAATTGTTATTATTATTCTTTTAACCGATTCGTTGCGATGTCTAATTTTGTAAACTTCCAACTGTAGCGTTGAACAAAATTAACGTGACACGGCTGCCGTGCCAAGCGCCATACGATTAAATGACACGGCTCCTGTGTCTTCAGCCATGCGGAAAAGAAAACAGTGTTTTTTTCCATTTTTACGTGGTTCTAAGCATAAAACTTTTAGTTTACATTCGAAATCTAACGTGAACGGTCGGGAACGTAGTTTCAAGTGATAAAAAGTGGAAAAATAAGTGTATTTTTGGAAATGGATGGTAAGTGGCTTTTTTAATACAGTTGTGATAAACCTTTTCTACTGAAATTAGTTCTAATAATATTTTTTTGGTTTTCCTGATAAGAAATTTCAAGTATTTTAAAGTAAATTATTGCCTATTTATTGTTTAAGAATTACGGCGTAAAAGAAAGTATATTCCCGAGACAGAAATTGAAACTCAATGCGACGACGATGACCAAATATTTGAGCAGAATTCGCAAACATATTCACAACACTGGGAAAACTCAGAACACTTGAAATCTATACATGAGGATACTTCAACCTGCATAGAAAAAGAGATGGTGGACAGATCAACGTGTTTAGAAAATAATATGGTGGACAGTTCAAAGCGCATAGAAAAAACTAAGGATGATGAGCGTCATGTTCCAACTGTATTGGATATACATGGATGTAAATATTTTGGCCAGTTAGTTTCAAATGAACTACTGCGCTTCAAACCATATGACAGAAATATAAAGATGCAGAAAATTTTAGATTTATTAAGAGAATAACTTTAATAACTTTCTAACAAAAATTAGATAAGGGATATTATAGTGTAGGTAAGACTTAAATAAAACCAGGTTTTGTATTAATTCACATTTTAATGAAAATGTTACATGCAGCTTGTCTGATTTACTTTAAGCGGAAAATTAAAAACTAATCAAAATTAACAATATTTTTTTACGTTAAACGGTTTTATTATGTAAGTATTGTCATCACAACTAATAAAAGTGTACATACTTTTATTAGTTGTAAAAAAAAATATCAGATTAATTAACAGGAAGGGCGTCAATTTTCAATGGCTAAATTTGACCAAACCTAACAAATAAATAAACAGGTCAAACTAAATAAAACCGTTTAATTAATAATAATGAAAACATTATACATTTTGTGCAACGAAAGTTTTTGGAGTTGTCTTAGAGTTTGTCTTAGTTAGTAGTGTTTTACATAATTTCAGTATTTGTGAAATTCTCTGAAACAATTATTTAGGCACAGACCTGGAAATCCAGGGCAATCAGGACAGCCAAATAAAGCAGAAACTCTTTTTTTATTTTTCAAGTAACAAACTACATCTTTTTCTAAGAGTATTGCCATCTGCTCTCTTTGGCAAGTTGGCGGGTAAATGGATTTTTCCCTCTGATAGAGGCCGAGAAAGTTCAGTTCTATTTGGCATTGGCAATAATTCCTCCATTATATCCATTCTAAATTTGTAAAGTATAGTTTTATTTTGATAATTTTTTGCGTTAAAAAGCAAAAAGCCATTTACGAGACATATTTGAATTATATGTATTATCACTTTTTTGTACCAGCGTAGGGTCTTATGCTCGCAGCAATAGTAACTGAGCATCTGGTCATGTCGATCTATTGACCGCATGTATTTATTATATTTTATTTGTACGGCTGGTTTATATTTGACTGTCCGTACACGGCGACTAGTAGTCCCTTGATAGTGACTGGTGTGTTCACTACTTATAAACATTATCTCTCGTTTATCATGCCACTTGGTGACAACAATTTTTTTTCTGTTATGCATTATACATGATTCTCCAGGTTTTAATTTTGTGTTAGTGACCTCTGCTGGATTCCCAATACGGTTTGCTCGTAAGGTACCGGTAACGTATGTGTGTTTACATAATAGCTCCTCAGTTAAACCCACGCTGGTATAAAAATTATCTAAATACAAGGAATGGCCTTTTTCAATATACTTTTGCATAAGCAAATGAACCACTTTTTTAATATGATTTCTACCGCCGACTTGAACATCCTGGGAGCCTGCGTACACGTGAATATTTAAAATAATTCCGTTGGCATCGGCTAATATGTATAATTTAATTCCGTATTTATGTGCTTTTCCTTTATTGTATTGACGGAAGAAAAGTCTTCCTTTCCACAGAATAAGAGACTCATCGATTGTTAGCTCTCTTAATGGATAATATACTGAATTAACCGTGTCATTTAACAAATCAATTAAAGGTGTAATTTTAAATATACTCTCTGGTCTTTCATTATTCTGAACATTTAAGGCTCTTAAAATTAAAAAAAACCTGTCCCTCGACATAAATATATGTGGACTTAAGCGGAACAGATAATGAGTGGACCAATAATCTACCATTCTATTGAGTTTTATTGTTCCCATCAGCAACAGTATGCCTAGAAATATTTTAAATTCGGCGACACTTACATCGGTCCATTGTCTAAATCGAGCTCGAGAAGTAGTCGCTGCTGCTTTCAGTCTGTTGCCGTACTTATTTGTACAATCCAATATTAAATTCATGAATTGGGCATTCAAAAATAAAAAAAAATAGTCCAAAGGACTTTGGACGTGTTCGTCATGTGGCGACAATATACCACTGGTTCCCGTAAAGGTAATGTTAGGCATATTACTGGGATTACCAGGAAACCAGCCGACCGTTTCTTCTTCCCCTTCGTCCTGTAGATTTGCCTGAGAATCGCCAATATTTATTATTTCTTCGTCCGGATTTGCACTACTCATTTCATCCAAAATGTTATCATTGTTTCCGCTCAAAATTCCGTATAACTCTTCGTCACCAAATAGATCTAAACCTGGTATATCATAAAATGGCTCAGTTTCTTGTGGAGACATCATTCTTTCTAACTCCACTATAAAATATAATATAATAAAATATAAAGGATAAATTATAGAAATTATGATTCGGGATAAAAGCGTAAAATAATATGTTTATAAACAAAAATTTTCGGGAACATGAGTTTGAACATTCGGATTATAATCGGAAACGGTATGCCGAATAATTTTGGGGGCTGAGCCAATATGGACGCCAGTAATACTACAGTAAAATAAAAAAAACTTACTTGATATTCACGGCAAGCAGAAATGCGTGTACACGTGCTGAAGTCAACACACCGGCAAATCTCGGAGTCCAGTTCAATGCCACAATCGTAACAACGCACAATCAGAGTCCAGTAACACTAGTGTTACTGGACTCTGATTGTGTCAGACGTCATATTCGTGACGACTGTGGCTAGCACAGTCGTCACGAATGAAAGACACAGAGTCCAGATAAAAAAGCGAAGGTAAACAGCAAATAAGTGGAGTACGCACGTCTGATTACTAAGGATAGCAAAACAGAAGTAATTCACAACACAAAACTAGAGATAACAAACAGGATGCATCCACCACTTTCTTAGGTAGGTGGTATCCTTCCAAGCAAAAATAAACCATGTACACCAGGCGTATCGTCTATTATGCATTGTCCCTCTCCAACTGGGGTTGTCCATTGTTTAAAGCAACAATTTGAGTCTTTTGTCTTTTTCGAAGGAACAACAGCGCTTAATGCAACTCTCTGTCGTCTTGTCTGCAGTAACATAGCGAAAGGACATAAATAATAATATAAACATATCTCACAAAATCTTCATACTTATGCTCCTATCCCTCCTATTGGACTCCTTAGCAGTGACCAACACAGCCGAAATCAAGACTCCCGATCTGTAGACGTACTCGGCAAACTCAATTATCCTGATTTGTTGACTACATCCTATTTCGGTAGCGGTAATTGTCTTTTGCGCTAAGATTCTCCTAAAATGTAAAAAAAATGTTCTCTCAAATCGTTCACATTTCTGATACAAAAATAAGCGATTTTTGAATATTATTTATTTCAATTATATTATTATACAAAAATTCTCATCATTAAAATTTTCAAAAAGGTTGGTGACCCCTATTTTTTAAAAAACAATA
Source organism: Perizoma flavofasciatum (assembly GCA_958496245.1). Classification (NCBI taxonomy): domain Eukaryota; kingdom Metazoa; phylum Arthropoda; class Insecta; order Lepidoptera; family Geometridae; genus Perizoma; species Perizoma flavofasciatum. The sequence continues at coordinate 1,182,170 of OY292439.1, read as the reverse complement.
CAATATCCAGAAACGAATGCTACAAGCTTCATTAACGTTAAAAATAAAAAAGTTTTGTTCTCGGGTAGATCTCTCTAAAACTTAATTTGAAGGAATTACCATCGATTTCAAAATGGCACGGCTCACGTGCCTAACGCCACACGCAAAAGAAAATGATGACACGGCTGCCGTGCCATCCGCAACGAATCGGTTAATAAATAATAACCTTTTTCGGATCCGAGTGTTCGGCACATAGCGCGCCCGGTGCCGGTCACTCGGATCCGAGCGCTAGGGACGACAATGGTTGAAATAAAACTACTGCACAGATTTCAATTATTCTTTTACCATTCAAAAGCTACATTATCCTTAAAGGCTGTAGATAGTAAATAAAATATAATACGCATTTGAATAATTATTTATTAAGGAAAACATTCATAAATCTGAGCGATACAATCATAATTATCAAAAATCAAATCAAAGCCATAGAAACAAAAGTATCAAGTACAAAATAATTATAAGTTTAATTGAATACACTCACAGAAAGGTAGAAAGGGATAAAACAATAATAATGAAATTTAAAACAATAATCATGTAATTTAAAACACTTAGGAATGTGCTAGGCAAAAGCATTTTGTACAGAAACCTGGAGAACCTTCACATTGCTTACATTCATAAATTGTTTGCACCCTTTTTTTTTGTGCTTTGCAACCTTTGCATTCTTTTCGGGCCACTTCGATAGTTTCTTTCGTGACACTTCCTACTGTCTTAAGTCTCGTCCGGATCTTTTCTATTTTAGTGAGTTCGTGTTTCATTTTCAAAACATTGCGTCGACTGACGTCATTAGGATCAGGTAAAAGCTTTTCCAGTATCTTCATACGGAAATCATATAGATTTAATTTATCATTCGCCGAAAATTTATTGTACAAGTGCAATGCATTAGTGAGGCTCATTTGCAGCATATGCACAAACAGCTTCTTGTACCAACGCAGCGTCTTCCTTTGGATCTTCAAGATCAGATGTTGGCATACTATCCAGTATGCCAACATCTGATCTTGAAGATCAACGCCCGACATAAAATTATTGTAATGGACGATTGCCATTGGTTTCATTACTTCAGATCCCCTTTTGGAAGTAGTCTCCATCATCTCACTACCATGTTCTGTAGAAATATACAGAACGTATCGCTTATCCCTCCATTTTCCGACATGAACGCCGTTTAAGAACAAGGATTTGTTTTCTCCTTTTTTCAGTGAAACAGAGCCAATTCCGACGGGATTATCTTTCCTGTTTTTTCTTAACGTTCCTGTGCAGTACGTCATTCGATCTAGCAATTTCACAGCCAGGCCATAAGAATTGTAGTAATTATCCATATATACATGATGGCCATAGTCCAGTCTCTCTTCTAGTAGTTTGAACACAATCTTACTACTATGTCCTTGCCCTGATGTCTCATCATTAGCACCGGCGTAAACTTGAAATTTTAAAACCGTACCATCTGGTTCTGCTAAAACATAGAGTTTAATGCCATATTTATGACGTTTGTTTTTTATGTATTGTCGGATCAGCAACCGACCGCGCCACAATACCATTGACTCATCCAATGATAGCTCTTTACCTGGACAATAAATAGTTTTCATTTTATTGTTAAAATGATCCATAAATGGTCGGATTTTGTTGAGACGGTCTTCTTCACTGGATTCAGACGTAAAGTGTAGGCACCGTAAAATCATTAGAAAACGATTTCGTGCCATGAATTTTCCGAAGCATGGAATATTAAACAAATAGTGTCGTTTCCAATAATCATTTAAACGGTTTATTCGAATTGTTCCTGTGTAAACAAGGAGTCCTAAAAATGTCAACAGTTCTTCCTTTGTTAAATCTTTCCAAGATTTTATTCTGGAGTTTTGTTTGACGTTTTGTGCATTACCGACTCTTATTGCGTTCGCGTTGGTCTCGCGAACTATAAGATCTAACAACTCGTCATCAATCAATAATCGGAATGCTTCGTAAGGATCAGTTGGAGGCGGCACTAAGAGTTCCTGTTCCTTAGTAAACTCTATGTTTTTCATGGAGCTTGGATCACTGCTCCAGGTGGTAGTGGCTCCTTGACCAGAGGGTGAGTTATTGGGTGATAGATAATAATTATCTGGTAAGTCCGGAGTCCTACTTCCAGATCTCCGAACAGACAGAATTGATGGAGAGGCGTCATTACGTTCAGGCGAAAGGTTGGGGGTGATCGCATCGGATCTCAGAAGAGATACGCTAGGTGTTGAACAGGTAGGGTTTAATAGACAGCTATCTGGTATATCCGGGAAAAAATCTCCATAGTCCTGTACAATATTCGGCGATGTAGGACGGCAGTCAATTTCATAATTGAATTCAAAGCTACTGTCTCCCTCAAATTCCAGTTGGCGAGGCGCTGGCTTCGATGCTGAGGAACTATTTGGATCTGGTAACTTCCACGATTGAGCAGAATTATTACGCGTGGGGCCATCCCTAAATGTAGGTCTTAATCGCTTACATTGAATGATAGGCCTTCCGTCTGACTCACATAAACCACGTTTTGATGCAGATGAACTTGAAGGTTGAGCTGGTGGTACACGGCTGGCCGTCTTTGAGGCAGGTGATCTTGAAATAAAATGAAATTAAGTACAATTTACTGTTATTATTAAGTTAAATTAATTTTATGTCATGCGTTCTTATCAGATACATAGTCATTAGTTAGTCATACCTCAAAGGTTGAGCTGGTGGTATAGGGCTTGTCGTCTTTAGGGCAGATGACCTTGAAGGTTGAGCTGGTGGTACACGGCTGGTCGTCTTCTGCTTCCGTCTAGTATCAAAGATACTATCATCACTGCCGCAACTAGACGAGACCTCTGAACTTGAAGAGTCTTCATCAGCTCTTTGAGAATACACATCCTCATCACTATAGTCAGACTCATACTCATCACTATGCCGACGCTTTTTTCTAGAATTACTCGTAGATTTACTTCCAGACGGTCCAGCCTTACTTTCCATTTTAGTGCAAAAATAGCTTTGATACGATCGTGTGTACAAGTCACAATCAAACTAACATAAACTCGCCTCAAACGCCGGCGGCTTACTGACGACTACAAAATACACGGCCCGCTCGCTCGTATCCGAGTGGGCGGCACCGCTACTATGCCCCCTCCCCACTCGGATCCGAGTGTTGAGCACTAAATGTGCTAGAAGCGTCAATATGAGGGGTGGTAGATCCAGTGTAATCAGGTTGTTGGGAGCTAGTAGATGGGCATTGTCGAATATATTCCGGTCTAGAAGCGTCAATATGAGGTGTGGTAGATCCAGTGTAATAATATCCAGGTTGTAAGTGTTTGTGGAAGGCTGTAATAAAATGTTACGTGAAGGAAGTGTTACGGAAGATTGAGTATGTTGTCTATTGGCTTTTATCCTTCGACATACTTGCAGTATTTCAATTTTGGCTTGAAATTTTTCGTCGTCTGTCATAGACTGTAACGTAGGAACTAAAGAGAGAGCAAAATGTTTCTCTTCGTCTAAATCATCTTTTAGTATGTTCAACAAAGTTTCTTCGAACTTCGGACCTGAGTTAACTTTTTTTTTCCTTGTATTTTGTGTTATAGGTACATTTGAGCCCATAGTGCAGAGGTTTCAGTCTCATCTTCGGCTTCAGCTGCAGTGGAATCTAGATTACCATCAGTGGGTCGTTCTGCTAATGAAGATTTAAGAAATAGCAACTTTTCAAAATATCGATATTTTCGACGTTTCTTTGCCGCTTGTCCGGATGTTGTTTTTTGAGCCTTTAATTCTCTTGAAAAGCAGGTTCTCAAGTTAAGCCATTTCTGCTGGACCTCTGCACCTATAAATGTATACAATAAAATATATATTTATTTATCTGTTTAACAGATAATAATTACAAAACTTGAAGCTTATTTCTATAATAAAGGGTGTATCGGAAAGGGGGTGTACATGTACCCGAAGGGAGATCAAGAATCTACTCATGAAATTAAGTAACTCTCCCACAGAAACCCATATAGAATTCAAAAAATTTTCTTCGATCTCCCACGTACTAATTAAATAGGTATAACACGTCGATTTGTATGGGAGATCGAAAACAAAAATTGGATTTCTTTGGGAAAGTTGCTTAATTTCAGGAGTAGATTAAAACTTCCTTGGTGTATATACCCCCTTTCCGTTACACCCTGTATATCTTTATGTAATACGTATATTTTTTACAGATATCTGGCAACTGGCAACAGCTTCAATACCCTCTCATTTACATATCGAATAGGAGCAACAACTGTAAGAAACATCGTAAAAGAGATACGTGTGATCAAATTTGGGCAACAATGCAACCAGTTTACATGCCTCAAAGGACAGAAGAAGATTGGGTTCAAATTGCAGATCAATTTTATGCTCGAACTAATTTCCCTAATGTCATTGGGGTACCAATGACATTAGGTGCCTATAAGAAAATCATTAGATAACACTCTCGTTTGTTTCACAGAGCGACCGTGTCCGAAGAGGACATCAAGGATGCTTTCTCCAAGCGAGGCTTCGCCATCAAAGCTTTCAAGTTCTTCCCGTAAGTTGAAACAACACTACTTGACCATACAACTTCGCAATCTTGTCAAACACTTTTGTCAACAACATTATCCAGTTTCATTTCTATTTTCAAGTTAAGCAAAAATATCCGTACGTTCCCAAATTTGTTTTTCGATGGCAAACATATTCGGTTAATTCAACCAAATAACTCTGGATCTTCATTTTTTAATTATAAAAAATACCATTCTATGGTGTTAATGGCTTGGACTGATGCCGATTACAAATGTATTTATATTGATGTTGGTGCATATGGAGGTTCTTGCGATTCAAGTGTTTTCAAAAACTCAAATATGGGAAAAAGATTAGAGGAAAATAGTTTGAATATTCCGAATGGAAGAATATTGCCCCATGACGATAATGGAAAAAATATGCCGTTTTATCTTGTGGCTGATGATGCGTTTGGGCTTTCCAATACTATTTTACGTCCTTATGCTAAGAGGGGCTTATCTTATGAAAAAAAAGTCTACAATTATAGACACACAAGAGCTCGCCGGATGGTAGAATGCACTTTTGGTATTTTGGCCAACAAATGGCGAATATTTCATAGAGGATGTAAATCTCGATGTAAACCTAGATTTTGCAGAATCTATAATAAAAACATGCTGTGTAACCTCGTAAATCTCGTAAACCTCGTACGAGGTTATGACATGTTGCTGTGTAAACATGTCATAACCTCGTACGAATTAAAGATGGAATACAATTCAAAGACACGTTTTATGACGCTCCACTAGAAAATATAGTATCTCATGGTGACAACAGAGGCAGAAACCTCACCGGAGGTATAAATGTCCGACAATACTTAACGTCTTATACAATACTTAAGGCTCTGTACCTGGTAATACGATATACCTCTAGTATAAAATGTTTTTTTAAATAAATAAATAAATAATACAATGTACGAAACTAACCTCGTTTTCTTTTATTTTCTGGATCTAATTCCAAACATCCAGATACGACTTCTATGCAAACTTCCTCCCATAGCTTTTTCTTCAGATTGATGTCTGAGTACTCTTTTAGACTTTTTAAGTAAAGCGCAGGCCTTTTTTCTACACTGTTAATGAACTCCTCCGTGTCGTCCGTAATAGTTCCCGCCATGGCGACAAGAGACGTGGCGCCGCTTCAAATGCTTATACGAGACTGGCAGTCGCGGTCAGTCGCGGATCGACTGTTTAGTCGATGGTCTGCGCACATCAATACAATGCAATACAAATTGAGCGCTTGATCGATAGTTGTCCAACTTTAAATCAAAAGCAAATCGATATAGCTTTTTGACTTTTTTGTTGAGCAACTGTTCCTTTGAAAGAGGAAGTTCGAGCTCTTTTGGATAAAAATGTATGAACCATCACATATTAAAATAGCTTTAGGTGTTTCACCACTCCCAAAAATATGGTTTGGTAGCACTCTATTTCTTTCGATGACTTCGCTCCGTGTAATGTGATCGAGTTCCAAACGCAGGTGAACAAAATCATTGAACAGACATCCTGTAAACTTAATTTTTCCGTCAGTACTTTGCCTTGACTCGTTAAAAACTGTACTCAATCTTAGGCTCGGTTCACCAGTCCTTATTTTGCTGAGATAAATACCTAAGTCTGCACGTGGTGTATTTGAACCTCTACGTAGGCTCGGTACTGGATCAAGCAGTTCATTGAACTGAGTGCGATTTAAGCCAGTCCAGAAATGAAGATCTTCCAGTGTTATTTCATTAATATTTTCAAAATCAATTGGAGATCTTTGTTCTAGTGCCTGAACATAAATATTTCTAATATCCAGATTATTGTCAGCATTAAAATCGAAATGACGCCGTGTCATTCTATCAGGTATATCTTCCAAAGATATGTTAGCCAAATGATTTTGACATATCCATGCAAGTGGGGGTATGAGCAAGTCGTAATAACTCATAAGATATACCCTAATGCTGTTAGGCATTTGGCGGAGTTGCAAGTTGTTGCAGCCATCTATCATACAACACCGTGATGTAATTTCTACCCTACTAAGACCCGCAACAGGAATCGCAGCGACAGCTTGAGGTGCAGGTGCCAACAGGCATGACAAATCCATCTCGTTCCATCAAATGCTATCTGAAACAAGAAACAAAAATTCTAATTCATAAAAATTGCCTGGAAGAGATCGCTTGTAGCGATAAGACGGCCTTTGCCTGCTAGTTAAGTTGTTTTTTGTAATCTGTTTCTTTCACTTAGAGAGTAATAGAGTGTTAATCTAATTCATTGGCAGGTAGTTAAAAAGGAAAAAAAAAACAAAGACCGACATCATAGTTGATCGTATGTTATACTCTTATACTCAAAAAACATACGGAAGTATTTGACAAGGTAAAGCAGACTAAGTGAAGTATACGAAGAAAAAACAGTGATTTGGTCTACTGATATTACCTATAGTACCCCTGTTTATGTCGCTCTGAAAATGTTATAAGTACGATGTAGGTATACTTAAAAGTACTCGCCTCTCGTGACGGTTGCAGATCCTGTATTATATGCTTCACGAAATCTCGCCAAGATTCAAAAAAACGTTGAGAGGATGTCTTCGAAGCCGTCAAGTGAACGGTTACACGTAACACAGGTATTCATTTTCACCAATAACCAATCGATAAGCAAACTTGTAATCCAAAAATAAAAAGCAATAGGTAGTCGTTTAAAATAAAATCGGTTAAAAATAACAGGAAAGAACGACAGATCACAACGAATACTGTCGAAGGACTGCGTGGTGCACGCCGACGACGCCAAGCCCTCCGCGGCGCTCGCGCACAGAGCGATAGAGAGAAGCCGCGCTTTTGCGCTCGGCTTCGATACCGAGACATCACGAATTTACCTACGACCGACCGAGCTATTTTATAATTGTTATATTATACGCTGTTAGGCCTCGGTCTCGAATTTTGCGGGCAGCGGGGCGGCGGCGGCGGCGGCGCGGGAGAGGGGCGGGCAACGCATACCTGTTCTCGAAACCAGCGGGCAGATCGCGCGGCACTGTAGCGGTGTAGTGTTGTGTTCGTGGTTGTGTTGTCGACATTCGCAAACGAAATGTCTGAAAATCGGCGACAACATCTTTTTGATTCAAATGTATTCCTAACGCTCGATTTATTGTGGGCAAAAGAAGAAGTGGATCCCTACTATAGGGCAAGGAAAATAAATGGCGAGTTTTATCGAAATTATGAAGAACAGAGACAAAATCCCGATAAATTCTACGACTACACCAGAATGAGTGTAGAAACTTTTGACTATATTCTAGAAACTATCAAGAGTGATTTAGAGTCTGGAATTAATCCAAAAAGTTTTAGAGGTATATCTCCAGCAGAAAAATTATACATAACGCTTGGGTAAGTAAAACAACGAAATTGTAATTTGTAATTGTATTTATTGATAGTTTCAAAAAGGAAGTGTTGTACCTACTAATTTAGTAAATAGTTTGGCATCGGTATTAAGTTCCCAGATACAATAATTTTAATTAAATACCTACTACACACTAATCAGCCTTAATTATTTATCTTTGACGAAAAATATAATATAAAAACGTTTCGTATGAAATAAGTAACATAACAGTTTGTCATTTATTTTTAAAATCACAGTTTTCGTTTGTACGACGATTAATTATTTCTACAATCACAGTTTTCTCACTCATTTACAGTATTCTTATTACAAGGTCGATATACTTAGTGGTCAGTATAATAATTCCACGCTTATTCTAATCTTAAAACTAAATCTTCTCTCTAAAATTAAAGTTCTCATTTGTACGACGATTAGTTAACTATTTAAATCACAGTTTTGTTATTTATTGACAGTATTTTCATTATAAGATTGATATACCTCTATTGTTGAGTACTATACCCATACATATATGATTCATTAGAAGGGTACGTGCTTTCATTTACACTTAACTCATCTAGAAGAGCTTGATTAATTTTTTGTCTTACTCTAAACTTTTGAACAGGCGTGAATTTTTCCATTTGTGGAAGCAAACTCATAAAAAAGTAGTAGTCATCAGACTTATTCTCATTTCTAGAAGCCTCGTTTCTACTTTGATTTAATAAATCATTTTCCAGCAGTCTTATCCTTTTCCTTTCCAATTCTAAAAATTCAGTTCTTATGTCATTCGCTGTTCTCTTTTTTCTTGATCGTTGTGACGCAGAAGCTTCTCTTGGAGGCGTAGAAGTTTCTTGCGATGATGTAGAAGCTTCTTGAGAAGAAACAGGAGCCTGTCGTGAGGATGTAGAAGGTTGTTGTGGATAAATAGAAGATTCTTCATTATGACCGGTTGTATCTTCTTGAGAGTTTTCTCTAGATATGTCTTCTATCTCAAAAGAATCATTACTTGTCTGAAAACTTACTTCAGTACTGCTTAAATTACCCTCAGTAACATTTGGTACAACTTCATCTTGCAAAAACCTCAATTGAGAAAAATATTGCCAATTTTAGGGTTGATTAACATTTCCGGCATCTCCTGATCTAGGGGCAGGATTTTTTTTTAATTCCTTTCTATAGTGATCTTTTAAATTTTTCAATTTCTTCTTTAAATCGGTCACTGAAACAAAGAACGAACAGACTATTTATTACATACATAACTTTAACATATACAGGGTCTTTCATTAAGCGCTTCCTAACTTTAAATTTAAATAAAAGAAAGTGTGTGTGAGATATCATCAATTTTTTTTATTCGTTTGAAAGGCCTATCAATGCCATTATGTGTGGAATATAACATCGTTTAAATGTCCGCCGCGGCTTCTCTGGGTGGCGCGCATCCGAATTGTCCAATTTTCCATGACTCTAGCGCATAAATCAGGATTAATTTGGCCGATGGCATTGGTTATGTTGGCTTTGAGGGCCGCTGTGGTTTGTGGCTTATTCACATAGACCTGCGACTTAAGAAAACCCCACAAAAAAAAGTCTAATGGGGTCAAATCACACGATCTCGGTGGCCAGTTCACATCACCTCCACGTGAGATGACCATGCCCTCAAATCGCTCGTGCAGAATGTCCAATGTGGCATGAGCTGTGTGGCACGTAGCGCCGTCCTGTTGAAACCAGATGTCGTTGGTGTCCATATCATCCAATTCAGGACAAAAGAAGTTGGTAATCATCGACCTATAGCGCTCGCCGTTGACGGTGATGGCCTGGCCAACGTCGTTCTCAAAGAAATATGGACCGATGACGCCGCCAGCCAAAAATCCACACCAAACAGTGACTTTTTCGGAATGCATTGGACGCTCATGGATCTCATGTGGATTGGTATCGGCCCAAATTCGACAATTTTGTTTGTTCACGTACCCATTCATCCAGAAATGGGCCTCATCGCTGAAGATGATTTTTCGATGAAAATTAGGGTCAGTTGCCAACTGCTCCAGAGCCCATTCAGCGAACACACGTCGTTGTCTATGGTCGTTAACCTTCAGCTCCTGGGTCAGTTGAATTTTGTACGGGTGCAGGCCCAAATCAAGACGCAAAATTCGCCAAGTTGTTGTCTGCGAAAGGCCGAGTTCTTGTGAGCGACGCGAAATCGACTGCCTCGGAGTCTCCTGCACACTCTCACGGACAGCGGCGATGTTTTCGGCAGATCTTGCGTTTCGTCGACGTACTGGTGTTGGTTGATTGTTTACTGAACCAGTGGACTCAAATTTATCCACTACACTGCGAATAGACCTCTCGGTAGGACGATTATGGCGACCGTAAAATGGGCGAAGCGCGCGGAACGTTGCCCGAACAGAACACCCATTTTGATAAAACAATTTTATCATTTGCACGTGTTGTTGAACGCTATATCCGTCCATGGTGATTTGGCAAAACAGAATGAATAAATGACGGCCATTTTGACAGATGTAGCTTCAACAAGATGGCCGCTATGAACTATCAAAGTTCGGAAGTCCCTAGTGGAAGACCCTTTACATGCTTTAATTTTCAGGTTTTTGGCGAGTGGGCAGCCTTTCAAAAGACTGTCGTTGTCATTCAGAATGGGAAAAACAACGGTAGCCAACATAGTTTATGGCACTTGTAAAGCTATATGGAAAAATTTGGTACATTTACATATGCCAAAACCGAGAGAAGAATTATTGAAAAATATAACGGAAAAATACTATGAAAAATGGCAATTTCCTAATTGCGTTGGTGCTATTGATGGCAAGCACTGTCGAATAAAAATCCTAAGTTCGCTGGATCATCGCATTGTAATTATAAACATTTCTTTTCGATGCACTTGCAAGCGGTCGCGGATGCTGACAAAAGATTCATTTGTATAGAAGTTGGAGGAAGAGGGAAACAAAGCGATGCAGGGACATTCCATTACTCTAATTTGAACCGTTTACTTCAAAGTAATAACTACAATATACCAGGTCCACAATATCTACCCACATCAGATATCGTTCTACCAATGGTTTTTATTGGAGATGAAGGATATCCACTCAAAACATATTTGATGCGACCTTATCCACAAAGCGTACTTAATGCACAAAATGAGTTATTTAATAAGCGATTATCGCGGGCTCGAAAGACTATTGAGTGTGCTTTCGGAATTTTAAGATCCAAGTGGCATATTTTCAGATCGCCCATAGAGACAAACAAATGTCATGCAAGATTACTCATCAAAACTTGCTGTTTGTTGCATAACATTATCCGAGATAAGGACGGTGATAATGACATTGCCTATATTACTGTCAATACGAATCAACAAACATTACAAACACGATTACAAACCAACGCCCGGGCGTCTTATCAAGCACAATATATACGTGAAAAATTCAAAGAATATTTTGTAAATAATCCCATTAGCTACTAATTAATTTGTAAACCATAATAAGCATTGTATATAACATAATAAATAATTTTTATATTCACCTACCTTCAATATTCAGTTCGTTTTTTATTTCTTCCCATAATTGATTAATTATTCTTCTATTTTTATGGTCCACATCTTTGCTGTTCCATATGGGTCTCCTCTCAAAGATTGCCGAAATAATTTGCTCTTGCACGTCCGAGGACATTTTGATACGTCACAAAAAAAAAGTACAACACTATACTACAATGCAGACGCGCAACGCGGGACGGTCACCGCTCGACTGGAGTGCTCGTTGCCCGCCCCCGCGCCGCTCCTGCGCCGCTCCCGCGCCGCTGTTTTCGAGACCCGGTCCATTTGACGATACGCATAAGATCCTGCCGCTCCCGCGCCGCCGCCGCCGCCGCCCCGCTGCCCGCAAAATTCGAGACCGAGGCCTAAAAGCGGAGTTAGCCCGGTTGGGACAAGGCTTGCCTAGCAATTCAAAGTACCGAGCCGTACCGCGGAATTGATTATCTTTTTGTAATAGATTATTACTTGCTCGATGTTTCAGATGGCACTTTAAACCATAGGTCCCAGCTGCTTATGTTATCCCTGTAAAAATTGGAATAGCAATTTCGCACATACATATATCCATTGATTTCGATGATGCCTCCTATGGAGTATTTAATTACTTATTTTTACTTTTTACTTTTCTTTTGCACCGGGCCTGGATTTTTTTTGAGCATTGTCTTTTGGTATTTATATTTGTATTGAGTTAAAAAAAAAAAAACCCTAATCCTTCGAGTCCGCGAACTTTTTGACCTCCCCTCGTAAGTCCATGAGTATATTTGATCGGGAGTGTATACAAGTCCATGTTTTAAATCACGCTCAATATTAGAATGCATGGAATACCCCAACTTGGCCATGGGCCGGTCTCAAAAAATCTGTGTGTGTTACTCAATTGCAGATTCTGTGCGGCAAACATATACAAAGCAAATAAGACTGTTTTTACCGTCGCACACTAAAAGGCGATCAAAATAATTTCTCTGATTTTTTAAAATTTCTTTTGAATTCAAGAGCTTAAAACTGTGAATTAGGATAGTTATAAAGAAATTCACACACTTCAAAAATACATACGATCTATAAAATAATCATATTTATATACAATACCCAATCTAATAATATTAATCTGAGGAACCCATCCCATCCCATGCTTATATGTTATTATTATTACAAATATAATAATGTTTGTGTACTCTCTGGATTGCATAATTTCGATTTTTTCGGTTATTTGGCAGCTCAAATATGGATCTGATGTTAATAAAAGTCATATGTTACACTGAATCCGACAAAATTTTCTTTTCTTCCTATATTGTCGAAAATGTTTGTTTCTGGCTTCTACTGCCTCATCTTTCAAAGTGCATATAGGCAACCTATAGTTTTTATTATTATTATTGCCTATAAGTGCATTTTTATTGATAATTGGGCTATGAATTAATATTTCATGTAAGTTTTTGTTAATTCCTGTAACGTTTGCGGATACTTCCGTATTCGCAAAACACCTTCTGCTGGTGTTAACGTCATTACTATTGCCATAATAAGCTTTACCACGTCATTACTATCCGTGCCGGGGCCTATACCAATTATAATATTTATGCTAAAGGAATAAAAATAATTCATAAATAAACTTTTTTTTTTCAGAATTATTATTATTGCAATAGTAATGTAAGAAAATTAAAACTAATTCTTCCCAAGATCTTCTTTTTATTATTCTATTTGAATAGTCCTTAGAGTTAAGATTCCACATGGCATCTCTTTCTTCAATTTCGTCGATAAGCAAATCGATAGATACGATGTCGTCTTCGCTACTCATTTTTCCTGCATCTATCCGTGTGTCCGTTTCAACTCGCGCAGATCAATTGAACAGGACGTCTACTCTAATTCAACGAAACGAAACTTTGCAAACGAACGAAATTTAAACGAAGTTTCGGTACTGACCCTACTCTTGTTTATTTTCGGACACGCATACGAAGTTCGGTTGCATAGACAATTTTCGTGAACGAATGGAATGAACAATATCATGTGGGTTTTTTATGGTGTCCATTAAAATTCTATTTACAACGAAATTTACCGAGACACTATAAAGCCGGGTCCAGACATGTATCATTTGCCCAATCCTATCACTGTATCCGATCACCGTATCCGTATCTGCGTATTGTATCAAGCCCCGTATCAAGTTGTGGACGCCTCCGATTTGCTCCGTATCCGTATCTTCACAATAGTCATGATCGCGTATCAAATTGCCCAGTTCAGTTTCTGCTCTCGATCAAACATGTCGTCGCAGTTGGTTGAAGTGTACGAGAATTTAGCAATTTCATGTGCCTGTTATATTGCCATTCACAATATTCTAACCTCAAAACCAAAACAGAGACGATGGTGGCAAACGGAATTATTTAGAAACAGACTTGAAGGAAGAGCTTTGATGAGAGACCTAAGATTTCAACACATAAGTGGTAAATACAAAAACTTCACCCGTATGGCACCTAGTGACTTCGAATATTTGATAAATTTGATTGGCCACAAAATTAAAAAAACGGATACTACATACAGGAAAGCAATTTCTGTTGAAGAAAGATTAAATATCACTTTGAGATTTTTAGCCAGCGGAGATTCCTATACAAGCCTGCAATATTTATTTAGAGTTTCGAAACAATAGATAAGTGTTATAGGGCCAGAAACCTGTCAAGCTATCGTGGAGGCATTAAAAGACAACATCAAGGTAGGATATTTTTTATTATAGAAATAATTATTGATCCATGTCATCAATTATTTATAAGTTTATAAACAATTATTGTTTATTACTAATAATTGATGTCACGGATCAAATCACGAAAAGAATCTTCGGAATCCATCGACGAATCATCCACTTGAGTCACTGGAAAATGTGCTTAATTTTCAGTCATGTACGGGGCTAAACTTTGTGCTCTGTTTGAATAAGAAGAATTTACTGACATTTGTGGAGTTGTAGTCTCAGCCATGGGATATGTAGATGCCGGAGTGGAGTACCCGCGCTGATATTCATATTGTCCACAATCAGCGTTATATAGGATGTTGTTTATTTGATGTTCCACAGTCATGTAGGTTTGCTTGGAATAACCCCTAAATTTGCCTGCCAAATAATTAGCGTATAGCTGATACTGGTCTAATCCAGTAGCGGGTGCAGTCGAAGCAGTAGCTACCGCTTTAGCAGCCGAAGCTGATAATTTCAGCAAATCAAATGCCGATTGCAACATTGGGTTCTAGTTCGCGACGTATTTCCTCTTTTTCGGAAGTGGAGATTTGAATTGCGATTTTGATGAATTCTTTGCGTTATCGGTTGTTTGGTCCGATTCAGTGCTCGCGGTGGAACGGGGTTGTTTATCTTGTGACTGATCATGATCTTCACCTATGTCGTCATTGTCCTCATTTTCAGATGTATTATCCTTCAAAGCGCGGTCTTGGCCTTCCTGCAAGCAAAATAAAATAATTATAATATATTTGTTACAGATGCCTACATCGCATCAAGAATGAGAGGAAATTAGTTCCGAGTTTCAAAACTGTTGGGATCTTCCACACGTGGTTGGTGCTATGGACGGGAAACACATCATGTTGCAGGCACCTTTCAATAGCGGATCGGAGTTTTATAATTATAAACAATTTTTTAGTATTGTTATGTTCGCTTTAGTTGATGCTTCATATAAATTTATATTTGTCGATGTAGGGTGTCAAGGGAGAATTTCCGATGGAGGTGTATTTAATGATTCCATTCTCAAGGAAAAAATTTCAAATAACTCATTAAATCTTCCATCTCCGAAACTATTAGAAGTAACGAATAGCATTATACCATACTATTTTGTAGCAGACAGTGCATTCCCGTTAGGTATCCATATTATGAAGCCATATCCAGGTGTACATCCTAAAGGATCATTAAAAAAAACATTTAATTATCGATTATCAAGAGTTCGACGAGTGGTTGAAAATGCTTTTGGCATTTCAGCTAGTGTTTTTAGAGTACTACGAAAGCCAATGCTACTCCAACCTGAAACGGCACAACTGATTGTGATGACAATATGTCATCTTCACAACTTCTTAATAAAAAGTACTAATTCTGCTAAAATTTATGCACCACCAGATAGTATTGATAGTAGATGGCGTCTCGAAAATAACGATATAACTTCATTATTGCCTATCACGAATACCCCACGCAGGCCTTCTTTGTCGGCCCAGTTAATGAGGGATAAAATTGCTGAATATTGCTGTACAGTCGGAAAATTATCGACTTGTGCGAACTTCACAAACCGGCATAGATTTTGCACGCACTAGCAGTATCTACTTACCTTTTCCTGTTGTACTGGTTTTAGCGATTTTTGATTTTTCACGGCGAAGGGCAGCCAACAAATAATCCATCTTTTTCTTCAATTCGCCAACTGGACACTCCATTTCGACGGAGAGTTCATCCCAGGCCTCCTGCTTCAGATTCCTGTTGTAATAGCTTTTCTTTATAGGCCTCGATAAATTTAATAACATTTTCATTGTTTTTACTTCACGGCAAGGACTGAAAATGACGCACACGTGCAACACGACCGAGCGTCGCGAGTGACGCGTCCAGACTGACCCACGTCCGTATTTGTATCACCTTTGATGATCGGACAAAAACCGACACGACATGGGACGGGCCGTATCATAACGGCGTATCGAGATCGCGTATCATTCCGTCCGTCCACATATGCGATCATGATACGCGTCGACGATACGGATACGGTGATCGGATCGGGCAAATGATACATGTCTTTCACGTAGATTACTAACCAACTAATTTGAAGAGTATTATTTACTATAAACAATGGATAGTAACGTATGACAACCAAAAATCTCCGCATATTCTCACGTAATGAATTAAGTCAGCTGACGATGTTTTGTTTGAACTGAATTCTTTGAAAAGTTTTCTGAAGTTTCTCAAGTGTTGTGTTATTATAATCAATCATGTTTTTTTTACATACTTCGCAATTGCGATACACTTTCCGTGAGAAAGTTTCAAGTCGTACTGTAGTCAGCAGCGTTTTGGATTGGCCTAAGTTCTTTATTTTGGATAAAAACTTCGTAAGTAAACATCATAAATACCAATACCAAATTATTTATTATTCACAAAAAATATCCCCTTTCGTAATAATGACCAAATATTACCACTTTCAGTGGCTCCACATACGGGTTCAGCTCCTCCCGAGCAGATAGACACACTTCTGAATTTTTTGGACGAGCTTATGGATCTAGCTCGCGGGAGATTAAGGAGTATCGAAAGAAAAGTCCAAGCAGAGGCTGTGGGAAGAATTGTGCAACATTAAATTCCATGGGTGGTTTCACACAGTTGCAACAGTTCAGCAGTGGCAAAAGGTACCTATGATAATAATAAATACTTAACATTATGTGACATAAAAAAAATCTCATGCTTTTTTATTTTGCAGGTATTGTTTGATAGAAAACACCTAGCCAAAAAAGCTGCTGCTGATTCTCGGAGGTCAGCTTCAGCGACTGGAGGTGGTCCATGGACCCCCACTCCCCAATGGGTGTTAAAGGTCCTATCTATAATGGGAGATAGGTTTGGTGAACGCCAAACTGGAGACAGAGCGCCAGCCTTCAGCTAGGTAAGAATTTTTAATTGTTACAATCCTTGTTGATGTGCTCTCCACCCTGAGCCCATTTACTCCAATGTTTTTTATAATCAATCTTATTAAATATCAATTCATCATGATATTTAATATTTTGTTTTCAGACCAATGTTCCAAATCCATCCACCTCCAGTCAAGCAAGCCGACAACCGATGTCAGAAGCAGATTGTTTCAATTTGAAAAGGAGCGTGCATAGAGACAATCAGTCAGGACACCGAGCTAGCAGGCATCAAGGCTGCCCTGTTACAGCTGTGTGGGCTTATTAGAAAATATTTAGACCATTATTAATATTCAGTTTTTAGGATAGGACTTAGATTTTGTTATTTTTTTTATTATTTAGCATACACAACAGCAAACAAGCACACTTATGGCCTATTGAATGATACATTCAACATTATAAATCAATTTACTGGAACAATGTCATCAATCGAAAACGCAAAATTAAGTTGTGATTTATTCTGATAAAAAACTCCTTACAATTGTTAAATGTTTTTAATATTATTTTTGCTTTTTTAAAATATATTTCTAGAAAGGGGTTGGAAAATAAAACTTTATTTTAAGCTATAGAATAAATTTTATTTCAATATACATTCTCAGTAAGGCAATTTTTAGGAATCCAAAGCCAAATAAGTATGAGGCATGCAATTTTAAGACCCTAATAGCATGGCTTGATATATGCCTTGGCCTTTGATTAACTTTGAAAGTTTTCTCAAGTTTGGAAGGTATTGTAGCTGATGAAATTAAATCCTTAGCTTCTTGCAGTGGACATTTTATTTTAAATTTATCTAAAACAAAGTAAACAATTATCTAAAAAAAAAAATTAAGCAAATGAAGCCTGCTTGCAAAACATCTTGAGTAGAACTTTATCTTATCTATTCCTTTCCAACATTTGCACTAATACAGCTCTTGCCCTTCGACCTGCCTGTAGAGCTTGAGCTGAAGCAGCAGCAAGGTGTTTATTGAATGAAAATGTTTTCGATTAAAATATTGTTCTTCGTGCTGCGAAGGTCTGACAATTGCAATATGAGTGCAATTAATGCATCCAATCACACCAGGAAGCCCATATTTCTCATAAAATCTGCAACATTGATAATGTTTAACATTTATTAACCATACATTATGCTGACAGGTATAAATAATAAAACTTAGATATTTTACATGTTATTTATCTACTCACCGCCGCTTATTATGATTCCTTTCATTTCCATTTTGCAGGAATTTTATGTATTTGCTTATTATCGGGGTGCTTGAGGGCAGTTGTGACCTCCTGCACAATGTGAAACAGTCTGTTGTGCCATCGGTCCGTCCATGTTTTGGCTAACTGACCCTTGGTTACAAATTCAAGGCTGTAAGGATCTGAAAAAGAGGATTATCCATGAGTGAAATACAATTTTTTGATAATTAATACTTATCAAGAATGATAATAAAAAATATACTCACACCACCTTAACTGTGAGGTCGATTCCATGACTTTTTGCCTTTGGAATTAATAAAGGCACTGGCACAACTCCTCAAATAATCGCCGACAGAGTCTGTAGTCTCCTACAAACTCTAAGTCGGGAATTTGAGTAATATCAAGTTGATTGCGCAGGAAGCGCCGGCTCCTTCTACGCTCTAAACGTTCTTCACGTAAAGCAGCCTCGATTAAAAGCATTCTTGCAGCCATTTCTAACAAAATCAACATTACGAAAATCAAAAGCCTCTTTAACCTCAAATTGACGAAACTTTTGGTTTCGTCAATTTGAGGTTAAAATTCCGAACACCCATCTGTCAAATTCAAATTTTCGTTCGTAGCAATTACGAATTAGAGTAGGTTTGGAGAATATAAATGTCAAACAATTTACGTGCGAACGAAATTTCGGAAACGAATAGAACCGTGGTAGGAAACGTGCGAAATATCGAACGAAACTTCGTTTTTCGTTGAATTAGAGTAGACCTCCAGGTCGTTACAGGTTCGTAGAACTTGAACCGCGCGGTGACTCGCGGTTCATGTTGCGTGCGGGTCGGAGCGCGCAGAGCGTTGCCGCGCGGTGATGTAGACGATAATCACCGTTTACTTTGATCTTGTACCGCGCTATTAGTAGTTCCGCACGGTCATATGAACTTAGCCTTAATGTTTATTTCAATTTCTGTTCTGATTTGGCACTTTTTATAGTGTTTTTATAAGAGATATGCAAAATTGTTTTGTTGAAATCCTTGTAGGTGGCTTGGCAAATATAGCATCGCATTTAAGATGTAGTATTTGTTGCTGCATTGCAGACTTTTCATGTATCATAGTAAATAGCAAATTATGGTTGATGATCACTTCTCCAGCATCAGTAGTTATTTTGGTTTCAGATAAATGCTTGATTTGTTCTTTGTGGTAAATTATTTTGTCATTTATATCCTTTGTTTCGTGGGCAAAGTGAATTCTCATTGGCCTGCAGAACCGTGGTGAAGAAGGAGTTGGGTTATTTCTAGGCACTTTTTTATTTTTCTTATAGACAAGCTGCAGGGGCACCATTGGAAAATGTTTGCATGAGAATCACAAATATTTATAATTTCTTGTTTAAATTGAACTTGTTGAGAACTATCGCAATCCTATTTATAAGTTAGCTCCGTCAAATCGTCTTGTGTTACTGATGCCAATACTTCTTCCTAATATCGCACAGCTAGATCAAATTAAGTAAAATCAAATACCATATTTTTCAGTGCAGTAAAAATACCGTTTATTTTATCACTATAGTTATGGAACGCAAAACATTTTGGTTAATTAATTTTGCCTAAAATTATAATAATTAAAAGATTAGGGCTATAAAGTAAACATTGTAACTACAATTAATTGTTTTTGAGTTGTTATACATTTGGACTGATATTCGTTACACAAAATAAAAAATATTCTGAATTGAAATAGTTTTGTGTTATTATTTGAAGTTGGCCTTGTATAAATTGTTTTTAAATGGTTAGAAAATCTTCTGCAAAACTAGATTTTTAATAATTTAATTCAAAGAAGTATAACTTTGAATTGTGATTTGATGGAAGACTTAATGTGAAAAAAAGGTTTTGTTTAATAAATTAAGTACCTTCTTTAAACACAATCATTCAGTCTTCAAATTGAAAAAGTTTTACTATGTACAAAGAACACTATTATGGCAATAGAAACTTAACATACTTTTTAGTAAGCAAACACTCCGCTTCCTCATAAAGGCAAATAAACTTTTCTTAAACTATACGAATATAAAACATCTTGGTATCAAAATCAGTATACATCATTGTGAAGAAATTACCTTTACAAAATAGTTTACAAAATAGCAAGCCTACACTACAGTATTCTACCATTATTATAGCAAAACAAACTTTAAAAGAAGCCCCCCAAATACCTGTTTCCCTTATCTGTTCAGTTCGGTTCTTCGTTTTTGTAGAAATGCTTTTTGTAAACTTCATCTGAATACGACGTCTTATAAAAAAAAGCAATTGGATGGTCTTTTTAGATTTTTAGAATTTTGATATCGTGTCATTTAATCTGTTTCCTATCTTCGTCGACTGTGAAGTTGGTTCCCCATTCTTCGACTTCACCCTTTTATTAACAACAGGAAAAGCATAACCTGATAGCAAAAATTACTTCTTCTGTTGGCCGCAAAAATTATCAGAGTATAAAATTACACTCGAGAGCATAGAAATCGCACACCCCCTATATTTTCACTTTGACCTTTAATATTTTTTAAATCAAAGTTTGGTTGCAAATATAACTTAAATTAAAGTACACACTGTTAGCTTTCATAAAACACATAATGCCATGGGGATTATCGATCGATCGCGCGAAGCGCATGATCATGATCATGATTATCCCCCAGTTGCCCCGCTCCCCTCAGAAGTAGCTGACGAGGGTGGTCAAACAGGCCTTCGGCCGGTTTCTTTTATTTATTACCAGGCTCAATGGCAAAATATTTTAAGAAAGATTTTACACTGCCTGGTTATAAATATCTTGGACCAGGAAATCCATTGGATAAAGGAGAACCAGTAAACGAAGCAGATTGGATAGCTGCAAAACATGATGCTCTATATTGGTTCGCACAATCCGAATTAGAAATAAATAATGCTGACGAAACTGCAATATTGGAATTTACAGAAGATTTTTTGAAATCTGCAAATCCTGCTTCATTGATTGGAGCAGGAGGTTTAAGTGTAAAATATTTATTTGAAAAATATATAAATAGAGAACCAGTTTATCCGAACATGTCAAAGAGACAGCACGTTGGTCAACAATCATACGGTAACATACAAAAAGCTTTAAGCGAAGCATGGAAAAAACATAAGCAAGAAAATGGTGCTCAAAGTGGTACTTGGAATGAGTTCATTCGTTCTGACGCAGCTAAAGAAATCAGACGTCAAAAAAGTGTTCCGAAGAAAGTTAAATTTGATGAAAATCCTAGTATTATTGGTGATCAACCTGTACCGGGTTCCAGTAGAGACCCTGACCGTGCCCCCACTCCCGATAGAACCGACGGAGGTGCCATACGCCACAACACCCCAACTAAAGCCGGTGAACCCAACGTCGGAGACGACTTCCCAGATTTGGACGATAGTTTTCTTAACGCTATGGATATTGACACTGGTAATATTGGTGTACAAGCAGCGCCTGGAAATCTTGGAAATTCTGGAGGACATTCTGCTGTGGGTTCAAGTTCAGCGGGGATCGATACATCGATACGGATTCCTCGCAGTATTATGCCGAAGACATCGTCATTTCACTACAAGAAATCAAGAATATGGAACTCTTATGGATACGCTATGAAATCTTTAGAATTGAAACCTACAGATGCAGCAAATAAACAACCAGGCATATGTACGCAGTTCATGAATGTTTTGGTTGATTTTATTCCGTCTTATTTAACAGAATCGGAATGGATGAATTTACCTAGAGAATCTAGAGTAACAGAACTGCGTTGTAAAGTTACAGTTCTAGGAACAAGAACAACATTTGGTGTTGGTGAAACATTATCTGGAAATGCTAACACTGAGCACGTTCCTATAGGTTATGTTGCAACAAATTTAAATGTATCTACATATGGAACTAATGTTGGATATGGATCAGCAGCTGATAAACCTATGATTCCAAACAAGATAGAATCTGTTGGTTGTTCTGATATAATCAAAAAAATGTATTTAGATATACCATGTCAAGCAATGGGAGTTCCAAGAAAAAATCCTATGTATTGGTGGTATAGAGATGATGGTCACGCAACTACCGGTGCCGGGGTGCTTTGTTTGGATACAATTACTGATCGTTTCTTGGTAAATTCAATGGTTGGAAAACAAGTAGCAGATTATACATATCAGCCAAAGAATGGATTCATAAGTCCAAACAAAGCTCATGTGACACCAATAGCATACCATAGTGCTGATATGTATATGAACAATGCGGCTTTTATATCAACAAGGAAATTAGCGAAATCCGGTACGACACTTGATAAGCCAAGTTCGTTAGGTAATAAAACTGATGTGTTTGGACCGCAACTATCAGATCAGTTTCCCGCTAATTATGCATCTACAATTGAAAAAGGTGCTATTTTTGATCCAAGACATCCTTTATTAAATGCATCAATGGTACCTCAACCACAATTACACGTCGGAGTTGGTGCAATACCGCAAATTAATCCAGCTACGGAATTTGAAAATTTTCAAACTACCATGGTATATTGGTTATGTGAATACGAAATGGATGTTAGTTGTGATATTGGTAGTTATCATACTTATGGTACCATTAGTCATATGCCTCAAAAAGTTATATTTGGTAGCCAAGTTGATCAAGGATACACAAGTGCCGAAACATTTTGTGGAGTCGACCAAAATATTAAAAGAACTGTTTCCCTTGTCAAAGAAAATCAAGAAAACGAACCAGATTATTGCAATGTTACAGGAAAAGACCTATCAAAATCAGTCTACACAGACAGATTTAACATCTATAAAAAACCGTATGATTATGATTCCCCAGCTTTCAGGACGAGGCAAAGAATTAAATCAACCCAAGGATGTTCATCAACATCAAAACCTAAACCCAAGAAAGGGAGTAAGGAATCAGGAGGAGATTTTGAAATAATATCAGAAAGTGAATTAAGTGAAGTGTCTGAATTAAACAAGAGATTAAATAAAATGTAATTTATTAAATAAATTCGTTGTCACTTGAACTATCATTGCTATTTTCTTTATCATGCATAGGAATACCATTTTCATCTATTATTTTATACATTTCAAATAATTTAGGTAAAATTAAAGGTAATAATTTTTTTTACATCTTTTTAACGAACTACAACTACGCCACATATAAAAATACATTCTAGTTCTAAATGCCGTATCCTTAGGAAAAATATCATTATTACTTAAAACTATTACAGGAGTTCTATTCACTATAGCATCATCTAAAAATTTAACTTTTACATTAAGGGTATCACCACCAAATAACATTTTTATAGTTTCAAATGAACTAGTCTCACAGTGAGGTTCATTCCATAAAATAATTCTTCTATTTACACATTCCATCAACGGAAAATTATTATACTTATTAAAGTTTCCAATTTGACCAAAATTTAAAAAATAATGAATGACAGCATCAAAAAAATAATTTTTACCTGCATTTGGTGGTGATAATACAAACATACAATTTTTTTTAGGGACATTCTTTTCTAAAAGATCATATAAATTTGTTAAAAAACTTTTTATATTAATTATTTCATTATTGAATTGAAATAATAAAAGTTCATTGGCAATACTGAGACTGTGATCTAAATTGTAATAATAATCATTTATATCTTTAACTCCACAATTAAAATATGGAGTTTCTATATTCTTATATTTAATTATAAAATCTCTAATGCTCATATCACATAATTGTCTCTGAAAGATTCGTTGAACTGCTTTTATGTGATTATTATTCAAAGGTAGATATTTCCATTTTGAAGAAAACCAATTGTTTGTATTAAAAATATTACCTATTGGCGCCGTGGGAAATCGCCAAAAGAATTCCAGTAACTGATCTCCTTTGTTTCTTTTACTACGTTTGGTATTGCTGCAACCTGTTTGGTTACTTGGGACATCACTTGAGATATCTTCATTTGTACAGGATCCACAGGACTTGATGTTAAAAAGATCATTTTGGTCTCCGCGTGTTTCCACCAATGCTTCTTGTCCAAATTCTGGATTTTCGAAAATGGATAAACCTCTAACTTTACGACATTTAGTCCATGTTCTCCCGGAGATTTCAAAATGAATTGCTGTCCGTTCACCTGTCTGGAAATAGACTGCGAGATTGAGCCAGTGTTCCGCTGAAAATTCGGAAGACCGAATAACTCGGCGATTAAGTCTGGGCTCTCCACATAATTCTCGCAAGTCTTTGATGCGTAGGCAACGACAGGTACCTCCGGTATAGGCACAGTCGTGGACAACATGGAGGTGGTCATCGCCATGGTTGCACACCCAGAGGATGGATCCTTTATATTTGCCTGAGGTTGTTGATTCGCAAATTTTAGAAACAAGTTCATTGCTAAATCGCTCATTTTGCAATGCAAACACGTCATGTACAACTCTGTATCGCAAAGGATTTGCATGAAAGCATTCCATGACAAACTTTCGCATTTCGTCTCTCTTAGTTTGTGGACGATTGACTTCAATATCGTCTTCCACAATTGAATCATTTTGACGAATTCCCGTTTCAACGTTAGATCTTTCGAAGACATAGCCTTCATTTCTCCTTGTTTTAAAACTTTCATTACTTGCAAGTAAATGTCTGTAGTCCAAATCAGTTCCAGAACTCCCAAAAAACTGTCTTCCGTGGGTTCTTCCAAGATTTGTTTCTTTTGGAGTTTCTTCTTGGGTTCCTCTTTTTTCTTCTTGTTTGGCGATTTTCTTTTTAATGTTTTCTCCACTTTGCTCTCCATATTCTCGACTATAGCCTGCGTCTCCGCACCAAAGTTCAACTCTTCCTCCTTTTCTATTAAGTCGATGGTACTCTCCAAGCCCATCTCTTGAGGTGGAAGCCGATTGTTCAATTGAAGAAATTCTGTTAAAGGGTTGCACTCGTTCTCCTCTTCCGAACTGCTCTCTGAGTTGTGGCGCAGCGGTGGTAGGTCTCTGAACGAAACTTGCTTTCCGCCTTTGCTGGTTGATGGTACAGGTGAGCTCGCAGGAGTTTTCATTTTCATCAGACGACGTGTCGCTACTAATATGAGACCACATTATGAATCCCGAACTGAAAATATTTCCTTTATATAGTAACCTAACACAATGTACTCATTCAACTAACGAGCTTGGTAATAAATAAATGAAACCGGCCGAAGGCCTGTTTGACCACCCACGTCAGCTACTTCTGAGGGGAGCGGGGCAACTGGGGGATTAATCATGATCATGATCATGCGCTTCGCGCGATCGATCGATCGGCCGGTTTCATTTATTTATTACCAAGCTCGTTAGTTGAATGAGTACATTGTGTTAGGTTAGGGGAGCGGGGCAACTGGGGGATTATCGATCGATCGCGCGAAGCGCATGATCATGATCATGATTAATCCCCCAGTTGCCCCGCTCCCCTCAGAAGTAGCTGACGTGGGTGGTCAAACAGGCCTTCGGCCGGTTTCATTTATTTATTACCAGGCTCAATGGCGAAATATTTTAATAAAGATTTTACATTGCCTGGTTACAAATATCTTGGACCAGGTAATCCATTAGATAAAGGTGAACCTGTAAACGAAGCCGATTGGATAGCTGCAAAACATGATGCATTGTATTGGTTTGCGCAGTCAGAATTGGAAATAAATAATGCAGACGAAACAGCTATATTAGAATTTTCAGAAGACTTTTTAAAATCTGCAAATCCTGCTTCATTAATTGGTGCAGGAGGTTTAGGAATAAAATATTTATTTGAAAAATTTATAAATAAAGAACCAGTTTATCCGAATATGTCAAAGAGACAGCACGTTGGTCAAGAAGCATACAGTAATATTCAAAAAGCTTTAAGTGAAGCATGGAAGAAACATAAATTAGAAAATGGTATACGAAGTGGAACATGGAATGAATTCATTCGTTCAGACGCAGCTAAGGAAATCAGACGTCAAAAAAGTACTCCTAAAAAAGTTAAATTTGATGAAAATCCAAGTATTATTGGTGATCAGCCTGTACCAGGCACTAGTAGAGACCCTGACCGTGCCGCCACTCCCGATAGAACCGACGGAGGTGCCATACGCCACAACACACCAACCAAAGCCGGTGAACCCTCCGTTGGAGACGACTTCCCAGATTTGGATGATAGTTTTCTTAACGCTATGGATATTGACATTGGTAATATTGGTGTACAAGCAGCGCCTGGAAATCTTGGAAATGCTGGAGGACATAATGCTGTGGGTTCAAGTTCAGCGGGGACTAATACATCGATTCGGATTCCTCGCAGTACTATGCCGTCTATGCTAGTAAACTTGAACGTATCGACGTACGGTACAAATGTTGGATATGAATCTTCAGCTGTTAAACCTATGATACCAACTAAACTGGAATCAGTGGGTTGTACAGATATAATAAAAAAAATGTATTTAGATATACCGTGTCAAGCAATGGGTGTACCAAGAAAGAATCCCATGTATTGGTGGTACAGAGATGATGGTCATGCAACTACAGGTGCTGGAGTACTTTGTTTGGATACAGTTACGGACCGTTTTTTGGTAAATTCGATGGTTGGTAAACTGGTAACTGAATATTCGTATCAACCAAAGAACGGATTCATAAGTCCAAACAAAACGCACGTAACTCCGAGAGCGTATCATAGTGCCGACATGTATCTAAACAATGCGGCGTTCATATCAACACGGAAATTAACAAAATCCGGTATGACACTTGATAAGCCTAGTTCTTTGGGAAATAAAACAGACGTTTTCGGACCGCAGTTATCAGATCAATTTCCCGCTAATTACGCATCTACGATTGCTATTTTTGATCCAAGACATCCTTTATTAAATGCATCGATGGTACCCCAGCCACAGTTACACGTCGGAGTTAGTGCGATACCGCAGATTAATCCAGCTACAGAATTTGAAAACTTTCAAACCACGATGGTGTATTGGTTGTGTGAATATGAAATGGATGTTAGCTGCGATATTAGCAGTTATCATACTTACGGTACCATTAGTAGTATGCCTCAAAAAGTTATATATGGACGACAAGTCGATCAAGGATACACAACTGCCGAAACATTCTGCGGAGTTGATCAAAATATTTCAAGATCAGTTGCTCTTATTAGAGAAAGTCAAGAAGACGAACCTGACTACTGTCATGTCACAGGAAAAGACCTTTCTAAATCAGTCTACACAGACAGATATAACATATATAAAAAACCGTTTGATTATGATTCCCCAGCTTTCAGGACGAGACAAAGAGTCAAATCGACCCAAGGATGTTCATCAAAATGTAAATCCAAGAAAGGGAGTAAGGAATCAGGAGATTTCGAAATAATTTCTGAAAGTGAACTTAGTGAAGTGTCTGAATTAAATAAAAGGTTGAATAAAATGTAATTTATTAATTAAATTCATTGTCACTAGAGCTATCGTCGCTGTTTTCTTTGTCATTTATAGGAATACCTTGTTCATCAACAATTTTATACAATTCAAATAGCTTAGGTTAAATTAAAGGTAATATTTTTTTTTTACATCTTTTTAAAGAACTACAACTACGCCACATATAATAATACATTCTAGTTCTAAAAGCAGTGTCTTTAGGAAATATATCGTTGTTACTTAATACTATTACAGGTGTCCTATTTGTTGGGTATGTGTAGGTATTTGCATAAAGTTATTTTATAAGCTACCGTCAGATACTGAATAAACAGTCAGAATCGATCCGCTGTTTGTGTTTCCTTACAATATCTCACTGGCGACGATTTAATAGTTTTATCGGTCAATTACGCGATGCCGTACGGAAAAATCGATTGTTTTGATTTGTCTTCGCGAAAATGGACGAAATATGTAAACAGAGTGAAACAGTTCATCCAGTTAAATGAAATTAAAGACTCGTTGCACGTGGCCACGTTGATAACGGTAGTCGGTGAACCAACCTACGATTTGATGTGCGATTTGTGTGCCCCGGAAAAACCAGAGAACAAAAAGTTTAGTGAGCTGGTCACCATCGTCGAACAACATCTAGAACCCAGGCGATCCGATATTGCGGAACGGCACATTTTTCGTTTGCGTCGTCAGAAGCCCGGCGAGGAACTCAGTATGTACCTACAAAATCTCAAGCATCTCGCGAGTACCTGTAACTTTGGTGAGAAATTGGAAGAGAATCTCAGGGACCAGTTCGTGTCGGGCCTCGCCGGTGACGAGATGCGTAGTCGTCTATTCGCGGAAAAGGATTTGGATTACAAGCGAGCGGTGGAGTTGGCTCTAGCACTAGAGGCGGCGGAGAGGCACGCAGAGACGAGCGGCTCGGCGAGCGCTGGGGGCGCCGCCAGCGCGGTCGCCGGCGCGCCCGAGCCGCCCGTGCACCGGATCGGCGGAGGAGGCGCGGCGTCCGCGGCGTACCAGGCGCGCGGGTCTAACCAAAAATGCTGGAGGTGTGGCCGTCAGCATCCGCCAGATAAGTGTCGCTATAGGCGTTATAATTGTGATGAGTGCGGGGCCAGGGGGCATCTAAAGGCCATGTGTAAAGGTGCGCGTCCCAGTGGTGACAGTGGTGATCGTTCGATAGGTAAAACGCAGCGTAGAAATCAATTCTACATTGAGAACGACTACGAAAGCGAGGACAGTGATTTTTTCAACATTGTGGTGGACGGAGAGGACGATAAACCGTATGTAGTTCCCATTCTTGTTAACGATGTCCCTATATACTTTGAGGTAGATACCGGAAGCAAAATCTCTGCTATTAGCGAGCGCGATTATCTGAAATATTTTAAGAGATATCAGTTGTCTCAGAGTAAACTTAGATTTAAGGGGTATACGGGTGGAAAAATTCTGCCGATCGGTTTTATAAACACGACTGTCTGTTACAAAGGCGCGAGGGAGAAGCGGGAGGCGCGCGACCTACCGTTGTATGTGATTCCTGAGGGCGGACCTCCCCTTCTTGGCCGTTCTTGGTTACGTCATTTAAAGCTAAAAAATATTGAAATCCAGATGAATAACATTGACCGGGACAAATCGTGCGATAAGACCGATGGCATAGTTTCCCAATTGCAGCGAGAATATCCAAATGTATTTGCTGAGGGTTTGGGCACATGTACAAAAATGTTTTCTTTGAAATTAATAGACAACGAACCCATATTTCATAAAGCGCGAAATTTACCGTTAGCTTTGAGAGAACCCGTGGAGCAGGAGTTAAACCGTTTGGTTAGCGAAGGCACTATAGTAAAGGTCGACCATTCGGAATACGGCACTCCCATTGTACCTGTTCTTAAAAAGTGCGGAAGTATTCGAATTTGCGGTGACTATAAAGTAACCATAAACCCAAAGATTAGACGCGAGCCTTATCCGTTGCCGCGAATCGAAGAGCTTTATGCTACCTTAAGAGGGGCACAAATATTTTCTAAAATTGATTTAGCTCATGCTTATGAACAAATTATTTTGTCTCCGGAGTCAAGACCGTGCACGACGATAAGCACTCACGTTGGTAATTTTGAGTACGTCCGGGCCCCCTACGGAATTTGTAGTATTCCTGAAAAGTTCCAAAAGTTAATGGAGGAGGTCCTAAGGGGTGTTCCTATGACTGCAGTATATTTTGATGACGCCTGCATTGGGGGTTTTTCAAAAGAGGACAATATAAAAAATGTCCGTGAAGTTTTAAAGCGTCTACAAGACGTGGGGTTAAGAGTAAAATTTGAAAAATGCGAATTTTTTAAACCCGCTGTGTGCTACGTAGGCCATGTTATAGATAAAGACGGTTTGCATCCAGATAGCAAAAAAGTTAGAGCGATTTCAAACGCTCCGCGTCCTACCGACGTCCACCAGCTTAAAGCATTTTTGGGTTTAGTGAATTACTATGGGAAATTTGTGCCCATGTTAAGTACAATATTGGGTCCCTTGTATAGTTTGTTGAAAGGTAAAGTAAATTGGAAATGGAGTCCTGAATGTGAGCAGGCATTCAATAATATTAAAAGATTAATGTGCAGTGAGCAATGTCTGGCTCATTACGAGCCGAGCCTGCCGCTGGTCCTCAGCGTGGACAGCAGTGCATACGGGCTCGGCGCCGTACTGGCACATAGGTATCCCGATGGTTCTGAAAAGCCTATCAGTTGCGCTTCTCGCACTCTTAATAGCGCAGAAAAATCTTATAGTCAATTAGACAAAGAGGCTTTAGCAATATTTTTCGGGGTTGTTAAAAATCACCAGTATTTATTCGGACGGCGTTTCATAATTCGCACCGACCACAAACCCTTGTCGTACATTTTTGGTGAAAAGATCGGCATCCCTCAAACGGCGGCTAGTCGTTTGCAGCGGTACGCAGCGCGACTCGCAGCCTACGATTTTTCAGTGGAATGGGTTAGCTCGGCGAAAAATGCAGCAGCTGATTGCTTATCGAGATTACCGTTAGAGCGAGAGGCAAGCGCGGTCGACGGTCTCTCGACAGCGCTCGACGACGCCGTCTCATACTTGATGTTTATAGAGAACGAATTCCCTATCAGTCACAAAGAAATTGCCGATTCCACGAAAACCGATCCTATATTGCGCGCTATCTATAAATATATTTTATTTGGATGGCCGGACCATACTGATGTAGAACAAGAGCAGGCTTATTTTAATAGAAAAGATAATTTGCTAGTGGAACAGGGGTGCATCGTATTCAATTATCGTATCGTCGTACCGCCCAAGTACAGGGAGTACATATTGCGCGAGTTGCATGAAGGTCACTTGGGCGTCGTTAAGATGAAAAGTATTGCGCGTAACTATGTGTATTGGCCGGGTCTGGACACGGAGATCGAGGCGCTGTGCCGCGCCTGCGCCGCCTGCCTGCAGCAGCGCGACGCGCCGCCGCACGCGCCGCTCACACCCTGGGAGTTCCCCTCGCGTCCCTGGCAACGTTTGCACGCCGATTTTGCGGAGTATAAAGGAAAACATTATCTCGTAGTTGTTGACGCGCACAGTAAGTGGATTGAGGTTTTCCAAATGAATAGTACTGCTGCCAGATATGTAATAGATAGGTTTAGAGAGATGTTTGCACGTTTCGGACTGCCGTTGCAGATGGTGACAGACAACGGCCCGCCGTTTTCGTCTCACGAGTTGAAAGATTATTTTAATAAAAATAATATAGTACATACTCCTACCAGTCCGTATAGGCCTAAGGGGAACGGAGCGGCAGAAAATGCGGTCCGCACCGTCAAGAACTGTATTAAAAAAGCTTATATGGAAGGAGTCGACGTAGGCCAAGCCGTTAGCAAGATGCTTTTTCAGTATAGGAACTGCGAGCACGCCACGACAAACGTGGCACCGGCCGTCGCGTTGATCGGGCGCAGGCTGCGCGGGCGTCTAGACGCGCTGCGCCCGTCCGCGGAGCAGCGCGTGCGCGAGCGGCAGGAGGCGCAGCTCCGGCGCGCGGGTGGCACGCAGCGGGATGCACAGCTAGGCGATACGGTCTATTTTCGCGATTATAGTAAAAATAAAAATAAATGGGTGGAAGGGCAGGTTAAGGAACAGGTGGGACCTTCCTCATTTTCGATAAATGTTCCTGTAACCAAAAGTATTGTGAAACGGCATATTGATCAGATGATTGTACCTAAACTGAATAGAAAAAGATTCTCCCTATCTTGTACTACTGATGATAGTCCTATAGGTGTTGAAAGCACATCAATTGTAAACACTAATGAATGTAAGGAGTTGCCCATTGCGACATGCAGCAAGTCCGAGGTCGCGGTGAAGGCCGCGTCTTCGCCGCGCGGCCGCCTCGCTTCCAACGGCGCCGGCGCCGACCC
This sequence comes from Perizoma flavofasciatum, assembly GCA_958496245.1. Taxonomy (NCBI): domain Eukaryota; kingdom Metazoa; phylum Arthropoda; class Insecta; order Lepidoptera; family Geometridae; genus Perizoma; species Perizoma flavofasciatum. The sequence continues at coordinate 1,150,220 of OY292439.1, read as the reverse complement.
AGCTACCGATAAGGATGATGAGTTTGAGATGGCCTGTTCGTCACCTGTTGTTAAACAAGGTTACTACTTGCGTCCTCGTCCCAATAGGCAACCCTAAGAACACGAATGTAGATATTGTTTAACATTATTACTGTTTATCTACATAATGGTTTCCATAGATGTATCTAGGTTTAATAATTAGTTTAATAAAACTGTCATGTAGCTTATTAGCTTTATATTTAGTTAAGGAGGTGTTGGGTATGTGTAGGTATTTGCATAAAGTTATTTTATAAGCTACCGTCAGATACTGAATAAACAGTCAGAATCGATCCGCTGTTTGTGTTTCCTTACAATATCTCACTCTATTGACAATAGCGTCATCTAAAAATTTTACTTTTACATTAAGAGTATCACCACCGAACAACATCTTTATAGTTTCAAAAGAACTTGTTTCACAATGAGGTTCATTCCATAAAATTATCCTTCTGTTTACGCATTCCATTAATGGAAAATTAGTATATATATTGAAATTTCCTATTTGTCCAAAATTTAAAAAATAATGTATTACAGCATCAAAAAAATAATTTTTACCTGCATTCGGTGGTGATAGTATAAACATACAATTCTTCTTTGGAACATTTTTTTCCAAAAGATCGCATAAGTTAGTTAAAAAACTTTTAACATTAATTATTTCATTATTAAATTGAAAAAGTAAAAGTTCATTAGCAATACTAAGACTATGTTCCAAATTATAATAATAATCGTTAATATCTCTTACACCACAATTGAAATATGGTGTTTCTATATTTTTATATTTAATAATAAAATCTCTAAGGCTCATGTCGCAGAGCTGCCTTTGAAAAATACGTTGAACAGCCTTTATATGATTGTTATTTAAAGGCAAATACTTCCATTTAGATGAGAACCAATTACTGGTATTGAAAATATTACCTATTGGCGCCGTTGGAAATCTCCAAAAGAATTCCAATAACTGATCTCCTTTGTTTCCTTTGCGACGTTTGGAATTGCTGCAACCTGCTTGGTTACTTGCGACATCACTTGCGAAATCTTCATCTGCACCGGATCCACAGGACTTGAGGTTAAGAAGATCATTTTGGTCTCCGCGTGTTTCCACCAGTGTTTCTTGTCCAAATTGTGGATTTTCGAGAATGGATAGACTTCTAACTTTACGACATTTAGTCCATGTTCTCCCGGAGACTTCAAAATGAACTGCTGTCCATTCGCCTGTCTGGAAATAGACTGCGAGATTGAGCCAGTGTTCCGCTGAAAACTCGGAAGACCGAATAACTCGGCGATTAAGTCTGGGCTCTCCACATAATTCTCGCAAGTCTTTGATGCGCTGGCAACGACAGGTACCACCGGTGTAGGCACAGTCGTGGACAACGTGGAGGTGGTCGTCGCCATGGTTGCACACCTAGAGGATTGATCCTTTGTACTTTCCTGAGGTTGTTGATTCGCATACTCCAGAAACAAGTTCGTTGCTGTATCGCTCATTTTGCAATGTAAACACGTCATGTACAATTCGGTATCGCAAAGGATTTGCCTGAAAGCATTCCATGATAAACTTTCGCATTTCGTCTCTCTGAGCTTGTGGACGATTGATTTCAATATAGTCTTCCACAATTGTATCATTTTCACGAATTCGCGTTTCAAAGTTAGATCTTTCACCGACATGGCTTTCACTTCTCCTTGCTTTAGAACTCTCATAACCTGTAGGTAAATATCTGTAGTCCAAATTAATTCCAGTACTCCCAAAAAGCTGTCCTCTGTCGGTTCTTCCAGTACTGGTTTCTTTTGCTGCTTCTTCTTCGGTTCTTCCTTTTTTTTCTTGTTGGGTGATTTCCTTTTCAATGATTTCTCCACTTTGTTCTCCATGTTTTCGACTATAGCCTGCGTCTCCGCACCAAAGTTCAACTCCTCCTCCTTTTCGATTAAGTCTATAGTACTTTCTAGACCCATCTCTTGAGGTGGAAGCCTGTTGTTCAACTGAAGAAACTCCGTTAATGGATTGCAATCGTTCTCTTCTTCTGAACTGCTCTCCGAGATGCGCCGCGGCGGAGGTTGATCTCTGAATGAAACTTGCTTGCCGCCTTTGCTGGTTGATGGTACGGGCGAGCTTGCAGGAGTTCTCATTCTCGTCAGAAGATACTAATATGAGACCACATTATGAATCTCGAATCGAAAACGCTTCCTTTATATAGTAACCTAATTGTTAAAGAAAATTACTTAACATAAAAGTGTCATTGATATGGCAATGTTTTTTATAGTGGCAACTATGATTAAAAACTGTAGGTATGTCAAAAAATGTCAACTTCCTCCCTTCCGTTCCAATTGAGCTAAATGTAAAGACGTGCAATTTCATATAAAATTAAAATAATACATTTTCAAAGTTTATATCGCCTTTTTATTATACATAGGCGAAGTGGTCCTTCGAGTAAAGTGTGTGTTATGCGAAACTAATAATTCGAGCGAAATATCGTGTGTTCGATCGAGTCGGTGTGACCTATTGTTCGAGTACCGGCGGCCGTGGAAGTTTGTGCAAGACACATCTTGCTACCAAACGGCTGGAATACACGATGCACAAGCCGTGGAGCACATCATTCACAGGATTTTATCAAAAATAAGAAGAAATTTAGTGCAAAAAACTGAAACGCAAGCTATGATTGCATCATTATTTTTTTGTTAACACCGGCATTTTTTTCATAAAACAGTAAGAGTACCAACCTACCTACATTGGAAAATCAATCGGACAGCGCAGGAGCAGAGTTGGTGAGATAAGGTTGGCACCATTGATCAAGAGAACGAGTTCATTCGCTTTTATCCCTTGAGACGTCATCTACTGAACGTCATAGCCAACTGTCAACGTCATTTACTTCACTCATTCATTAGTCTTCACTTCAGTGTCAAGTCAAGTCAAACGACGAAACAAGGGTTTGTTTACGATTTTACCGGCGAATTTTCTACGAGTTTTCTTCGTGGTAACTACGGCTTTTCTACAGTTTATTGCGGAAAAAGTGAATATTCTAGTGCAGTGAAGTGTTTTGCGGCCTAGAATAAGTTGTGCGGTACGTAAATATGGCAGAGACTTTGAAGAAACTTCGACTTTCGCGCGGACAATTAAAAGGTACTGTGACTCGAATTGAAAACTTTATTAGTGATCCCATAAACATTGCGTCCTCTAGTACTGAGATGTTGGAAGCTCGTAAAGAAAAATTGATTACAACTTTCAAAGAGTATGAGGTGGTTCAGTTAGATATTTTGTCTCTTGATCCAAGTGATCCTGAGGACTTGTCTATCTTAGAAAATAAATATTTTGCAGTGATTTCTAAATTAAATGCGGCTCTAAAGAGCCTGAACACAACTGAGGTGCGATTGTGTAGTAATGTTTCTACTTCTAAATTGCCTCATCTTGATATTCCAATATTTAGTGGCAAGGACTACACAAAATACACTTCATTTATGGACTTGTTCACTGCAGTCATCGACAATAACAGTTCACTCTCAGATGTGCAGAAGCTTTTTTATCTGCGTAAGTTCTTAACAGAGGATGCTCTGGCTGTAATTGTGAATCTACCTCTTGTCAATCAATCATATAAGGAAGCTTTGTTACTATTGAGGAAGCGCTTTGACAATAAAGCAAGATTAATATCAAATCACATAAATGTAATTCTGGAATTGCCGTCCATGCAGAAGGGTACTGCCACTGCTATAAGGGCATTTGTATCGCAAGTGCAACAACAGTTGCATGCATTAAAAAACTTAGAGCAGCCCATTGATAAATGGGACATGCTATTAATTACTATCTTAACAAAAAAGTTAGATCAGTATACATGTCGTGCCTATCAACTTGATAGGAATTTAGAAGTTCTTCCAACGGTGGAGGAATTTATGTCCTTCTTAGAGAAGCGCGCTATAGCACTTGAGGACACCAGTTCTGAATCTAAGAAGTCAACTGTAACTAAAGTGAGCAATGTTGTCACTAAAACCAAAAACATTTTCAAATGTTTATATTGCGATGGGACTGATCATGCTATGTATATTTGCCCTCGCTTCAAAACGGCTCCTATAGAAGACCGTACCCAATTTGTTGTAGACAAAAAGTTGTGCACAAAATGCTTAAAAAATCACACCGGTAAGTGTAGATTTAATTTTACTTGCAAGGTCTGTAGAGCAGGTCACAATACTCTCCTGCATAAAGACAGCACTCCAGTTACCGAACAATCGGTTAGTTTGCATTCACATGATGCTTCAGTGAATGTTTTATTGCCTACTATCAAGGTAAAAGTTATTGACAGACACGGGTCTGAAATTATTGTCAAAGGACTTCTGGATTCGGCAAGCCAAGTTTCTTTTGTGACAACAGAGCTTGTTGAGAGGTTAGATCTTGAAACTAAACTCCAAACTAGCAATATAATTGGAATAGGAAACAAAAATCAAAAAATTAATAAATGTGTGGATTTAACCATACACTCTCTAGTGAATGATGTTAAGTTGGATATCAAGTGTAACGTTGTAGATTCCATCACATCCCACCTGCCTCAGCATTCTTTTGATATAACAAAGCTGAAAATTCCAAAAAATATCTGCTTGGCAGATGACAAATTCAATATTACTGATGTCATATCAATACTTTTGAGTGCTGAGATATATTTCAACATTTTGCTGGATGGGCAGGTAAAAATTCCAAATGGTCCTGTATTGCAGAATACCCTGTTTGGGTATACTGTTGCAGGTAATATTCCTTCAAAAATTGTGCATAGCAATGATGAGTGTGAAGGTAGCGTTGTGAACTTGGCCATCAGCAATAACAATAAATTAGAGGAGGTAATGGAACAATTTTGGTTATCTGAGAGTATACCTCAGGCTGCAACTAAACAATCTAAAGAATTTGAAAAAGCTGAAGGTTGCTTTAAAGAGTCTATGCAGCTTCAGAACAAAAAGTTTACTGTAAAAATGCCACTAATGGCCAAGAAAGAAGAGTTGCATCTTGGGGACTCTTTCTCAGTAGCCCTCCAAAGATTTTTGACACTGGAGAGAAAATTTAAAAAGAATTCTATGTACTTAGAAAAATATAAAAAGTTCATTGATGAATATTTAGAGTTGGGGCATGCTAAAATTGTTGATATCGGACAGTATAACATTCAAGATGGGATTAATTACTTCTTGGCGCATCATGCAGTGTTTAATGAGGCAAGCTTAACTACTAAGTTGCGGGTGGTTTTTGATGGCAGCATGAAGTCTAAATCAGGGGTTTCGCTGAATGATGTTATGTTGAACGGTCCAGTAGTCCAAAGTGAACTCTTTGATATACTAATTCTATGGAGAACATTTATTTACACACTTATTTGTGACATTAAAAAGATGTTCCGATCTGTTTTCATTGATTCTGCGCAAGTAAGTCTCCAAAATATACTTTGGCGCCATAATCCACAAGGGCCTATCAGCTGCATTCAGTTGCAGACAGTTACCTATGGCCTAAAAGCTTCCACCTTCTTAGCAACACGATGCCTTATTGAATTGGCCAACAGATATGGTGATTCATGTCCTCTTGCTATGGAGGCACTGCACTTTAGCACGTATGTCGACGATGTCATTGGAGGTTCAGACAGTCTAGAGCAGCTCCATGAGCTTAAGAGTCAATTAATTGAATTATTAGATAAAGGTAGCTTTACCCTCCACAAGTGGTCGTCCAACTGTCCCCAAACTCTTGATGATCTTCCAAAGGAAGTCAAATATTTTGAGAAACTTGACATAAATAAAAATAATATTATAAAGACTCTAGGTCTAAAATGTGATATCTTATCAGATCAGCTTAGCTTTACAGCTCCACTTGTGGAGAAAAATGATGTAAACACCAAAAGAAAGGTCTTAAGTTTCATAGGAAAGATGTTTGATCCATTAGGATTGATTGGTCCAATAATAGTAACAGCAAAACTGTTCATGCAAAAATTGTGGTCAATGAAAATTGACTGGGACTCTATAATGCCCCATGAACAGCTCTATTTCTGGGAAAAATTCTTGGACAACTTAAAATCAATGGGCACCATTAACATTCCGAGATGTGTCAATACTACTGGCAAGGTAAATGTAGAGCTAGTAGGATATGCTGATGCTTCCTTCAAAGCATTAGGCTGTTGCCTATATTTAAGGGTATTAAACGAAGATGGAACGGTTTTTATAAACCTGTTGTGTTCCAAGTCACGGGTTGCTCCATTGAACAAATCTATAACAATCCCAAAGCTTGAGTTGAATAGTGCGCTGCTTCTTGCACAGCTTACAAGTAGAGTCAGCCAGGTCTTAAAAAATAGATTTCCACTCAAATCATTTTTGTATAGTGATTCACAAATTGTATTAGCTTGGATAAAATCAACTAATCTAAAGTCAAATCCCTATGTATCCAAGCGAGTCAATCAAATCAAAGATCTGACCAAAGGTGTCAGTTGGCATTATGTCAACACCGCTGACAACCCTGCAGACCTACTGTCTAGGGGTTGCGATCCACAAAAATTGCAGTTAAATAAAGTCTGGTGGCATGGTCCGCAAAATCTTTCAAGTGTGGACTATAAACACTCTATTTCAGAGACAAAATTACCCATTCCCTTTGATAGAGAAATTGATCATGCTGATCCTGTTGCAAACAGCTGTAATGTAGATTTTACTTCTTCTGGTCACAAAGACACCTTTTCCAAAGACCTCTTTGAAAGGTTTTCTGATATCAATAGACTACAAAGAATAATAGCTTATATTCTACGTTTTCGCAATAATTCTAACAAAAATAATGAAAAGTTAATTGGTACTCTAACACCAAAGGAGCTCCATAATGCACTCTTGGTGATTATTCGCTGTACCCAAGAAAATTATTTTTCAAATGAGATTAAAATGCTTAAGAGCAACTCTCCCATTAAGTCAGGCCTATGTAGCTTACACCCTTTTATTGATAATAATGGTTTGCTTCGCTTAGGAGGTCGTCTTCAAAATGCTACAAATATTACATACGACAGAAAACACCCTATTATTTTGCCAAAAGGCTCTCACATTACAATTATTATCATCCATAAAGAGCACCTCCGTCTGTTACATGCTGGTGCAAAGTTGGTTTTAGGTTCCCTTTCTCAAAAGTTCTGGATCATTAGTGCCATTCGTGAGGTTAAGAAGGTGGTCAACCGCTGTATCAAATGCACACGTTTAAAGGCTGCAGCTGCTGTGCAGCTGATGGGTTCTTTGCCTGAGGAGAGACTTACTGCTGTTAGACCTTTTCATATAGTAGGTGTAGACTTTTGTGGGCCTTTTAATATAAAAGTATCGAGAATCAGGAAACCTCTCATAACAAAAGGTTATATTGCTCTGTTTGTTTGCTTCACAACAAAAGCCATCCACATGGAGTTGGTTAGCGACCTCACCACAGAAGCATTTTTGGCATGCCTCAAACGCTTTATTGCCCGGCGTGGAATGCCTGTCACTATATTCTGCGACAATGCAAAGACCTTTAAAGGTACTGAAAATGAACTAAATAAATTGTATAAGTTGTTAAACTCTAAGAAGCATGTAGATGAAGTTCAAAACTATTGTGTACCTCAGTATATAAAATTTAAATTCATACCTAGCTACTCCCCTGAGTTCGGTGGACTATGGGAGGCAGGTGTAAAGAGTCTAAAGTATCATTTTAAAAGAATTGTTGGCAATATTGCTCTACCATTTGAAGCTCTATACACTGTTATTGTAGAAATTGAAGCTGTATTAAATTCCAGGCCCCTGTTGCCATTGAGTTCAGATGTTTCCAATTTTGAATATCTTACACCTGGACATTTTATAATAGGTACAGCTATGACTACCTTTCCTGAAGTAGATCATACAAACGTCTCTATGAATAGACTTAGATTTTGGAATATGTTGTCCAAATTAAAACAAGACTTTTGGTCTGTCTGGTCGAGAGACTATCTCACTCAGTTACAGAGCAGGCCTAAGTGGAAACAAGTCCATCCTAATCTCAATGAAGGTGACCTTGTCATTGTGCGCAGTGATAACACTGCACCCTTAACATGGCCAATGGCAAGAATTGAAAAGATAGTTCCTGGATCAGACGGTCAAGTCAGAGTAGCTCATATTAAGATGGCTAATAATAAATTGTATACAAGATCTCTTAGAAAACTCTGTCCATTGCCTCTTGACTAAAAGGTTTAAATGTAGTTCACTGGCCCCGGCCCAACTATGTTAAAGAAAATTACTTAACATAAAAGTGTCATTGATATGGCAATGTTTTTTATAGTGGCAACTATGATTAAAAACTGTAGGTATGTCAAAAAATGTCAACTTCCTCCCTTCCGTTCCAATTGAGCTAAATGTAAAGACGTGCAATTTCATATAAAATTAAAATAATACATTTTCAAAGTTTATATCGCCTTTTTATTATACACTAATACAAAGTACCCATTCAACTAACGAGCCTGGTAATAAATAAAAGAAACCGGCCGAAGGCCTGTTTGACCACCCACGTCAGCTACTTCTGAGGGGAGCGGGGCAACTGGGGGATAATCATGATCATGATCATGCGCTTCGCGCGATCGATCGATAATCCCCCAGTTGCCCCGCTCCCACCAATAGCCATGGCCTTCAAAATCATAACAGTAGCCACAAAACAATAGAATGATCCAAAATAGCTCGTTCCAAGTAGCTCGGTTTGCGGGACTACGAACAGGTATAAAAGGTTACGGGATGATTGAAATGTCATCCCCTCGGCCTATGACGCCAGCAGCAGCCCCCACGTGGACTCCTGCCCCCCTCCCTGGAGCAGCCGGAGCTGCCCCCCAGTTAACGATGAAGGTAGGGCTATACGAGGACTCATCGTTTTGGTCAAAAAAAGAATCATACACCAGCCACTCCCGGGTCTAGAGTTGGAGTCTCTGAAGACACTGGGAGTTAAGATATGCGCAGATAGCCACCCCTTGCAAGTTTACGCCGTATACAAGCCCCAGGGGTGTGCACTCAAGAGGTCAGTCCTACTGAAACTCCTCCCAACAGATCCAGTCCATCCCATCATCGTGGCCGGGGACTGGAACTGCAAACACCCCACCTGGAACTCCTTAAAGACCAACAGCGACGGCAACTTCTTACTCAAATACACTGAGAGTCACGAGTACGAAGTCGCCGGCCCAGAGACTCCAACACATTACCCGGACTACGCAGCTCATGTTCCGGACATTATAGACCTGGCGGTCCATAAAGGCCTTGCTGCTCACCCCAAGCTGGAGGTTCTCCTGGATGACATGCAATCGGACCACCAGCCCGTATTGCTGCTCCTGGAGAACCGGCCCACCAAACTCCAGCGCCCAACCCCAAGACCCGGGACTGACTGGCCAAAGTTCGCCGCATCCCTGAACCACACGACTCCCACCAGGCCAGTAACAAACCCCGCAGACGTGGACTTACTGACCAAAGAACTGACGAGCACCATCCAGGCAGCGCTAGCAGAGGCATCCACCCCTCCTCGCCAATTCAGACTACCAAAGACCCCCATGCACCTTACCAAACTACTGGGGGAAAAGCGCCGCCTCAGGAAAGTGTGTCAAAAGACAGGCTGGAGAGATCCAGCGATTAAAACGACACGAGGTAGTGAAAGTGGAGATACGCGAGGACTGTTCTCGAACTTGGGAGAGAAGAATAGAAGACGCCTCGGACGACTGGGCCTCACTTCACAAGCTCTGTTGCCAGCTGAGGAACACCCCGACCCCCATCAGACCATCGGGGGTGGCACAGTAACAGTCACCCCCGATATCGAGCTCAAGACAGAGCCAAGATCTTCGCGGAGAGCCTTGAACAACAGTTCAAACCCAACACCGTCAAAGACCCAGACCACAACGCGGAAATAGAAGCGTTTGTCAAGGCTTTCCTCGGGGAACCTGATGCCAGCAGTGAGATAGACCAGCTGATATTCTTCTCTCCGGGCCAAGTTCGACGGGCTATACGTCGGACAAAGCCAAGAAAGGCACCAGGCGAAGACGGAAACACCAACGCAATCCTCCGCCACCTCCCTCCCAAAGCGATCGCTTCCGTGACCCGACTCTTCAACGGGATCATACGAAGCGGTCACTTCCCCTCCCCTGGAAATCCGACCGGGTCATCATGATCCCGAAACCCGGCAAGAACATCCTCCTCCCCCAGAGCTACCGTCCCATAACCCTCCTATCCAGCCTATCCAAACTCTTTTAGAAAATGCTCCTCCAACACCTGATCCCTTTCATCCCTCCACGCCCCGAACAGTACGGATTCGAAACACAGCACCACTCTCCAGCTGTCGAGAGTACTGCACCACCTGACGGTCACCCACAACAAGAAGGAGCACGCGGTCGCAGTATTCCTCGACATGGAAAAAGCTTTCGATCGGGTCTGGCATATGGGGCTCGTCTACAAGCTCGCCACCTCCCCAACACCGCGGAAGGTAGTGAAGGTGATAGCCTCTTTCCTAGGAGGTCGAAGCTTCAGAGTGAGCGTGGAGCAAACGGCTTCTACTGTATGCCGCATAGATGCCGGAGTACCCCTAGGCAGCTGCCTGTCCCCAGCCTGCTACTCATTCTACACAGACGACATCCCGAGAACAGAGGACGCACTCCTAGCCCTGTACGTCGACGATGCTGCGTACATATCGTCGTCCTACAAATTGCCTCATGCCGCCACGAAAATGCAGCGGATCCTAAACGAGTTTGTGTTGATGTGTATCATTGAATCATACATGCCCCTAAACTCCAACCATTATATGTACCATCGATCTTGTTTAATTTAATTTCAGACAATTTCACACCTATCTTTCCATGCTTTACCTCTAGGTCCACATTATGATCAATAACTAGTTCACCCTTACCGGTTGGCTGGCTCTCACTGTTTACCTTCGCAGAGGGAAGTTTCTTCATCACAATGGCCTTGGCTCGGGCCATACTGCTGTAGTATGAACTTTCGAATCTTTCCCATTCAGTTAACTGCTTGGGGTCATCAGAGCCCATTTTAACCTAGAATTGCACATTATTGAAGTCATTTAGTAACGGTTCCAACTTTGATAAGCGAAGCTCAATTTCAAGAATGAGTCCGATCCCTCTTGATCGAGAGGGATACAATCAAGAAATGAAATAAAATTGGACAAACTTATTTTAATTGTTCCTCTTTGCCGTACTAAAACCTTTATCTCAGCTTCTGATAAATCAGTCATTGTTGCTTGATCAATGTATATGCTTGGCAAAACAAAAAAATGCTTACTGTGAAGCTCAAATAAACTTTCACATGAAAATAAATTGGTTCTTTGAAAATAAATGATAGGTTTTTGAACCGAAGCTTTGAATTTTGGTTTTGTCACTGATGATGTAACGAAAACACTAAGAAATGAATTGTTATTGGTTAAGCAATGCGTGCTATGCAATCTCGTCACTGTGCACAAAATGCTTGCTAACAGAATTAAACGAAAACCATGCAAAGTGTGCAAAAATAGCGCAAACTCGCAATACCAAAATGAGCGTTCAGCTTGGTACATTTTACCAGAAGTGAGCGTGTGTAGTTGTAGATGTATTCTGCTTGCACTTCATAGGTTGAAAATGTTAGTTTTATGTTATGTGTAGTATGTAGGAGTGGGTGGAAAGCAGAGGAATAGGAACTTAGCTGAGTTATTTTCTTGTGCTGTAGCGTGGCGCTCTTGTTGATAGATGGCGTCAGCGTTTGCGAAAAATTACAAGCCCAGACAAGCTCCAATATGATGCTCCTCGCTTGGAATCCCTGTTTGCTCCTTGAAAATGATTTGTATGTCTTCCCGGCTTCGACGACGATGCTTGATGTACATTCTCTTGTATAGAAAGTATTTGTTCCAGTTTCCGTGTTCGGCAACGTGGCGTCCTTTTTACGTAAATTGTTTCTGTTGTAGCTGGTTTGTTTTTGAAGGCTCAAAGGACCATGTTGAGGCTTGGTGATGGTGTTCTCTTCAATGATGACGACAAATAACTTTATCAGAGTTTATTTCCAATTCTTCAAAGGTTTTATTGAGACAATTTTACTTTACGGAACATGCACTCGCGGCCATGTTTGAATTGAGAAGGCCCCAAAATAGAGATGGGGTAAGGAGGCAGCTTTGCCTATAGAGATGTGACTTAAACTAAAAGATCGATAGAGATGTGACTTAAACTAAAAGACGAAGCTTCTTCCTAGCATCACAAATCACTTTTACCAGTGGGTAAAAGTGATCAGACAGTAGGCGTTTCACAAGGTGATTTCTGGTTTACCATGGACCATGGACTTTGCATATTTTTCTGTTGTATGACGTAAACATTGCTTGTTATTGCACTGTATCAATATTTTTGAACGTAGATTACGCCGCGACTAAGCATGCACTGCAAAGTGTGTTTTGGCGTTTTGTTCTATCACATTTGAACTATACAATGGCATTGTCAGTTTAAAAAAAACATAAAAATGTGACATCGCATGTTTTTCCCCTGTGCCCTTGAAATGTTATTTTTGGTGTTGAGATAGGGTATATTTTAGGTGAATTCTTGCGTATTATATCCAGGCAAGTCAAACAAGTTTACAATGCTATCTGAGATACCTGCTTCGGTAATCACTATTAAATCTATAGGAAAGCGGCAATTGTGAATTATTCGAAGAAGTTTAGTAAAGTTCTTAATTAATTATCTAATATTAATATGCAAGCATGAGATTTTTAGGTAGTAGCTGTTGAAATAAATTATTCGTGGAATTACAATTGGGAATTTCTATAAAATGTGTGTCCATTATTTTACCGAGTACTTTGAATAATGCGCGACTTTGGAAAGATTTTTTTTAAACCCAACCAAAGGATCATCTTGGACTCCCCGGTCTCCAAGATGATCCCTAGGGTATGGACAAGATTATCATCCCGATCATCTCTTAGTTTGAAAAAGTCCTGGATTTTGGCATAATGTAACGAAAAAAATGAAAGTTTTTTTTAACAATTACTTTATTTAGCTGATCGTAGGTATACAAAACGGCACTTACTTAACTGTAACCTATAGGTTGTTACATACTTACTTACAAATAAAAACAGAACACATGAAACTTAGTGAGAAGTAGGTAGGTATACCCTACGTACCAGAATATTTTATTGCGCCAAGAGCCTCTTTATTTTTTCCTTTGGCCCGTCTTTTTAATGATATTTCAGGCACTAAAAACTCTTTACTTACCGATCTATATGGCATGCCATTTTTCACTGCATCGAGCGCTTTGATCATAGAGTCTTCTGATCACTCCCTACGAGTGGTTTTTTTTATAATTGCGAGGCATAGTTAGTCTAAAAAAGAAAAAGTAAGTACATTCAACATTGTGCATGGTACAAGACAACATGAGGTACAAGATGATCCATCAAGATCACATGGATCATCTCGTACATTAACAAAATAATCATTTTACCCCAAATTCAAAATTTTCATTCTTTGATCGATAACCTAACGTAAAAGCTTGCTACTGCTAGTATGCCGTTCAAAAAAGCAAATTGAGCATTGTAGAAAGCCTTAAATATAACAATAACAATAGTGCTAATTCTGGTTCTAATTAACCGATTTGCTCGAGACCACATTTACATTGTTTTTACAAAAAATATATCCATATAAATTGTTGTAAAAAATAAGTTAAAAAAATATAAACTATAAAAGTACATCACCATAAGAAAAATAGAATTGACACATAAGAAACACAAAAAAATATATAGAAATAAGTATTTTCAGTTAGCTTCACTGGGTACATGTATTCAATATTACACACATTATGCCTGCTGTGCCTGGCTAGCTTGGTTGCCAACTTGTTGTTGTGGGGATGGAAACACTTTCCCCATTTCTTTCCGTAGCCACGTACGTACTCGTCTACGAAAAGCACCCCAGCACACGTATGCTATTACCATGGATAGTAATATGAGTACCCCCATCATTATCCAACCATATGTTTGTAAATGCTACTCTATATTACTGTAACTTGCTTGATTACTCCCTGATTGGGTAATGTTCGGGCCTAGTATCCATGCCATTGAACGCGAATGTGACAGCTGGCCTAGCGGGCTTTTTACTCTATGGCGGAGAAAAAGATTCATTATCTATGGTCGAAAAGAACAAAATCGGCATCTAAAATTTTCTACATTGTTACTGCAAAATTAAACTATGTAATCTCATTGTGAAATCATAAATAAAAGAAAATCATAAAGAACTTCGTTTGTACTCAACGATCCATCCATCCCATATAAGGGAAACACCAAAGGAGTACCTATTGCTAAAACAAATGGTGACCCCAACGTGATTTTGGAAACGCACGCTACGCGCTGGGAGGCCAAGGAATCCCTCAGGACTCGCTGTTGGCAAAGAACTAGAGGATCCGAGGGAAGTAAGCCCAATTCCCATCCATTTCCAATCCATTTTTTCGTCTTTCTTTCATCTTATTCTCAGCTTCTTTGTGGTACGGTATAAAAAATCTACCCGCCACCTTTTTTTTGATTGAGAAATACATTTTTCGTAAAATATCCCGTTTTCTACGACTTTTTCGGTTGAAAACCGGCGAGAATTGCGAGCTACGAGTGCCGACATCACATTGCCGGCACCGGCGCTGCCTGCGCTCGAGTCGAGGCGGCAAATGATACCGCGCTTACAGAGCTGATCCTACACAAAGGGTTTGTTCAGTATAGCGCGAACGAGGTTGTATTCATTGTTTACTTCAATAATTTTATGTAGAATTATTAATTTTGGAAACTTCAACATTGTTGAAAGTCCGGTTTATTGTTTGCATCTACTATGGCAGACCTAAAAGAGCTTGTTGCGTGGTCGCTTCAAAACACGCATTTCATTATTTGAAAAATATGTGAAGCCTCTTTCTGAAATCAAAATGAGTAAAAGTCAATATAATGAGTTAACTTTGCGGCTGAGTAAGTTTCAAGATCTGTCTTACAATTTTGATGAAATACAATCAAAAATTGAGTCTTTGGACCCTGATGATGTTCAAATGAGTGAGCGGGAAGAAGTAGAAAACAGATTTTTTAGTCTCATTGCTCAGACTCAAGAAATGTTACAATCATTTGAAGCAAAGAGCAATCATGAATCTTCATCAGCTTCTCAAGCTTCCCACTGCTCTCATCATCAGCATCAGCATCTAAAGCTGCCAACCCTTAAGGTCCCCCCATTTAGCGGTGACCCGAGCAAATGGTTGGAATTTAGGGATACTTACTCGTCACTAATACATGAAAATGATAGCATCGATAATGTTAGTAAATTTCATTATTTGAAATCATATCTTGAGGGAACGGCAAGGGCAGTCATATGTTCAGTGATGGTCTCATTAACAAAGAGAAATTAGACTCTGAAACTGCTAGGGATTGCGAGGAGCATAGGAGCTCATTAGAAACAGCTACATTGGAAAATTTCTTTGATTTCCTGCGTAAGCGGGCAACTGTTTTGGAAACAGTCCACGCTAGTAAATGTACCAAAGGTGATAAACGAAATAGTCTAGTGAAGTCAAAATCATTTATTGTCTCGTCTCCTGAATCTTCTCATAGCCTCTCTCATGGTACATCTAGAAGTGCCTTTCACTACAGCTGTTTAGCCTGCAAACAAAACCACAAATTATATGAATGTTGTCATTGCCAATTGAAGACCGCATTGCAAAGGTTGTTGAATGGAAGTTGTGCAATTACTGTCTGCGTAGTGGCCATAGGTCTTCACAGTGTAGGCTTGGTGGTTGCCGCATCTGTTACAAAAAACATAATACAACATTACATAGGCAATCATCACTACAAACAGATACACAAACACAACCACAACAACAAAGTCATGAAGAAACTACTACATCTCTACTGGCTACAAAAACTACAGTTTCTAATGACTTACCTGCATCTTCTTTTCCCCAACAAAGGGCTGGGGATTCTTCTTGTGTAGTCAGTATGTCTGCTGTCTCCTTTGATCAGGCTCTTCTGTCTACGGCCTTGGTCAAAGTGACAAACAATGGCAAAACATTTACTTTGAAAGCTTTATTGGATAGCGGTAGCATGTCCTCTTTTATATCTGAAGCCGCTCTTTTATATAGTAGCTGGCCCCATGGGGGGCAAATTCTCTGGCAAATCAAACCGCATTATTTGTAATTTTAGCAAAGACATTCAACAGCAACTGTCAAAGTTTTGGGAACTTGAAGAGATTCCAATTGAATTACCCTTATCGGTGGAGCATGAATTTTGTGAAAATCTTTTTAAAGAAACTACTTTTCGAGATAGCAATGGCAGATTTTGTTTGCAAATACCTCTTCGTGATTCACCAAGTGTCCTAGGCGAATCATATACCATTGCAGAAAAACGATTGTTTCAAGTGGAAAGGAAACTTCGTAGATCACCTTCAGTGCGATCTGAATACAATAAATTGGAAGAATATGAACGTCTGGGACACATGAGTGAAGTCGCCAAACCACTACATGGTTGCTACTTACCTCATCACGCCGTCATACGAGAGAGCAGTGAGACTACTAAGTTGAGAGTAGTTTTCGATGCGTCAGCTGATACATCTTCTGGCGTCTCTCTCAATGACATACAATATGTTGGTCCAGTGGTTCAGGACGACTTGTTTTCCATCTTGCTCAGGTTCAGGCAGCATAGATACGTTGTTTCAGCTGACGTGGAGAAAATGTATCGTCAACTATTAGTAATTCCAGAACAGCGCCATCTACAAATGGTTCTATGGCGTGAGAGCGAAGATCTTCCTATTAAAATATACGAATTAAATACGGTAACATATGGAACTGCTTCAGCGCCATTTCTTAGTACTAGATGTCTTCTCCAGCTAGCAAAGGAAAGTCCCGATGAAAACATAGCTCAGCTTATTAAGTCGGACTTTTACGTTGATGATTTCCTGTCGGGGAGTAGCTCAGAATGCGAGCTAACCTCTATCATAAGCAAGGTCACTCAGACTGCATTCTGCGGGCTTGCCATTGCGTAAGTTCCGCACTAATGCACCTTCCATAGTGCACAACAATCCAAACTCTTTAATTCCCAAGGACTTAAATTCAAGTTCTCCTTCCAGCGCACTGGGTCTGAAATGGGATCCAGCCGCTGACGTCTTAAATTTTCCAACAAAAATTGAATGTCCGTCTCAAGCTACTAAAAGATCGATTTTATCAAATTCTGCTAAACTCTTCGATCCTCTAGGCTTACTGAGCCCATGTACCATAATACCAAAAATGATTCTTCAAAAGTTATGGACTTCCAATTTGAATTGGGACGAACCTGTTTCTCCTGAAATAGAAAAATCGTGGCTTGAGTTCGTAGCAAATTTAAATAATTTATCTTCTCTACAAATTCCTAGGTTTGTTCTCTGCGACGAACCCGAGATAATAGAACTTCACGCATTTTGTGATGCGTCAGAGGCAGCGTATGGCACGTGCCTCTACCTTCGATCGATAGATAAATCTGGTCAGGTACAAATCAATCTTCTTTGCGCTAAGACTAAAGTCGCGCCTTTAAAGCTACAAACTATCCCTCGATTAGAGCTATGTGGAACCGTCTTAGCAGCTCGTCTTTCGTACAAAGTAATGAAGGCTCTAAGACTCGACATACACCATGTGTACTTTTGGTCGGACTCTTCTGTAGTTCTTGGTTGGATATCGTCTCATGCACGTGACCTGAAAACATTTGTCTCCAACCGGGTCGCTGAAATTCAGCAGCTCACATCTTTGGGTTCCTGGAGACATGTTTCCGGAACACAGAATCCTGCGGATTTGGCCTCTCGGGGTTTAGACCCCAAGCTTATTGGTGAAGCTTCCTTCTGGTGGCACGGTCCTTCATTTCTGCTAGAGCCTGAAGCCAAATGGCCAAACAAAATCAAACCATCAAAAGAGCTAAGAAATAAAATATAAACAAAGTAGTCCTAAAACAAATTCTACACATGTAAAATCATACATTAAAACTACAACATGCACTACAACTACAAATCAAACACACGCTCAGCCCTGCGGTATAGTGAATTTCGAAAAACACTAATTTTATCACACTACAAAAAAGCATAGCTTATGTACTAAGATTTATATATAATCTACGACATGCAAACTGTTTGTTTAACAGATCATTTAACCACTAAAGAGTTAGAAGCTTCTCTACACTGTATAATAAAACAACATCAGGCTGAATGTTTTGGAACAGAGATTAATTTGATAAAAAATAAAAAATGTTTACCTGCTAAGTCAGGATTACTCTCCCTGAGACCCTTTGTAGATGAAACCGGTGTCCTTCGCGTAGGTGGCCGCATCCAACAGGCATCTGAAACATATAATAAGAAACATCCCATTTTATTAGATTCAAAGCATAATTTTACCAAGTTAATATTTGATCATGAGCACAAAAAGCTTTTGCATTGTGGGCCACAGCCCACAGTTACTTCTCACTAATGTGAGACAAACCTATTGGCCAATCAATGGTAGACGATTGGCTAGAAGCACGGTAAATAATTGCAAATTGTGTAGAGTCGTAAAAGCCAAAACTATAAATCCCATTATGGGAAACTTACCGCTTCCTAGAGTGAATCCCAATTTGCCTTTTCAAGTTTCAGGTGTAGACTTCGCAGGGCCGTTTCCTATTCGTGATCGTATTGGGCGCGGATGTAAAATCATTAAAAGCTATCTTTGTTTGTTCGTCTGCTTTTCAACACGTGCTTTACATTTAGAGATTGCATCTGACATGAGTTCCGAGGTATTCATTCTGTGTCTTAAACGTTTCATCTGTCGCAGGGGAAAACCAAGCGAAATTTACTGCGATAACGGTCGCAATTTCGTAGGAGCAAAAAATGACCTCAGTCAATTTTTTAAATCTTGCAATGAGTCAATCTCGGCATTTGCCGCCGACGAGGGCGTAAGCTTCAAATTCTCGCCGGCGTATAGCCCTAATTTCGGTGGCCTATGGGAGGCGGGTGTAAAATCCGCCAAATACCATTTAACAAGAATGTTAGGTAACAACCACCTCACATATGAGGAATTATCCACTTTATTCATAGAAATTGAAGCAATTTTAAACTCTAAACCCCTTATTCCACTTTCATCTGATCCAACCGACCTCTTTCCTCTCACTCCGGGGCACTTCCTGATCGGTAGACCTCTCACATCACTGCCAACGCCAGCGCTGCTCGACGTCAAAACAAGTCGTTTATCAAGATATCAAGAGATCGAACAGATGCGACAGCATTTTTGGGAAAGATGGCGCATGGAATTTCTCAGCGAGTTGCAGCAGAGATCCAAATGGCGTGTTATGCAGGGAGAGCTACTGCAAGGAGACATGGTCATACTCAAAGAGGCCAATTTGCCTCCAATCAAGTGGAAAATGGGCCGCATTCACCGACTCTACCCTGGATCGGACGGAGTTTCTCGCGTAGCGGACGTCTTCACTTCAAAGGGCATCCTACGTCGAGCTATTAGGAACCTGTGCCCTCTCCCTGTTGGCAGTTCTCCAGAAGAAGCATGTCCTCGAGATCCCATGGTCGTCGAGAGGGGGGAAGATGTTCGGGCCTAGTATCCATGCCATTGAACGCGAATGTGACAGCTGGCCTAGCGGGCTTTTTACTCTATGGCGGAGAAAAAGATTCATTATCTATGGTCGGAAAGAACAAAATCGGCATCTAAAATTTTCTACATTGTTACTGCAAAATAAAACTATGTAATCTCATTGTGAAATCAAACATAAAAGAAAATCATAAAGAACTTCGTTTGTACTCAACGATCCATCCTATTGCTAAAACAGGTAATAATAACCTCTTCATTTTTGCTGTATGATTTGCAATATTGAGATTAACTTTATCTTTAACAATTTAATTTATAATATATAGTGAATTTTGTAACGACTTATTTAACCCTTTATTTGGCAAAAAAAAAATTTACAATTTAAAAAAAAATGTTGTTTGCCTATCCTCAGTGATAGCCCTGGAGCCCTAGAAAACAAGAAAAAAAAATCTAGGTTTTTCCATTCTGGATAAAACCGAAGTCCGCCGTAGCGGACAGTGTCAAATACATAACAATAAACCTTTATAGTTTCAAGTCCGGTGTGACGGACATTGCCAAACAAAATGAAAACTACAAAAGGTACATAATAGTATAATAACAACAATAAATAAAACAAATTTGTTCAAGTACTTCTTATTTATTAACTACTACACTTATTATTTAGTATGGAAGTTCATGAAGCAGTTTCTAGCATTTTTTCCTGTCACAAAACATAGCCTCATGTTGCATTTTATGCAAAACACTACCGTTTTCTTTGTGCAGTATCTGCATCGTCCTTCAACCATGGTTGAAGGAAAATGGCCAGTGTTATCAAATTTGACAGGGCTACAAGGACGAGCAGCCCTGGGCTTATCGACTACACAGTCCTCCGTTTTTTGACGCTTTTTGGTTCTGTTTTCCATGCGCAAACATTCATACACCTCAAACCTGAAAGCCTTCAGAGACAGATGCGTTTTCTTTGCATTGCTTGTTCTGTGTAGGAGCCAAGCATTGTTCAGGCAGATGTCTAGCATTTGTGCAAATATGCCTAAATACCATCTGCGACTTTTGAATGGGATTTTGTACAAAGATATAAGCATATCCGCTAGGTCGACACCTCCCATATGTTTGTTGTACTGACGTACAATTTGGGGGCACTGTACGTCAATTTTCTTTTTAGCGTCCTTTGAGTACCGCGGAATTTTTTCCACAGGTGCACTTGCGACAAATGAGCTTAGAAATGTCACTGCCTTGTTATCGTTCCAGCGGACGACTGCCAACCGGCTATCGTTACACGACACTTCAGCGAATGCACCTCTTTCCTTCTTTTTCATATCCTTTTCTGTTGGCAGGATCTTTTCTGCTCCTCTGAGACGGTTGTTTCGTATTGTGCCCAAAGCAAAGATTCCGTAATTTTGCCGCAAGATGAAGAACAGCTCCGGCGATGTGAAGAAATTATCACAGTAAATGATTGCTGGCTTTTGAATTATACTTTGGCACAAAGCCAACACTATTTGAGCACCAAAGCCGAGAGATTCTTCTTCTTCGCTAAAGGTATGGAACCGGAAAGTGTCCTCGCCTCCATATATGACAAAATCATATATGATGCCTGAGACTCCTGCCCGCACATAGTTTTTAAAGCCCCATTTATTCGGCTTATCTTTCATATACTGTTTTCTTTTTCCTGCCTTGCTTCCTTTGTACGCTATCATCATCTCATCAATGCTAAACTTATTATCTATTCCTTGATATTTCAAACAATTCAGTCTAATTTTTTCCATGAGAGGTCGAACTTTATAGTACCTATCTCCATCATCCATATTATTGTTTGCAAAATGCAAATAACGCCGAATCTGCTGGTATCTTTTTAGGGGCATAATTTCAGCAACTTTTGCGTATCTGAATTTATGTGACCAGTAATCGAGATATGCAGGCATTTCTACGATCCCCATTATTATGTGGATTGCTAAGAAGTCACAGAATTCATCCACGGTAAGAAAAATTGACTTCCCAGTTTCCTGTACCGCGTAAAAGTTTGTCTGATCCACACACAATATCTTCAATAAGGTCTTGCGAAAAAAACATATGAAAGTAAGACAATGGTGACGAGTGGGCTTCAGGCAGATCAACAAACTCTCCGTCTTCCTTTTCGATTGTTGCAGCGTGACGGAATAAACTTTTTTTCCATTTGTAGACTAGTTCTAAGCGAACCTTCCTCTTCCTTTTTGCAGGTACAATCGGCTGCTTAGATATAGTCTTTCTTTTTGCAGGTAAGGTTGTTTTTTTTTGTGGGACCAAAGGTGTCGCAGGTGAAGATGGAAGTGAAAGAATGGCAGATATTGATGGCACATTGTCGTAGTTAGACTGTTGAATTTCCTGCAGAATCGGCGTAAGAGGCACTGAATCGAACATGGCTGAATCGTAGTTTTCAGTGAAAAGAATATCGTCTAAATTAGATTTATTTACAGTTGGACTATGCGGTGAAGGATTAGGCAAAGCTTCATTTTCAGTTGGATTATGCGGTGAAGGATTGGGTAAAGCTTCATTTTCAGTCGGACTATGCGGTGATGGATAGGGCAAAGCTTCATCTTCATCGGACCAGATGTTGAGGTTTTTGAGGGAATCAGTGATTGACGGTGCCAGAGAAGAAGAATAATATTGAGCGGAAGTTTCATGAAATTCACAGTCAGATTCCGACTGGTCACTAGCATCGGACTGTGCATGCTCTCTTGGAACTAAGGCCAATATTTGACGACCACGGCTATGCTGTAGACAAGCGCAAAAAAAAAAACAAAATAAGCAGCAACCCATAACCAAATTGTTAGTTCAAAAGCTACCACATGATTTTAGTTAGTGTATACGTGCTTTGGCAATGTCCGCCTGGGGATACATGACATAACATGACTAATTCTCTACATAATTGGCACGGTCCGGTGTGGCGGCCATAGCAATTGGCACACAAAAAAAAACAAAATCGGTGCATAATTCAATAAAATAATTATTCTATCCTTTCATTGATTTTATTTTGAAGCGAAAACCCCCAAAACCACCAGGTGTTATGTATAAAAACCATAGAAAAATTAATTATTTACCTTCATCAAAACAGATGGCTTGCGTTTCGCTGACATTTTGTTGACGAATGACAGATTCAATGTTGCCACCACCGTAGAATATTTTTCTACCAAATATTATATATTTTTGAAGAGTTTTGGTAGAAATTATATTTAAATTAAATGTTTCCCTAGGCCGCAGGATTTTTTCAAAGTTAGTGTCCGTCACAGCGTACAAGATCAAATAAAGGGTTAATAAAACTGACTTTTATTATATTCTGTTTTAATTACTACTTACCTAAACATTTCAAAACTCTATTTGTAAACAATGTACACTGTGGTTTTCAGTCCTCTTCCAAACCGAAAAACTAAACTGACCAACTAGTTGTGCAGAATGGAACTTTATGAAGGGATTGTTTCCAAACTAAATTATGTAATTATCTCTAATATAAAATAACAAATAAAATCTTACACTCTTTTTTAATATTTCCTAGTACTATCACTTGGTGAAGAATTTGTCCTGTGGGATTCCATCGAAATAACCTTTGTAGACACTCCTGAACAAAATGGATCCATCAAAGCCCAAGAATGTAATTTCATCCAAGCCCAAGAACTAGACCAAAAATTAAAAAAAAAACCAAAACCAAGGAACAAATATTACTGAACCAAGAAGTTAATGAAAAACCAGATATAAATTAATGAAATTTGTAAGTCATTTTAGTTTTGATCAGTGAAATTCATTTAACTTTCTGTTATTATAGATTTCAACAAGTCAATAGTCCTGGATACAAACGAAGAGGAGAATGAAAGCCCAAAATGTTTTGTCATTTTTTTTACTTTATTTATAACTTGTTCTTCTTTCTTACTAGTTGTACCCCTCAGTTTCACCTGCAACAGAAAAGTAACCTATGTATTGTCCTAAATCATGAACATATTCCTAGTTTTATCCAAAGCCGTTACGGAGTTTAGTAGGAACAACACAGAATCAACACAATGGAGAAAACTTTTGCTGTGTAATAATCATCTGTGGATAAGTGGGCCAGAAGCCAGGTGTGTATCACACAGTCTACAGCTGAACTTGAACTATCGATTATTCATATTTCAAAAACAGGAATTTTCACGTACTGCACTATCGGTGAAGGCACCGACTAAGTTTCGACTCATTCCGAGAGTCTTCATCAGGGTGAGTGGTCGCGACCTTCTCCTTCCGCGTCACGCCGTGCACTACTTCTTGATTATCTTTTCTTCTTCCTTTGATTACATATAGCCCAATGATTGATATAAAATTAAAAATACAAATTAGATCAGATGTTCTACTGTCAGATTATCAATGATGACTGAATTAATTTACTAGTAGGTACTACCTATGAAAACAGTGATTTCACTATAAAATTTACTTAAGTGCTACATTTTAAAATATTTGAATGTTCTACTTTCTAAATCTGTTTCCTTACAATAAAAATCGCACGGGTGGCTAACCTATCGTCCGTTACGTGTGGTACGCGCTATAAGCGAGGGTTACAAGCGCGATTTTTTTTATTCCTTTGCAATTTTTTAAATTACAAATGACTACAATACAAATAATTTATAAAATAACCACAACAATCAAATCACTAAACATAACCTCGAAATTAGATTGACACTGGCAGTGACATTTTTACCTTACATATAATGGATGTAATTTGTCCTGCTCTAACGTTAATGTGAGCAATATCTTAGTTTCACCTTCCTGAAGTTGGCGTTGCCAAAATCGAAATGGTCGGATAGCTATTCGTGAGATAAATGACAATTGAAAAAGACAACTAATCTATTAGACATTTTGTCTGAAGATTGAAAAATCGGCCCTTAATGCACTAAAGATAATAAACTTGCAAATACTCGTAAATAGTAATTTTATACTTACGGCAAGGATGTCGGCGCTGAGGATGTACTGCCAGCTTGTGCAGCTGCACAATATTCGAAGACTCTAAAATAACAGCTTTAATTAGCTTATTTTTAAATGCACTAAAAGAAAATAAACTTGTGAATAAATAGCAATTTTTATACTTGCGTCACGGACGTCGGTGATGGGGATGCATTCCTGCGCCTCGGAGGAATATTCCAGGAATCTAAAATTACAGATAGTTTCTATGCAATCGAAAAAATGTATTTCCGCTTATAATGAATGATAAAGAAGAACTTACAATACCGGCGATGGCACGGGGCACTCAGGCACTAGAGGTGCTTCCACCGATCCAAATACCGGCCTCCCCTTCCACATAAATGAACTTCCTGACAAAATTTCAAACGTTCTTGACGCCCAGATGTCCTCCAAACTCGAGTACGTCTTGTATCCGGCCTCGTACCGAAACGAGATTCATCGGAAAAGCAAACACAACGCCAGTCTTCTTCCTCCCAATTTCTGTGTTCGCGAGCCCATTGTAAACGGGCCCTACGATTGCAGGATGCTATAGGTGGAACTCTCAGCGGCTTTCGGGAACGCAGACCCACTTCACTTAAACGATTTCAGATGGTTCTTCGCTTATCAGCAAGCCTCATAGCCAAAATCATGGCGGTCATGGTACAATTCCGTCGAGCAGTATTTTGAATGTACCGGTCCTGTCTGCGAGTGGTGATGCGAGATCGTCCTTCATGTCGCTCGGCTACGCTGCCTGTGATACGATAGCGTGTCCAGAGGCGGCTTATGACGCTCTGTGTAGTGCCAAGAGCGACAGCCACAGTACGTTGCCTGGAACCAGCTTGCAACATTCCGACGACTCTCATCATCTTTTCTCGTGTCAAATGATGTCGTCGCAGCGCTCCATATCGAAGCATTTTTTTTCAGTTCCCATATTGAAATTGTAATGGTTGTAATGGTAAACGCTTTTTCATACTTTTATAGGAATCCTGATTGACAGTTGATTTTCTATTTTTAATCAAAATTTGAAGAAAATTCTCTATGCAAATAGTGAAATTCACTAGAAAGAATACCAATAAGGATCCAAAAAAGTTAAAATAATAATCCTTAATTGCGGCGATATTCTAAAACGTACTTGATCCCTAGACACTTTTGAAGTGTGTACGTGCACACATCAAAAGTGTCTAGGGATCTACCTAGTTAGTTACATAATTACCAAAACAAAAAAAAAATAGAAACGCTGAAATCGAAATGATGATTATGACTGAAATGCCACATCCATTCCTATCTAGATCCGGCAAAATGGTCGTCACGTTGACCTTGACCGCGTTTCTCGGACTGTGTAGCAACCAGCTCCTGACCAAAGCATGGAATGCTGTTGGCAACCCAACAAAGATTATTAAATCTATGGATTGGTTTTAATTGAATCTGTGGCAGGGATGGTGTCCCGCCCTGTCACCGACAACACCTCGCAAAGATATGTAGTGTAGTAACCTTTTAACGTGCAAGCTTATCTGGAATAAACAGTGATAAATTCAACTCCTGGCTTTTCAATCAATCTCCACGAGAACAGGCGCAATCATATGGTCCTTCGAGCCGGATTCTTTTCGTAAAGAATCAAATAAGTTGTTCCCTTCTAGTCTTTTTGATTTTATTTCTATGTAATTAAGTATGTATTCTTCTACTACTAATTTAATTTTGGATCTGGGATAGTTTGACTTCACTGTCCCCATTTCGTATATCATTTCAGCCGTTATAGTGTTTAATATAGTTATTTTTGGATCATCAAAAGATAATTTTTGCTCTAAGGAGTCTTTTATTTCTTTTAAGCATGATGCTATATTCTTGTAAACAATGGAGTTGATTTTGGGTGCCATGGTCGATTTGGTGGCTTTGAGGATAAAAATGTCATTTGTCATGTTTTTTACTTACAACAATACTTAATTAATAGTAATTTACTACAGTAACTTAATATAGCAACTCAATCTAAGAAGTTACGCATAGCTAAGTATCCACTTTTTTACTTATAACAAATACTTATTTAATAGTAGTTTACTACAGAAACTTAATATAGTAACTTAATCTAAGAAGTTACGCATGGATATGAACTTAACATGAAAATTTATTCTAGAGGTAAAATACATATACCACTTAAAGACCTTTTATAGATTTTCTTGTTGGGTGTGATAACATCCACAACGCGGATTTTTCCATCTAAGCCTGGATAGACTTTTACAATTCTGGCCATGGGCCATGTTAGTGGCGGGGAGTTAGGCTCCCTTAGTATAACTAAGCCTCCAATTTTTACATTAGGTACTGAGTCACGCCATTTAGGACGAGACTGTAGAACATTAAGGTAATATTTATGCCAAATGTTCCAAAAATGGGTCTTAATTTTAATACACAAGTCCCAAAATTTCAACCTATTAGTAGGGATATCTACATCTTTTTCAGGAAAAGAAGTTAATGCTGTACCTATTAACCAGTGTCCGGGTGTGAGGTAACTGAAATCGTTTACATCTTGCGCTGTTACAGGTAACAAAGGTCTTGAATTCAATACAGCTTCTATCTGACATAATATTGTATTTATTTGCTCATATGTGAGTACATAGTTTAGAATTATGCGCTTAAGATGAAACTTCATGCTTTTTACAGCAGCTTCGGCAAGACCAGCGAACACAGGTGAATAACTTGGTGTGAAATGAAAGTTAATACCTTGTTGCTTTAAATGGTTTTGCACTTGTGTTTGGTGATCCTGTGAGGCCTGAAGTTCATATAAACGAACTAACTCGTTCCTTGCGCCCTTGAAGCAACCGCCATTATCGCAGAACACGTCTGTGGGTAAGCCCCGTCGCGCTATGAAGCGTTTAAAACACGCAAGGAAACCTTCTGTACTTATATCTGATGAAAGCTCTAGATGGACGGCTTTTGTGACGAAGCAGACAAATACGCATATGTATCCTTTTGTCTGTAAAGCCCGTCGTACCCGAGAATTTTTAACAGGAATGGGACCTGCGAAATCTATGCCTATTTTTTGAAATGGTCGGCAGGCTGTTACTCTTTCAGGCGGCAAGGAACCCATTAGCTGTTTAGCGCAGTCAGCTTTCATTCTAAAACAAAGTAAACATTTGTGTATTAACTTTTTTACATGTTTATAACCATTTACAATCCAGTATTTTTGATTTAAGCTAGACAACAATAATCTAGGTGCAGCATGTAACAATCTTACATGTTCATGGTTCACAATGAGATCAGTGATGCGAGATTCTTTAGGTAGTACGATAGGATGTTTTTGCGAGAATGATACATTAGAATGCTCGATTCTACCACCTACTCTGAGCATATTTTTGCCATCGATAAATGGATGTAAGGGTTTCAATGAACCTTTGACATTTTCGCTCTTATTGCTTAAACTATTAATCTCATCCTTGAAATGGATGCTCTGCTCATGTTGAATGATTTTATGTAACGCATTTTGTAACTCGAGAGAGGATAGCGAGGTACTTATAAGCCGCGAATTTTTATTCTTTAAATTGTGACAAAACCTGAGTATGTATGCCATAACGCGTGTCATTTTATTGAGATCTGAAAATTTATTGAGATAGAGATATAAGTCATCATTTGCTTGTGTGAGAAGAGATACCTTAGCATCTGAGAATGTCGGCAGCTTTTTCATTTCAGGCAAGTCATCTGTGGAAGATGGTGGTATAATATCTTCAAATTTGTACTTACAGTCCTGTAAAAACTTAGGACCCATCCACCACAACTCGCAGTGAATCAGCTCATCTGGATCAGCGCCTCTGCTTACATAATCGGCAGGGTTCTCTTTTGTAGACACGTACAGCCAGCGCCACCTAGGGGTTTGCTCTCGAATCAACCTGACTCTGTTTCCAACATAAGCGTTGAGTTTCATGGGCTCTGTGGCTATCCATGCAAGCGAGATTTGTGAATCGGAAAATAGATAGACATCATTAATTTTTATTTTAAGGCTCAGAGTATCGTAGACTCTGTTTGTGAGCTTTGTAAGCAAAAGCATAGCATTTAATTCTAATCGCGGTACGGTGAGTGCCTTATTATCGCGGGGGTTGATTCGAGATTTAGCACAGAGTAAAGAAATTGAAGCTTTACCTGAGTCTTCTACCACCCGAAGGTAAACACAGCAGCCATAACCGGTAGAGCTTGAAGCATCAGCAAAGCCGATAAGTTGCACAGCAATAGCATCGTTAGAAATCTGTATGTTTCTTTCAATAGTAACAGGTTGCATACCAGACAGTTTTGTAGCAAAGGAAAGCCATTCGGATCTTAGTGATTGCGGGAGGAATTCATTCCAATCGAGTTTTTGGCACCATATTTTTTGCATGAAAGCTTTTGCTTTCATGATAACAGGAGACATGAAGCCAAGAAGGTCATAAAACTTTGATATATAGTTCAATACTTGTCTTTTGGTAGGTGACTCAATTTCAAAAGGTTCCTGACAAGAAAACACAAAAAAATCATTGGCAACATTAAGTGTAAGTCCTAATGTTTTCATATACAAATTATTATTTTGTAAATCTAGATCATCAAATTGTTGTTTATCTGAGGGAATTCCCTCTAAAATCTCTTGACAATTTGATGCCCATTTATGGGTATAAAAACTACCTTTACCAAGTAATTCACATATGTAGTTGCCGTTTAGCCTCCCTAACAATGTGGATGTCTGAGTGGGAAAAGCAGGCATCATCAATATAGGTACAATATCTTAAAATGTAAGAAGCAAGTGGAAACTCTTTCTCATATTTTGTAACAAGCTCATGCAAGCAGCGTGTGGCAAGAAAACTTGAGCTCTTTTGGCCATATGTGACAGTGTCTAACTGAATGCATCTAATATTTTCGTTTACATTGCTTCTCCACAATATGTTTTGTAAGCTGGAATGTGCAGGATTTACTTTCACGCAACGGAACATGCGGCGAACGTCAGTGGAAATAGTGTATTCACCCAAGCGAAATAAAAGCAAAATGTCAAACAGTTCTTTTTGCACAAGAGGCCCATTCAGTAATAGGTCGTTAAGCGAAAGTTTCTTATCAGTTTGCATAGAAGCATCGAAAACCACTCGCGTTTTTGTGCTTTTGCTATTTTCATTAATAACAGCATGGTGCGGCATGAAATACAAGGAATCATTTTGAAAATCTAATGAATTTAAATCAATATAGTGCCCATGTCCTAATTCAATGTATTCATTGATGAACTTTTCATATTCTGTGAGTAAGTTGGGACTCTTTTGTAACTTTCTTTCAAGACTGAGAAATCTATATAATGCAAATTCGAATGAGTTACCAAGAGAATTATTTATTTCGCTCAATGGTAATTTCAGTGGCAAATCTACTTGAAATCTGTTGTTTTCAAGCACAGTTGTGTTTTGAAATATATTTTCACATAAATCATGTTCTGATATTTTTTCAGAATAAGTTTCAGGAACCTTTTCGGTTTCAAAAAATTGTTGTACAGTTTCATTAAGATCGGACTTACAATCTAAACATAAAAGCGAAACCTTACTTGAGTTCCTATTTGTGGGCTGTGGCAAAGCCCCAGCAATGACATGACCAAACCTCGTGTTGATAAAGCATGGTTGCAGGTTCTGTTGCTCAGTAGATTGCGAAGCAGGTTGCTGTATAGAAGCTTGTTGCTCCGGAAGCAACACCTGGAAAAATATATCGGCTCCTATCAACATATTGATCTCGGACGGGATGTGAAAATCGACATCAGCTAGCGTCACTTCAGATGGAATGGTCAGAGATGTTGTGTCCACTTTATATTGTGGAATTTTGCATGTGATTTTATCAAGCACATGACAATTTATGGTCACCTTATAAGGTGTAGACAGAGAAAAAACTTCCAAGGGCACAGAATATTTTGCAATATTATTTGAGTTGCTGACCCCCACTATATTTGTGCCATAAAACCAAAAACACCAAATTCCTCATTCTAACACATGCATTTTTATATTACATAATAGACAAAAAATAAAAGGACAATAATGTAAAAGAACAAAAACACCAAATTCTCGATCCTAACTCAGAAAAAAATATTGTGAAATCAACAAGAAAACTTTGTTAGCCAGGAGCCAACAGAGTCGATTTGTTGGCGCAGCAACCTAAATATTGCGAAAAAAAATTGCGATTACGACAAAGTAGAAGTGTTAACTTTGTGAATAAACACAGCTAATTTCACAATTTTACTCTGTTGGCTCTCCCATGCAGCAATGTTAAACGTGTGGATATCGCAGTGTTATACTTATGTAATCTAGCAATGTACAGTTTGCTACAGAAGCAATCTTTACAGTTGCGATTTACGCAATGTAGGTTTTGAATCTTGTGGTTCTAGCTATATTCACTTCGTTTGCTGTTTCACAAATTCACAGTTCAAAATCACAGTTTTATGCTTATGTAATCTTACAACGTGCAGTTTGCCAAAGAAAAAGTATCACAATTGCGATTCACGCAATGTCACCTTTTAACCTTGTAGTTCTAGCTATGTATACATTGCTCTATTAACTACTTTCAAGTTAGGGTTCTAACAAACTTGTAATCTGAAAGTTGCGTTCACGCAATGTTGACTTTCAACCTTGTGGTTCTAGCTAAGTGTACATTGCTCTATTAGCTACTTTCAAGTTGTGGTTCTAACAGACTTGTAATATGAAAGTTGCGATTCTCGCAATGTTGACTTTCAACCTTGTGGTTCTAGCTATGAGTGCATTGCTCTAATAGCTACTTTCAAGTTGTGGTTCTAACAGACTTGTAATCTGAAAATTGCGATTCACGCAGTGTTGACTTTCAACTTTGTGGGTCTAGCTATGTGTACATTGCTCTATTAGCTCCTTTCAAGTAGTGGTTCTAACAAAGGTTTTAACATTGCTACTCTCGCAATGCAATAATGCATTGCACTGCGGGATTAGCAATTTTAACATTGCTGTTCTCGCAGTAAAATATAGCAAAACTAGTAACATTGCACTGCGGGAGTAGCAAATTTACCATTGCTGTTCTTACAGTACTATATTGCAGGTATTTTGGACATTGTTGTCCCTACAATATGGTACTGCAATGGTAACTTCGCTACTACCTCAGTGCAATTATGCTACTTTTGCAATATTGTACTGTGGGAACAGCATTGATATCATTGCTAATCCCAGGCGCGGAAAGGTCTGCAGAACTTCAGAAGATTAGACAGATTTAATTATTATTGTGCGATCGACAAAAACAAAGAGGGCGGTACCTACTACGTGGCGGGGTTGCAATTTCGTATTACGGCACGTATCGATCGACAAAAACCTAGGAAATTTGTGTCTAGTCTGACCGAAGTGCATCCCTTTCAGTGTGTGCAATGTCCAGGCATGACATCTCTTCCTAAAAAAGAAAACAATTATTATAGAAAGGTATATTATCGATTAAAAGATATACATACTCGTAGTTTAATTCTATAGAACATAACCATTACTCAGTCATCAATATATATAAAACTGTTCCGTTACGTACTGGCGGATCAACGCACAGCCTAAACCATAAGTCCAAGAAGCATGAAACTTGGAGGGTATATTTCTCTTATGGTGTAGGGGCGCAATAAGAACGGAATTTGGAAAATTCTACCCCTAAGGGACCCCCTAAAAGGTCTGAAAACCTTTGTATGCAAAATCGTATTCCTTGAACTTACAGTCTAGAAACTACACAAATATTCTTCAATCCAAATGATAAAAGTTTTATATAATTACATATTTCCACAAAATACCCCTCAAAGGGGATGTAGGGGGTTTCAAACTCCAAGAGGTGAATCAACGCACAGCCTAAACCATAAGTCCTAGAAACATGAAAAATGGACGGTATATTCCTCTTATGGTGTAGGGGTGCACTAAGAAAGGAATTTGGAAAATTCTACCCCTAAGGGGTTGAAAAGGGCTGCAAACATTTGTATGAAAAATGGTATTCCTTGAACTTACAGTCTTGATTGATGCACCTATCAATTATCTATCCTACGCGAGTAAGACCGCGGGCATCGGCTAGTCTATACTATAATAAGAATGTAACAGGTCAAATTCTGTACATTTGACCTGTTACATTCTTATTTTAATTATTTTTTTGGATGGCACTCTATAATCGATACTGAAGCCAAATTTTTTTCTTTCTTTTTTGTCTGTCTGTGTGAATCTGGACCGCGCCGAAACTACTGAATGAATTCAAATGAAAAAAAAATGAAATTCTGTAAATATTTCAAGTTCATCTGGTTTGTAGTTCAGAAATTACAGACATAACAGGCCTCAGTAATAAGTCCAAATAACTTGAAACCCGGAATGTACAGGAACCTTTGAACGTACGGCTCATCTTAAACTGGAATGCGCATTTTATCGTTTAGGCTTAATGGATAAGGCATATGTCAAGTCAGACCACTCCAAAGGAATCAGATATTGCTAAACGATCATTCATTATACACAGGGGGTCTACTCTACAAACCGATAAACGATATATCGGTTAAATTATCGTGCTAAACCTACTCTACGTTACATCGTTTTGACTATCGATCGGACCTTCAAAAGCAACCATCTATCGTTGGCATAGCGAGTTCAAGCGTGGTCGCCTTTGAGGGATAAACAAAGGAGTGGTCGTCCTACAACGGCTGTCACGGAAGAAAGTGTGCTGGCAGTAAAAAAAATAATTCAAGAAAACAGGTGAATTACATACAAAGAGATTCAACATACACTGCAAATGAAGCGTTCACAAGATTTTTCACGAGCACCTTCACGTGAGGAGGATAGTTTCGCGCTGGGTGCCGCACAATCTCACCGAAGCTCAGAAGCAAGCCCGTGTGGAGTAGTGCCGTGTGGAGCAGGCTCGTCTCGGCGCGTTTACGACATTGTGACAGGTGACGAATCTTGGATTTACCAATACGATCAAAGCGTCAGTCGACAGTTTGGCTGTTTCAAAACGAACCAACACCTACGAAAGTGAAGCGATCGAGAAGCGTGGGGAAAATTTTGATCGCTAGTTTCTTCAATTTGACGGGGTATCTGGTTTCAATTCCATTACGAGACCAAAGCAGCATCAACGCCGAATGGTATACCACAAAATGCCTGCCAGAAGTTTTGTCTGCAATGAGCAACAAGCGACCGAACACCGGGCTCCGCGGGGTACTGCTTCACCATGACAACGCGCCCGCGCACTCAGCGTTCAAAACGAGGGACTTCCTGGACACCACACCAGTAAGAGTCTTGGGTCACCCTCCTTACAGTCCTGATCTGGCACCGTGTGACTTCTTTTTATTCCCTAAAATAAAAAATCAGTTGAAAGGGATACAGTTTTCATCGCCGGAAGACGCGCTAGCAGCGTTCAAGAAGACCGTGGAAGAGGTGTCTGCGGCGGACTGGAAAAAATGTTTCGAAAATTGATTCAGACGCATGAATCTTTGTATAGAGAAAAAGTGTATCTAATGTCTTTCGTTATTATTATATCATACTGCACATCATTCCAACCAGGGCCAACAGAAACAATATATGGAAGTATAGCTTCCCTCTCTAAACGATGGGTTTCTATGTCCGAAGTAGATGGCACCAAACTTAGGAAGGCACTGCTTACTTCTGCCCGTGATTCCAAGGTTTCTTGATGTCTTAAACTGGTGTT
Source organism: Perizoma flavofasciatum (assembly GCA_958496245.1). Taxonomy (NCBI): domain Eukaryota; kingdom Metazoa; phylum Arthropoda; class Insecta; order Lepidoptera; family Geometridae; genus Perizoma; species Perizoma flavofasciatum. The sequence continues at coordinate 1,116,143 of OY292439.1, read as the reverse complement.
GTATGCATCTGCTTCAGCAACAATGGAATAGATAGAAAAGCCTCAACATTTGCTTGTTCCTCTCCCACTGAAAATAGATTTCATTATAATTTATTATTATACTAGACAGTTTTTTTATACAACTAATATGGCGAACAAGCTTACGGCCCATCAGTTCGTTTCGGTTACCATAGCCTATGGAGCTTGCGACACCAGAGGTATCACTCGCTCGTTGCCGACCCTGACATATAATGGTGAAAAGTCTCATGCGCCTGTAATTTCTCCGGCACCCATACCTTTAAACCAGAACACAGCAATGGGAGCATTACTACTTGGTGGCAGAAATTGGTAAGGTAGTAATACTTTCCCGGACGAGCTCTTTCACAAGGAGATCTACTACTGCTCCTTGTAAAATATAGTTGCTTTAGTATAATGGTGGTAAATTAATTAATGTAGGACAACATATCTCACTCTTAAACATGGTATGTGAATACTACAGACAGTTACTTTCTCGTTTGTAATATTAGTGCTAAGATGCAATACCATACATACATATATATAATTAGCTAACTTCATCATGTCAATATAATTAAAATACAAATAGTCACAGGTTCCGAGATCCAAGACAGCAAGGATGGAGTTATCAGCTCGTGTCAGCTGCTGGGCTTTTTCGTCCAATAAGGATTACAAACAACCCTTCACTATAGGGAATTTTTCGTAAAACTTTTCTTTTGCACCCGGGTATATTTCATTGAAGTCGCTACCAAGCTGCATAAAACAAAAACAATTATATTAGATATGTACTTCACACATAAATCACCATTAGATCTAGAAGCATAGAAAAACCGTTTCACCTGGTATGTAGGTAATATAAAATATAACACATTAAATCTATTCTGCCTAACTTGAATAAAAGCATGCAAATGGTTTTATAATACATAGATTAGAAACTTATCGTTGAGCGGTTTACCAGTTTATTGCACAGTAAAAACTCTAACAGCGATTCTTCCTGTTCCAATTTATAAGTCCACCTTTTCAAAACACGCCCCATTTTCAGTTTTCTAATAATGTTTCAACTTTTAATTACTAAAAATAAAACAATGCCACGCGCGATCGCTGAAAAATCACGGCTGTGCTGTGCGTACGCATAAGATGAGTGTTACCAGTTAAATGATAACGCGTTGCTCCAGGTCACGAACTATGTATAAATAGGACTGCTCTAAGTTGTCAACGTCAATCTCGACCTGCTGTCAGTCTCAAAAAGAAAAAAAAAACATATGCAGGAAGTGGATAGGTCTCCAGCCAGATTACCCCTGCATCCATAGGTGAAAGACAACATACCACCACAGCTTATATTACCGATGACTAGTAGGAATAACGCCGTTACACATTTTTAGAACAAAACTAATCTTCAAATTGTGACGATATTAAATATGTTGTCATAACAAAAGGTTTTGAGATTTGCATGAAGATTTTGTATGTTCTTTCCAAAATAATTTTTAATTGATCCAGTATCGATGATAACCTTGTCTCGTTTTTAACGCTGCGCTGCAGAAAGTATTAGAGGTGGGGAAAAGCGTTATTTTCGTATCACCGTGACTATCGTTCCAGTTCCAAAAAAGTCACAGTGAAAAATCAACGTGACTTTGTCACGTCGATCACTCAGGTCACGAGAAACGAGATGTGTATAATTGTTTTAAATGATCCGAAATACCAGGCTCACAGGCTCAGGACTGAGTTGCGCAAATTGAATATTGGCACTGTTTCACAAACATTATAATATAAGCCGTATGTAATTAACTATTTCTATATAACTATTATTTATGTACTTATTAAAATATCTACTTATGTTTATTTTTATTTTTATTTAAAGTAATTAAATAACGATGTATCTTCATTCATAGTAAATACTTAAATATTAATATAAAATACACATACCTTCAAGTCCCTTACCCCAACTAATATCAAATACGATAATGAGTGTATAACGTAAAAGTTGATTTAGATTGTTCTCATCTGCCATTTCTAGAAAACAGGTACCTACTTACCCTCTAACTCTATAAAGAGAGTTATAGTGAAATAAACACGAACAGGCGCCGAGGAAGCGCGAAACTGACCGAAGTTACCGCTAGTCGCGCGTCATTAGAGCAGTCACTAGGAAGGAACGATAATATATCTTGGAACGGTGCGCGATGGGAGCACGAAAGAACGACATACGAGTACGTAACGTTGTTCCTGTTCGACAAATCACAGTGATACTATTTGACTTCAGATCATTGTGATTTTTTCATCGTGACGTTATTTATTACTCACGTCTATTGTTTAGTTGTTTTATTTATAAAAGTCCGGTATAATGACATTTTTCGCGTACGGTTTTCCATTTAGAATGCGATCTTTGTGAAGCAAAATTTTAATATGCTGTTTTTCCGTTACGCGACGTATAGTTGTCCGTGACTAAACATATCCGATCTGAGATCTACTCCTACGCGGCTTATTGTTTGTCCTTGACTTTTGTGTATAATCATTGCGTAACATAGCTGTAACGGAAATTGACGGCGGCTCATCTCGAGAGGGCTGTTTGGGTCATTAAGACCTTTGAATATGATTCGCGGAATTAAATATTCATCGGTACTTCCCGACTTTTGTACTTTAATTAATCGCGGCGAAGTAGCTGTTACAATAACTTTAGTGCCGTTTACGAGTTTGTCAGCAAAACTAAGGTTCCGCATTATCATGCAAACGTATCCTATTTTTAATTTAAGGTCGTTAACACCTCTCGGCTGCATTCGATTTTAAGCATCGGGGCCTAAAAATAATTCATATGCACCATCGCTTCCAATTGTATCTATGGAATAGAAGTGTAATGTTTCATCTTCTAACCTTTCTATTATTATCTCATTAATTTTTCTAACGGCGTCATTCCGTGTGCATAAAATTGTTCTATGTATGCAAAAACAAGACTTCAATAAATGGGAAAACAAGGTAATTAACTCTTTTAGCTCTGAAACAACATCGATATCACTTAAATCAACTAAATTTTGAATATAACTGCCTGATTTTATAGGATGAGAGGGCAGTTTAATTGAACCTAAATTTAACAAGAATTCTACAAATTCTGCATCTTCTCTACATCTTTGCGATATTGCTAGACAAAATGACTTTAAGTTTTGCCAGATGGGTGATATTTTAACTGATGAATTTAAGAGTTAGTTTTGGCATTGGTAACTACAGGAGGAATTTGTCTGAAATCCCCTGTAAAGATAATAATTTTGCATCAGATAACGCAACGATCTATCAAGCAGATGAATCAAATAGTTATGTGCCATAGAGGCTTCGTCGTATATGATAACGTTTGAGACAGAAATTAATTCAGCTCTTTGAGTACCGTTTGTGATGTTCCAGTAGCCGGGGTCGGCTAGAAGATCTAAAGGAAAATTAAACATACTATGCGCTGTGGTCCCTCCTTCGTAATTTTGCGCGGCGATAGCAGAACTGGCGGCACACAGAACTACCCCTTTTAAATTACCATGTACGTAAGCCGTTATATCAGTATCCGCGGGACCATCAACGAAAATTGCCGAATCATTATTTTCCCGGAAATTATTGTCGCTGCAAAGCTTAGAAACGTAATCGAAAATTACTTTTTGATCCACAGATAGGCGAGAAATCCACTCATTTACGAAACTTTCAAACGTATCGCAGTTGTATTCGACGCGTTTCCTGCCTAAAACTTTTGGTAAACCGTGTTGTGTGAGCGACGATCCGTGCATGCGAAGCATTCTATTAATTTGTACAAGACACAATGTGTATACTCTATCGTCGTGTTCAGTACCTAGCCGGTGCGAAATATCTTCGCTTAGTTGATTTTTGAAAGTGTCCTAAAGAGACGTGACTGGGACACCATTTACAGCCGAAAGAACGAAAAAGCTGCGAAGGCATGGTCCTGTGAAAAAAGTTGAAGCTTCCAACATAACTCTTTCGTTTTCGACTTCGTCATCCGGCAAGACCAACAATTTTAGCAACTTCATGAAAAGTTCTACAATTTGGACCACCAAACTGTATGAGATCTGTATTAGATACGACACGGGTCCGTTTTTAAAAGAATTCTAAGATAAAACTGTTCACCTCTATTAGGTGCGACCCAAAATAGACGGGTAACACCTGTGTCTTTTTGTAATAAATTATTATTTAATGTCTCATGAATTTCCGTATTTTTTGTAGAGGGACGCTTCGCATGTACAATTATTGTTCATAAAAATCTAAATACTTTAATTGGTCGAATTCGTTTCCTACGGGGCGGTTAAATACGTAGTTAGATCCGAACCGGCTCATTGCACGGCTTTTGCTTCAGTGTCTGGTCTAAAATAAATTGCCTGTTGGTTTTCGAGATGAACCGATAGTTGTTTTACGTTGGGTTCGCGCGCGGTTACATCGAATTCGAACGTCCTCTACGCAGCATCGCTAGAACCTCTGTAACGTTTTGTAGCGTACTGTTCGATTTCATTGTTTTGATGTTCTTCAGGCACTACAGCTATACGCGATTCGTCAGGTCCCTTAGTTTTATATTTAAACAAATATTTGACTACTGTACGTTGCGAGGACATTTCCAAGTTGATATGAGCATCGTATTTCATAAGAAGAATTGCGTTGTAAGTGCACCATCCATGTGTAATTTACAATTACATCCTGGCCGCGATACTTTATCCCTTATTCAAACGCGAGCCTGTGGAAGGGTAAATGGAAAACTAAGATCGGTTTGAGGGTAAGTTTGGGTCGTAGATTTCAAAAATCCATAATAAAAGGGGGGGAAATGGGGGGGAAGTGACCTTTTTTTGGTGGGAAGTAAAGCTCCCGTTGTCTGGTAGTGCGCTCACCTAAATCGTGTAAGTGGGAACTATAACTCCCATTGTCTGGTATCACATTGATATATTTTTTAACTAGTTAGTTGCCCTGACTTTACTTCTGATTTAGTTTATACGCAAAATTTTAAGTAAATAAAACAACTTTTTGTGTAATTAGAGTTTTATTTTAAGAAATTATGAAATCTTTTAAATTATACCATACTTATTTTGGTAGCATCAGTTCCTATATTATAGTGTTTATTTATCACAATTCCAATCTAATATTTGGTAACTTATGTAGCTACATTATATTATACTTTTTTATTCATCACAATTTTTGGACTCTTTCATATCGCTAGAGTGTGATTCTAGTTTGTTTCTGCTTTATGGAAGTTTTTGAAACAGCCCCTAATACACAGGGGTACATTGCAATAGGAGCATTTCATTCTCGTTCTCTTCTCTTCTTTTTTTGTACTGCAGAACCTGCATCTCTTGTATGTGCTACTTTCTTCTGGCAGATGTTCACCAACATTTATCAGACGTACCTCGTCTGGTACGCCAAACACTCCACCTTTCTTACTTTTGAAAGGCACATTTATGGGCGCTTTTTTTTTCAGAGTAATTGTCAATCAGCGCACGCGCCAGGCGCAACCTAAATTCCCGGTGTGAATGTGGTGTTACAGTATGAGTTTGGTTGTATGTGATGTATGCATTAATTATGGATGTGTCAACCATAAAAAAGAAAAGACGCATCCAAAATTTACGCGATTTTCTGTTGATTGGGTAAGAGGATCTATAGTGGTCAAATAGGTCCACGCCACCCATGCTCAGTGTATATGAAGCGATCGCTTTTGGGCACAGAATTTTGGCTCTTGATCCATCTCGTTGAGTTCTTTTTACATGCATGATGTCAAGTGGTTGATGTGCTGTGGTGAGCAGTGTGACGTCTTTTGTATCAAGCCATTTAATTGCTGTGATTGGTTCGGCTGTCATTGCTGAAAATTCGTGCTTTTGTAGTCTTAAATTTTTAGGTTGCTTTTTCATCATTTCTGGGAGATCTTTTCGGTTCGATCTTACTGTTCCTACAGCATATATTGCTTTATCATATAGAGGTAGATCCTCTAGTAAGTTGCAACTTGTGAAGAAATTGTCGAAGGCGACCAGTGTGTTTATGGGCAGACTATTACAAAGTTTCGTTACAACGTTATACCCAAGGCCTTCATTTTCGATATTATCACCTTTTCCCGTATATATTTCGAACTAGTATAAGTACCCAGTCTTGGCATCGCATCTTGCCCATACTTTAAATCCCCTTTTAATCGGCTTTTTTGGCATATACTGCTTAAGAGAGCACCGCCCCTTAAACTTGACCATACACTCATCGATAGACTGTACACTTGAATTGTATGCTTCTTCTTGATATACCTCGTTCAATGTTGTTATTAAAGGTCTCAATTTGTATAACTTATCGTAATCTGGAGAATCTCTTGATGGTTCCATGGTATTGTCATTGAGGTGGAGATTTTCTGATATTTTCTTGAATCTCTTTATAGGAAACACTCTGGAAATTTCTGAATTATTGTAGAAAGAATCGCTAGACCAGTAAAGCTCCATATCCGGTAAGGGATTTAATCCCATCATAATCAAAATTCCGAAATAAGCCCTGATTCCATCATCAGTCACTGGAACCCAGTCTTTACTGTTTTTGTATATGGCGTATCTATTTGTTTGTGCGACAATCAACTGTATTAAATATTCCGGGAAGAACTTTTCGAAAATAGTTATCGGTTGTGTTTTGTGGTTGTATTTCTCTTTAGGTTGTAAGCCTTTGTCGAAACTAGGAATATCATGAGTCCTTCTGGACATTTTCCATTCCCTTGGTTTGGATCGGTCTCTGTGCATGACTGAATTCTGTGTTGTTTGATAGTCTTCTTCACCAGCAGGATGTACTTGTATGCTGTCCAATGGTTGCTCGTCATGTTCACAAATTATTTCTTGCAAAGATGGCAGAAGTGGAATGGCATTTTCGTCACCACTCTGCTCATCATAGATATCATCCGTTGCCATTGGTGTACTGCAAGCTGCCTCTTCTGTCGTGATACAATCAGAACCCAAAATATCTTGCAGGGACTCTCTCGTTTGTAATGTGACGGTGGCTTCCTGTGCCTCTTCTTCTCTATCACTCATGTTGTCAATGCCAAACATCATTTCAAGTTTCATTTCGATTCTATCTTCTTCATTTTGGTGTAAGTAAGAGCTTGAGGGACTTATTACAGAATCACCATAAAGAAAATCATCTTCCGAATCATTTTCAGACAAATCGTCAATATTCTCGATAATTTGTTCTAACGATTTATTATTCAGCTTCTTAGGTGGCATTTTTTCTAAAACAACGGAAAAAAATACATAAATAAATGAAAAAATAAAATATAAACCGTAAGGTTTCTTTAATTTACAAACACCAAGTAGGTATTAGTATTAGACAATAGTTTTCTTTCCTTTATGTTCGGAGACAAACACTCATAATTTTGTATAGATAAATTCACTCGTAATTTATGTACCACGGACATTGGGATCATATATTCCCACTTAGAAGACCCAACTTTAGGCAAGGCTGCCAAGCTACATATCAAAGATTCTATGGGTACTGTGAGGTCAAAACAACAGAAATATAGTCTACTTTCCATTTCTGGGACCTGCTTCTACGTACCTGATTTTTTCGCAGCACAACACAAAAAACAAAACGTAAACACCGGCTTTTAAACAAAAAATCGCCTCATCAACCTTTGACGTTGACCTATGGTGACAAATGACATTTCATAGAAGAGTGTTGCCATTGGAAATATTGCCTTATATTTAATGTCTGCGTTCAGAAATAAGTGGATTAATTTAGTGTTACCATAAACAAACAAATAACGATTTGAGAGGTGGGAAGTCTTCCTCCCAATGCTTTAATAAGGGTTATTACTGCTTCGTTTTTACCATTTCTACACAAGTTAATGAATCTCTTGTCATCGGAAAAAGTGGTGGGTGTTTCACGTTTGGGGAAAAATTTGGGACATTTTGTTTTTTGCAATTCCAACAAGGTAAATTCGTTTTATGTGAAGGACCACAGGGACCGTGAATCATGTGATTCAAAACAGCCTTTCGTAATCTACCTTCAGCTTCTTCAGAAGGGTATATCTGCTCTTACAAATTTATCGATAGCTAAATTTTGAACGGGGACCTTCAACTCGCTTTTGGAATTCTATTACATGTATCATACGAGTATAAACCATTTGCCTGATCTAATTTATCTTAATAATTCCATTAGTTTGAAATCAAAATACTCTAGAACATACAGCAGGATTCACACTACGACTTTGAGTGGACTACTGGATTTCGGGCCATTTTGGGTTGCAAGTGAAATTAAGAAAAATTGTGGATTGCCCAATCTGCTAACTAATGCAATAGCATCACTGTATTTTCCTTTCATGTATCGGTCCCCCGGTAAAAGTGCTGGGCAAATAAACGCGTTTTGGTACTATTCCCTCTCCCTGAATGGTATCATTCTGACGAATCTGATTCGCGATTTCGGTACTCATTTCAACTTCTTGAAGTGGAGCGGACCTTAGTGCATTGCTCGAGTTATGTTTTTGTAAACTGCTCAGAAAACGTAACCATTCCTCTACAACCCTGCAATGCATATCAACTAACCATTCTTCAGATAACCTGCCTGTTTCAGAAAATCTGACTCTGATAAATATCGACTTGTGTTAATTTATTTCCGTTATTATCCCGTATTTCCTTCGGGATAAAGCAATGGATATTGAAAGCTTTCATACAATGGGTGCATGATATCAACAGTGTGTGGTTTCCTTTCACCGACTTTCCACACTGCTATGAAACGCGGTACATAATCTTCTTTTTCCGTGCTAATGATTGCTGCTACTTCCCTACCAACAGGTACGTCTCCTAAAATATTACCATGTGTCGAACGAGAGGCAAGGAATTAAACAGCTATGCAGGTAAACATAATTAACCAATATTCACTATTTACTTATCATTTTTAATTAAATGTTAATTACATAATTATTGTTTTGCATTGCAGTTGCATCCTGAGGCACCATCTGGTGATGATTCTCTGAGCGCTGGATAGGAAAGGAGAAGATTGTTGGTGGAGTTGTGGTCAGCACGTTAATTATATTTTAGTGTAATTATATTTTTTGTAAAATAGTTACTTGTTTTTTTTAAACCAAGAATATCAAGTGTGGTAGTCGCAAAAGGGGGGATTCAACCCAGGCTAAGCTAAGTAATAATATTACAAAAATAATACCCTTACCCTTTCTGCATGACAGGGACATTGCAAGTTAGCTGCTATTTTCCCCAAGTTAGTGGCCATTAGGCCCATGTTATTGCCTATATTTTCTAACGCACGAGCGTTTGCAGTATCTGTAGCAGCTTGTTGCATCTCCACCTCAGACAAAATCCAAGTGTAACTTGTTGCTCTTCTTGAAGCAAGAGCTTCAATTGTGATTGTAATTTTGTTTTAGAGAAATACAAGAGTATTTCTCTAAAACAAAATTACAATCACTATTTACTCAACACATATTCCATAAGGTCATAAGTATAAAGAAATAATTAAATATAGTAAAAAAATCTTACTGAATCACCTGTGACTCTTCCAAAGGAGCAGCCTCAGCCTGGATTTTAATTAAATTACTTTCATTTGGTGGGTCCTAAATAAAAAAATAAGGTTTTTTATCTATTACTACAAAATATGAACAGTTTTTAAAACTATAGTAGGTAGTACTTTTAAGTAGGTATTTACTTACCACAAGAGGAAAGGGATCAACTCTCACACTACCCATGCCTTGGCCAAATCTTGGTCCCATTATAGCTAGAACTCAAAGGACAGAGATTCGTCCAAGGCTGGTCCTCCGCCTGTGGCTGTGGTTTCACTGTTTAAGTTGGCAACAGTTTTTTTGAGTTTGGATTTGAAGTTATTAAAGTACTGAAAAATATAAAAATCAATAAAATGTATGCCTTTGCCGGCACATAAAAAAATCTAACACTTGCAATGTGTTTCTACTTACAATGGCCCATTCTTTAGGTCCTTTTTGCGCACCCGACCCTTCTGCATTTAACAAATCAGCAAGCTGTCGCCACAGGCGTTGCGATTGGTCTCTTCCTCTGGCACTATTGCTGTATCCGCTTGCGAGGCTTGGATTCCTTTCAAGGAACACCACCCAAGGTTTACCATTGGGAAGAAGACACTCTGGTTGATCGCCTGTCCATTTAAAAAAAAAAAATGTTTAGTTAAGCCTAGGGCCCAGATATAATACTAGGGCATCTGAATGATTTAGGCGCGGAGTGCCGACTTTCGCACTTTGCCGACTTTTGCAATATTCAATACAGGTTACAGCGGACTGCCGAATTTTGGAAAGTCCTATGCAACTAATCGCTTATCGACGACTTTCGCGGAGTGCCGATTTTTGTTATGTTTATGCAATTAGTAGCGTTTTGTAGACTATTCAATTATTTCGTGTATATTTTCGCAGTCTGTCAAATTTATGTACAGTCAAGAACATTTCACGTAAAAATTAAGGCAATCAAAATATTATATTGTAATAATAAAGTTGGTTATAATGCAGTTAAATTTTATTTTAGAAATCTTACTTTGCTGAGTCTCATTAAACAAGTCTTTACATCGATCCTATTTGTTAAATAATCTTCAGTGATCTTCTTTATACGTTCATCTCTTAATTTAAACCTGTTTAATTGTTTTTTGGAAATTGGTAAGTGCATGTTATTCATTCTAACGTTGTAATCGCAATGAACACTTTCGTCTTTTAGAACTTTTATGATAGGGAAAAGATGTGGTTTCTTAAATCCGACGATCTTATTTAATCTGGAGTGCCATCCTTCTACGATGTTTGTGGTTCGATGAGGTCTTCCGTAACAGCTCATGATTGCCACTGTATCATATCTCATCCACTGTTTAACGTAGTAGCCAACGAAATCATTCCAAGCAGAGGTGTTGTCAGAAGAAATTTCAAAATTAATCGAAAGGAAGCCCTCGGGAATGTGTGCCGGTGGCAGATGTGCTAAAGCTGTATATAACGCTATTGTTTCCTTCTGTTCTTTGGTATTATATAAATTTGCTGTCTTTGCGTTTTTACGTAAAGCCTGAGCGTAATGGAAAAAACATCAGTGTACTGTTACACAAGGAAATACTTTCTGAAAGGCATTCATTGCTGCCATTTCAAAATCACTGTGGAAATGTAATGGGTTCATTTGTGGCAAGTGCTGACGAAGTAACGTAAATAATCTCTCATATGTTGTTTCTTGTTTGTTGGGTAACAGAGCGAATACCAAGGGAACGATAATCGGATTACCTCCGACTTCCCCATGAAGTGAGTAGATTTGCATGAACGGTTTTGGAGCCACTTTGAATGTCCCGTCAGCATAGTAATCAGACACTCTGTTTATAGACACTCAGATATCAGACACTCTTCAGTGCTACAGAAAACAAAAATTTTGTCAGTAGAACCGTCTTCTATTAATAAAAAGTTCTCTGTTAATCTTCGTGGCAACACAACTGTCTCTAAAGTCTTGAAAACTGTAGCGTGTACTTCTAAATGCTTTTTTCTTGCTCTATACAAAGTATCTTTGACTGAATCAAAAGTTGGAATTATTCCGTCATACTCTGTATTTTTACGGAATTCCATAACATACTTTTCGAAAATTTGTTGAATCGGACCGTAGTCATCACATACAGCCTTTTTTAATTCTTCCATGATTTTCGCCACTTTCAAAGCATCAACATCGGGCATACAGCTGTGATCAGAATCTCTGGCAACAGTTCCATCTTCTTCCACCCACGTCACAGAGCCAGGACATTTTCTATTAGAACATCGCCAAAGCGACGAGTATTTGTTCTTTTTCTCAAATGTGTGACTGTAGCCCATACGCCAAAGCGTCCGTCCACCCTAAGAACATTAACCGTTAATTAATATCATATATACCAGATATACCTACACCTTCACGCTTACGGGTTCCTTTTAGCTTAGTCAATTAGTTTTGTATATAAGTTAATAGGTATGTCGGGTGGTTACATTAATACCTTAAAAATAAGAAATATTTTACATATTTACCAATCTATTCCTGAGAAAACACACATCTTGACTCATTTTCAAGATCACGTCCGTAAATTCAATTCAATTCTTAATAATAACATACAATACCAATAAGTATACAATAAACAAGAGAGCAATAATATGAATTGACGTAAGTCAATTCTTTATCTTTGACATTGCATCAAATAACAAAAAGGTTATAGTCTGATCTATGAAATAAATATAATCTCAATGCATTCTAAATAGAAACAACACAAGCGTGCCCATGGAAGTATAAAACTGAAGTAACAGGTGTGCGCTACTTGAACCCCCCAACATTTTTTAACTTAATTGTACCACAGTCGGTATCGTGCTTTCAGAAGTAACGAAGTTTATAATAGTAGGCAAAGTACTCATAAAATACGTAAATTTATAATAAGTCGACAATCAGCGAAGGATTTTTTTAAAGTCGGCACTCCGCTAATACTTACATTGAATATTGCAAAAGTCGGCAAAGTGCGAAAGTCGGCACTCCGCGCCTAAATCATCTGAATAAGCATCGGTGATTGCATACGTAAAACAGCAAGAGAAATAGGACGGTACTCATTGAGTTTTCAAACAATTTGATGAAAGTAGATAACTTGAGAATGACGCTATGCGTCCTAAAACTGAAAACAACGCTTCCATAAGTGGCTTTTAGCATTCCACTTGAAATACAAAACACTTAATTACTGTGTTTGGGTCGCGACTCTTATAATAATGTCGATTTTTTTATAAACTTTTTGTTTTGGTTTTGTGAACTGCAATTGCCAACTTTATCTAGACGAAGGTAGCCAGATTCACCGTAAAAATGGCAAGATGTAGCGAACATTCTTAGGTTCTCCTTGCAATTCCTTCTTGCGTATTTATTTGTAAATTACATTGACTATATTAACCTTTAACTGGTGACGTGGTTTTTGTGTAGCGTCAGTGGTGACGTGAGGCCTGACAGGCCTCGGTTAAATATAAGTATATTTCGCGATTTACTAACATGAATTACTGAAGCCAACCTATTTATGTTAACATGGATATTAAGGTATTAAATAAAACGATTTTGAGTATTCTAATTATAACTTTTATTTATGAACCGACAGAAACAAAATTAGCTCTCGTATTTTTTAAAAAAAACGACATGAGATCAACATTTAGTCAATAATCTTACATTCTTATTACTAATAAAAAAAAAATGTTAGTTTAGACTTGAATCATCTTATAAAATAACATAAATCTCTGATTACATGTGTAATCACAAAACTGATAATAAACTTTACTATTATTTATTGACACTCCGTACACAACTGTTTCGCGCACTGCAGGCATACGTGCTTTTAACACAAAACACATTGGTAAAAAGATTTCCGGTTCCGCTTAGGACAGGTGATATATTTTGTAACAACATTCATTTTTCTTATTCTGATCATTTAGTCGATTTATCGGTGGCAGCACTACGTTTATTGCATTGCGAGTACATCACTGATCTGGCGGTTGGCGTATGAGTCATTCGTCAGCTGGCCGAGACAAAGAGAGTGTAACATGACAAGTTAAATTTTAATCTTTGAATAACAGCTGACAAATTATCATAACTTCTCGCTTAAATACTTCTACATAATAAAGTAAGTGTATGTGTTTTACCCCGATTGGGTGAGTGTTGCAATATATTTTACCTAGATTTAAGTACTGACATACATAATTAATTACCACTGAAATATTCGAAAACAATCTTGGCAGTTCATTGTGTTTTTACTTCATTATTTTGTGTTCTTATTTATCATGTTTGGACATTCGTAATTATATTTTATTTTATCATCATTATTAGGTATTCTAGTTATATAAGATTATGTATGACTGCCTCATCATTGATCACTGTACTTGCATTGATCAGCACTATTGTTCTGCATTTGCCGCTCGATTGGTGCAAGACTAAAGGATGCTGTAGTCTGACTATGAAAGTGGGATAGTTGTAAAATGTCTGGTACATGGGATTTCAGGGTTCACCTCACCGGTACCTATACCTACAACTGACTGCGGCCTGCTGGACTATTACCTGATTTCCATCTGGATTACCTACCTGCTTACCTCACGCTTATTGACACGAAGCTAATACCTACTCTGCGGCTTAAAGGACGAATCGTAATTTCGAAGAAACGACCGAAGACTACATCATCAGCATCAACATCCGCTTTCCGCGCCTCGCCTGATGGTATAACAGGGCAGTAGTAGTCGGTTAAGTAAATGCGGCAACCTCTTCATTGTGAATGACCCTACGACCCTGAGACTATCATATCTTTTTTAACGTAAATTATAAATCTAATCTATAAATAGTCTATTTTATTTTACCACTAGCTTTATACTTAGGAAAAGTGTTTCAATTTCTTTCTCGTCTTTTGAGTGTTTTGCGTGTTTTGCGGCTCAGGTTACACGCGGTCTATTTAGAAACGACGGGTGTGTTTAAAATTCCTCGGTTAAAGGAAATTTTGTATATTATACTTTCCTACTCCACTACACCATTGTTTTCTCGATTTTTCTTCCTCAAAAAGGTATGCACCGCAATTCAGACAGCTAAAAATGTCTAAAGCTAACAATGAAGGTTTCCTTAGGTAATACGGTTTTACAGTTTTTAATGCATCGTCACTCTTTTGTCCGATTAAAATGGTAGATCGACGTAACGGTTCGTCTATATTGCGGCTATTTTTATTACATTTTTCCGATGCGATTCTATTTACATCAGGGTGCTCATTGGTATATTTTAATACGGCTTCACGGTGAACCTGAGGGTTCTCGTTTGTATACTTTGTTACGGCTTCGCGGTGAACCCGAGGGTTCTGAGCTGTATATTTTTTTAAGGCCTGAAGATTTATCTCTAGGTTTTTTAAATTATATTTTATAACTGCATCAAGATGTGCCTTTAACTTTTGTGCTTTTTGGTCCACGTTTCTTTTTTTTGGGTCGACCTCTTTTCGATGAAGCTGCAGCGACTTCAACGTTTTCAACGGTCAATTCAGAAAAACTATTATGTAGAACAACAACTGGCTTTTGGAGTCCCGACACAACCACCGCTTCTTGATTCGGTTTGGTTTTAGTTATTGTTTTATCTTTTTACGTGTTTTCAGATTTACGCGTAGCGTAGCTCAATTCCTTCTGTAAAACCATATAGCAATGATTGGAACAGAGGACTATCAAAAGTTGTTAACCAAGAATCTTCCAGATTGGATTGCGATTCTAAAAACGTCGTTGATTGGGTGTTAGAAGACATAGACGATGTTAACTGGAATGCATCTAAAATGGATTGTGGTTCCATTGGCCGGTTATCGTTGGGAAGCGTAATTGGAAGTTTTAACGACTGCTGAATTGACTGGCTGTCGAAAGACAACGTTGCTCTAAGCGACTGACTGTCTGAGGGCAATGTGATCGTTGAATTATTTGAAACCAAAAGTTGCGAGTTATATTTTGTGACGCGTAGTCTGTGTAACGTATATTGGCCACAGTAAAGGTTCCGCGCGAGTAATAATTTTGCTAATTCCAATGTATTATTACATTTGAATAAACGTGCTACCCCATATTCGTCATATCTGTTATTTTTGTCTACCACATGACTTTTGAATAAATAGAAAGCACTATTAAACCTCCAGAATGCAACCGTATAATAAGCTTGCTCAGTGAATATAAAACTGTCCGTGTTATCATTGTGTCTGTCATTGGAAAACTGGGATTCTATTAAATTTGGTAATTGTAGTAAGCATATATCTAATTGGCCCGCATTTGTGAGAAAAAACTTTCAATTTGTACCAAAAAGTCTCCGACGCGAATCTCCGTAGGCAATTCTTCAGTAAAAAGATGTGTTGTATTCTTTGGTATAATTGGTTTCCTAGACATGTACAGCGCGTCTCCACTCCAAAGAATGATATCGATGTCATGATTACGAAGCTCCCGATTTTTACACGTTGATATAGCCGACGCGCATGCCGACATGGCTGCGCATTGTGAGTTTTTACCTGGGAGCGCTGCTTTATTTGTGCTACCTAATTTTAAAAATATTTATTAATAAACACCAACAGTCGCTTATGTATAATGTACTAAAAACAGGGCATTTACCTTGATTTAAGTTTTTTATCAGGGGACTGTAAAATAAATCTCACAAATCCTAAAGGACACATGGGTGAGCACAAAACAGGCCTCACTCAATAATAATGACCTATCTTCAGACTAAACCGATTTATTATGTAAAAAAGACATCCAGAGCTGGTCGTAAGAAGTACTCCTACAGGTACAAATAAATTTAGTTAGGATTCTCAGAAACAGCAAGATTGAATGACAATGAGCAGGTCATATGCTTACAAAACAACAACCTATGGAGAAGCAAAGTTCTTAAATGGCGAACTCAAACCAGACAACGCTGAGTAGGAAGTCCCCTCATCTGATGGATGGATGACATTCTAAATATTTAAGAAAGTGAGTCTATGAAAGTGGCTCAGGTCCATTAATCATGGCACTGTTTGAAGGAAGCATACGTCTAGCAGAGGGCATTTACATGCTGATAATGAAGGTATTAATGTATCTTACTTACCAGATAGCAGGCACACAGATGTGTCTTCATTACGGGTACAACGACTGGAGTCGGGGCTAATACGTTCAAGGCTGGATCGCTTCATTCTATAGGAAAATACTACTTTTATTCAAATTATATCTATCAAATCATCGCCAACACTGCTAAGTTATAGCATCGATGATTATATTGTTAATCATCGATGAAAGTAACAAAGTACCTGGCACCTCCAAATGATGTTGTCTGCATCGGTCCACATACATCGGAGTGGATTAGCTCTAGCAACTCAGTTGCCCGGGAGCCCTCACTTGGAAATGGCTGTCTTGTTTGCTTTCCTTCTATGCAACATATACATGTTATTTTTTCCTTTGACGGCGACAATTTTACACCGGTTGTACAATATGGAATCTTATTCACATCAGTAAAGTTCAAATGGCCCATACGCTGGTGCCATAATTAGGTATCTTCAACAATCATTGCTGGCATGGCATGGGCACCTTCATTGTTTACATTCAGCCTATACATATCATTAACCATATGTGCATCAGCAACATGAATTCCATTTTTATTTATAATCTTGCAACCATAATCATCAAACTCAACTTTACAACCATTCTTGATCATTTTGCTTACGGATATTAGATTATCCGTGTCATGGCGACACTTGAGACTCACAGCATTCAACCGACGCCGAACCTTATCCACGATTATCTAATTAATTTTAAAGCAATTGGAATTTGGATGCAATTTAGATACTTAAAATATGTTATACCTATGGGGAGACGTCACATATCTTCTATCTTCTATATTTATAAAAACGTTTGTCCTATCTGACTGATTAATGTGATACATTTGTTTCTCGTCTTGAGTGTTTTGCCGCTCAGGTTACACGCGGTCTATTTAGAAACGACGGGTGTGTTTAAAATTCCTCTGTTAAAGGAAATTTTGTATATTATACTTTCCTACTCCACAACACCATTGTTTTCTCGATTTTTCTTCCTCAAAAAGGCATGCACCGCAATTCAGACAGCTAAAAATGTCTAGAGCTAGCAATGAAGGTTTCCTTAGGTAATACGGTTTTACAGTTTTTAATGCATCGTCCCTCTTTTGCTCGATTAAAATGGTAGATCGACGTAACGGTTCGTTTATATTGCGGCTATTTTTATTACATTTTTCCGATGCGATTCTATTTACATCAGGGTGCTCACTGGTATATTTTGATACGGCTTCACTGTGAACCTGAGGGTTCTCGTTTATATACTTTGTTACGGCTTCGCGGTGAACCCGAGGGTTCTGAGCTGTATATTTTTTTACGGCCTGACGATTTATCTCTAGGTTTTTTATATTATATTTTAGAACTGCATCAAGATGTGCGTTAACTTTTGTGCTTTTTGGTCCACGTTTCTGTTTTTTGGGTCGACCTCTTTTCGTTGAAGCTGTAGCTACTTCAACGTTTTCCACGGTCAATTCAGAAAAACTATTATGTAGAACGACAACTGGCTTTTGGAGTTCAGACACAATCACCGCTTTTTGATTCGATTTGGTTTTAGTTACTGTTTTATCTTTTTGCGCGTTTTCATATTTACGCGTAGCGTAGCTCAATTCCTTCTGTAAAACCATCTAGCAATGATTGGGTATACTATCAAAAGTTGTTAACCGAGAATCTTTCAGACACAAATTAACACAAATTAACTAATTATAGTTATGACCCTAACCAAACTTAGCCGGCCACTTACCCTATGTGATAAAACATTAATAGCTTCATACCTTTTATTGTTATGTCGGTATAATATTTTACGACCGTCCTTGTCACTCTTAAAAGTCTTCTCGACGGCAAAAATAACAACATTTTGTAGCCAATCAAAATTATAATACTCTTAAGCAGAAACTTATGCTGCTTCTGTTGGTTACTAAGCGGTATCTTGCGCGCAGGTTGGCGACACTTGAGACTCACAGCATTCAACCGACGCCGAACCTTGTCCACGATTATCTAATTAATTTTAAAGCAATTGGAATTTGGATGTAATTTAGTTACTTAAAATATGTTATACCTATGGGGAGACGTCACATATCTTCTATCTTCTATATTTATAAAAACGTTTGTCCTATCTGACTGATTAATCTATAGATGCACAGCCAAAACTA
Organism: Perizoma flavofasciatum; assembly: GCA_958496245.1. Classification (NCBI taxonomy): domain Eukaryota; kingdom Metazoa; phylum Arthropoda; class Insecta; order Lepidoptera; family Geometridae; genus Perizoma; species Perizoma flavofasciatum. The sequence goes on along the minus strand of OY292439.1, from coordinate 1,097,499 downwards.
CTAAATTTAGAAAACTGAAATTTGGAACATAGGTTTTTATTGTATAACGTAATCATGTGCTAATAAAGGATTTTGGAAATAGGGAATAAAGATTAGTAAGGTATGAAATTGAAAATTTGGAATTGTTGCTACTCATCATAAATAAACTACCTTTGATGTGTTTCAAGGTTTTTGGATTTACACATTTTATGTGAGGAGGAAATGGAGGTGAAAGTTTGTATGGGAGTAGGTATGGATGTTTTTTTTAAATACGACTCCACGCGTCATAGGCAACAGATAGTTAAAGAATAAATACAAAAACCGGTTAACCTATTATTTAAATAAAAACCTGATCTATTTGATTGTGTCAAGGTATCGGTAAAGATATACCTACCTTTTTGCACTATAATCTGGACAGCGGCGCGCCGCCGCCACGAGGCGAATCCCTTTAAATCGACGAGGTCATCTTCGTCAGATTATAGTGTAAGTCTCTAAAATAACATAGTTCTTGTCTATGCGTAGTAGTTGAAATAAACAGCAATGCAATCGTCGTGGTGGTGCGCAGAGAGACAGCGACTGAAAAAATAAAACTTTATAATTCAATATTACGTATAAAATAATATATACTAAAGCAGTAATCTTTGCCACGCGCCGCCAGACAGTATAAAACCCGGCGCTCTCTCGCGCCGGCTCTCTTTCTGCCGCTAGACTTCGAACAAGCAACATCGTTTCGTTCTGAACGTCTGACATTTTTTTTGTTTACAGTTTATTTTTTTGTTATTTTTATATTTGATTGTTTTTGGTTTTTGAGGTTAAATCTTTTCAGTTTATTATTTGTGTTTTTTTTTTAAATAAATTTAGATCAAATATACGACTTCAGAAGTGGGATGGAATCTGTATTCTAGCGTGATTCTATCCCGCCCACTGTCTTGGTCTATCTGATTTCAATTTTCATTCGAAAAATGTCAGACCGCGAACGTCGTCGAAGGCAACGGGATACCTCGACCAGGCGGTCCAGTAGGTATCAAGATCGCACGCCGGATCGAGGGTTCAGGCTAGCGATGGAAACGATAACGGCAAGGCTCGCGGTGTTGGAGCAACGGTCTGCAGCGAGATCTTCCAGATCCCGTGAACGACACGTGCCCCAAACACTCGAGCGTGGCCGGCCGCTCTCGCCGTTGCCGGCGCGTTTTACGCCACCACTGCAGGCGCTGCCACGTACTGCGGAGCGCTCGCGGTCTCCACGTGGACGGGCGCGCTCGCCGATGCCGCGCGCTGCGGAGCGCTCACGGCCCACACGCAGCCGGGCGCCATCGCCGCCACCACGTCCCACGGAGCGGTCGCGGTCGCCGTGCGGCCGGGCGCCATCGCCGCCGCTGCGTCCTGCGGAGGGTCCGCAGTTGCCACGCACGCGGGCGCCATCGCCGCCATCAAGTGATGCGGAGCGCTCACTGTCTGCGCATGGCAGAGCGCACTCACCGCTGCTACGTGCTGACGAACGCTCGCCGAGGCTACATCACGCTGTGTCGCCGCCGATAGCTCAGCCTGCGCCGCCGCCTTTGCAGGCGCCCAGCTCGCGGGCCAGCACAGCGCCGGTGCCATTGCCGGTATCACACACCGGGTCGCAGTCGGGCCCTGCGCTCGATCCTGGACTAGATGACGTCGCTGAGGATGCCAGCGCGCCAGCGGTGTCACATACGGTAACCGATCGGATCGTAGAAGCAATTCGATCCATCGGGACAGCGGTAAGACCGAACCAGCATTTTTATATTTCTAGTTTTGACCCTAACTTGCATAATATTAACGACTGGTGCGCCGAGGTAGACAGGGCTAAATCAATGAACAATTGGAGCGACTACGAATGTCTCTCGCGTATAGGTAATTGCCTGAAAGGCGATGCTCGACTATGGCTAAATGAGTGGGTGACTAGTGACCGTTCATGGAGTAATTTTAAACGAGAGTTCATACCATTGTGTCCAAAAACTCCTGACATTGCGAATATTTTGTTCGAGGTAATGAGCAAAAACTCTGACAATTTCTCAACATACGCAGATTACGCTCGTCAATCATTGCTCCGACTACGTATAGTGCAGGGGCTTAGTGATGAGTTAATTTCAGCAATCGTTATTCGCGGAATTACCGACCCACATATTCGAGCTTCCGCCACGAACGCAAAACTCTTGCCGGATGATTTAGTCCAATTCTTTTCGATTTACGTAAAGTCTACCACAAAGATCATCACTACAAAAACAAATGCTGTCCGTAATTCAACTCATGGTTCTTTGGCTAAAAATAGATATGAGCATGTCAGTATCGAAAGAAAACGTAAGTTTGAGGGTAGATGTTTTTCTTGCGGCACTCTAGGGCATAGACAGGTTGCGTGTAATAAGAAAGCTAAAATCGATTCTGGGGAGGGCTCAGGTGTTGTCACGACAAATTCAAAGTCGGTTTTTGTGCCGACTAGGTCTGAACTATGTTCATATTGCAAAAAACCAGGTCACAAAGTAGATACGTGTTTTGCGAAACAAAGGTTTGAGTTGCGTAATAAAAATTATGTTAACTTTTGTCGGGAAAACCAAACTACTCGAAATAATGATGTAGTTGCAGCAGTTATACAGGATATCCCTGTTGATGTTCTTATAGACAGCGGATCGACAATATCACTTGTGTCCTCTTCAATGCTGAAACATTTTCGTTGCGCACACAGACCAACGTTTCGCATATTGAAAGGTTTAGGAAGTCAAGAGATTGAGAGCACCTCCTTTGTCACCCTACCGGTTGAATTCGATGGTGTTACGTTAGAGGTAGACTTGTTTGTGGTTGGGTCTGAATTCATGAACACGCCCATCATCGTGGGGACAGATGTACTTAATAGGGAAGGTATACGGTACATACGCACACGCGAATCTCAGCTTCTCATGAGGGAGGTAGGTGACACTGATAGAGTCATGGTAGTCGAGTCTGATCCATCGATTCCAATTAACACACCTCTTACTGGTGATCATTTGAAAATGCTACTTGACATTGTTGAAGGGTTTTCAGAATACTTAATTACCGGTACGGCGACATCTACTGTTAATACGGGCAGTATGTCTATTAGGTTGAGCGACACAACTCCTGTCAACTATCGCCCGTATCGACTTTCCTACCCTGAGACCCTTCGAGTCCGTGAAATCATTAAAGATCTTTTAGATAAAAAAATAATCCGGGAATCAGAATCAGATTACGCGAGCCCGATTCTCCTTGTAAAAAAAAAAGGATGGGTCAGATAGGATGTGTGTCGATTTTCGGAAGTTGAACGACGCGACCATAAAGGACCGTTTTCCATTGCCGAGAATCGACGACCACATAGATAGGTTGGGAAAAAGCATGTATTTTTCGAGTCTTGACATGGCGACAGGATTTCACCAGATTCCAGTCGAGGAAGAGTCGATTCCTTTTACTGGATTTGTCACAACCGAGGGTCATTACGAATGGGTTAAAATGCCCTATGGGTTGGCCAACGCCCCTGTAGTATACCAACGAATAATTGCGAAAACACTCCGCGAATTCATTGAGTCTGGTGAAGTCCTTGTCTACATTGACGATGTGTTGATCTTGAGTCCAACAGTGGAACAGGGACTCGTTCTCCTTCGGGATGTACTTGCCGTATTGACTAGGGCAGGTTTTTCGATTAACTTGAAAAAATGCTCCTTCCTCACAACGGAGGTTGAGTATCTCGGTCGTAGTATTAGTAGTGGTCAGGTACGGCCGAGCCACAACAAGGTGAGAGCGTTACTTGACTCTGCCGAACCCAAAAACGTGAAGCAGGTTCGTCAGTTTGTGGGTTTAGCCAGCTATTTTAGGAGGTACATCCCTGGTTTTGCTCAGAAAACGGCTTGTATAGTTGGTTTGACAAAAAAGGGTGTACAATTTTTGTGGGGACCAGAGCAGCGGGCCGCCCGCAATGACATTGTTGAGTGCCTTACGAGCGAACCCGTCCTCACTATTTACGATCCTGAACTCCCGATCGAAGTACATACCGACGCGAGCTCTGTTGGTTATGGGGCGGTCTTAATGCAAATTCATGAGGGTGGTTGTAAGAGAGTGGTCGCGTATTTTTCCAAGTTGACGCAAGGGGCTGAGGGGAAATACCATTCATATGAATTAGAAACCCTCGCAGTTGTAAAAGCGCTTCAGCATTTCAGGCATTATCTTGTGGGTATACACTTCACCGTGGTCACTGACTGTAATGCCTTAAAACTTACGCAGCGTAAAAAAGATTTACTGCCTAGGGTGGCGCGGTGGTGGGTATACCTCCAGGATTTTGATTTTGAGCTCCAATATCGTAAGGGGACGTTTATGAACCACGCCGACTTTTTAAGTCGAAATCCGGTCAATGTGTGTAGCGTTCAAAAGCCGCAAAACTGGGCACAAATTGCACAGGCTGCTGATGAAGAGACCTTGACCCTTAGGCAGAAATTGACAGACGGACAACTTGACGTGAACAGGTACGTCCTTAAAAATGACCTACTGTACGTAAAGTATTCACCTACTGGTGAACAGTCGCGGCTACTTTGCTTTATCTCTAAGGGCCATAGGCTTAGTCTCCTGCGTGTATTCCATGACGAACACGAACATCCTGGGGTGGATAAGACTGTAGATTTGATCACCAAGCACTTTTGGTTTCCCGGGTTAAGATCGTTTGTTCAAAAATACGTTGCTCACTGCTTAGTTTGCATCTCCCACAAGAAAGTAGCACGAGCCCCCTTGCAGCCCATTCATTCATGGGATAAACCCGAGACCCCTTTTGATACAGTCCACATGGACACTTTAGGGCCCCTTCCCGAGGCTGATGGCTACCGTCATGTTCTGATAGTTGTAGACGCCTTGTCGAAGTTCTGTCTACTCTACCCAATGTACCGTCAGGATGCTAGTGAGCTAAAGCGGCACTTCACTAATGTCATATCGTTGTTTGGGACCCCAAGATTAATTGTGGCTGACAGGGGTCGAATGTTTCAAAGCACTGAATTTCTCAACTGGGTAACCGATATGGGTTGTGACACACATCTAATTACACCAGAGATGCATCAGTCAAATGGGCAGGTTGAGCGATACTGTCGCACGGTGCTCAATATGGTACGAATCGAGTGTAATTTTCGGCAGCAGGAATGGCCTAAAATTATGTGGAAGGTCCAGCTAGTCTTGAATATAACAAAACATCGTATTACGCAGTACTCTGCTCTTAATCTGTTAGTAGGCATCGATGTGGCTACACCCTTGATTCGAAGTCTAGTGCGAGATGTGGCGTTGGACGGTTCAAGTCCTAATAGAGAGGCTTTGCGTGAGATGAGTCGACAGAGAGCATCTGAGCGTCTCAGACAGAACCAGCAGAAGCAAGATGCCTATGTAAATCGAGGTAGACGTCCTCCTCATGCTTTTGAAATTAATTCCTTGGTCTTTGTCAGGAAGCAAGCGCAGTCGACTGGCAAGCTGGACTCCTGCATGCGAGGACCGTACCGGGTGGTGAAGATTTTACCCCATGGGCGGTACGAGCTGCAACTCCTGGCTGGTTCCTACGGGAAGTTGACCCAAGCAGCGGCTGAGTACATCATCCCATGGCGGGGAGAGTGGACTCCTGATGTATGTGCTTTCTTTGATGGTGGGTTGCAGCTGTCCTTGGCATACGGCACACAATGAGTGGGCACGTATGGTGATCCTTGCTCCGGTGAGAAGGTATTTGTTTGGAGTCGGTCGATAGAGGTAGCTGATCACTACCTCTAGTGTGAGAAACGTTTCGCGGAAGTGTTGCTGGGAAAATTTCCCTCAACCCTTAGTGTGGAAAGCTTTTTGGTAATGGCCTAAACCAAAGAGTCGCTGAGTAGGTGTAGTTAACTATGTCAGTAGTTTACTGGGCCTACATGTAGTTAACTATGTCAGTAATGGGCGGGTTACTGGGCCTACATGTAGCTAACTATGTCAGTAAACTACTGGGCCTACACCATGTAAGTGCTCAGCGCCGTTCATTTATTTGTGCATGCGCAAGCTCGTTTTAATGAAATCGGTTTTTTTTTCTTTGTGCGGGTTTTTGGTTTGTGATTCTTAAGGGTCATAAATTAAAACTCATGTCTTGTTGTAGTGATAGTACTAACAAACGTTTTGATCAACCATCTTATAGAAATCAGTAATTCACGTAGATTCCTTTGTTCTGCTTTGAAAATAGATGGTGAGTCCACTGCGGCTGCTGTTCAGCCGCCACCTTCGGCGGTCAGCGAGCCGTCATCTAGAGCCACTCAGCCGTCTGCAGGCGATGGTCAACAGCCTAGTACGTCGGGTGTAAGGAAAGGCGTTGAGCCGTCGCTAAGCGCTTCTGATGCAAGCGCCGCCGGCGAGGTAAACGCCAGCGTCGCGCCCGTAGAAGAGAACCAGCAGGGTGCAGGAGAACCGATGCGTGAGGCCAGAAGTTACGGCTCTACGCAGGAGCCTCGTACGGTCGGGCAAGAACCCTCTATGCCTATGCTAGATACTGATCAATGGAGCTAAGATGGAGCCCGAGACGGACTCCTGTCAGGAAGGCCGTAAAGGAGTAATCTTTGCCACGCGCCGCCAGACAGTATAAAACCCGGCGCTCTCTCGCGCCGGCTCTCTTTCTGCCGCTAGACTTCGAACAAGCAACATCGTTTCGTTCTGAACGTCTGACATTTTTTTTGTTTACAGTTTATTTTTTTGTTATTTTTATATTTGATTGTTTTTGGTTTTTGAGGTTAAATCTTTTCAGTTTATTATTTGTGTTTTTTTTTAAATAAATTTAGATCAAATATACGACTATACTTATATTTAATTATAAAGTAATATATAAAACATTCCGAGACACTGAACACCTAAAGACGTGATACTCGTAAAAGGCGTGTGTAATTTTTGTTGTTCACGTTCTCTATACATATTTTACATTTTCATTAATTTTATTTTATTTAGCTATTACATTTTTAATGAAATCAGTTTGTTATTACTTTCTTTTTGAATTTTCTCTTGAATTTCGTACCCTTTTTCCATACATAACTGTTTTATGCCTTCGGCGGTTATAATATTCACACTAGATGTTTGTGATATAACATTTGCAATGATATTTTGAAAAGTTTCATCATATATGAGAGAAAAAGGCCGGCCGTATACAGTTACAAGTCTTACACAATTTTCAACTACTTGAAGCGTTTTTTTTTCTTTTTCCGTCTTTGATTGCGTTTTATTAGAATTCTTATTTTCTTTGTTTTCATTAATTCTTACAACTACCTGGTATTGAATTTAATGTTTTGAAGATAAATGGGCTAATAGATTTGTTGCATGGCGACCCTGTTTTTTTATGTACTTAAGTAAAAACTAGTCACTAATGGCTTTTCAAATTTATTTACACGATACTATCAATGATTAACCTCAAGCAACCCCAATTTAACAGAACCTACCTTAGTTTATCCAAACGAATTCATCTAAATCGACACTAACATACACACTAACTTCTTCAATGAAACGAGCTCTTAAAAAGGGTAGTTTCAGATTTGGGGTAATTTTCGAATCCCGAATCCAAAGTCCCAGCTCACATATGATCGGCTTCGTGGTACCCGGATAAAAGATAAACCGGATAGATTGTATTTATTCTAGGTTACGAACTATAATCGTTTTAAATTTCACTTAAATGAATGGTGTTGGTTTCGCTGCACATCGTCGATCCGTGATATTGTGTCTGCGGTAGTCAACGCAGACGCATATCGAGCTGTCTTTCTTAGGTAGCATTATAACTGGTGCAGCCCACGGCGAAAAAACATGGTTCATTTTCAGAACATGGTCGAAGGAAAGAATATCACATTTTATACGGACCATAAACCTTTGACATATGCATTTACAAAAAAAACGGAAAGAAAATTGCTGAGACGGACCAGGCAATGGTTATTCATTAGTGGATTTACAACTGATATACGCCATGTAGCTGGGGAACAAAATTGTGTCGCTGATTGTTTGTCGCATATTGCAACTATATCTTGTCCAACCGCGTTAGATTATGATCAAATTGCGGAGGCGCAGAGAAATTATAAATTCATAGAGCAGAAGATAAAATCGGACGATTCGCAATTTAGAAAGATTTTAGTACCGAACTGCAAAACGTCAATAATTTGTAATAATTTTAAAAAGATAGCAAGGCCTTATTTACCGGAGAAATTCAGGGAAAAAGCTTTTCACCTAATTCATGACATTAGTCATCCAGGAATTAGGACAACGCGACAGTTAGTCACAGAAAAAAAATATTGGCCAAACATGAACAAGCAGATAAATCAATGGGCAAAAACTTGTATGAGCTGCCAACAATCAAAAGTGCAAAGGCATACTAAATCGGAGCTAGGCATTTTTCCGTTGAGCGAGCGTTTTGAGCATATACATGTCGACATAGTTGGTCCTTTGCCAACTACGCAGATGGTTTTAAGTATTTAGTAACAATAATAGATCGTTAAACAAGTTGGCCTGAAGCTTTTCATATTAAAGACATCCACGCGGACAAAGTAGCGTAAGCGATTTATGAAGGATGGATTGTTAAATGTGGGATAAACTCAGTTTGAGAGCAAATTGTTCCAAACTCTCATGAAGTATTTGGGCGCCAACAAAAATAGGACTACGAGGGTGTACATAAAATAACAACAAAAGAATATTAACTACACAATACAATAAATATTATATATATAATAAATATGTTAAGATACATACCTACAGATTTACTACACATATACATATATAAATACACATACACATTATAAGACGTCGGTAAAAGAGCAAGACAATACTCTGCGATACTATAATGTTTCTGTCAGATAAAAGAGCTTCACAAGAGTTTTGAATACGGCTAGAGACGGGGCCTTCCTTATCGAGACAGGCAACGCGTTCCTAGTGCGTTCAGACACTAGTGCGTTCCTTATACCTATTATAAGAAAACTCGGGAGCTAAGGTTATAGCACTCGCAGATGGCGGTTCTTTAAAATTATGAGGCCGAACCTTGATCCTCTCATAGTTCTTGTACGCGACTTTCAGCTCATCTACCGTCTTCACATTAGCTGCAATAATAGCTGAATAGCAGGGACGAATATTATACAGTAATATTTCCAACTTATCCGCTTCACGCATAGTCTACTGAACATGCCTTCCATAATAGCAAAATAGATAGACACACTCTCCTAAGTACCCTGGCACCGGTAACGAATCTCAGCAGTCATCCTATAATCAAAATCAGCCACGTCAAAATCATCCTTCAAACAAGCGAGCAAATTCTTCCAAACAGTTATCCTGACCTTGTTCGCGCGGTACCAAAGAATGCACTCCTCTCATAAATAATTCAGTGGCCGAAAGTAACATCTTCTGTTCAGTAAGGGTTTTAGTGGTGCGAAATTCCTCAACCTTTTGAATGAGAGCGCGGACAGAAGATTTGCCATCATATTTTAATTTAGAAAGCTCAGCAGCTATTTATTGACTGCGTAGGTCGTATCGCAACGATTAGCTTTACAGTATGCTTACTAGTTATAATCAAAATTCACTACGCGTCCGGAGAGTTTTTTATGGATCACTTGCTACGGTATGAGCGTGGGTTCGGTGGTACTTTTCCTCTCTCATTTTTAGATAAATTATTATGGTCTAACAAATATGCTGTTTTCAATCTAGAGGTATCAATAGATACAAATGATATTCTATTTGAATATTGTATTTCATAATTGTTAGAGGTACCGGATAAATGATACTTCCAAAGAATAGTTCGCAACTGTTCATATTGTAAAAACGGGAATTTTCACGTACTGCACTATCGGTGAAGGCACCGACTAAGTTTCGACTCATTCCGAGAGTCTTCATCAGGGTGAGTGGTTGCGACTTTCTCCTTCCGCGTCGCGCCGTGCACTACTAACGCACGCTAACGTCGAAACTTAGTCGGTGCCTTCACCGATAGTGCAGTACGTGAAAATTCCCGTTTTTACAATATGAATAGTCAAATTCACGATAGTTCGCAACTGATTTATTGATTAGATTTAAGTTACGAGTAACATGAAGACTTAATGCGGAAGATAGAAATCACGTTCGTACATAGTCTCATGTACATATTATTCAGCTATAATGATCTAGGAAGTTAAGTAACCTTGACATCACATGTGTAGCCTGAATAACACATTGTACCTTGTACAATAATCTTTATTTTATTACTTAGCACATGATACGGACCGTCGTACGTAGGATGAAGAGTTTTTTTATTATATCGTTTCTAATGAAAATATAAGAACACTCTTTTAAATTTTTTTGAACAAATATTTTTCTTGCATTATTTACCGGTCTAGGTTGCGGTTTTAAGCTACTTATAATGCTACGCAATTTATCGACCTAGGTATATAAATCACAATAGTAAACCTTGGAGTCTTAATGTGTATCCTAGCGTCATCTCTGCTGCGCTAATTCCGCTATCACTTCTACATGCTGCTCTAGGTCCTAATAAAACTGATGATAATTCGTCTACTCATCAAGTGTTTTTTGTCAAACGACATTTTAATGCTACTTTCATGGGTGCAACTTGTAGTGTGAACTTTATTTATTCCTAGTATTTTCATTAATCTGTTAAATAGTTCTCCTTGATCTATTGTCATTCTCAATGGACAACCATTTCTTTATAACCGCTTTATCAAAAATATAGTGTTAAAAGATAAAACCAGATATGTATGTGGAAGGAACTTAGAAGAGTTTTTAAGCCAATGGATTATAATTCTACAGGAAGCTTATTAGTTGTTATAAATTAGTAAGCGTTATAGATTTAAGACCGTTTATTTAAACCTATCTCTTAGTACTTATACCTAAGTAGAATTACTACCAAGACATTGTCTAAGTCATTATAAGTAGTTTTCCTTAATTCATAATAATAAAAAAAGTTTGGCACCTTTTACTTTTGAATTCTTCGATTTTTGTTTAATTATTAATGTTTTTCACCGTATCACAATTTACCCGCACGGTTCTTCTGGGGTGTGAAGTGCTACCTCGCCGTAACACAGTGTTTAACTAGCACGGGAGGTAAGCTACATCAATACCACAAGCGCCTGCACAAATGTAAATAGTCTTATAAGTACGATCGTCTTATAAAGCATCTTTTCCATAAGCATGCTTAAAAATTGAAATTTAGTCCCTAAGTTTTTGTGTGAATAAATTGATCTCTTATCTTAACCAAATTTACAGATTCAGTTCTCGCTAAGCTCTAGCTACTGCGCTAGGGGAATGGCTTCTGGCCAACGAGTGAATCTGTCTATCATTGTTAAATAATATTGATATGGACCTACTCAATCTTTGTGTACATGTTCACAACGATTACATGAAAGAAGATTTTCTAACTTGGATACTGTGTGTCGATTGATTTTAAGTGTTTGATAATGAATACAAGTTTTTAGCCATTTAATCACATCTTTGTTCATTCCAGTGATAACGCGTCAGCTACTTCATTAGCTTCGCTATCGCTGGTAAACTCGCTTACGTACAATAACTGACGGGTCCTTCTTGGCTTTTCTTTGTCTGAACCTCTTTGAGAATGTGTACGTTAACGATTTGTGGTCCGTTAAAATAGTTAACTGACGACCTTTGTTTTCGCCAGGGGCTATCACCAGACTTCAGAAACTACTCCAAACAATAAAACATCCAAACTGCAATCGCTTACCAGGTTGCTCGGCCGAGATCCTGTAGGTAATGTCCTCCGAAGCACCAACGCCAACGGTAGGAATCTTTCCGAGAGGTTATCTGGTCACCAAACGTCTATAAAACGGTAAATCACTGAATGATCTATAGCTAGAGTACTCTAGCACGTTACACGCCGTGGGGGTCACCGGTGACCTCATCCTTCCTCTATCATAGCGCCATGGGGGTCACCGGTGGCCTCAAGCTATAGACATATTCAAACCGTTTTTTCTCGCCGCCGGCCATACCCACTGTTGATTTTTTGGTACTATGTGACCGGCACGGCGCTGTAGAACAATACTTTGCATTGGGACAAACGTACCTAGGTTATGCATTGAAAAAAATCGAAAGATAGTAAAAATATAGCAAAAATAAAAATTCAGGACATTTAACTCAAATCAGTCTTTATTTCTTCAAAGAAAATTAGCTTAAACTATTTTATCAGTCTTACTAAATAAAAGAAGTACAAACGTAGAAAATTGCAGAGAGTAAAAAGCATCTTATAGTCATGTGTGTAAAAGTCATTGGTGACCATAATTACAAACAATCGTTAGAAGTATTAATATTTAGCCATTATTTTTGACACAACATGCAATAAAAGATAAGATATAAGAGAGAATAACAAAACATGCAGACAGGGTTCGCAATTATATCAACCTAAACCCAAACAAAATAAAATAAGCTAAACCACCACACACACCACATCAAAGAACGGTCAAAGTCAAAGTCAATAGGTTTTTATTCATTGAAATCACAAGGATCATATAGAAACGTCAACTTAAAAACTACGTGAATTTAAAATTCGAAAGTGAATTTACGTCGGTTCCTCGCGCGCGACCAAGTATAGAAGAATCAGGCAACAAACTCTGCTTGGTTATTTTTTTGATGATCCTTCATTCAGCTTTAGTGTGGTGCCAATCGAACGAGGTGAATTAATTTATAGAAAAAGAGTGCTAGTCAAAGAATTGAATAAAGTCTAAAAAGTATCAACCAAAGTTCTTAAGACAACACACGATTCGCTTTATAATATAATGCTTAACCTATTTATAAAAAATATGTGACTACAGATACGCAATTTGACAATTAAGCTAACGAGGGAGCGGAGCGACGACATCGGGCCATGCAGTTTTATCCTCAATATAGGCATTTATGGTGTAATACGCCTTCTTTATTAGATTGTTCTTTATATAGAGGTTATTTTTATGTTTTTCTTGATTCGAATGTAATTTAATGAATTTGACAATGTTTTTGACTTTGTACCTACTAATTTAATATTTTTCATATTTTGCATGTTTCTTTTCAAATGTATTATTTTCTTGACATTTCGAGTATATTGAACTCAAATTGCAGCGCCCTAACGGGGTTCATGTACCTACCTATTTCTATGTAATTTTAAGACCTATGAATATGTACATGAAGGCAATAAATGAATATGAATATGAATATGAATATAAGATTTAAATCTTCGAATGGGCAGCTTGGTTACATTTACCGGAAGCTTATTATAGAAGCGTACAGAGTTTCCCATAAAAGACCCATTTGACTTTTCTAATCTAAATTTTGGAATGAGTAATTTATTTTTGTTTCTAGTATTAATATTATGCACCTCACTTTTTTTTAATAAAACAAGCGCTATTTTTATGCGTGTACATTAAGTTTTCATAAATATACTGTGAAGTTACTGTCATAATGTTTATTTCTTTGAATCGTTCCCTCAAAGAGTCACGAGGCTTCATATTATAAATGGCACGTATCGCCCTTATTTGTAAAACAAAAATTGTTTGGATATCTGCTGCCTTCCCCCACAGTAAGATACCATATGACATGACACTATGAAAGTAGCTGAAGTATACTAACCTAGATGTGGCTTTATCAGTAAGATGTCTAATTGTTCTAACTGCATATGCAGCAGAACTAAGTTTACCTGCAAGTGCTTCCATTTGCGTACTCCAATACTCCATATATAAAAATATATGGTTTCCGGGTAGCCTTAATTTTATTGAAAGATTTAGCAATTTTATTTCTTAAATGCAATGATTTTGCTGCACGACAAACTTTTTTGAATGTTTTGGAATAATTCTTTATGTAAAAGATAAACGTAGGATCGTGTAGCATCGACTCCCTAGCTGCATATAGATCATATAATTTATTCCTACTTCTATAAATACCTGATGTAGCCCATTCAGCAAATCCGACACGTGCTCTAGTTTTACAAGTTTTTAAATTAAAAATATTGTTGTGGGTCTTATTGATCACATTTGTCAAAATAGTATAAATTTCATTGGGATGATCCAGGCATGGAACTAGTGACATTTGGGATTCAATACTGGCCTGGAATTTCTTAATACGGCTCTCAGTGATAGGCCGGTAAGTGAATTCTTGGGGCTCATTTACTAAATTACAAGTAAATAAGGCACTGTGACCGTAATGATCTGAACTAAAGCATTTAATTACTGATTTACTAATTGGAATATTACTGCAATAAATATTATCAATACATGTGGCGGAAGTCAGCGTCACCCTTGTAGGTTGATCAAATAGATGTTTTAGATTAAAACATTTAAATAGATTGATAATTCTCTCAGATAAGGGATTAACTGGAATATCTATATTAAAATCTCCACACACTATTAACATTTTATGACAGGCAAAAATTTTTAACAGTACTTCTTCCATAGTGGATTCAAATATAGCTTGGTTCGCATCGGGGGGACGGTAAACGCACACAACGATATGCCGCTCCAACTCAATACACGAAAGCTCAATAGTCCTCTCAATACTAAGATTTGCGATATCTTTACGTTCCTTGCATTTTAAAGTATTTTTAAAAACAATCAAAGAGCCACCACGTATGGCATTCTTACGTTTGTAGGAACTTACAATATTAAAATTCTGGAAATAAGGGAGTAACTCAAATTGTAATATCCAGTGTTCAGTAACACGCATAATATCTATATTTAAATTACTTAAAAATAATTCTACTTCTAATACTTTGCTGGGCAGGCCTTGTATATTTTGGTGGACAATATGAAGTGTGCCTGACAGTTCCATTGTCGGTGTGGTCAGTTTAAATGATTCTTAGCTGACCCTACAGCTTGTATGCCCACATTAGTACTACTACTAATTACAGGTTCGTCAGTGAAGTGCGTTATAATATTTATAACGGGATCATAAACATTAAATGCTAACAATTTAGCAATTATCAATATACTACGTCTACAAAGATACACAGTATCATTAGTCAAAATAAAATTACTAATGAAATCATTAGTTTCGAAATACAAAACGTCTTTATGACGACAAGTCAAGTTATATAAAATTAAATTAAGATTGAAAATCTTGTTATTATCCTTTGCACTTAATGATTTAGAGTAGGGGAAAGCACAAAGAATTAATTTAACTAGCTCTAAATCTGCCTTTTCTAATAAGGTCTCCACTAGATTGATAAGGTCTAGCCGTTAGACACCACAACTCTGGCCTAATTGTATTATCAGGGTGGTGTCTTTATCAATGCAATCATTGCTCTTGATTCTATCGGTAAAGTTAGCAATCGGGGGGGGGGGGGGGGGGGGGTCAAGTACGAATATTGTATAGAACCGATTATAGCTCAACATATTATTGAAAGCGATGAACTTTATTAAAGCATATCAGACAATAGTAAGGCTCCCCGTCACATTGCTCACAGTATGTATTCACTTTCTTTGATTTGTTCTTGGCAATTTTACGGCCGAATTCTCGAACTGAATCTTTATAACAGTGCACGCAAAAACGTCGCGTATCTCTTACTTTACCTTCCTTTGTTTTTAGTTCATGCTTCAGTCTTTTCGGTCTTTGATTGAGAATTGTCTCTTGGGAATGTGCTGGACGGGTCAAATATTCTATGAGAGCCCTCCTGAAATCCACAATCGAAGTGTTGCTCTTCTTATTTTCGGTGTATATGACCCATGCATTTACAACCGCCGTATTTAGAAGCAGTTCTACTGCTAACTTTTTATACCATTTTACGGTTTTCCGCAATGGCGAAGAATAGGCACCCATTTGGTCACTCATATCTACAGACCCTTTGGATTTATTATAATCCAATATGACCTTCGGTTTACGAACCTTGTTGCCTTTTTTCACCACCACAGCAAATTTGTCGGAATGCTTTGTCGACAGCATAAGCACGTCCCTCTTATCCTTCCATTTAAGCACCGTTACTCCGTCTTCATTCTCCATTGTGATTGATTCACCTTTCTGCAGTTTCGAATCTACAACAGCCTTAGACAATCCTCTTCTGTTTTTTCGCAATGTGTCAATTAAATGGGTTTGCTTCTCCAATAACTGATAAGCTAGTTCTAAGCTGGTGTACCAGTTGTCAGTAGCAAGTGTGTGGCCTTTGTCAAATATGCGCTCACAGAGCGCCATCACCACATTTGGTGGCGTAGTATTTACTGTATCGATGTTCTTCCCACTATACAAATGCAGTTTGCAAGTATATCCGAGAATAGTACATAGCTTAAATAGCTTCATGCCATACTTGTGTCTTTTGCTTTTATTGTATTGCCTGAATATAATTCGACCTCTCGAAGGCACTTGGCTTTCGTCAACACAAATATCTTCTTTCGGCGAATAATATTTCTGGAAAGTAGCATTGAGGGCATCGATTATCGGTCTTATTTTTACAATACGATCGTTTCTGTCAGCAGTTAAATTGTCGCTGAAGTGAAGGTACTGCAACAATAACTCGAAGCGGTTCCTACTCATAACGGTGGACGGGAAATTTTGTCCTAGTATCTTGTCTTTGCTCCAATAATAAGCTAATTTCGGCAGCTTTACTATGCCCATATACAAGATCAGCCCAAAAAACTTTTTTATTTCGGTCTTGTCTGTTGGCTTCCATGAATGAGACCTTGATCCAGGCTTTGTTTGTCTGGCTGTGACGTTTTGACTTGCAAACAAATTTGTCTGTTCAGCAATCATTTCAAAAAATTCTTCAGGCACTAAAAGGCCATTATACTCGTCTGGGTCAGCTTCTTTCAACAAACTAGAATATGGGGGCTTCATACCTTCAAACTCGGTGAAAGGAATTACTGATGGCTGTCGTCTTTTTGGCCTCGACCATTTTGAAATGCGGTCATTTTGCGACATATTGGCGGCAACAAAATTTTCAGCCAACTCACTGTCGCTATCAGTATCACTTGCGATAACCAAACGTCCTTTCTTTTTCGGTATTTGCATCTGTTCACTATCTGATTCTGAGTGAATCAGATAGTGAACAGATCATTGTTTCTCGAAGTGCTAGTTATAAAAGAAAATTCCAACGCTTCGATTTGTTGCAATTCATCCTGTGTAAATTCAAATTCCTCCATAGATAAGCCAATATCTACGGACTCGTACATTATTTACGCAACAAAAAGTCGCGAAAGCAAAGTTAGTAGAAAGTAATAGAAAGACGCACGCACATGCAATCGTCGCAAGCGCGAGCGCATTACTGGCTTGAGTGGGAAGTAGCGGGTGGCCGGCGGGGTGGGCGGCGCGGCGCAGGGTAACGGAAACTGTCTTTTCTGTATTTGTGCGCCATGGGGTGCACCGGTGACCTCAGTTATATATTTTACTATAACTATGTAATTAACGACCAGAATTTAATAAAACAAATTTTCTATACATACTCGTATCTTAACATAATAAACAAATTACAGTAACAAGTTTTTTTTACGATTTTTATTTTTTTCTATCGGCGTTTACACATTCACTGCTTAACATATTATTAAAATAATTAGCCAGGAACCAAATTTTTTTAAAGCGTATTTTGATTATGTATATATGTATGTTTAAAAATATAGATAAAAGTAAATTGTTATTATTATTCTTTTAATAAATAATAACCTTTTTCGGATCCGAGTGTTCGGCACATAGCGCGCCCGGTGCCGGTCACTCGGATCCGAGCGCTAGGGACGACAATGGTTGAAATAAAACTACTGCACAGATTTCAATAATTCTTTTACCATTCAAAAGCTACATTATCCTTAAAGGCTGTAGATAGTAAATAAAATATAATACGCATTTGAATAATTATTTATTAAGGAAAACATTCATAAATCTGAGCGATACAATCATAATTATCAAAAATCAAATCAAAGCCATAGAAACAAAAGTATCAAGTACAAAATAATTATAAGTTTAATTGAATACACTCACAGAAAGGTAGAAAGGGATAAAAAATAATCCGAAAACAAGAAAATTTTAACCACTTGACATATAACAATAATAATGAAATTTAAAACAATAATCATGTAATTTAAAACACTTAGGAATGTGCTAGGCAAAAGCATTTTGTACACAAACCTGGAGAACCTTCACATTGCTTACATTCATAAATTGTTTGCACCCTTTTTTTTTGTGCTTTGCAACCTTTGCATTCTTTTCGGGCCACTTCGATAGTTTCTTTCGTGACACTTCCTACTGTCTTAAGTCTCGTCCGGATCTTTTCTATTTTAGTGAGTTCGTGTTTCATTTTCAAAACATTGCGTCGACTGACGTCATTAGGATCAGGTAAAAGCTTTTCCAGTATCTTCATACGGAAATCATATAGATTTAATTTATCATTCGCCGAAAATTTATTGTACAAGTGCAATGTATTAGTGAGGCTCATTTGCAGCATATGCACAAACAGCTTCTTGTACCAACGCAGCGTCTTCCTTTGGACTGGATAGTATGCCAACATCTGATCTTGAAGATCAACGCCCGACATAAAATTATTGTAATGGACGATTGCCATTGGTTTCATTACTTCAGATCCCCTTTTGGAAGTAGTCTCCATCATCTCACTACCATGTTCTGTAGAAATATACAGAACGTATCGCTTATCCCTCCATTTTCCGACATGAACGCCGTTTAAGAACAAGGATTTGTTTTCTCCTTTTTTCAGTGAAACAGAGCCAATTCCGACGGGATTATCTTTCCTGTTTTTTCTTAACGTTCCTGTGCAGTACGTCATTCGATCTAGCAATTTCACAGCCAGGCCATAAGAATTGTAGTATTTATCCATATATACATGATGGCCACAGTCCAGTCTCTCTTCTAGTAGTTTGAACAGATTGTGTTACTACTATGTCCTTGCCCTGATGTCTCATCATTAGCACCGGCGTAAACTTGAAATTTTAAAACCGTACCATCTGGTTCTGCTAAAACATAGAGTTTAATGCCATATTTATGACGTTTGTTTTTTATGTATTGTCGGAACAGCAACCGACCGCGCCACAATACCATTGACTCATCCAATGATAGCTCTTTACCTGGACAATAAATAGTTTTCATTTTATTGTTAAAATGATCCATAAATGGTCGGATTTTGTTGAGACGGTCTTCTTCACTGGATTCAGACGTAAAGTGTAGGCACCGTAAAATCATTAGAAAACGATTTCGTGCCATGAATTTTCCGAAGCATGGAATAGTGTCGTTTCCAATAATCATTTAAACGGTTTAATCGAATTGTTCCTGTGTGAACAAGGAGTCCTAAAAATGTCAACAGTTCTTCCTTTGTTAAATCTTTCCAAGATTTTATTCTGGAGTTTTGTTTGACGTTTTGTGCATTACCGACTCTTATTGCGTTCGCGTTGGTCTCGCGAACTATAAGATCTAACAACTCGTCATCAATCAATAATCGGAATGCTTCGTAAGGATCATTTGGAGGCGGCACTAAGAGTTCCTGTTCCTTAGTAAACTCTATGTTTTTCATGGAGCTTGGATCACTGCTCCAGGTGGTAGTGGCTCTTTGACCAGAGGGTGAGTTATTGGGTGATAGATAATAATTATCTGGTAAGTCCGGAGTCCTACTTCCAGATCTCCGAACAGACAGAATTGATGGAGAGGCGTCATTACGTTCAGGCGAAAGGTTGGGGGTGATCGCATCGGATCTCAGAAGAGATACGCTAGGTGTTGAACAGGTAGGGTTTAATAGACAGCTATCTGGTATATCCGGGAAAAAATCTCCATAGTCCTGTACAATATTCGGCGATGTAGGACGGCAGTCAATTTCATAATTGAATTCAAAGCTACTGTCTCCCTCAAATTCCAGTTGGCGAGGCGCTGGCTTCGATGCTGAGGAACTATTTGGATCTGGTAACTTCCACGATTGAGCAGAATTATTACGCGTGGGGCCATCCCTAAATGTAGGTCTTAATCGCTTACATTGAATGATAGGCCTTCCGTCTGACTCACATAAACCACGTTTTGATGCAGATGAACTTGAAGGTTGAGCTGGTGGTACACGGCTGGCCGTCTTTGAGGCAGGTGATCTTGAAATAAAATGAAATTAAGTACAATTTACTGTTATTATTAAGTTAAATTAATTTTATGTCATGCGTTCTTATCAGATACATAGTCATTAGTTAGTCATACCTCAAAGGTTGAGCTGGTGGTATAGGGCTTGTCGTCTTTAGGGCAGATGACCTTGAAGGTTGAGCTGGTGGTACACGGCTAGTCGTCTTCTGCTTCCGTCTAGTATCAAAGATACTATCATCACTGCCGCAACTAGACGAGACCTCTGAACTTGAAGAGTCTTCATCAGCTCTTTGAGAATACACATCCTCATCACTATAGTCAGACTCATACTCATCACTATGCCGACGCTTTTTTCTAGAATTACTCGTAGATTTACTTCCAGACGGTCCAGCCTTACTTTCCATTTTAGTGCAAAAATAGCTTTGATACGATCGTGTGTACAAGTCACAATCAAACTAACATAAACTCGCCTCAAACGCCGGCGGCTTACTGACGACTACAAAATACACGGCCCGCTCGCTCGTATCCGAGTGGGCGGCACCGCTACTATGCCCCCTCCCCACTCGGATCCGAGTGTTGAGCACTAAATTTAGTGCAAAAATAGCTTTGATACGATCGTGTGTACAAGTCACAATTACACTGTTAGAATGAAACCAATACGCGTTTTCGTAAGTTGAATATGTTGTCAGAGTGGCCGCGCAAACTAACATAAACTCGCCTCAAACGCCGGCGGCTTACTGACGACTACAAAATACACGGCCCGCTCGCTCGTATCCGAGTGGGCGGCACCGCTACTATGCCCCCTCCCCACTCGGATCCGAGTGTTGAGCACTAAATGTGTAACGTGCTAGAAATAGTCACAAGCTTTCTACACTTTCTTCACACCAAACTGGACTTCAAGAAGATCATAATAACAATTCAAAATATTGACTCTGTTAGGCCTCGGTCTCGAATTTTGCGGGCAGCGGGGCGGCGGCGGCGGCGGCGGCGCGGGAGAGGGGCGGGCAACGCATACCTGTTCTCGAAACCAGCGGGCAGATCGCGCGGCACTGTAGCGGTGTAGTGTTGTGTTCGTGGTTGTGTTGTCGAAATTCGCAAACGAAATGTCTGAAAATCGGCGACAACATCTTTTTGATTCAAATGTATTCCTAACGCTCGATTTATTGTGGGCAAAAGAAGAAGTGGATCCCTACTATAGGGCAAGGAAAATAAATGGCGAGTTTTATCGAAATTATGAAGAACAGAGACAGAATCCCGATAAATTCTACGACTACACCAGAATGAGTGTAGAAACTTTTGACTATATTCTAGAAACTATCAAGAGTGATTTAGAGCCTGGAATTAATCCCAAAAGTTTTAGAGGTATATCTCCAGCAGAAAAATTATACATAACGCTTGGGTAAGTAAAACAACGAAATTGTAATTTGTAATTGTATTTATTGATAGTTTCAAAAAGGAAGTGTTGTACCTACTAATTTAGTAAATAGTTTGGCATCGGTATTAAGTTCCCAGATACAATAATTTTAATTAAATACCTACTACACACTAATCAGCCTTAATTATTTATCTTTGACGAAAAATATAATATAAAAACGTTTCGTATGAAATAAGTAACATAACAGTTTGTCATTTATTTTTAAAATCACAGTTTTCGTTTGTACGACGATTAATTATTTCTACAATCACAGTTTTCTCACTCATTTACAGTATTTTTATTACAAGGTCGATATACTTAGTGGTCAGTATAATAATTCCACGCTTATTCTAATCTTAAAACTAAATCTTCTCTCTAAAATTAAAGTTCTCATTTGTACGACGATTAGTTAACTATTTAAATCACAGTTTTGTTATTTATTGACAGTATTTTCATTATAAGATTGATATACCTCTATTGTTGAGTACTATACCCATACATATATGATTCATTAGAAGGGTACGTGCTTTCATTTACACTTAACTCATCTAGAAGAGCTTGATTAATTTTTTGTCTTACTCTAAACTTTTGAACAGGCGTGAATTTTTCCATTTGTGGAAGCAAACTCATAAAAAAGTAGTAGTCATCAGACTTATTCTCATTTCTAGAAGCCTCGTTTCTACTTTGATTTGATAAATCATTTTCCAGCAGTCTTATCCTTTTCCTTTCCAATTCTAAAAATTCAGTTCTTATGTCATTCGCTGTTCTCTTTTTTCTTGATCGTTGTGACGCAGAAGCTTCTCTTGGAGGCGTAGAAGTTTCTTGCGATGATGTAGAAGCTTCTTGAGAAGAAACAGGAGCCTGTCGTGAGGATGTAGAAGGTTGTTGTGGATAAATAGAAGATTCTTCATTATGACCGGTTGTATCTTCTTGAGAGTTTTCTCCAGATATGTCTTCTATCTCAAAAGAATCATTACTTGTCTGATTACTTACTTCAGTACTGCTTAAATTACCCTCAGTAACATTTGGTACAACTTCATCTTGCAAAAACCTCAATTGAGAAAAATATTGCCAATTTGAGGGTTGATTAACATTTCCGGCATCTCCTGATCTAGGGGCAGGATTTTTTTTTAATTCCTTTCTATAGTGATCTTTTAAATTTTTCCATTTCTTCTTTAAATCGGTCACTGAAACAAAGAACGAACAGACTATTTATTACATACATAACTTTAACATATACATGCTTTAATTTTCAGGTTTTTGGCGAGTGGGCAGCCTTTCAAAAGACTGTCGTTGTCATTCAGAATGGGAAAAACAACGGTAGCCAACATAGTTTATGGCACTTGTAAAGCTATATGGAAAAATTTGGTACATTTACATATGCCAAAACCGACAGAAGAATTATTGAAAAATATAACGGAAAAATACTATGAAAAATGGCAATTTCCTAATTGCGTTGGTGCTATTGATGGCAAGCACTGTCGAATAAAAAATCCTAAGTTCGCTGGATCATCGCATTATAATTATAAACATTTCTTTTCGATGCACTTGCAAGCGGTCGCGGATGCTGACAAAAGATTCATTTGTATAGAAGTTGGAGGAAGAGGGAAACAAAGCGATGCAGGGACATTCCATTACTCTAATTTGAACCGTTTACTTCAAAGTAATAACTACAATATACCAGGTCCACAATATCTACCCACATCAGATATCGTTCTACCAATGGTTTTTATTGGAGATGAAGGATATCCACTCAAAACATATTTGATGCGACCTTATCCACAAAGCGTACTTAATGCACAAAATGAGTTATTTAATAAGCGATTATCGCGGGCTCGAAAGACTATTGAGTGTGCTTTCGGAATTTTAAGATCCAAGTGGCATATTTTCAGATCGCCCATAGAGACAAACAAATGTCATGCAAGATTACTCATCAAAACTTGCTGTTTGTTGCATAACATTATCCGAGATAAGGACGGTGATAATGACATTGCCTATATTACTGTCAATACGAATCAACAAACATTACAAACACGATTACAAACCAACGCCCGGGCGTCTTATCAAGCACAATATATACGTGAAAAATTCAAAGAATATTTTGTAAATAATCCCATTAGCTACTAATTAATTTGTAAACCATAATAAGCATTGTATATAACATAATAAATAATTTTTATATTCACCTACCTTCAATATTCAGTTCGTTTTTTATTTCTTCCCATAATTGATTAATTATTCTTCTATTTTTATGGTTCACATCTTTGCTGTTCCATATGGGTCTCCTCTCAAAGATTGCCGAAATAATTTGCTCTTGCACGTCCGAGGACATTTTGATACGTCACAAAAAAAAAGTACAACACTATACTACAATGCAGACGCGCAACGCGGGACGGTCACCGCTCGACTGGAGTGCACCGCTCGTTGCCCGCCCCCGCGCCGCTGTTTTCGAGACCCGGTCCATTTGACGATACGCATAAGATCCTGCCGCTCCCGCGCCGCCGCCGCCGCCGCCCCGCTGCCCGCAAAATTCGAGACAGAGGCCTAATGGATGCTCATCCCACTTTCTTCCTCGGGAGCATGTACAGTTCACGTACAGGCATTTTTTTTTACTTACGCAGCAACCTACTTTTACTTTATCTCTGGGCCCATACATCTCAATTTGTCCTTCGAACCGGAATGAGGCTCTAGAAGCGCCAAAAGCCGAAGTCGAAATAAATCATTTGTTTCTGAACGAAGTTCGGCTAGTTCTCTTTGAGCGTCACATATTTTAGCCCTCAACTTTGATTCACGCAGCAACTCTGTTCTGTGGACTTTCTTGTTTCTCCTGCAGGCCTAGCACAGGCGGTAGATAGCTTTTCTACGGGAAGAGAATAAAAATCCTTTCCCGGTAGTCATTTTTGTCCACCCTCCGAGCATGGCCACGCCATTGGATAGTATATCCACGGTAGATAGACGGAGGGAATAGCGATATCACAGTTCTCCATTTCATTGTTGCCATATAGAGCAAATTAATTAAAACTGACGTAACAAGCTTCAATATTTTGTTCAAACCATCAAACTTTCATGAAATATTCGTTCTTTTTACTTGTTTATAATCTGTGTGGCAGATTATAAGATGATAAACGTATTGTTTTTTTCCTCTATGGGACAAAATAACAATATTTATTTTGCAAATCTATTTGACTAAAAATATTTTATTTTAATATTTGCAAACAAAAAATTATATGCCTACCTAAATTGTAAACAAAATTGAGTGGAAAAACTAAGACCTAATGCGGAAACATTACCTTGAACTGAAATAAAACTAAATTGTAAAATACTTGTAATAACATGAAAGTACTGATTAATTAGTTTCTAAGACAGTGATCATACACTCCACAAACCAGTATAAACGCTTACATCTAGTGAATTAATATTTTTATATCTATTATATAGATTGCGAAGAAACAAACCTCAAATCCGTGGGATGTTGGTCAGTTTTATGGTTGTATTTATGTAGCCATTGGCTCTTTCCATGGAGCTGCAGACAATGCCATCGGGTGTATTTATTGGCTGCACTGTTGGGTGCAGCGTCTTGGTCAGGTGTCATCAGCCACGGCTCTAAGGTGTATCCAATGTCCCCTGAAAATTTATTTGAATACATTAAAAGTACCTATTATATCTCTTTTCAGTTATTTCTGGAGATTTTCAGTGGTGTGAATAAGTGTATATAAAAATAGTTGAATAAATGAACTGTTTTTTAATAAAATATACGACTGCCTATACTTTTGCCTTGCATCCTCTGTCCCAGGGAAGAAAATCCATTTTGGCATGAGTTTAATCAAATACACAGGTACCTAGTTCATTTACTGGAGATTGTAGGTGTATCTTTAGGTAGGTAACTAATGAGGTACCTAATTACTGACGAGAAAATATTATGTACCGAAATTGTCACTTACATTCTGATGATAGCTTCAGTAATTTGGGTCAGATATTTACTGTCTAGGCAATGGCCAAACCATGCTCTTGCCCTGTACCTCTCTAGTAACAACAATTTCCAATTGGGCGTAGCACAGTGTTTCGAGTAGAACAAGCTAGCTGGACAAAATTATATACTGGGGTATTTTGCTTCATATGGCTTTCTTATGATCTTTTACTGCGATTTTAGTACAAAACACCCAAATAAAAGAAAGTAGGCTCACGGGTTTAAAGAAAACAAAAAATAATAATTGATGTTTCGTATATTGAGACTGATAGAAAAATCGTAATATAAAAATGTTAAACATTAGCACATCGTTACTACCTAATAACAATATTTGTTTAATTAAATAACATGCAGATCATAAAACTAACTTACTATTAAATAAATGGAAATATTTACAACTTATTACAAAGTTAGTAGGGTACAAAGCTTAGTTTAATAGTACAACAATATTTACAACTCTTATTTATTCTACATCACTAAATTCTTCTCCTGAAGAATCTTCAGTATTAGAATCTGACAAGTCGCTAACATTTTAACTAAAACTACTAAGACTTACATTAGAATTTATATTTACAGTAGGGGCTATTATTAATTCTAAAACCTCAGCAGGAAGCTTACTTGTCGGTTTTTTGGGTACTTCTCTCAGTCCATTAACTACAGGATCGGATGTTATTAGTAACATATTCAGTAAATCCCTATTCGTGGCAATACGTGAATTTTTTCGAGTATTGTGCTCTCGGAATCTTCTACAATCTTTATTGCGCGCTTCCTGAGCTTCCTCAGAAAGCTGCCCGATAGGTAAAAGAGCCGATTTCACAATATCTACACTGTGTACAAGAATTTTGTGCACGGTAGCCGGCCTATAATACCACGGATAGAGACTTAGATACAATTTTTTTGTTTCCTGCGTTAAATAATTAAATTTTTCAACATCAATATCGTACCCCGTAGCCAATGTTCTGAGGATAGTATCAAAGTTCTTAATTAGAGTCACATCTAAACCTGTGATGTTTGAAGCTAGTTCAGGATTCTTGAAAAACCGACGAGCAGTATTTCCATCATTCGTATTACCGAATCCTGGTTTCGGTTTATCCACAATTAAACCCATTTCAGCCTTAAACCTTTCTTGGATAAGAGCCGAACGTTGCTTCACATTTGCTTTGTCACTTGGGTCTCGAAGTTGCCATTTTTTAATTTCGAGACGATAGCTTATGTGAAGTAAACATTCGAAGGAACGTATCCAAGCGTGAATGGGAGATATACCAAAACCAAGGTTTTCCTTATTTACTACAAATTCCCTCGATTCATCATTCATAAATTTAGAAGTAGCTCCACAAATGTAGCATTTTTGTGCTGAAGAAGTTTCAGTCATAGCGTTGCACACTTTACCGTCAATCATCGTAAACAGTAATTCGTGTTTGACAGATACCTCATTACCATCTACATTAGCTATTGTTGTTGGTACTTATTGGCTTATTTCCTCCAAAATTTTGTTGGTCTCTCTTACAGTAAAATCTGTTGTTTCTTTGGAAAAAATAAGCTTAATCGGCCGACAATACATAGTAGAAGATGGTCGAGGATTCTGCCAAACAACGTTACCATTATTATCACGTAGCTGAATCGGTACGAATGAGAACACAAAAAAAACTCATCCGTGTCTTCACTGTTTGCAAACTTTTGTTTGTAAGTGCTATGACCGGAACTTCCATCGCACCCCCACTTGCTTATAAGGGAGAATGATGAGCCAGGAGTCAGAGATTTGAAAACTTCTTGCAGTGTAGAAATAAGACGTTCAGCCGTTTTATTTAAAAGCGCCTGAAGATTAATTTCTGCACGCGTTTCGTTTACAAAAATCTGTTCCTCGGGAGGGTAACAATCAAGTTTTGCCTGCCTTACACTGTAAAATGATGGAAATACCTGATGTCCCGCTTTGATGCTCCACTTTCTTGTTTGCTTGTATGAGTGGCTTGTACATTTGGCATCTACATAATATGCCAAAGCCTCCTCTTTCGATAAACATCTTGGTTTTTCGTGATCACCAACACTTTTTTTCATCAACTGGCACTTGTCAGGACTTGCTTCCTTAATCACAGAAGCCAAGTTCCGATTTCCAGACAATCGTGCCGAGATTTCAGTTGCCACTATCAATTGATTTACGTCCCGTGAATGAAGAAGGTCGTCCACGCGCCTCCTTTTTGTTTTTTCACTAGCTTCATTGAAGACCACTGATGGACGCCCAGGAGTCGAGGGAGGAGTCCTTGATGCTGATGGTGCTGAGTGGTGGACGGATACTTTTAACGTAATATATCCAGTCAACCACTCAGAGTTCTTAGTCAGGAAGCGATCGCGGCGCTTTCCAGAACTTTCCCATTTTTCTGTCAACTTGGATGATAATCTTCCAATTGTCAAGTTAACTTGCCTCGCAGATGCATCGGTAATATTTGCAAAATCATATTTCATCGATAGAAAATCATAAATTCTACTATTACGGTTCTCTTTGGGATGTTTCTGCCATTCATCAAAGAACTCCATTCTTGAAACGGAGAGTTCATATTCTGAAAAAGGGACAAAAAAACTAAGTTGCACTCAAGTGCGCAAGCTAAAATGACTAACATTTGAAAGGTAACAGACATGGCTATGACATATACAATTTCTAGCCCGGGTACAAGAGGGTACAAGTATTTCCTACTCCAATGAATACAGAAAATCGTCAAAAATTTACAAAATTCTTTAAACTTGAGGTATTAAAAAAAACATGGAGCTAAGTATATCCATATACTAATTATAATTAAAAAGAACATACCTTGAACTTGAAGATCCATCACAAATATTTTTTTAAAAACTAAAACTCACTGACATTTAGGTGTTACTTCGCAAAAAGGCAACTAATTAGTGATTTTTTAACCCTTTTGTTTATACGTCCCTTATCAGTATATCAGTGGTTGACATTAGTGCAAAACAATTCTCGGAATTGGGATAGTGGGGGTTTTGGTTAGGGGCTCAGGTAAAAAATCCGCGAAATTAAACAATGACTTTTGTCCAGCTAGCTTGTTCTACTCGAAACATTGTATGTCGGCTAAGTCCGTGTCGTGTCGCGGGTTGCGGGGGTACGCAGAGTCGAGTAAAATGATAAACGTCCGATTAAGGTCTTTATTTTCTAACTTAAGTACCTACTCGTACATGGGCTCTAACTTACACTAACTTAGCCTATACACACATGCACACCACCACATCCAAGGGGTTGTAGAGAAAAGAAAATATATATTAGTTAATTATTTTTTTTCAAAATTAATTCAAAGGATTAATCTAAGACAATAAAAAATAACAGAAGTAAACAATTTAAAAAAAAACTTAAAAAAAAAACACATGATTTATTTATATTGTTTACCTTATACCTACAAACTTAATTTTATGCTAACATAGGTACAAATGTAACTCTAGACTCTAGAGTAAAATATGAACATAAACAAAAGTTGTTACTGTTATACATCACGTATCTTTTTGTTCTGTTTTTGTGAACAGTTTCTGGTTCACCAATCTGGATCACCTTTAAGAATAGTAACATTAGGTCCACTTTCACTTAATACTTTATAAGGTCCTTCATATAACTTATCCAACTTCTTTCCAGTTTCATTTTTAACTAAAATTAAATGTCCTTTATCATAACTAATTGGATTACGCTTTTTATCATAGACCAATTTTCTATTATTTTTTCCTAAAATCAAATTATTTCTTACTTCTTTACGAGCTAATTGTAACCTATATTTAAGTTCTAAACAATAATTATCCGGATTATAAAGTGGCTCGACTACGTCATTTGTTAAATTGCTTGGCAAGTTGCATGATTTACCGAATACCAATTCATACGAGGAGTACTTTGTTTCAGTATGTACGGTGGTGTTGTAGGAAAAACACCAAAACTGAAGCCATTGGCTCCATGTCTCTGGATGACCGTCACACTGAGTTCTTAAAAACGCTGCTAGATGCTTATGTGTATTTTCTAAAGCACCTATCGACTGATGATGATATGCTGTTGAATTAACCTTATCTATTTGGAGTAATTTACATACTTCGGTCATAGTTTCTGACATAAATTCTGTACCACGATCCGAAGCGATGGTTAAAGGTAAACCATACCTAAGTACAAAGTTGTTTACAAAAGATCTCGCTACACTCACCGTATCTTTTCTTTGTAATGGATATGCCTCGACGTACTTACTCAGCTCACATTGCAATTGACGCATTGGAATACCGAACACCACGCAACAGGAAAATATACCAACAAAGTTCGGACCCATTTTCATTGAGAGAAGAAGATTTCCGCTGGCGGTATCGTTTCTCCAAAGAAACCGCAAATTCAATAATAAACCTGGTGCGATTAGACTTGGTGAAGGACCAAAGGGGAGCCGGAACATCTCCAGAGCTCCAAGTCCTTACAGCTATAAGATGTTGGGGGCGGCGCGAGGTAAGTCTTTTCAAGATTAATGAAATGTTTGTCTAATATTTAGGTATTTACTTGCTACAGGTAAGTATATAGGTACCTACACGTTTAACTTATGTTTTAGGTTCAAGAAGATGCCGGCGACCACCACGGACTGTCCCGCGCAACCACCTCCCGAATATGTGCCAGAGTAGCGCGGGCTCTTGCACGGCATTCTAGTGCATTCATAAAAATGCCTGATGCTGCAGAAGAACAGGCAGTTATGAGAGATTTCTCTGCCATAAGAAACTTCCCGTCAATAATAGGCTGCATTGACTGCACTCATGTCCAAATCCGAAAGGTTGGGGGAGATGCTGCAGAATATTTTGTTAACCGTAAAGGGTTTTCATCACTAAATGTGCAAGTAAGTTCCTTCCTAACTGTAAATTGACTCAGATATAGGTAGATAGGAATTATGAAATCCTCTACAGCAGGTGTTTTACTCCAAAAACTATCGTGAACTTGACTATTCATATTGTAAAAACGGGAATTTTCACGTACTGCACTATCGGTGAAGGCACCGACTAAGTTTCGACTCATTCCGAGAGTCTTCATCAGGGTGAGTGGTTGCGACTTTCTCCTTCCGCGTCGCGAAGGACGGCGCGTGCACGGCGCGCCGTGCACGCAGTAAAACACCTATTCATATTGTAAAACAATATGAATAGGTGTTTTACTATAAAATTGTTGTTTTTATTACAGGTAACATGTGCTGCTAAGCTACAAATTCGAGATATTGTGGCAAGATGGCGAGGCAGCACTCATGATGCCCGAATATTAAATGAATCAGCCCTAAAACAACGGTTTGAGTCGGGGGAATTCAGGGGGAGGTTGCTCGGAGACTCTGGGTACAAGCTAGAGCCATATTTGTTCACACCGATTCTGAGACCTCGCACCAGAGCTGAAGAGAAATAGAATGTGGCTCATATTGCCACGCGAAATACTGTGGAACGTTGCTTTGGGGTGTGGAAGCAGCGTTTCCAGTGTCTTCTCTTTGGAATGACAGGAAAACTGTATAATGTTAAGCCAACTATTGTGGCTCTGACGGTATTGCATAATATTGCCATCAGTCATGGAGATGCACTGCAAGAGCCAGAGGTGATTCCTATGAATCCACAGGTTGGAAGTAACAAGACTGCTGATGTGTGACTGGGCGTAGCCGCGCCATCTTGCAAGCATTTATTATAAGGCATTTTAGTGAATAAGAAAAATATTCTCCACCCACAGTCTACAGTCACCAGTACCGGGATAAAAAGTAACCTTCCAGGACAAGTCTAATCCAAATCGGTTCAGCTGTTATAGCATGATTGAGCCACAAACATTCGCATTAATAATAGGCTGTGCCCTATTAATAAGTAAATAATGCTGGACATTTTCAAACAGCATAATCTAGCCCCAAAGTAAGCAGAACTTGTGTTATGGGAACTACATGACTGATGATACTACTTATATACTTTTTTTGGAAATACATACAAAGAAAACATCCAGACCTGAGACAAGTATTTGTAAACCCCAATTAAATAATAATAAATTTGGTAGTAAATAATTAGCAATTTAAGTTTTAAGTCTGAACTTGACTAGGATATAAATAAAAGCCAAATTTATGTAATAATTATGTTTTTTTCATGTTTTCTAAGGTCAACTTCAAAATTTCATGTTTCAGTATTAAATTCTGTAATTTTTGTTTTTCATTGGTCTATTGAATAGCATGTAGTTCTTTTCTACATGCTATTTCATTTTCAGCTATTGCAGATTTTTCTGTGTTTGATGCTACCTGAAATTGAATAAAAATGTTCATATCAATTTAAGGGGGTTATTAAAAACTTGTAACTACTTCTAGTTACAAGTTTTTTTACTACTTCTAATAAACTTAACTACTCTTAACTTCTTAACTACTTCTTACTTTCTTAACTACTTCTAGTTACAAGTTTTTTTTCAGTGGTATGATGGTGATGGCCAAAAAGATTAAACCATCTTACTTTTTTCTTGAGACCTCGCTTAATTCCTTTATTAGACTGTTTCGGCGTAGGTTCAGGGGTCTGGAAAAAAAAGGACTTGTGAGTTAGACTTACTGGTGTAAAAAAAAAGTTTTTGTGAAAAATACAAAATTAACTATTATCTCAGACCTGTAATTTAGGTATTATATTATATATAATTACAAAATTATGACCGTTACTCCTTTGTATTTTGCTTCCCTCATTATTATTTTCATTCAGTGGATCATGTTCCAGAAAATCCTTTTCATTTAGTGGATTATGTTCCTTGAAATCCCATTCATTTTGTTGATTAGGTTCCTGCAAATCCATTTCATTCTTTGAAATATATTCCTGAAAATCAAAAGTTAAAATTATTTTGCCAACGGTTATGATGTAAAATTTTTACATACAGTAATGCCTACGAGTAAGTTTTTTTTTAATCTTATAATTTTTTGAGAGGGTTAAGAAAGATTCATACCTTACTCTGTTCCTCTATCACAATGACCTGAAAACAATTTGAATGGTGAAAATATTGTTCAGTAGGTAGCTATAATAGTTTCATAAAATAGTGACAGCAGCAGGTAAAACTCATACTTGACTATCAGAGTCAAACTCATTAGAATCTATTTCAAATTCGCTTGGGAGCCACACTGCAATATCATTGCTATTTGTAGGATGTTCTGCAGGTGTCCCACCACTAGTTTTCATTCTTTCCTTACGTTCAGCGAACTTTGCTTTTTTTTCAATCATTTTATGACACCATTGGCTTTTCAGTTGTTTTAGGCTTCTTGGTGTCCTTGCCATATTATTAAAACTAAAAATAAATATTCTTGTTAGAAAAATAAACAAAACAAGTAAGACGTACCAACCTACCTAAGGAAAAGTTAGTAGGTTTAATATTAGAAAGAAGACAGTATACAATTGTAGGATTACTTTAATAAAAAGTAGATTTTTGGTAATGCAATCACTTGTTTTATTGAGACCAACCATGAACTAGAACGGAAACGGAGAGAGATGTCAGAATGACATTTCGTTTGACATCTAACCTATCATTACATTAGTTTACTAGCCTATGGCTTGGAAGGCGCCAAAATTCAAATAATACAACACTCCCACCGAATTTAAGCCTTCCATCATTTAGATTACACAATGCAAAATAAATATACAACATATTAACCTCTACTGGTAATACCCAACGTAATTACCCTACAAGTGTATATGAATTTTTACAAGTTACTTAGCTACCTCAGAAAACTAATTAACATCAGTAATTTTTACAATACAACAAATAAGTATTCTTATGAATCTTGCTACTATAATTATTTGACTAAACACTCTATGAACTTATTATAAATTATCTTACCTTCTTACTTAGTTCTTACATATTACTGAACTTACATATTTCATTTTTACAGTGAAAAGTAAACAAGTTAATACATAATTTTTACATTTTACAAATACCAAGTTTTGCTCTCAAATACTGAAATCTATCTTTAGACAGAGCTTTTGTAAAAATATCAGCATTTTGTTCATTTGTATAGATATACTTTAAATCAATTTGTTTATCAAGATATTTTTCTTTTACAAAATTATATCTTACTTCAATGTGTTTACATCTTTTATGATAATCTATATTTTTAATTACACAAATTGCACTCTGATTGTCTATGTTTAAACAAATTGAGTTCTGATTGTATTCACCAATGTCTTTCAATAACTGTTGAATCCACATTGCCTCCTTGGTGGCAGCACAGGCAGCCATGAACTCAGCCTCAGTTGTGGACAAGGCGACGCTCGCCTGCCGTTGACTGGCCCACGTCAGTGCTGCTCCATTCTTCATGAAGACATAGCCCGTCATTGAGCGACGTGTATTGGTGTCGTTGGCGTAGTCTGCATCACTGTAGCCTTCTACCTGGTGATGTGTCATGGATGTATACTTCAGCCCATAATTCTTTGTTTCTTTCAAGTACTTCATGATCTTCTTTACAACTGCATAGTGGGTATGGTCATAGCAGTTGAGGTAGCGACTGACCATGCTTACTCCAAACATGATATCTGGCCGACTCACAATGGCCAGATGCATCAAAGAACCAACAGCTTTCCGATATGGAATGCTTGTGTCCTCTGGTGTGTGGGTTAACTGGAATATGATTTGAATTAGCATTGCACAAATCAAATTTTATAAGCACCTGATCAATATACTTCTGTTGGTGAATAAATAAACTGCCATTTGTTCTTTCTATTTGCAGTCCTACAAAATTATGTGGTTCACATAATTTTATCTCAAAATTGTTTTTGAGATCTTGTATGATCTTGTTCAAAATAGAAATATCATCTGAAATTAAAAGTCCATCATCAACAAATAATAGCAGATAAATTTTATTCTCATTAATCCAAGCTGTGTAGACACAACGGTCTGCGTTACTGTTTTTAAAACCATATTGCTTCAAAGTTGTGTCAAACTTTTGATTCCAACAACGTGGAGCTTGTTTCAGTCCATAGAGTGATCTATTCAGTTTACATACATTGTTTTCTGGAACATTCAAACCTTCTGGTGGTTTCATATAAATGTTTTCCTGAATATCACCATACAGGAATGCAGTTTTTATGTCAAATTGCACCATTTCTAAGTTGTGTGAGCTACTTCCGAGAGAATTATTCTGATTGAATCATATCTCACCGTGGGAGAAAAAGTCTCATTGTAATCTATACCTTTTTTCTGCGCACAGCCTTTGGCACAAAGTCTGGATTTGTATAGAATACCTGACTTCTGATCCTTTGTGCGAAATACACATTTACAACCAATTATCTTTGCTCCAGGTGGTTTCTCCACCAGATCCCAGGTTTTGTTCTTCTCATGTGCTTTCAACTCGTCTTCTATCGATAATTGCCATTGTTTGGCTTCTGGTGAATTCACTGCTTCTTGATATGTTTCTGGAATCAAAACTGTGTGAACATTTGAGCAAAAATATGACTCTTCTTCTGTGTCACACTTGACATATTTACTTTTCGACCTTAATGTCACATTTGGATGTGGTTTTTCACACCTTTTATTAGGTGAACTATCACCATCAGTATCAGTGTAGTATGAATCATCAGACTGGACAGACTGGGTAATGCTTGACTGATTGATTTTCATATCGTCGGACTTTATACTTAGTTCTTGAACCGACTCTAACTTCAATTTTGTGTCTGATTCTGAATCTGTTAGTGGCATTGATACATAATTTCTTTTTACTGAGCTCTCAAGGAAAACAACATCTCTACTTCTAGTGGCTGTTCTTGTTTTTGGATCTATGACTTTATAGCCTTTTGTATTTTCACAATAGCCAATAAAAATCATCTTACGTGCTTTGGAGTCCCATTTTTTTGATTTTTCTTTTGGAACATGCACCATTACTTCACAACCAAAGATTTTTAGATGACTTACATCAGGCTTCTTCCCAGACCATACTTCCTCCGGGGTTGAGTAGTCCAGTGTGCGTGTTGGTGAGCGATTTATAAGGTAAGCTGCGGTCGACACTGCTTCAGCCCAGTACTGCATCTGTAAATTAGCATTTGATAGCATACTACGAGCTTTTTCAACCAGTGTTCGATTCGCTCGCTCTGCCAATCCGTTCTGCTGAGGCGAATATGGGTTTGAGGTCTGATGAGTAATTCCTGATTCTTTCAATATGTTAGAAAAAATATTACTCAAATATTCAGTTCCGTTATCTGTACGGAAAACTTTAATTTTTAGATTTAACTGATTTTCAACATTTGCTTTAAATTCTTTAAATTTTTCTAACACATCTGATCTACTCTTTAAAACATAAACAAATACTTTCCTTGAATGAAGGTGACGAAGTATCGTGCTCCTCCTATGGACTTAACTTCCATAGGACCACATATATCAGAATGTACAATTTTTAGTAGTCCATCGGCTCTTGATCCTTCACTAGGAAACTTCTGTCTACTTTGCTTCCCTTCTAGGCATGATACACAAATTATCTTGTCGTTTTTTTCATTCAATTTTATACCTTCTGTGCAGCTAGGAAGTTTCTTGAGATCGGAGAAGTTCATATGACCCATTCTTTGGTGCCACAGGTAAGGATCATTTTCATTTAATACTGATATGTATGCTTCACTTCTATTAGTGTTTAGCCAGTACATATTGTTACTGAGTTTGGCTGTAGCCACTTCAATATTTTTCTGATTAAAGATCTTGTATCCTTGGCTATCAAACTTGACTTGGCATCCATTCTTAATCATCTGGCTTACTGACAAAAGGTTTGTAGCAAGTTCAGGCACATAAAGGATGTTTGTTACCTTTATTTTCTGTCCACTGGGTAGTAGGATGTCTGCACTACCTGAACTTGTTACCGGAAGGACTTTATCATTAGCTACTCTGATGCTGCTTATCGGTGGACAGGTTTCATCGTATAGCCACTCCCTGTGCTTCGTCATGTGCATGGAGGCACCTGAATCAATGAACCAGCCATCATAATTTTGTTGAGTAGCTGAAAGCACCGCAATAAAGTTTGCATTAGTATCTGATTTATTGCCTACTTTTTTATTTCTACAGTGTTTTGCAAAATGCCCATATTTATTGCAAACGAAACACCTAGGTCCTTTTCCCTTCTTTTGTTTTGCTTGATTCTTGTTTGCATATAATGCTACAGAGTCAACTTTTACTTCTTGCAGTAATTTTGTCTTTACAGAATCAGATGAGATTGCTACACCAGAACTTTCTAACGCCATAATCATTGGCTTATAACTTTCGGGCAGGCCGGCCAGTAATAGTGTACCTAGCCAGTCATCATCCACCTTGAAGTTGATGTTTCGGAGTTTGTGTGCAGTGCTCATTATTTTAGACACGTATTCTTCGATGTTTTGACACCCATCGAGATTCGTTGTTATCAGGTCTCGCAGTAAACCAACCTTTCTTGTCAGCCCAGAGTCATCATACGCTTTTGTAATGTTGTTCCACACTTCTTGTGATGTTTTGGCCTCTTCTATGTGGACGTAGACTGAAGGGTCGCATAACAAAATGAGTTTAGACTTAGCTTTCAGATCCTTTTTCTTGTCAGTTTCGGCGCCAGTGATACATTCCCAAAGTTCCTCGTGTTCCATGTACGTTTGGACGGCGAATTTCCACGTGGCGAAGTTGGAACGCCCTGCCAGCTTTTCGATTTGCAATCCGTGTAATCCATTTGTATGCATCGACATAGTTATTTCTCGATTTGCTAAAATAAAAATGCTGAAACAGAATGCCGGCCGGCGCGTGCGCACTTGCGCTAACTTTTTCGTAAACTTGTATATCGAACTCGAAAATATTTAACACTGCGTTTGTATTATTATAAATTATCGCAATCAGAAAATGCCTGGGCCGCATAACCTGTAGGATTACTTTAATAAAAAGTAGATTTTTGGTAATGCAATCACTTGTTTTATTGAGACCAACCATGAACTAGAACGGAAACGGAGAGAGATGTCAGAATGACATTTCGTTTGACATCTAACCTATCATTACATTAGTTTACTAGCCTATGGCTTGGAAGGCGCCAAAATTCAAATAATACAACAACAATGAATAGCCCAATATGAATGGTCTCTGTTGATTTATTAGTTAGTGATGTAAATGTGAAAAATAGAAATAAGTTACTACCTATCATGCAGATCAGACCACGCCGCCACCTTCTTCGAATTTGTGTTAGTCTGTGTTTTTATTTTATATTATTGCCACTCTTTCTCTTATTAAATCTTTTAATATTATCTAAAGTTAAAAAGCAAACAGAAGCATTAGGTGGGTATGGTTATTTGAACACTAACGGTTAGGAAGTTTGAATATTCAACGTTTTGTGTAGATTACAAACATTGGAATACAATTTCCCATCAAATAAGTATACACAAAGCACGTAAGTACACAAAATTTAAAATTTTATAACCTCAACTTGTGTTTACATTTCTTTGGTATTTTCGCGTTGATTGATTCTTCGTTTTGAAGAACTAAGTTAATTTATTAAAAATGAACACCCGTAAGGCCCTCTCACGCCAGGAGGAGTCACCAGGTTTTGCTGGAATTGAAGGCTGCCAAAGAATTGTGTTCTCAGTTGTCGTTGGAGAGAGAAGACAATGAAAAACTTGTTTTAGACGCGTTAGATAACAATAAAAAGTTTAAAAAAATGAGCTGTCCGTACTGCATTCAGTACACCTTAGTTAATGAAGAACGGGACAAGTTAGAAATTATATTTTTAGGGTTCGACCAGTGTGGTGTAGAGTACGACCAGGCCCTAAAGCGAACATCTGTCTTGGAGAAGGAGTAATGTGATGCCCACAAACAAATCACACTCCTGGAAGAAGCCTCTCAATGCTCCGCCACACTGAAAACCCAGAGTTTATTCAACGAATTAGTAACAGCTGATAGGGTACCCGGCCAAATTCTTGATGCAAGCTTCATATTCCTACTGTAACAATTGACTTGACGAATGATGACTCAGTGGGTATTTCAGCATGCAACAGGAGTATCACAAGTCAAAACAAACTTAAAAAATATGTTAAAATCAATAAATATATTAACAAAACTAAAAAAATTTTGAAAAATCAAAAATGTTTAGTAAGTAAGATTAAAAATAGGAGACAAAAATTAGAAATACTCGATGAGTTGCAAATGTACACAATTAAATTAGAAAATAATAAAGTATGAATCTGACATACAGCAACTACAGTCAGAACTTGCCAGCGTTGAGGAGTCCTTGGGCTCCATTACTATCGCTATGAGAAGTCTCAGGAAGCAATAAGGGAGTACTCACTGGCGATGGATGAATTACTCAAATTATCATATAGCAACAAGGAGCGTTATGATTCATTAGTGGCCATCACACATGTGATTACCAGCGCTCTGACATTCCAGAACCAGTGTATCCTGCCTCATCCGCTTCCCAGCTGTATGTCAGTGCCAAAACTTCTGAAACTTTGATTAGAATTGCTAATAAAACTATTATGTTCAGCGATGAAATTGGAAAAACATGGGCCAGTTATTGACTATGAAATTGGGACATTCAGTCATAAATCATTGTGTACCTAATTCTAGCCTTCATGAAATTATGCCAATAATTTCAAAGTATGAATTTGACCTCCATATTTTCCCGCGTGGCAGGCGAGCATTCTACCACTGAAAATTATGGAGGTGCGACGGTGGAGTGGTTATACGATGGTGGTTATACGATAGTGGTACGAATTCCTACTCTCCTAACACGCATAACACGCATTGACTCCCTAGCTAATTCCTAATAGGTTTTCCTAGTGGGTTTTTATAAAATGAAACGATCGATTACGACTGAACTGAACATCTTTTATTCAAAACTTCCCTTACCTTTATACAAAATAAGGTCTCTACAAATATTATTTTGGAAAAGCATAAATTTCTAATCTAGCCAATCACTATGCTCCATTTGCACTCTAGTTTCCAAAGAGTCACGACCGCGACGAACTTATATGTAAGAGCGAGATGGCGCTAACATAAATATATCGCGCGCGCTGCGTAGAGCACTCGGATCGCCGTATTCGTTGCGTACGGACCACACCTTTTAGTCGCGCTAGCCGAGTCGCCGTAATTTCGTGACGAAATTATCGTCGACCGCACCCGTAGCTCTCTTGCTGCGGTGGGGATTATCTGCGCCTGCGGAAAACCGGGGAGGATCGGTATGTTTGTGAAACCGTTCCACTCATAGGTCACGCGTCGTAAATAAACTCAGTGAAATCTTGATGGACCCGATTCCGGGACCATCCAAAGGCCCTTTTCAGGGCCACGAAGAAGAAGGAAAAGACCCAGACGCCGCACCCGTTACTCCGGACGGATCAGGTAAAGTGCCGACCCATGTCTTCGAAGGATTGTCTCCGAAAGGGCTTTACGAGCGTGATATGCTCACACTCGCCCGTCTTATGCAAGCCGGGGCCCTGTCGGAGGGAATGCTTCGATGGATGGCGATGTACCTACGACTCCAAGAAGCCGAAATGGAAGGCACCCAGCTATCCATAGAGGACCACACAGCGCTGGAATTTGCACAAAATGCCATCATCACCTTGCCGCCTCCCACCCACGTCACGCTCCGACGCCCAAAGCCTGCCCCGGAGCAAGGTGACGAGAGGAAAAAGAGACCCCGCACTCGCTCTCTCTCTGCGAGTCCGCCGAAGGAAAAACAAACGAGGACCGCCAGCCCGCCACCGCTGCCGCGAAAGCGGCGCGGCGGGGGTATAGGACCCCCTATACCCCCGCCTGCCAGACCCCAAGCCCCAACCGGAAAAACCCCGACGGCATCGACCAGCGGAGCCGAGCCAGCTAGACCCCCCCCCCCCCCCCCCCCAACCTCTCTCGCAGACTGGAGAAAACGCAGAGAAACCGAGGACAAAAGAAGGACCTAGGTACCCACCGCTGGTCGTAGATAAGCTGGAAAACTGGTCGAGTCACTTCAAGACTCTGGCCACTAAGCTAGGAAGGCCACCTAACGGACGCCCCTATGGACAGGGCATACGTTTCAACCCCGAGGACGAGAACGAGTACCGGCTGATCCAATCATACCTGACGGAGTTGGAAAAGGTCGAAACAATAAGCTGGTTCTCGTACTCTCTGCCGGCCGAGAGAAGCCTGAAGCTAGCCATCCGAGGCCTACCGTCAGATACGGAGGTCGAGGAGATCCAAGCGGCCTTAGAAGAAAAGGGCTTTGTATGCGAGTACATAAAAAACATTAAAGGGAGACAGGGGCGTCCCGGAAGCGTGTTTTATGCCCTCATGAAAAAGACATCAAATCTGACACCAGCAATCTACGAAGTAACTGAATTACTCATGATGCCAGGGATCATCATTGAGGCATGGCGAGGAAAAAAGGGGCCGTCGCAGTGCCACAGATGCCAAAAATTCAGGCACAGCTCACACAACTGCCACAGAGAGCAAGCATGTGTACGATGTGGCGAACCTCACCGAGCAGGCGAGTGCCCGAGGCCGAAAAACGAACCTGCGACGTGCGCAAACTGCGGAGGCGCACATCCAGCAAACTTTCAGTCTTGTCCCGTGTTCAAGAAAGAAATCCGAAACAAGAGAGGTGGAACCATGGCCGAAACGACCGCAGACAGAAACAGAGGCAGAAAGGGAACCACCCTGGTTACCCCCGCCACCATTGAGGAAACGGCAGCGTCCTCACTAATGGCACCGGCAAACCCGCAGAAAGGGGCCGGGGAAAAGGCCAAGAAACCAAAGAAAGGAAAAGGCAAGAAAGCCGACGAGAAGCCCGGGACAAGCCAAACAAAGCTTCCACCGAACACGCGCAAGGACTCCCTCGGACAGACGATAGGCGTCCTTAAAGAAATCCTGGAAGCGGTCCAGTCCGGCACAGATGCCGAGACCGCTACCCTCATGGGATTAATGCGGATCCTAAATAATGGGGGGAGGGATTAGAGTCGTCTACTGGAATGCTGAAACGCTCAGGGGGAAGAGAAAACTGCTGGCCCTCTTCCTCCGTGAGCAGAAAGTAGACATACTACTGGTCAGCGAGACTCACCTCAACAATACCTTAGAATTTAGGATCCCCAACTATGTAATATATAGAAAGGATGAGAAAAGCCTGGAAGGGAAAACCTATCGTGGGCTCGCGGTGATGGTCCACCGAAGGGTGATACACCAGCTCATCCCTGTTGTTGAATTCCATTCCATAAAAGCCATAGGAGTGCTCATAAACGTCGCCGGAGAAAACATGAGGATCTTCTCCGCCTACAAACCACCTAAAGAAACCTTAATCAAAACAGAACTGAGATCACTACTGAATACAGATACCCCTACGGTCGTAGCCAGCGACCTAAACTCAAAGCACACATTATGGAATTCCAGCAAGGTGTGCAAAAATGGGCGCATACTATACCAAGACTCGTTGGACCATCACTACGAAGTAATTGGACCAGATACGTGGACCCACTACGAAGCTAATGGGAATGGGGACGTGATCGACGTAGTGGCATTCAAGGGCCTAAAGACAGCCCCAGAACTTAGCGTCTTGCCAGACCTGCCCTCGGATCACAGACCGGTGCTACTAATACTGAAGGAAGTCCCAAGTAGAGTTGTCTACCCCCCGAGAAGGCAAAGAGTCTGCTGGGAATCCTTCCAAAGAGAAGCGCAGGAAAGGACCACCACCAGCCCGGTCGAAACCCCACAGGACGTCGAACGGGCTACGAAAGAGCTCACATTAGCAATTCAAGACTCCTTAAAAGCAGCCACGCACTCTGCCTCGCCAGCGAAGAGATTTAATCCACTCCCGGCAAGGATACGAAACCTCGTCAGCGAAAAAAGGGAAAAGAGAAAACTCTGGCAGGAAACCCGATGCCCACGAGTCAGAACGGAGTTAAATGCTTTGGTGGAACGTCTTAGAACAGCCCTTGACGACCATGCAACCGAAGGATGGGAGGAACACATCAGTAACATAACTGATGACTTGCCCTCCGTCCATCGACTATGTCGACAATTGGCAGACACACCAAAACCCATCCAACCACTGATTGGAAGCGATGGGCTCCTCAAATTCGAAGCTAAAGCAGAAATCCTTGCAGACAGCTTAGAGAAACAGTTCACGCCAAACCCCACAAACGACCTGAACGAAATCTGCCGCCGAAAACCGTGGTTTCTCTAACGAGAATATACAGCGGCATACTCCGCACTGGCCATTTCCCGATTAGCTGGAAAAAAGGCAAGGTGGTGATGCTCCCTAAACCCGGAAAAGATGCCAGAAAACCCGAAAGCTACAGACCAATAACACTGTTGAGTACAATGTCGAAACTATTCGAGAGACTGGTACTTCAACACTTGACGCCACACATTTGATGTGTGGCGTCAAGTGTTGAAGTAAATGAGGAGGAACAATTCGGTTCCAAGGGAGGAACAATTCGGTTTTAGGGCCGAACACTCCACCACCTTGCAAATTACCAAGATGGTTAACGAAATGGCCACAAGCCATAACAAGAAGGAATACGTCGCTGCCGTCCTTCTCGACATGGAAAAGGCCTTCGACAGAGTATGGCATGAGGGGTTGCTGTACAAGCTGTCAAAATCCACTGCTCCCAAAAAGATCATCGAAATCATCGCTAGCTTCCTCAGAGAAAGGAGCTTTGTCGTCTCCGTTGAAAACGAGCTCTCTGGAGAGAGAGTCATAAAGGCCGGAGTACCACAAGGAAGCTGCCTATCCCCCGTATGCTACGCTTGGTATACCGACGACATCCCGGTCGTTGGGCAAGCAAAGCTCGCCCTTTACGCGGATGATGCAGCCTACTATGCGTCATCGTACAAGCCGGCCTTCGCAGCCAAACGACTCCAACCCACACTGGATGCCCTACCAGAATGGCTTCAAAAATGGAGGCTGACGGTAAACGTCGGAAAGACCCAAGCAATCCTCACCGGAGGCACAAAGCTACCAACACCTCTGAAGCTACTAAATCAGGACATACCATGGCAGCCGAGCGTCAAATACCTGGGAGTAACCATAGACAGGAGACTCAGCTTCCTAAACCATGTGGACCACATTGTAGGAAAGGTGAGGGGAGCTCGCGCCAAACTCCTCCCTATCCTTCACTCGAAGCTGCCCATACGAACAAAGATCCTCATCTACAAGACCTATCTCAGGACACGGCTTACCTACGCGGCCCCAGCGTGGTACCCGTTCCTGAGTAGGACAAACAGGAATCGTTTGCAGGCACAGGAGAACATCTCACTGAGGAAGATCGTCGGGGCTCCTCGATACGTTAGGAACTCCACAATCTAAAGAGACCTACAAATGGAGGACGTAGATGCCTTCGTGAGAAGGCTAACCACACAGATGTTCCAGAGAGCGGATTCGTCCCAGCATGCCCACATAATGGGAATCGCCCCCCTGCACGCCAGACCCCCGGCGAAACCGGAAGACGAAAAACAAAGCCCTTCTCAAGAGATTACATCCAAAAGGACGAAACCACCAAAATGGGGATGCCAACTCCGGCGGTCACGGCCGAAGTCGCGGATCGGTTCGCTGGGCCTTCCTTGGGAAACCAAGGATCTCACCCGGCAGGGCCTGATCGCACCAGCATATAAGTGTAAACCGGAGAAAGCATCCCCAGAGAAGTCCACCAAACCAAACAGACACGCCCATAGTAATGGGCGTAGACTCGCCAGGGACAAGGGGCACAGCCCTGAAAGCCCTTTCCCCATCCCACAAGGGATGAGAAGAAATCCGACGACGTAGAGCACTCAGTTACGGCGTGGCGGCGGCGCGCGCGCTCGCGGTGGTCGTCGGCCGCTGCGTGCGTATTTGTATATGCTCCCACAGCTCATTAATCCTACTTAATAAACAGATAAAATTTAGAGAACGTTTAGATATAGTCCACCTCTCTGTAGAAAGACACATTGAAGTTGCTTGCATAGAGTTGGAGCAATTCATAGTTATAAGCGTTTACAGCCCACCATCTGCCTCATTTGACATTTTTGAAAAAGTTTGGAAGAAATTTTGTTTAAATTATCTAAATCAAAATAAATATATTATTACGTGCGGAGATTTTAATTTTAATTTACTAGAAATTAACTCAAACACTAGAATAATTAGTTTATTTCAATCATTTGATTTAATACCTCAATTTATGGAGCCTACTCGAATAACCGATACTTCGGCCACATGTATAGACAATATCTTTGCCAACATTAAAATTTTAAATAAGAGTTTAATTAGTAATATTAAGTCGGATCATCTTGGTCAAATAATTAAAATAGAAGTTCAAACAAAAAAACTTGAAAAAAGAAAAATTACTTGTATACTTATGACCAAAGATCGATTGGACAAACTAAAA
This sequence comes from Perizoma flavofasciatum, assembly GCA_958496245.1. Classification (NCBI taxonomy): domain Eukaryota; kingdom Metazoa; phylum Arthropoda; class Insecta; order Lepidoptera; family Geometridae; genus Perizoma; species Perizoma flavofasciatum. The sequence goes on along the minus strand of OY292439.1, from coordinate 1,052,878 downwards.
TTGAATTTAACTTCTGTATTTCCATGTTTATATGGTAATTTTAATCCAAATAATTTAAACAACACATTTTTAAGAAATTTAGTGATGTGTTTAATTCAATTTTTACATCGAAATCGATCATGGTCTAATGACGGTAAAAAGTTCAGTGACTGGGCAAGCGGGAATACATAAATGCAGGAAGAAATTGTATGATCTTTATGCTGAAAAACAATATAATTTTAATGAGGAGTTTAAAGAATAAGTCAAAAAGTATACTAAAATTTTTAAAAATGTTTGTCGTGAAGCAAAAGCGCGTCATTTGAGTTCAAAAATTAAAAATAGCCAAGATAAAGTAAAAGCCACTTGGAAAGTAATCAACAGTGAGACTGAAAGAGTCACAACTAAGAACAATAAGTTTAATTTGAAAATTGGCAATGCCACCGTCAATCAGGATAGTGATGTAGCTAATGCGTTCGAAAACTTTTTTACCGACATTCCAGTCTCTACCACAAAATCCTTAAACTCCTCTCCCATAGAAACAGAGTCATTGTTAAAAGAAAACTCAACAGAATGTAAAATACAATTCAAATTTGATCATGTAAATAGTGATGACATCATAAAAGCTTTCAAACTCATAAATGTTAAAAAAACCACGGACCTCTGGGGCATCTCTGTTTGCGTTGTGAAATCATTGATTGGCATAATTGCGCCCGAACTAGCTTTAATATTCAACGAGTGTATTGACTGTGGTGTGTTTCCTGATTTAATGAAACACAGTGTCGTGATTAAATGATACACCTCGAGTGCTAGACAACAACTGATTTATTATACTACCCACACACACACACTTAGTTAACCACAACATCTTCCCCTTATTCCTCCCAAAGTTATTGGAAGTCTCTCTTTCGTCGTTATTGCCATGCGCCAGTGAGTATCTATTTTTTTAATAAATGGTTCTACCAAATTATGTATGTGTTCGAATTCTTCCAAAGTTAATCTTAAAAACTGTGGTTTTCGGTAGTTGATTGCGTAATTGGTCACCTCCAAATTCTGTACCCTCTGTTGATAGAGTGGTCGCATCCAACATTGCCTTTTTTTAATACACTCTCTTCTATTCCTTTTTCTACGTAATTTACGAATAATACAACAACACACACAACACACGCAGCCGCTTTCATTGTGGTTTAATACGAAATAAAGAGCGCGGCATGTGCGGCATGTCCGAGACATGCCGCGCATGTCGGAGTACTGCCGGCCGCGCAGAAGGTCTAAACTAGTCACGCAAGTTTGCGTCCCGCGAATGCCGCGCGTAGCTGCCGCGCACTTTGCGCGCTGTGTTTGGACACACCTTTAAGATTTTACAAGAATTTTACTCCTTTTTGGCTAAACGATACTACCCGTCAAAAATAAATGTTCATCTAACTGCTTTGTATATAATACGCAGTCCTTATAAATATTCGTATTTATGTCTAAATAATGTACTGACTCACTTCTACCTGGAATAATTAAATAACTTTCAGAATATACTCGTTCATTCTCACGCTTTTGTATTTCAATGTTATACTCATTATTATTTAATCGCAAAGTAAGTATATCTGTCGGCAGGTCTATGTTTGCATTATAATTTCTCAGAAAGTCTAAACCGATGATTCCATCAGTTTCACATGGAATGGGATCGAATAGATATAACTTGTGGCGGAACTCTACACCGTTCTCTGATTTCAATGGAATATATGCGAAGCTATTTGCCTGGACTTTGCCGCCGATTCCTTTTATGATTGTTTTATCATTATAGGTTTTAATATTATTATGAACCAAATGAGTGCTTATTATAGAAATAGGTGCACCAGTATCAATCAAGAATTTTAATTGTTTGTTACTGAAATACAAATAAATGAAATCTAGGCTTTCGCATGTCAAAACATAATTAGACTAGAAAAAACTGACCAAGATTTACCTCTTCTTCTTTTTCCTCCCTCTGCTCGTCACATGATGCAAAATACATATTTCGCTGGCCCCCTCTGAAACCACGTTGACCACCATAAGCCTCTATTTCCTCTATACGATGACTTTGTGTACCCACGCTGCTGTTGCGGGTACCGGCCACGGTTGTTGCCACGCGACGCTGGTTGGTACTTATGACGCTGTGGCGCGGTGGGTCCACGGTAATGATTTCCGTAACCTCGGTTGTACCTAGGGTTCCTACCTCTAGAATAGGAGTACACCGCATCCTGTCCCGATAATCCGAGGCGTGCCAGCTCCTCGTCCTCTGCTGCACGCAATGCGTTCTTCAGCTCGCTGTAGTCTCGAGGTGTTAAAATCGTACACAGCTACCGGTTTCTCAAGCCATCTGAAAACCTTTTTATGACAATCTTTTCATTAATTGGACTTAATATTTCAGTTGCATTTTTGTTTCCGCCGGCCTGTGCTATATAGTAAGCTTTATAAACAACTCCTCCAACTTTTCACCGTTCATAGTCATATTGAAATTAGAAGTTTAACTAATGTAAATTGTTTCATAGAATCATGATCTTTACTCAATAGAAATGATTTAACATCAGAACAGATTCAACAATTGAATGAACGCATGAGGAAATTTAATAATTTAACTTTAGAATGTCAATTACACCAGACTGATTTAGTACAAAGACACACTATAGATACGGGCGATCTTCCTCCCGTCCGTCAGAAAAGTCATAAATTTTCACCCGCTGTGCTAGAACTAGTTCACAAAGTCGATAAAATGTGGAAGATGGGAGTGATTTGAACCATCAAGTTCGCCGTGGAATAGTCCATTAGTAATTGTAAAGAAAGCTAATGGGGAGCCAAGAGTCTGTTTGGACTGTAGAAAACTAAATTCCTGAGAGTCAGGGTGAAACTTAAGCGTGCCTATGAGAAAGTTAGGAACACTTATGATAAAATAAAATGGGACTTGGCCCTAAAGGTAGGTCAAGTCGTCTGGAAGTAAGACTACTTGCAGTCTAGGGCAAGAGATAATTATGACAGTAAGTAAGCACCCAGAAATATAAAATGTGTAGTAGAAGAGAAAGTAAGTCCTCTTATCTATCACGAGCCTTAAAAATAGGTTTAACTCACATAAAATAAATTATTCATATTGATCCAGTTAGGAATTAGGTTAAAATGTAAGGTAGAATATAAAAGAAAATATAATTACAATAAGTTTTAGTGTCCTAAATAATTCGCTGTTTTCAGTAAGGAACTTGGTAGAATTTAAGTACGTAATGTGTTGTGTTGTCTGTTAGAGTAAGGTTTTCTAAACATAGTTACGGTTAAGCAGTAGGTACACTTGGTACATAAAGTGCCCTTGTTGCTTGGTACATTTACATACGTAAAGTACGTTTCTTTTTTTTATAAAGATTATTTACATATGTGTTTAGTTGCATCCATTTTCTTTGATGTAATACAGTACAGTAGGCCTACCACAATTATTTACTAAACCATCATGGTTCAGGAGCGTTTTGTTTTAAGCTTGTAGCAACATTACTTTGATTCGTACCATGAACTTTTTAAACATTATTGTTTTATTCCTGCGTCTTGAGTTGAAAGAACGAATGATAATCTATAATTGGCATAAGAAAGAGCGAGACAACGCTATGATTTGGTATAGCGTTATCACTTTTGCACAATTGCTAGGGAACACGTTCCGTATTACGCATTTACATATCAACTTCTATCATTTAGTTACCTTACAATCAATTTTAATTTATTAAATACATGCGTATTTTAGACTCAGAAAGCTATTTTTTTTTATAAATTATATAATATGTCTTTTTGGCAAATATTGACAAAATAATGTTAAGGAAAGTTTCAATGACACTTTAATAATTTCGTAAAACGGAATTGTGCTTTTCGTTCAAACTCGGACGGAGAGTTTCGTTGACACGGCGCACAACTTTTAAAATTTGTTTTGATAGTTAAAATAATAATAAAATGCCCAACAGAAAGTAAGTACATATAAGTTAAATGTGTTTTTGTGATTTACGCTTAAAGAATCGACGCTGCCTCTAAGGATTTTCAAGTGGTTCAAGTGTTTCTATTTTTGCAGTGCGAGACTTCGTTGGGTTTCTAGGCGGCAGCTAGATGTTTTATGGGAATTTTTAAATTCTCATAGAGATATAGCTACCGCCTACAACCGATCTCTTCAGGCGAAGGAGAATTCAAAAAGAAAGTGGAGGGAGATCGCCGAAATTCTCAATGCTCAAGGCGACGGAGCTCACAAAGAATGGAAAGAGTGGTCTAAAGTAAGATTAGACACCTATTCAAATTATTCCTGTTGTAATTTTACGTGAAAGTAACCTATCCATAATTATTTTTTCAGTACTGGGTTGACTATAAAGCAAAGCTTAAAAAACGGGTGAGTGCCTTACGGTCAGCTCAATCAGCCACCGGAGGAGGGCCTTCAACGGAGCAACCCTTGACTGAAATCGAGTTGAAGTATCTACAGATACTCGGAGAAGATTTTGGTCAAGGGATGCCTGGTGTCCGGGTGGAACCATTTCCAGAAGTAAGCAGAAATAAATAATCTCAATGTGTTTTGTTACAGAATTCAATAAGTAATACTGTGGATGAACCAAGGGAGCCTGTAATAGTCATTCCTACGCAGGCAACTCAGGTACCTCTTCAAGAGCTAGCAGAAGAGGTACCATCGCAACAGGGAGCAGAGGCAGAGAATGCTGCCCTCACCCCACCGCCCGCACCCGCACCCGCACCAGCGGCGCGCTCACCGCGGCGCCGGCGGCTCCGGCGAGAGCCGCCGATGTCGCAGGAAGCTGCGAGGCGTGCCCTCGTTGAATCGTCTAGAATGAGGGCCGAGGCTGCCGTAAGAAGTAGTCATGCTTTAGAAAATATTATGAACACCTTACAAAGGATTGAAAGGTAAACGTTTCTTCTATTCTGATATTTAAAATAAAAATTCAAATCAATTTTAATTAATGCTTATTTATTATTATTTCAGATTTATGCATGATGTCTTTCCCAGAGCTGGCGAATGAGGGCATTTCGTGTATCGCAACCTTGTTGTAGTGCTCTGTTGTTGCTCCGTGGATTTTCTCCAGCTGCAGGATGAACCAATTGTAATAGGGCTTCTTGTATTACCTCTTCGTTGCTTAATTGTTGCACAGGAGTGTTTGCTCTATTGCAAATGTTATGTAAGATAACACAAGCATTTACAATAGAGCCTGCTATCTCTGGAGAATAATGCAGTACTCTGTGTACAAGCAAGCAACGAAAACGTGCTTTAAGAAGCCCTATCGTGCGCTCAATTATATTCCTTCCACGAACTTGCAAGTTCGTGTAGTGTGCCTCTGGTGTGTCTGGTGCTACATCCAAAATTGGTATCATCATTGTCTGCCTCAATGGATAACCAGAGTCACCTGTAAATTTTAAGAATATTATTTTCACTACATTACATAGTAAGAAGCTGATTTTATTTATTTTTGTAACTACAAGACTTACCGAGAAACCAGATGTTTTCTGTATTGCTAAGGTCTTCCATGTGTGCTCTTAGTGGGTGAGAAGCCCATATGAATGAGTCATGGGTAGCACCACCATGACTCGCATCCACACTCAGAATATGCATGTTGGCATCACAAATCTATAAAAAAAATAAGACTGATTTGTTATAATTTCTAAAGTTAGACTGAGGTACCTAGCTAGGATCCTTAATTTATCACAAAAATGTGTTTGTTAACATAATTTATTACTATTTAGAGAGTAACCTTATATTTTCAACCAACTTCAAAAAAGGAGGAAGTTCTCAATTTGTCTGTGTGATTTTTTTTTGTGTACATTTTGATATGTTTGTTAGTTATGAACAGATTTTAATAAGTATATTTTTTATGAAAATATGGGGGATAAAAAATTATATTACTTTCCATTATTAGAAGTCTGTTTTTATTTTTTTCCTGAATAAAAATTCTGTAACAACAGACTAACTAACTAACACATACACACCTTACAATAAAGATTTGAAAGGCACAAATTATTTGTAATTTAAATAATACAGTCTAACTTATAAACTAGCAATCTTAACAACGAAACAAATAAGTACATAATCAAAACTGTTTTTTTTTATAATTATAGAAGTTCAGGGTAATCTTACCAATTGGACATTTAATGAATGGTAATGCTTGCGACAGTAGTAGCGGTCTTCATTGCATGTAGGACGTACTATAGCCACATGGGTACAGTCTATGCATCCTAAAACCCCAGGAATTTGGAATTTATTGTAGAATCTAAAATAAATTATTGGGAATTATAATAAAACTAGGTTGTTCAGCAAACTTCAAACTACAGACTTGATAAAAATTGCTAATTTCCTTACTCTGTTTTTATCCTATTTCGATCTTGATCATTGGCTGAGAAGTTAATATACTTCTGTCTCATCTGCTCAGAGTTAAGGCAAGCAGTAACTTGTGCAATAACAGAAGAGACTGTCTGCTGAGCCATGAAATGCCCTTCAATGCTGCCTGTAGGACGTTGATACGAGCCAGTTGCATAAAATGACAATGCAGTCAGTACCTAAAAAAATTGACATTAAGTATGTAATGTGGATCATACCTATTTCATAATATAACATATTTACTTATGTAGGTACCTTAGTTTCTACGGATAAATCTGTAGATTTTAAGGGGTTCTTCATCAGAGGCTTAGCTCGTCACACAGGTTATGTGCAAGATCTTTCGTCAATCTGTAACGTTTGACGAACTCCGCTTCATCGAAGTTGAAGGGATCGCATTCGTTACGCAATTGTCTTCGACGTTGCTTCTTCAAAGAGTTTCTTTCGTTATCTGCTTCCAAAAACTCGAATAATTCGTATTCGTTGGCCATCTACAAGAACATCAAATATTTTTGTATAACTGATGCTTTCTATCGATACACCACATTTAGTATAAAGAAATACGAAAATAAACACTTTATACTCACGTTTTAGAACAATTTAACACTTATTTATACTGTAATGTGATAAACAATATTGTTTCCGTCGCGAAAGAGTAACTTTTCTATGATTGCTAGATTTGACGTAAGAACAATATTACTTGCTGTCAAAAGTCACCTCATGGTACGCTTTGAGTGAACAAATCATGGTGACTTCACCAAAACTGCTTCGCCTCTACAATATTAAAGTAAGCTTACTTATTGAAGGTCATGGTACGAAATTGAAGTGTAATATTGTTTTAATATTGCTCTAAGAGATCATGGTTAGGCCCCAGGTTCCTTTTCTAGAACTTCTATACATTTATCTTTACCTAGATTGTTTTTTTTCTATATTATGTTTATAATGTTTTTTGACTACTTTTATTTCTTCATTCGACTATTTTGTGTGAGTTACTTTACGACTTTTTCTTGTAATTTCAGTTTCTCCTTCACTCTTTTTAGAACTTGAATCAGCTAGTTTTTGTTCCTTTTTATTATATTTGTAATCACTTTCATTTGTTTCTATATCACCAAATGGGCTGTGTTCTTCATCAGTACTATATGTCAAGTTTTTCACTCCTGTTGTAGCCTATTAGGTGCAGGGTTGAATCTTGATAGAAGAAAAATCTGTTTGGTTCACTTAAATCAGTTTAATTTCCTAGTAAAGACTTCGGATTATACAAACATTATACAAACAAATCAAGCGCGGGCCGGCAACTCCCGAGAATGCAAAAAAATAATTTCTATGCACGCGTCGCACCCGCGCCGCTACAGCGTTTTCCCCGCCTACGTTGGCTACTGACCAATGGCGTGCGCGGATAGGATGCGACAACATGGTAAAAAACAACAAAACAGAAAATAAGGAATCAATTAAATTTAGATAGGTATTATTCTTTATTTCTTTTGGCGTTTTTTTGTGTTTTCAGTTTGTCTTAGCTGTCTTCCTTCATAATGGATTATTTCGTGCCGACCAGCGGGGCGATCGAACCTATCTAGCCAGGTACCTACTTACACACTAGGACCATCACCCCACACCATATCTGGTGACCCCGAGAAGAACATCCCAGAAAGATGAGCAGTGATGAAAAATACCGGTAGCAATACAGCAGGATCGCAAGAAACGGTTAGTGCGGCGGACAAACGAGAGCGCGTTTCCACTGACCCGCCCAATTATCCAGCGGAACTTTTTCGTGTTGGGGAGAGGATACCACCATTCTGGCCTGAAATACCACAATATGGTTCTCCAAAATCGAAGCTTAGTTCAGCATGTCGCGGATCACCGATGACTTTATATGGGTTGCCGAGCTTGCCTGGCGATTTCGGCAAGTTACGATCTTTTGAATTAAAGTTGCCTGCATGCATCCCCGTCATTTAAGACGTTTATACATAGCTAGTATACGGAGTAGGTTGGTGTGATGTATTGCATATCTATCTAGTTAGTGTGTGTAAATAGTGACATTTGATTGCCAATGATCTGACAAACGTGAGGGTACCTACAGAAGATGCTGTATTTATCTACCCCCAATATTCAGTCTTGAATAGCCAAGTAAGTTCATAACAGTGGCGAATGCGGAAAATCGCGATATATTGTGATAAACCAGTGAAAACTCAGTGAAATACATGTGGTGACAATTAATGATAGGAAATTCGAAACTTTTGATGTAAAAACTGGGGATTGGGAGTCGTATAAAGAAAGATTTGGCTACTATTTAGGAGCACATGATGTGGCTGATCCTGTCAAACAAAAAGCCGTATTTTTTGCGTCTTGTGGTAGTGATCTATACAATTTAGTGAAATCATTAGTATTCCCAAAGTCTGTGAGTGAGGCTACCCTAGTTGAAATAGATACAAAATTAAATCAACACTTTAGTCCACAGCCAAATGAAATTGTTGAATCATTCAAATTCCACTCTAGAAACCAAGGAAAAGATGAAGCTATGCAAGATTACATTGCAACACTTAGGAAAATGTGTAGATTTTGCAATTTTGTTGATTTGGAAAGGACTCTGAGAGATAGGCTAGTCTGTGGAGTGCATGATACTAAACTGCAAGAAAGTTTACTGAAGAAGGCCAACCTCACTTATGAAATTGCAGTTCAGTTGGCATTACAGGCAGAAAAGTGTGTAAAAGACCTGAAAATACTCAAAGTACCAGCCATCGGAGAAATACCAAGCTTCAGCCCAGCGAGTGAGGGCAGGGACAGCGAATTGGAACCAATGGAGGTAAATGCAGTGAACATGAAGAAAATATTATACTGCTACAGATGCGGAGGAAGCCACATGTACCACAAATGTAAGTTTGTTTCTGCGAAATGCAACGCGTGCAGCAAAATAGGCCACATAGCTAAAATGTGCAAAACAAATAAGAATGGAACTGGTGATGTCAAAGAGATTCATGAAAAAAAAGAATTTATGAATGGGTTATATTGTATTGAAGGAACAAACCGGGAACCAGCAATATGGACAGAACTTCAACTGAACAAGAAGTTAGTCAAGTTTGAGGTAGATTCTGGCTGCTCTTTTACCATCATGTCACAGGAGCAAGCAGAAAGGATTTGACCAAATGGCCTGCGTTTGCAAGAGTGCAATCTGAATTTGCACACCTGGACTGATGCTAAGGTGCAAGTACATGGCAGGACCGAAGTCTTTATTGAATATAAAAACTTTAAAGGTTACCTGCAAGTAATAATTGGACAGGGGCGAGGGAACCTTCTCGGAAGGAACTGGTTCAAGCCTCTGGGGATTTCAGTTGAAGGTATAAATAAAATAAATGATGTGGAAAATGGTAATTTAGAATCTCTGACAGAAATATTGAAAAAATATGAAGAAGTTTTTGAAGGACTTGGCGAATACAAAGGACCTGAAGTTGTGATTAGTTGCAAGAAAGATGTACAGCCGAAATTTATGAGAAGTCGGCCTGTACCATTTGCAATAAGAGACAGAGTGTGTGATGAAATAGACAGGCTGGTCAGTGTACTGACTAGGGGTACTAGAGCCCATAGCATATTCAAATTGGGCTACACCTGTGGTGCCAGTGATAAAAAAAAATGGAAGTATTCGGCTGTGTGGAGATTATCGATTGACAGTTAATGCTGCAACAGAAACGGATACTTACCCCCAACCAACTATCAACGAGTCTCTATGTGAAGTTGCAGGTGGAGTGGTATTTACCAAGCTGGATTTAAAAGAGGCGTACACACAACTGAGAGTATCAGATGAAACGGGAATGCTCCTGACGATAAATACACTGAAGGGATTGTATAAAATGAAGAGATTACCATATGGATTGAAGGCATGTCCGGGTATTTTTCAACGGGTTATGTCAACAACATTGGCAGGTATAAAAGGAGTGACCGTTCTATTGGACGACATATTAATAAGTGGAGATGAGAGACAGCATAATGCTAGACTGGAAAAAGTATTGATGTGTCTCAGTGATGTTGGACTCAGGCTTAATCGCAAGAAATGTGAAATTGCTACGCATAAAGTAGAGTTCTTGGGATATGTAGTGGATAAAAATGGTATTCACCCAAGCGAACAGAAGGTTAAATTGATAAACGACGCCAAGAGCCCGAGAAATGTTAAGGAACTCCAAGCTTTTCTAGGATTGTTGAATTTTTATGAAAGGTTTGTGAAGGATAAAGCTTCAATATTGGAACCACTTCACAGACTTCTAGATAAAGATGCGGAATGGAAGTGGGGAAAAGTAGAAGAAGATAAATTCCAAAAGGCAAAATCTATACTGTCTAGCGAAGATACCCTAGTACATTTCGACAATAACAGGAAGGTTACTTTAACCTGCGATGCTTCAGAGTATGGCGTAGGCGCCGTATTATCTCATATCATGGATGACGGATCATGCAGTGGTAACATGCGAAGAAGACATGTTACAGAACAACTAGAAGAAATAATATGTTGTGTTGTAAATAGTATGAAAGTTAGTTAGGATAGTGAACTTTTGATTATAATAATGAAGTGACTATGGGGAAAGGTATGTGATGTATTGCATATCTATCTAGTTAGTGTGTGTAAATAGTGACATTTGATTGCCAATGATCTGACAAACGTGAGGGTACCTACAGAAGATGCTGTATTTTTTTAAATATATGGATATAACTGTGTCTAGGGTATTACATACCTAATATAACATAATAATTGTTTTGAATAAGAGTCTCATACAACTTTTACGTTCATTTGATTTTGTTCTTATTTTTTATTTTTAGTAAAATATATTCATAAAGTATACCTAATCGTTCTTTTATTTTTTAAATACCATTTTTTATTTTACTACATTTAGTAGGTTTATTTAGTTGGTAGGTAGATCTTGGACAGTATGCTTATAATATTTTTAGATACATAATTCCAATAATAAGAATTCCAGTGATAATTCATGTAAGTGACAGTTAGTTAAGAAATCAACGATGAGTTAACCAAGTATAAACTGTTATTATATATGGCAATATCAAAATATGTTTGTAGCGCCCTCTGTCACGGCGTCCGTAGAACTAAATAAAAAATTGATTACTGTTTCGAAAGTCAAAGTGTTTTACTAATAGGTTATGGGCGAACTCGTTTTTTCAGTAATTTATCAAAAATACAGTTGAAAAAGTGTTGAACTTTCGTGTAATCATGGCCACGAACTATATTCAAAGTGTTCCCAAATTGAAAGGCCGAGAAAACTATGATGAGTGGAGTTTTGCGGCAGAGAATTTGTTGGTGCTCGAGGGCATTGGCTCACTATATAAAAACAGTGGAAGGCTCCGAAAAGAAACCTACAGATGACGCAAAAACTAAAGCAAAAGTTATCCTGACGATTGATCCTGGATTGTACGTGCATATCAAAGAAACAAAGAGCTCGGATGAGTTATGGAAGAAGTTGAAAAACATGTTTGATGACTCCGGTTTTTCGAGGAAAATCACATTGTTACGACATCTTATTTCATTACGACAGGAAAACTGTGATTCAATGACAACGTATGTCACACAAGTTATCGAAACAGCTCAACGATTGAATGGCACAGGATTTACAATCACCGATGAATGGATTGGATCATTGTTGTTGGCCGGTTTGCCAGAAAGATTTTCACCGATGATCATGGCGATTGAACACTCTGGTATTCAGATCACCACTGATGTAATTAAATCTAAGTTACTAGATATGGAAGTTGGCTCAAATGACAAGGATTCCAGTGGCGCTGCGTTCGCTGCGAAAAAGCTTCAGCCAAAAGGAAGTAACTACAATAAAAGGCAGAGTGAAATGTCATTTAAAAAGGCTGGTGAGAAGATTATAACCTGCTATAAATGTAAGCAGAGTGGACATTATCGTAACCAGTGTCCTTTGTGGCAGAAAAACAAGGAATCAAATGCATTTAGTGCAGTTTTTATCAATGGGAAGTACACTAAGAATGAATGGTACATTGACTCCGGGGCAAGTGCACACATGACAGCAAACAAGGATTGTTCATATTGTAAAAACGGGAATTTTCACGTACTGCACTATCGGTGAAGGCACCGACTAAGTTTTATTTTATTTTATTTTTATTTTATTTTTATTTTTGTGGTTGCGACTTTCTCCTTCCGCGTCGCGCCGTGCACTTCACCGATAGTGCAGTACGTGAAAATTCCCGTTTTTACAATATGAATAAACAAGGATTGGATAAACAATGCAAACTACACACCGAGTTTATCAGTTGTGGTTTTAAATTGTGGTTGCAAATGAGATGAAAGTGCCAGTTTTGTGTTTCGGAGGAGTAAAAATTACCACTGATTGTAATTATGACATCACAGTTAAGAATGTCCTATGTGTGCCAAGTCTAACTACAAATTTGTTGTCAGTGAGCGAACTTATAAGGAATGGAAACAGTGTAAGCTTTGAAAATAACCACTGTCACATTCGCAACCAGAAAAATGATTTAGTTGCTACTGCAGAATTAACAAATGGTGTTTACAAGCTTAACTTGAAAGTGGCAGAATGTATGTTGGCAGCTTCACCAGTCGCAAGTGCTGAACTGTGGCACAGGCGACTAGCACACATTAACAGTTGTGATATGAATAAAATGAAGAATGGCATTGTAGATGGCATATCATATCCGACCACCAGCAACATCGGGAAGAAAACATGTGTGACCTGTTGCGAGGGCAAACAGATGAGGTTACCGTTTTCACATGAGGGTGAGAGGAGTACGGAAACACTACAGATTATACACGTTGATGTATGTGGTGCAATGGAACACAAATCGATTGGAGGGGCAAAATATTTTGTCTTGTTTGTGGACGACTACAGCCGTATGAATTTTATTTATTTTTTGAAGAATAAAAATGAAGTTTTCATTTCATTCCAAAATTTCAAAGCAATGGTTGAGAACCAGCAAAACAAGAAGATAAAAATACTGCGGACAGACTAATGGTGGTGAGTTTTGTAGTGGTGAGATGGAGATTTTTCTAAAAAAGGAAGGAATAATCCACCAGAAAACAAATGTATACACACCAGTATAAAATGGAGTTTGTGAGAGGTCTAACAGAACTATTGTTGAGACGGCGAGATGTTTATTGTTTGATGCAAAGCTTGAAAAAAAATTCTGGGCAGAGGCAGCAAACACAGCTGTATACCTAAAGAACAGGTCAGTAACCTCTAGTTTACAAAATATAACTCCATATGAAGTGTGGTATCAGAGAAAGCCTAATATGAGTCATATTCGACTATTTGGAAGTCCTGTGATGGTTCACATTCCCAAAGAAAGGCGATTAAAGTGGGACAGAAAAGCTGAGCAGTATATTCTTGTTGGATTCTCAGAAAATGTGAAAGGCTATAGATCCGAAAAAATATAAAGGTTTATGATCCGAGAAAGAATGATGTTGCAGTGAGAAGAGATATCATAGTAATGGAAGAAAAGACTGATGTAAAAAGCACAGATACAGAAAATACAATCTGGATGCAATGTGAAGAAGTACAAAAAGATGATGATGATGATGAGACTCGGATGGATAATGACATCAGAGATTCAGTGGGGGAGTCTACAATGAATGAATCTCTGAACAATTCAAACTCAAGTACATCTGTATATTCAGACGCAGATAGCGATGATACCCTAGTCGCAGCAAATGAAACTGACATCTCTCTCAGTGAGGCTCAACAAGTGCAGGAAGTAACTGAGAAGCGAACAAGGAAAGCTCCGGATCGTTATGGTTACTCTAATTTGTGTGTTTCCAGTACTGTTCCAGAAGTTGAGCAGATTATGTTCTCAGAGGCGCTGACAGGACCTGAGGCGGAGCAATGGCAGCTGGCCATGCAAGATGAGCTGCAGTCATTCGAGTACAATAATGCATGGGAACTCGTTGACATTCCAAGTGGAGTACCGATAGTGAAATGCAAGTGGGTATTGAATAAAAAGGTTGATGTTAATGATAAAGTGCGTTATCGTGCTAGACTCGTAGCAAAAGGCTTTACACAGAGGCGCGGTATTGATTATGTGGACACTTTTTCCCCAGTTGTAAAACATTCTACATTGAGAATGTTGTTTGCATTCAGCGTACAGTGTGATATGGACATTACTCACCTAGACGTAACTACTGCATTTTTAAACGGACACTTGAAAGAAGATATTTACATGTGTATTCCTGAAGGTTTTGTAAATAACAGTAAATGCAATGGTAAAGTTTTAAAGTTAAAACGAGCCATTTACGGGCTAAAACAATATTTTGTATGGTATGAAAGAGTAAAAGATTGCCTGTGTAAATTAGGCTTTAAAATTAGTAAATATGAACCATGTTTGTTTACAAAAAAATCATAATAACTGTTTATGTTGATGATTTTTTGATATTTTTAAATAGCCCAGTTGAAACAGAGAAACTTAAATGTGTGTTAGGTTCTGAATTTAAATTGAAAGACCTAGGTTAGGCGCTATTTGGGTATGAGAATTAAGGTGGATAAAAATTGTAATACAATAACTGTAGATCAAGAGCAATACATAGAGCAGATATTAGCTAAATTTGATATGTCTGACTGTAGATCCATTAATACTCCAATTTAACCTAAATTGAATATTAAAAAATCTGAAAATTGTGTGACTGAAATTCCTTATCAAAGACTGATAGGCAGTTTGATGTACCTAGCTGTTTTAACAAGGCCTGATATTGCATTCAGTGTTCAATAACTGTTATAATGAAAATCATTATAGTTATACTAAAAGAGTTTTAAAGTATTTAAACAAAACAAAAAAAATATTGTTTAAAGTATACTAAGGAAAATGTAGACCTAAAAGGCTTTGTTGATGCTGACTGGGCTAGTGACAGTTTAGATAGGAAGTCCTATACTGGTTACTGCTTTACCATGTCTGGTTCTGTGATATCATGGCAGAGCAGGAAACAGAAGACAGTCTCCTTATCCAGCACTGAGGCAGAATATGTTGCACTCTCAGAGGCATCTAAGGAAGCTGTTTATTTGAGAAATTTGATGTATGAGCTTACTGGAAAGCTATGTGTCATTTCATTGTATTGTGACAATCTAAGTGCATTGAAACTGGCAGCAAGTCAACAGTCACAGAATAGATCTAAACATATTGATGTTCGCTATCATTATGTCAGGGATGCAATAAGAAATAAATTAATAGTAACTGAGTATACATCAACTCAAGAAATGCCTGCTGACTTGTTAACCAAGGGCCTTCTGCCAATAAAGCATTATAAATTTATGAAAATGTTGGGAATTATACCAAAAATTGTATGAGTAGTGCCATTATGTTAATAAATTATATACCTAAGTTTTTTTTGAAAGAGATTTTGGTATAGGTTCTATTATAGTTCTATGTTTATTTTGATAAGTGGGGGTGTTATTATATATGGCAATATCAAAATATGTTTGTAGCGCCCTCTGCCACGGCGTCCGTAAAACTAAATAAAAAATTGATTACTGTTTCGAAAGTCAAAGTGTTTTACTAATATAAACATGTATCTAGCCAGTTACGCAATACAAAGCATTTCAATTTCCTTGAATAAATAGTTATCTGTCACATACAAAATTTTTTCAGATAATAAAACAAAGTACATGTATGTAAGTGTAATAAAGTAAAACCAGAAGGGTTTAGAAAAAAACAATCTCACTCGTTTAAACTGCTATCAAAATAAAAGCTTTTTGCCAATTTTCAAAGCTATAGACCTACGCAAGACCGAGTAGTGACGAAATTAAAAAAATGAAATCTTAAAAACGCTCTCCTGTAAAATTTGATTTTTGCAGATACTTAGTTTAACGTAGGACGTATCGAAGTGTCGTCATAACGCCATTATTTAATCAGTTGCACACAGCTCTTGAAAGAATGACAATGCTTCTGGGTCATGCATATGTATATAATAAAGTTACTACTTGTCGAAAACACATCACGTCCAATTAAATTTATCCAGAATAAGACTTTTCACAAAATCACACGTATTCCCAAAAATAATATTAACAAAGTTCAGCAAAAAAAATGCGCAGTCTGCTATAAAAAACTCAAGGAAGCAAGGAAAACGGCAACCAAAGTAACAACGGACTGCCTTCAATGTAAAAAAGGTTCTGCTTATTATGTTTTTCAACACTTGTCATTAGGATTTATCAGTTTAAAGAAAAAATATCTTATTTTTAGTTTTCTTTTACTTGATCACATGTCCACAAAGTTACAATCTCCTAGATCATAAGTTCAGTTAAAAACACCCCTAGAAGTTTCTACGCAGCTATTGCACGGACGTAACAGCTAAGCCGAAAATGCCTTACATGTAGGGCATGGACAGGTAACGTGGAAGATGAGTCATTGAATCATCAAAGCTAATAGGGAACCTAGAGTCTGTTTGGATTGTAGAAAAATAAATTCAATAATAAAGTTTGACAGTTAGTAATATAGAATTGATTTTAAATAGCTTGAGAGGGGCTTAGTACATGACCTCAATCGATCTAAAACTGCATACTGGCAAGTACCTTTGTGTCCTAAAAGTAGAGAAAAGACAGACTTTAGCGTCCCTGGGCGTGGTTTATTTCATTATAGAAGAATGTGGATAGGGTTAAGTACGCCTCCGAATTTCTGAAAGTTTAGAGCTAAGCACGCCAAAGTTAAGGAGATTAAACCAACCCTCTCAAGCTAAAAGGTATGATGGATATGACCACCTCCCAAGCTTTGAAGTCATTGACAACCAGCGAACATGCAGAATGAAAGGATGCAGGAGTAGATCAAATATTAGATGCAAAAAGTGTGATGCCTACCTGTGCCTCTCAAGGAAACAAAACTGTTTTGCTGCCTATCATAAAAGTAATTGCTAAAATAATAGTTTTAAGTCTGATTGAAGCAATCGTAAAGATTGATTTACAAAATAATTTATTTTTGATCTAATTTGTAGTTTTTTGGCCAGATTAGGTCTGAGTTAGTTGTTCCTCTAATTGTTACACTTTGAGAGAGTGATTTCATATTTAAATAAATAATAATAATAAGTCGCTTTATTTCAGACACGAGATACATTTTTTTAATATCGTAGTCACATTCAAAATACACATATAATAAAATACAAAGAATACAAAGTGTGTGGGACAATCAACTTCTAAGCCTCACCTTTTGCAGTGTTTCGAAAATTAAAAAGCGTATATTATGTTTCAGTATAGTATACTAAATGATGTTATTATTTAATAGAAATGCTATCGTAGATTTATATTTAAGATGGGGGCAATATTTTAAAGTTACTTTATAGATATAATAGAGAAATACTGACATGGGGTGAAAAAATGTCCCCTGCGTAACACATTTTATAAACACGGGATTATTAAATTAAACCACAGATTTCGAAAAATCAAATAATAATTCTTTGATTTTAGCTCAAATATTTTTTTTATATAATCAAGCTAATTTAACAATAGTTGTTAACGCCTACGATCAGTTTAGGAGCAATATCACATCGTGCGCCTGCTCATCTAAATCTATGAAGGCAGATATTTTCTATGCACCGTCACTTCAAAAACTTTCGTCGCAAGCGCAACATTGTTCCCAAACCTAATATCCAAATATCACTGTAAAGAGGACAATATAACATCAAATCAGTTCGGGAGTTTTCATTTGTGTTCCCCTATGCACAAACATCTGGCGACCGTATCAAGAACTGCAAAATCTTCGGAGAAAAAACCAATTTTCAATCGAACTTGGATGAACAAGCCACGCCATATCGGTCCGCTACCTATTGCGCCGAAGCCAGCTGCCATTCCAACTACGAAAACTTTATTCACGGGATTCCTGGAAATCTAGTCATTGCAGCCATCGCCGGACATCGATCAGCAATCAGCATCGAGCCGCAGCCCAGGCCAATGCAGATAAGTTTCCTTCGTAACTTGTCCCGCCATTGTAAGTCATTTTACCTACATTTCCTACCAAAATTCCCGATCATTTTTTACCTATTTTCCTAGTTGTATTGTTCTATATTTGTGCGAATAACTTCTATACAGTGTTACTAAACGTAAATCAAGTATTCAATTCAGTTAAATTCATTTAGAAAAATATTTTTCATAGTTAATGTTTTTTTTTCTACCCACATCATTTGTTTATTTCAAAGCATTTGTTCGTCTTTTCTCAAACAAAGGTTTTATAACCATAGCTCAAATTTACAAAGTTATAATTGTGCACAAAGTGTCTGTATCTAATTAATATAATTTGTAACATTTCTTGTCTTTGTGCATAGTCATAAGTAGGTACCTGAGTTACCTTGTTGTTTTACAATCCGTTCACGCCATTTCGCCGATTATTCCAGGCAAACGTTACGCATTTGCACGTATCTACCTATCCTACGGGTCACAATAGAGAGGTTCAGACCTGTGGGAGCGGAGCAGAGTGCAGGAGGACCGGATCCCCGTAAAGGTGACGCCAAGTGCAGGAGCGTGAGCGAATTTTATTACTTTATTTTCACTTTATTTTTAATTTATGTACCTGGTTTCACTTCAAATCAATTCCAAGTGTTTTCTAATTATTTAGAAGTAAGTAGGTAGGCAACTACCTACCTATTTTTCCAATTATTAACGTTTTGAAGGCTTAAATTTAATTTAAAAAATACCTAACTTTATGATGGGCGGTGAAACTAGTGGAAAGGAACAAGATTTACTTGATCTGTTTGTCAAACGTAGCTCTATAAAGGGCCAAATTACCAAGTTTAAAAACTACTTAACTCATACGCTTGCAAAAGAAACTCTTACATCAATCGAGTTAGCTGAATTGACGCTCAAGCTTGGTAAATTTGAGTCACTTTCAAATCGTTTTGACGACTTGCAGAATCAGATAGAGGTTTTAAATCCTAGTAATTTATCAAGTGAAGTTGATGAGCGAGATGACATTGAGCATTTATTTATTTCAAACATTGCCTCCGCTCAAAGCATTATTCAAAAATACAACGCGAGTAAGCACGATGAAAGTCATTACAAAGACCTAAATTCGAGTCAAATGTCATCAGTTCAATGCAATGTCGATCATCATGAGCCATTGGGGTTTAAGTTACCCCAAATACAAATTGCAAAGTTTGACGGATCATACTTCCGTTGGCTCGAGTTTCGTGACACGTTCTTATCTCTCATCCACAACAATGAACGCATAGCCTCGATTCATAAGTTCCATTACCTTATATCTTACCTAGCGGGTGATGCAGCGCGCATTATTTCAAACTTAGAGGTTTCCAGCGCGAACTATACAAGCGCTTGGAAATTATTATGCGATCGTTATGAAAACAAGCGTCAATTAATAAATCACCATTTAAGTTCGTTGTTAAATATTCAACAAGCGGCTCGAGAATCTGATAGATCATTGAGATTCATGGTAGATCATATAACTAAGAACCTGCGCGCCTTATCCAGTCTGGGACAGCCCACAAACAAGTGGGATATCTTGATAATCCATATTATGAGCTCTAAGCTGGACAATCATACTCTTTTGAAATGGGAAGAATGTCGAAGCGCGTTGGATGATGTTCCCAATTTGGAACAATTTTATAAATTTTTAATTGATCGTGCTGACGTCCTTGAGTCTATGAATCGGAACTCTAACAAATCATCTCAATCTACATTAAAGGGCACAGCTTCTAATGCTAACAATAACCGAGTCCATACCAAAACTTTTGCATGCGCTAGCGATGAAGGCTCTGCTCCCTCTCCACGTATAACATGTGTCGTCTGCCATGAAGGGCATCGCATTTATGACTGTCCAACCTTCCTGACCAAAAGTGTAGAGGAGCGCATAACTGAAGCTCATAGATTAAAGCTGTGTACCAATTGTTTAAGGCTCGGTCATAAA
The DNA here is from genome assembly GCA_958496245.1 of Perizoma flavofasciatum. NCBI lineage: Eukaryota > Metazoa > Arthropoda > Insecta > Lepidoptera > Geometridae > Perizoma > Perizoma flavofasciatum. The sequence goes on along the minus strand of OY292439.1, from coordinate 1,032,684 downwards.
ATACAAACCTGCCGGCTAGGCCCATGTCTCAAATGCAATGGGAGACACAACACCCTTATACACAAACCATCCAATGCCATAAAAAATAATGCTACCACCTCTGGTGTAGTCACTGCCATGCAAAATAGTACTGAAGAAACTATTGCTAATTTTTCTAAACAAAATTCAAATCAAGTCTTGCTGTCTACCGCCTTCATTGAAGTTGTCAATCCTCGGACGAACCAAACAGAGAAGGTCCGCGCCCTCTTGGACTGCGGTAGCCAGTCTTCTTTTATAACACAGTCTCTCAAAGAGAAGCTGTCTTTACCATCCAATTCCAACTGCCTTGTCAATGTCATCGGCATAGGCAATCATCAAACTGGTAAGGTTACAGAAACTTGTGTGGCGCAATTGAGGTCATTAGTCAGCCAGTTCAACGTCACATCAGGTTTCCTAATACTACCCCAATTAACAGGTTATATACCTAAATTTCCTGTAGATGCAAAACAATTGCAAATATCCAAAGATTCTCAGCTAGCAGACCCTATGTTTTACCAACCAGCGCCGACTGAAGTCCTCATTGGCGCCGATCTTTTCTGGGATATTCTTGGCCGCGAGCAACATTCTCTTGGTCCTAACAATCCAAAATTAAGAAGCTCCCAGTTTGGGTGGATTATTTCAGGTCCTATGTACACAAACACTCCATCATGTAACAACACTGTCCAATGCAATCATTCCATCATTTCAAATGCATTGAGTGATGACGATAACCATCAAATTCATCAAGAACTTACTAAGTTCTGGGAGCTTGAAGAAGTTCCCCTAAGATCCAAACTAAGTGAAGACGAGAAGGCTTGCGAAGCCCAGTTTTTATCCGGCACCTTCCGTCTAGATTCAGGTAGATTCTCTGTGGGTCTTCCTCTTAAAGATTCTCCTGATTGTCTTGGGGATTCATACAATTTAGCGAAAAAACGATTACTCAATTTAGAAAAGCGTTTCAAAAAACAACCAGAAGTCAAATTGCAATATGTCGAATTTATGCGTGAGTACTCCGAACTTGGTCATCTATCGGAGTCTCCAATAGCTAAACCAGACAACGCCTATTTTTTGTGTCATCATGCTGTCTTCAAGGATAGTAGCGAGTCCACAAAAATTAGAGTCGTGTTCGATGGTTCGGCTCCCACTTCGTCTGGGTACTCTGTCAATGACATTCTTTTGGTAGGTCCCAATATGCAAGATTCTCTCTTCTCCATTCTTATCAGAGCTCGACAGTACAAATATCTCCTGACTGGAGATGTCGAGAAGATGTATCGACAATGTGCCGTTAATGAAGCAAATAGGAACCTTCAGCTCATATTATGGAGAGAAGATGAATCATTGCCTATCAAGACGTTGCGTCTGAATACTATAACTTATGGAATGGCAAGTTCTAGTTATTTAAGTACACGATGCCTCTGGCAACTAGGTGAAGAGTGCTTAAACACTACAATCAAGGAAATAATTCAACATGATTTCTATATCGATGACCTTATTACTGGCGCTAGCAGCGAAAGCGCTCTAAGCCACATACATATATCTGTATCAACAGCTCTACTGAAAGGCTGTTTCAATCTCAGAAAGTTCAAAACCAATTTGCCTTACATATTAGAGTCAACCTCTTCAAATTCCAATGATAAATTGATTGTGAGTGAATCTTCATCCACACTAGGTATGGGTTGGAATTCATCTACTGATCAATTGCATTTTCCATTCAAGGTTCCAGCTCCATCTAATGATCACACTTTAACCAAACGATTCATTCTTTCATCTCTGTTTAAGATTTTTGATCCTTTGGGATTGTTGAGCCCCTGCGTGATTAAAGCCAAAATCTTATTGCAACAGTTGTGGTTACACAAGCTAGCATGGGATGATCCAATACCCAAGGAGATCCAAAGAGATTGGAACAAATTTGTAATAGCTATACCCTATATTTTGAGTCTTGAGATACCTAGATGGGTACTATGTGATGAACCTACTTCAGTAGAACTTCATTCTTTTAGCGATGCATCTCAGAATGCGTACGGAGCTTGCATTTATCTGCGCTCTGTAAACTCCAACAACGAAGTCACCGTAAGGTTACTTTGTTCCAAATCCAAGGTAGCTCCAATCAAGGCTACTACTATTCCTCGACTTGGGCTATGTGCCGCTCTTTTGGCAGCAAAATTATGCAAGGTCGTAAGGGAATCATTAAGATACGACATACAAACCCAAGTGCATTGGTGCGATTCTTCAATTGTACTAGCCTGGCTCCGTAACAGCTTCCAAAACTTGAAAACTATTGTAGCAAATCGGATTTCAGAAATCTGCGAATTAACAAATTCTGCTTCTTGGCGCTACGTGCCAACTGCTGCCAACCCTGCTGATCTCATATCCAGGGGCATTAGCCCAGACCAAGTAGGTACTACCACTCTTTGGTGGTCTGGTCCGTCATACCTATCTGAGCCAGAAAGCACTTGGCCTACCCTAAAAGGTAAAATAGACATTACAAACTTACCAGAGACTAAAATAACTTCTACTATGACTAATTGGACAACTAACAATGATTATATTGTATATTTTAAAAAATACTCTAGTCTAACTAGACTCAAACGAGCGTTTGCTTATGTGTTGCGTTTTCTACACAATACAAGAAACCCTAAGGCTCGATTTACAGGTCCATTGACAGTTGACGAAATGAATAAGTCATTTCTTCATCTTTGTCGCTTATCACAACAAGAATCATTCGTGCCCGAGTATGACTTACTTGCTAACAAAAAAACCCTGAGTCCTAAATCTCAGATTTTGTCACTGACTCCATTTTATAGCGATGACCGAGTAATTCGAGTAGGTGGTCGGTTGGACGCGTCTGATTTTAACTTTGACAAAAAACATCCCGTGCTTTTGCATGCTAATCATCACTTTACCAAAATTTTATTTGAACATGAGCATAGACAGAATCTACATGCTGGACCACAATTGCTACTAGGTACTATAAGAGAATTCGTGTGGCCCATCAATGGTAGACATCTGGCTCGACGCACGTTTCATAATTGTTTTAAGTGTAGACGACTTCAAGGGCGAACTATGAACCCTATGATGGGCAACTTACCATCACAACGTGTTACGCCAAGTTTCCCATTTCAAACTGTAGGCTTAGATTTTGCCGGTCCATTTTTTATTTTAAACAAGAAAGGCCGCGGTTCTTTAATTGTTAAATGTTATCTTTGCCTTTTTGTTTGTTTACGATACAAATGTTTACACCTTGAGGCCGTAAGTGATCTCTCGAAAGACGCTTTTATCATGACATTTCGACGATTCGTGTCACGTCGCGGCAGGCCTGCTGAAGTCTTTTGTGATAACGGACGCAATTTTGTAGCTAGTGCGAAAGAAATCAATCAATTTTTTAAGATAAATGCCGATTATTTATCTGATTTTGCAAGTAAAGACGGAATACATTTCATATTTTCGCCGGCTTACGCTCCTCACTTCGGCGGTATTTTTGAGGCCGGTGTGAAATCAGCCAAATTCCATATTAAACGCGTTATGGGTAATTCACACTTAACATTCGAAGAATTGACTACTCTTTTCGCACAAGTAGAGTCAATATTAAACAGCCGCCCTTTATGTCCTTTATCGTCATCTCCTGACGATTTCCTTTGCCTAACTCCTGGGAACTTTCTCATTGGTCGGGCACTCACCGCTCTGCCTTCACCCGATTTGAAGGACTGCAATCCGAACAATCTGCAGCGCTACGCTAGATTACAACAAATACATCAACACTTTTGGAAGCGCTGGCAGCGAGAATACATTGCTGAGCTTCAGCAACGAAACAAATGGAAAACCAACTCCTTGAATCCAAATGTAGGAGACTTGGTACTTTTACAAGAAGACGATTGTCCGCCCTTATGCTGGAGACTCGGTCGAATTTCAAGACTGTTCTATGGTCCAGATGACAGAATACCCCGCGTCGCTGATGTCAATACTGCAAGAGGAAACGTACGCCGCCCACTAGTCCGTCTCGTTGCCCTGCCTACTGCAGAAGAATTAGAGGGTTGAAAACCGAAGATTTTCAACGGGGGCAGGATGTTAACGCCTACGATCAGTTTAGGAGCAATATCACATCGTGCGCCTGCTCATCTAAATCTATGAAGGCAGATATTTTCTATGCACCGTCACTTCAAAAACTTTCGTCGCAAGCGCAACATTGTTCCCAAACCTAATATCCAAATATCACTGTAAAGAGGACAATATAACATCAAATCAGTTCGGGAGTTTTCATTTGTGTTCCCCTATGCACAAACAATAGTTATCACATGAAATATAAACATTCTAAGGTTGCTGAGTAGCGTTAGTCTTTTTCAATCCTTATATTCACGATATATCACTATTTAGAATAATCAGTCGTTAAAAACCTATTTCTATGGAATACTTAACACCTGTAGTTTACTTATAAATTTACTTAATTCACTATTTGTAACAGTGAATTATTTAAATAACCTTACAAAATCACGACAGATGTCTATGTAAATTAAATACAATTTCAGTACAAAGAGTAAAAATATTAATTACAAATTAAAGTTTGTTTCAATAGAAACTTATAATGCATTTAGGTTAAATTGTTTTCGTACATATTTTTTAGGAAATAATGTAATTTACTTCGTCATCTAGGCTTGGGGACATGAACATTTTGTATGGAATCAGTTTTTTGTCACTAGAGTAACGAAAAAAACATATATCTCAAAGTATGTCGACGCAGAGGATTTTTTATTATAATATATTACTATCTAGGACAACACTCATGTATTTTGATTTGCAATTTATTGATAAATTTATTTTTTCTAGATAGTTAACTGCCAGGGACAAGAAAGGTGGTGCTTAAAAGTTGATTGTCCCTACCAACCCTGGGCATGAACTGTTTTACACCTACCAACCCTGGGCATGAATTTAGCGATGCGGTTCCTCTGGATAGCATTAAAAGAATTAACGCGCCTCCAAGTACATACCGGAGGCGCTGCAGTAACGAACTTACTTGTACTTACTTTACTTTTTTTCTTACTTTACTTGACAACCTCTGTGGTGCTGTGGGCGAAGGTCCGCCTGAGACGCAGAAGGTTGTGGGTTCAAATGTTTGTAGCTGCAAATAATTGTCTCGGGTCTGGGTTTTTTCTATCTATAATATGTATGTATTTACAAAAATATTTAAGTAGTATAACAGTCATGTAGTTCCCATAATACAAGCTGTGCTTAGTTTAGGACTAGATGATAATGTGTGAAAATGTCCTGCATTATTATTATTATTATTATTTTTTTTGGCTAATTGACTTGACACGAAACGTAAGCGAGTTAGGCGCCAAAATTTCCTTCTTCAAATCGCAAAAATCAACAGAAGAATGAAGAAAGTTTTCACCATTTCGAATAGAAAAAATGGATAAAAATGGTAGGAAAAGAAGTGATAATTGGAGTCAAATGGAGAAAGTAAGTTTGTAGTTACAAACCACAAGAATGTAGAGTAATAATACGTGTTCGTATATCAATAAGATTATATTCTTATTACTGTAGAATATTTTACGCCAGTAATAATAGAAAACAAGGAGAACAGCACATCTATACCGTAAAACATGGCCGCTTTGCCTAGTGCAGGTGAATTTTCCTACCTACTATAGTTTAAAGAAATACCTCCATTGCCTAAAAACTTTCTACTATTTTGGTATAAAAATGTATTAGGAGGAAACATTTTCACAGATGGCAACACAGTTAAGTCACATGCCTCGTACTCTCCTTGATAGCTGTGATTTGGTTGTATTTTGTGAGGACGAATTTGCGCGTGACAAAAGTTGACAAAACATAATTCTGAATTTGACTGATATTAAAGGTGTTCTGGTAGGTCCATTGTACTGAGTTTGTAGGTAATGCCAAGAATGATTAGTTGTCACTGAATTTCTTCTGATTGATTCGTATTTTGTGACTAAATCCAGCTAGGCAAAGTCGCCTCTATGAAAATTCTAAACATTATGGCGACTTTGCCTACAACAGGCAAAGACTAGGGTTGACACTAAGCAGATAAAAATAAATTCATCATCATCAGCCCAAAGAAGTCACTTTGCAGTCGTATAATTAGGGGTCTTGTTTTAGGCAACGACTAAACCGAGTTGAAGCGTAAAAGAATGTCAGTAGGTCGTCGGCAATATAAATAAATAAATAAATTCTTTATTTTCAGACACGAGATCCATTATACAATACAAATTCTACTAAAAAACTAAAAAATACACAAATAGGTACATCTGATACCTAAGTCAAAAAAATATCATAATAATATTCTAGGTGGCAATAGTTTGTAAATATCTGACAAGATCAGACGATCTGCCATACTCCTTATAATTGCGTTTATACACATGTCAACTCTGGACATAAAGGAGGCTATTCTCTTTCTCTGGATGGCAGTAAAGGAGTCAACACGGGATTCAGTATACATTACAGTCATGGGTCTGAAGCGCTACAATAGCGCTTCAGACCCATGAGATGTCTAAAAACATTGTTATAGGTCACTCTGATACCGTCGTGCGATTTTTTGGTATAATCTGTCAAAAGTTGACATGTGTAGAAGGACTGACAATATGATTTGAACAGGGTGACCCTCACGTCAGATGAACAGTTGAAAAATTTCCTCGCTATCATGTTGCCAACTACACACAATGATCTACGTTGACGCTCTATGTCGGTATCGTCCCTCAAGTTTGAAGTTACTATATGTCCTAGGTACTTAAAGCTCTGTACTATTTTAATAGGTCGCCCTCCAATGCAGACTTCAGGAACGTTCTCCGGATCCTTTCCTGATCTAAAGATAACCATCACAGTCTTATTCGCGTTACAGATAAGATCGTGATCCTTTGCGTATTTTTCACAGATAGCTAGCAACTTTGTCAGCCCCTTGATCGAAGGGCTGAGCAGAACCATATCATCGGCATAGCTAAGGTTGTTGACATACCTGCCATCCAATCTGAGCCCTACCGGGGTATCGCTCAGCTCCTCGATCAAACCATTAACGTACCAGTTAAAAAGATCAGGAGAAGAGCGCCCGCCCTGTCTTACTCCGCAAGAAAGCTGGTAGTTGTCAGATAGCTCAGTGCCCCACCTGACGCTGTTGGTCTGATTCTGGTACCAGAATTCAAGAAGATCAACAACGTCAGCCGGGACCCCATCTCGCAGCTTGCCCCAAAGACGATTATGGTTTAAGGAGTCAAAGGCGCGGCTAAGGTCGAGGAATATGGCATACACGGACGTTCCCGTATATGCTGACTACAGCGAAGAAATGCTACAAATCGCTGCAGAAAACGCACGTTCTGGGGAAATGTCTTCCTATGCAGCTCAAAAGATGTTTAAAACCCAATAAAGCTAAAAAAACACACCAAACCCCCAGGAGGTCAAATAAAGTTAAAAGAAGAAGAAGAAAAGCAGTTTGTTAATGTTATAATAGCCGTGGCTGATTTTGGTGGTACATGAATATTTAAAAAAAAAATAGAGAATATTTGTTTGGCGGTAAAATGTCTGGACGATGGTGGGTAAAGAATTTCCTTGAAAGATACAAATCAGACCTGACCACTCGAGTTACTCCAAATATAAAGAAAGTGAGGGCTGAAAAGACTGAAAGCGAATTTGAAGAATACTTTGATATTCTTTACATTTCGACGAAAATAATTTCTCTGACAATGTGTTATGTGTTTGTGTGGCCAATAAAAGAGGATGTAGGGTTTGTTCTTAAAAGTGAAATTGAAACGATTTTACTCTCCCCACAACTTCTGCGTATAAGTTTGATAAATATAACGTATGCTAATGACTTTTAACATGTAAAAAAAATATACAATAGTGCCAAAAATCATACCATACCATAACGAAATGAAATCTGCCAAGTCAAGAGTCGCAGCAGAGAACCTTTTCCCGAATTAATTATTTCTTGACAACCCTAGCTACTAAGTACGCTATTGTATGGAATTCGACAGAAATGTGGTGGCGACATTGCCTAGAACATTGGTGTGAGTGTTCTAGCAGATTTGTTGAAATATGAATCTTACGTTCTTATTGTGTGTACTTAATTTATACTATTTTCCTTTGAAGCTCATGCCCATTGTCGTGTGTATGTCGTATGTCTAGATTTTTGAATAGGCAAAGCTACCATAGGGTATAGGTGACTTTGCCCACTACCCATATTTGCGATATATAAACAAAAAATTGCCAGAAATCATATTTTTAATACAACATTCGTATTAGATAACCTAACATTGTGTTGCTAGTTCGAAAAAAACACCACCTTTGAAAAATTATGAAGTTATGATAATGCGAACGTACTAGGCTTGAAACTAGGCAAAGTCGCCAGCTTTTACGGTACATCAAAAACCAAGTGAAGACGGTGTGGAAGAGAATTAAATTGGCTGCAAAGGCCAGTGTTTCACAGCACCGTCGCTTGGCCAGGTAAACTGGTAGTGGGGAGAAACCCTCATCACCATCACAGGAAGAAGAGGCTATCATGAGTATTGCTCCTCATGATTCCATTGAGGAGAGTAATCCCTTTGACTTTGAAATTGACCAAACATTTCTCACTTACAAATCTTTGGCTGTAAAGCTATGGTACATGTGCCGAAAGAGAAGAGGTAGAAATGGGATTCAAAATCTACATAAATGATTTTTCTTGGATACTGTGAGAATACTAAAGGGAACCGGCTGTTAGATCCACATACCAATAAGATCATAAAAAGTAGAAATGTCATATTCTTAGAAGACTGCCCTAAAGATAAAAATGTATGTGTTCCAAAAATAACCACAGTTGCACTTGCAGATACCATTAGAAGAAACTGTTAAGAATCTAGTCGAAGAGAATACAGATTTGTCAGTCAATGATCAACTAGAGTCTGCTACTAACTCAGATGATGATTTTGGCTCTGCTGATGAAACAAATAACCAAGATTCAAAATATGTACCGAGTACTGACTGTACACTTGATTCTCCTGAGCATTTTGTAAACTTCAGACCCCGCAGAGGACAGCTAAATTAGAATGATGATGATGATAACGTCATTACAGATTATGCATGTTTGGCTTTAAGCCAGGATCCCTTAATCTTAAAAGAAGCCGTAGCTAGCTCTGAATCTAGTCACTGGAAAAAAACTATGCAAGAAGAATATGAAGCTTTAAAGAAAAACAAGACTTGGGTATTGTGTGATTTACCACCAGGAAAGAAAGCTATACCATGCAAATGGGTTTTTAAAACAAAAAGGGATGAGAATGGCGACATAACAAAGTATAAGACAAGGCTTGTAATCAAAGGTTGCGCTCAAAAGAAAGGCTATGATTACGATGAAATATACTCACCGGTAATCAGATATTCATCCCTGAGATACTTATTATCTTTGGCAGTTAAGTTTAACTTAAATATTGACCAAATGGATGCCGTGTCTGCTTTTCTTCAAGATAATATAGAAAAAAATATATACATGAAACTACCACCAAATTTTGAAGAAAACAGTACACAAGTTTGTTTGCTAAAGAAGTCTATATGGGCTGAAGCAAGCCAGCAGGCAGTGAAATAGAAAATTAGACTGTGCACTAAAAGAAATTGGCTTAAAACGGTATTTACTGGATATCCTTGTATTTACTATAATATACAAAGAGAAGATATAACATTTTTATCTGTTTATGTCGATGATTTATTATTATTTACAAACTCTACAAATACGAGAGATGATATTAAGAGTAAACTATTCTGCAAATTTGAAATGAAGGATTTGGGTGATCTCAATTACTGCCTTGGTTTGCATGTTTATAGAGACAGAATCAATGGGACTCTATGTATATATCAACGTAAATATATAGAAGATATGATGAGTAAATATGGAGTAAAACCTCCTATAGAACCTAAAACTAAATTTACTATGAATGAAAATGAAGATTCAATTTTAAATAAGTTTTGATATCAAGAAATTATAGGATGTTTGTTGTATTTATCCTAGGGAACACGATCTGACATATCCTATGCAGTTAATACGCTTAGTAGATTTAATTGAAAGCCTGGTATGCAACACTGGGTAGCACTGAAGCGAATACTGAGATATTTAAAGTATACTTTAACTTATAAAAGAAATAATGAAGAGAAATGGATACTGTGATGCAGATTGGGCCAGTGATCAATCTGGGGGGCCGCGAGGCGAACCGAGTGGCGCGGGCGACACGATGGCGAAGGCAAACCGAGTGGGACAACACGATCAGATGATGCGGCCTCTTGCTCGCAACTTCTACTCGCTACAGTTCCTTATACTAAATTACTTGTTTTCCTTTACCCTCCAATCGATTTGTGTTCCATTGCACCACATGTATCAGCGTGTATTGTCTGTAATGTCTCCGTACTCCTCTCATCCTCATATGAAAACGGTAACCTCATCTGTTTGCCCTCGCAACAAGTCACACATATTTTCTTCCCGATCTTGCTGGTGGTTGGATATGATATGCCATCTACAATAGACATGCGCAAAATGCATCCATAAATCTCTCATATGTCTTTAGAACATTATAGATCTTGTAGCGCGCGAAGCATTTGTATCTCACAATAACTCTAATTAATTATGTTTCGCACTAACTCATGCTTACTCTCTAGCTCGAATGAGTTGATGATAGATGCCGATACCTAAGCCCGCCGCGCGCCATTTGGTCAATATTCATTTCGCCTATGGCCGACTGTCATACACTACGTCATAGGTATTGTATCTACCTATTACTTTTACGCAGTTACCTACCTATATTTATTTTAGGTAAGTAGGTATACCTACTTAAGTAGCATTTTTGCAGCGGCTTTATACGATTTTGTTCTTATGCATATAAGGGTAGAAGATGACTAAAATGATAGGTAAGTAGGCATCAGATGTGATGCCTACTTACCAATCATTTTATCTTAGTCATTGTAACTTATACCTACTCGATTTTCCGTCATACCTACTTTACTTACCTACTACTGGATTAGGAGGACTTGTAAAAATAAGTAGATTAATGTTTTTAAAAATCAAGTTACATTATGTACATTCGCTTCGCTTAATCTAAATAGCTGCTAATGAAAAGCAACTGTGAAAGTTTTTTGGTAGTGAGCCGTGTCCGCCTTTCGTTTAACGTGTTGCCAGCCTTCGAAAAAAATCCTTCACATGGCACAGACGTCGAACCAGATGTAGCCATTTCATAGCGTATTTGAAAAGGATCGGATAAAAAAACCGCCTCTCATGCCATCAAGCCAGCGGGTCTGGGACCCGATTCTCGCGAAAGTGATAAATATCACATTAGATATATATCGCTAGAAACGTCAAAATATCTATTGAATCTAAATTTCGGTATTCTCGAGAAGTCACTGTAGATAAATATCGATGGAAAATCCATTTATGATGAGAGAAGCTATGTTCTTAACATGTTATTACCATTCCATTAACACTCAATTGGTATGCACCAATAATTTGTTAAAAATATTTTTTTTATTTAATTACCTAAATAAGATAATCACAAAACTATTTGTTTTGTTTCAGATTTGTGATTCAAAACTGAAAATTATAAACATCAAACTATCAAAGCTCAAACAATTTTGGGTTATTTCGTTAATATGATTGCAGGTGACAGTGGTTATGCCCTCCGTCCATGGTGCCTCACACCTTTGCCAGCACCTGAAGAGGGAACTGCTGAGCACCGCTATAATGAGGCACTGAAAAAAACTAGGCCTACCATAGAGCGATGCAATGGTGTGCTCAAATCAAGATTTCGTTGTCTTTTAAGGCGAGGTTGTAGTCCTGTTTGACTTTTTTGAACCTCTGTAAATCTACTAAAATGTACACGTAACGCGGAAAAAAAATATTTTATCAAAATTGAACATACGTTCAAGCGATGTGTGAAGACAGAAACACGAATCATAATAAATGACTGGATAAAAAAAAATCATAAAGATGACACTAAATCGCTATTTAAAACGTGTACCTTGCTAGGAAATTTCATCTTGAAATCATTTTAAAGTTATGTCAAAGTATAAGGCTTTTTATTTACTAGGGCATCTTGAGAACACATTATATAATTTCGATACTATTTTCTTTCTGTAAAAAAAAATTTACAAAATCTAGCAGTCCAAGCGCTCGCACCATCCGGCCAGTGCCCGCCGAGACGTCTTCGAGGTTGGACGCACGCCATTTTTTTAGTAAAAATTCCCCCGCATTTGCACAGCGTTTGTGTTACCTACCTTCATAGTTATGTTATGAATGTGCTTTGATCTAAGTCTCAAAAATGGGCAATAAAAAGAATAAAAGATCGTACAGAAAATTGAAACCTAAGGCGTATCGAAAATTGGTACTTGAAAAATGGTAAGTTATTTCTCACTTTCATTGGTTGACTTTGACTTAGAGTAAGCAGGTTCTTTACGTACCTACTATTTACGGTAAATGATTTCCTTCGATGACGTAGATACGTAAAGTTTCAAACTTTGTTTACCTACAACCATTGTTTTGAAGCGCCCCAGTATAAGAAAGTACAGTAGGTATGATTTACTGGCCAGATTGAATTCGTTCAAATTGTTATTTTGTTTTCTCAATAACTTCTAAATATCATTATTTACTAATGTAACAATCATTATTTTAGATACTTTTAAAATATAGATAGGTATAATTATAGTCCAATATAAAGATGCAACGATGAGCCGTAAAAGTAGTACTTATACATTTTATTTTGCAGCGCTTCAATGCGAAGAAACAAAGCCATGGCTGTTACTCAGACCGTAGACAAATCTGATTCTGGTAGCCATAGATCCACGTAAGTATTTTTTTCAACACATAAAACTTTATTAATTAAATTTAAACACCTTATACCTGTAAAATAACATAGTAAGAAGTATGTTTCCATTCATCCATTCATCATTTTACTATATTTTTGGGGTTTCATTACATTTCAGCTTACCTAGGATACCTATATAAGTAGTAGTTACTAGGGGCATCATAACAGTTGATGTCATAATAGTCATGAATTCGCCTCCACTAGTGCCATCTAATCGCGATCTAGTTCTACTAGTTTTTTTTTTCTGAGAAAAATTATCAGTGCCTTATATTTAAACAAATACAGTGATTATTTATTTATATTTAAATTACTTATACTACTACTTTATTTTTCTTTCAGTGTACGAGAAATCACTCTGAGCACATCTTTAGCAAGTGCAGTCGTGGAGATGCCTGGTCCTTCCATGAATTCTAAAGAAATAGATAATGAAGAAATAGATCAGTAAGTTTTTTTGATTCAAATTGTAATTCTCATGAGATATACTGGGTCTTGTAAGAAGCTAATAATATATTTGCTTGTTTTAGGAATAATGGGGAAGATACTTTGTTTATTGAAGCAGATAGTATCTACAATGATGAGAGGAGCGCTGTCCGTAGGCGAATTGTTGACGTGAATTATTTCTTACGTCAATTGCAAGAGAAAGCGCAGCACAATGAGTTGTTTACCTGCAAAGAAGGCTATTTTAAAATAATAAGTGAAAAAAGATTTGGGCTTATGTCAAAATTCAAGCTTCAATGCAACATGTGCCAAGAAATTGTGACAATTAGTTCAGAAAATGTTGGCGATAGTGAAGAGAAAAAGTCTTTGAACTCAAATGTAGCGGCTACAACTGGCATCATAGCTACAGGGGTCGGGCATTCTCAGTTTGAAGAATTGTTTTCTGCGATGAACATCCCCGTTTTCTCCACACATACCTATGCACAGCTACAAAACGAAGTTTACGAAAATTGGGAAATGACTGCAGCTGATGCCATGCAAGCAGCTATTGACAAGGAAAAACAAATCGCAATTTTAGAAAATCACACTAAAGATGGATATCCAGTGATTGATGTATATGCAGACGGAGTATGGAGTGCGCGGTCTTACGGTACCAATTTTAAAGCACTTTCTGGTGCTGCTGCAATTATTGGTAGAAGATCAGGTGAAGTTTTATACATGGGTGTAAAAAATAAATATTGTTTAGTTTGCAGCCGTGCCAATAAAATAAATATATCCCCACCAGAACACAGGTGCTTTAAAAACTTCGATGGTTCATCTAGTTCTATGGAAGCAGATATAATTGCGGAGGGTTTTAAAACATCTATCTCTATGTACGGCGTGATATTCCAAAGATTGATTGCAGATGGGGACTCGTCCACATATGCTAAAATTTTAAAGGCAAACCCATATCAAAACCAGAATTTGACGGTTGAAAAAATAGAGTGCCGTAACCACATTCTCCGTAATTTTTGTAAAAAGATGCGAAACCTGGCTAAAGACACAAAGTTTCCTCTGGCACATAGAAAGAGATTAACAAATCAAAAAATGTCTATGAGAACAATTGTAAAATCCATTAAATATCACCATCACTCAAGCGTCCCTAAACACGACGCAATTGCGTTACTTCATAAAAATATAACGAATTCTGTAGAACACGCTTTCGGGGATCATCGAATGTGCCACAACTATAGCTGTAGTCAAGAAGGGATGTTAGACAATGACATAAGACATATACGAAATACCACGTTTTTATTTCGACTAAATGCGATTGTGGGAACTGTTGCTGGAAAATCAAGAAGTTTGATTGAAAACGTAGACACTAATACGGTGGAAAGATTTAACAACGTTATAGCTAAATTCGTGGGGGGGGAAAGAGTTAATTTTGCTTTAAGACGTGGTTATCAGGCGAGGTGTTCGGCTGCAGTTGTGTCCTTCAATAAGAAATCAGCAATTTCATCAGTGCAAAAAAAAATCCTTTGTAAAAGTCCAACAGGAAAAGTTTTAGACATTGAAAGAAGAAGAGCTCAGAAGCGAAAGTTAAATCTGGAACACCCTTTTAAAAAAAATCGAAGATTCCGGGAAGCCAACCACGACTTACAACATGATTATGGTCAAACCAGTTCAGCTCCAGACATGCCAGATATTGAATTGGAACGAGCGAAAGCAAATTATCTAGAAAACTTAAAAGATCTTACTGCTGACAGAGATCGTATTGAAAAATCAACGGTGCTACAAAGAGATTCAAGTGAATGGCTTGAAATAAGAAAAAAAAAATAACTGCTTCAAATTTTGGTCCAATCTGCAAACGAAAAATATCAAGAGACACTGCATCATTAGTAAAAAATATACTACCTCTATATACAAAGAATTTATCACAGGTGGCCTCAATAGCTCATGGAATTGAAAATGCACTATTACAAATTGAACAACAAGAAAACATAAAAATTGATGCTTGTGGGCTTTTTATTGACAAAAAATATCCATTCATTGGGGCCACACCAGACGGTCTTGTTGGATATGATCGAATAGTCGAAGTGAAATGCTCGTTAGTAGCTTCGAAAGAGGGTTTGCAGAAAGCCCTAGAAAGCAATAAAATTCAGCTTGTTCGGTGTCACAAGAAAACCAAAACACTTACAATAAATAAAAATAGTAACTGGTTTTACCAAATCCAAGGCCAGTTACATGTGACAGGGCGCCGCATGTGCATTTTTGGTTTATGGGTGTCCCAAAGTGATCCAGTATATTTAAGATATATTGAAAAAGATGACCAATTCTGGAACGAAAAAATGGAACCAAAGTTAATTCGGTTTTATTTGAAGAGCCTACTGCCGGAGTTGGTTGACCCAAGGCATACACGTGGCATGCCTATTAGAAATATTGTTTTAAGCGAAATCGAAGCTAACTCGGCCTCTTCAACACACGACTCAAATTTAGTTGATGATAATAGCCTAGGGCAGCCGGAGTTGGTTGATCCAGGGCATATACGTGGAATGCCTATTAGAAATATCGTTCTAAGAGAAAATAAAGAAAATGAAGCTCCTTTGGCCTCTTCAACACATGATTCATATTTAGTTGACGAGGACGACCTAGGGCAGGCACTTGTGACTACAAATGTTATCGAATTTGATGATTTTTAAATGCTTCTATGTGAGATCAAATATACCGTATATTTGATCACTTTAAATTAAACACGCCATTCCTATTTAATTGTTCCATATTTTTGTATACTGATATTATATAATATTAAACCTTGTGTCAAACAATTTTTTTTTATTTTTTTACAACCCTTCTATAATTTGGCCCATCACCAGTAACGGTATTCAGTTTGATATGAATCCAGCCGTTTTTAAAAAAGTCCGAATAAAAAAATTATGAGACAGACAAATCAAGTCTTCTAATTTTTAACATTATATTTCTTTGGAAGACTTTTATAGATAGTACTTAAGAGAGTAAAAAATATATATACAAAACAGAAAAGCAACATCTATCTGCCGTACTCATTAAATTGAATAATAAATAAAATGTACCCAATTCCGATATACCTTACCTACTGCATTTACGTTACACTGTGGCATACTAAATCGCAAGCTCCCTACGGTAGCTCAGCGCCCGCCTTCCGCGGCGCTCGCTCGCTGCGTCTATGCACACGATAGAATTGCGGGGAGTGAGGTAACGTTTTCATACCTACACAACGCACTACAAGAGGGCCTTAAAAGACAGGTAATTAGAATAAGAATTATTTATTTAAAAAAATAGTATGCTTACAATATGAATTGGTGACAATATTTCCTTTTATCTAATATGACCTTGTTATTAACTTAACCTTTTTTTCTCTCGTTTTTAGGGTATTACACTATACACCCAACAAAGCCTCTAAAATAATTAATGCATGCACAGTATTGCACAACATGTGCATTCAAAATAACATTGAAGATCCAGAAGTTATTAATGACCTAGAACAGTTGGGCATGATGCCGCAGGTGGTTTACACAAGCAATGATGTTGGCCGAAGAACGAATATTCTGCTGCAAAGTGCTAGACAGAAGCAAGAAAACATCATTCGTAATTACTTTGTGTAGTGAATATTATTAATTTCAAAATGCTGGCATTTTGGCAATTTTTATAATCAACATTAAAATTAAAATAGCATAACTATTGTTTTTATTTTCTTATTCAATTAAACTATGAAAAATATTAACACACAATGATAAAGACAACAAATATTGAGTTGGTTTCTTAAAGTAAGTTCACAACAGCATGATCAGTCTTAGGTAATTATTTAGTATCACAATAGTAGCTAGAGTTACCTAATCAAATCGCATAAGTAGGTTCACAATAAAATTATTAGTATTAAGTAGATAATCATTTGTTATAACAATCATTAAAACGAATCAAATCACATTCACAACCCAACTCAAAGTAGGTTCACAACAGTAAATCAGTCTTTAGTAGTTATTAAGTATAAAAATAGTAGGTAGTTACCTAATTAAATCACATTCACAACTTAAAGTAGATTCACAGCAGCAATTCAGTCTAGTAATTATTTAGTATAAAAATAATAAGTAGTTAGCTAATTGAATCACGTTCACAACAACATTAACAGTCATAAGTAATCATTTTTTAAACAATAATAAAAACGAATTAAATCACATTTAAAACAGTAATCACAGGTTAGTAGGTTTATATCAGCAAATCAGTCTTTAGTAATTATTTAGTCTCAGGTGGGACTTTGCCCACTGTGACAGTCATCGATAGAGGCTACTTCCGGAAGATGCTAGATAGTTCGTTTGAAATAAATGCTAGGGCATCTGCCTGCCTGGTCATGGCATCAGCCTGCCTGGTCATGGCATCTGTTTGTTTTTTAAGTTCACAAACGGAATCTTAATAAAATTCTTTTTTTATCACTTGTTTTTCATTGAACACTTTTGTTAGAGCCTGTGCAACATCAAAGCTCTTTTGAAGGTTCTTTTTTGGACGTCTTTTACTAGCTCCGTAGAATGTAGATGGTCCCCCATCCTCTGAAAAGAAAAAGATTATTGTTGAATGATATGTTCATCTTACATCTACTATTCAATAGTTTTAGAAACAACAGCATTTTAAAAAAAATCTGCTTCATAGATATTAGAATAGTTCTTATTCTTACCTATATTAACGGTAATTTCAGACAAAGGGGCTTCGGCAGCTTTATGATCATCTGAAATAAGAAATATTCAGTATGATAGGTATTTAAGTTGCTACTTAATCCTTGTATAAGTAGAGGAAATAATGAATATCACAATCAGACTGAGCCTTCCTATCCACCAACTTCCTGCAACCTTTGACTTGCTTTTGACCAGCAGGGTGCATTCATAAATGATGATGATTGGAATTTTAGCTATTATAGCTTGCTTACATGCTTACAAGGGGCTTCGGCAGCTTTATGATCATCTGAAATAAGAAATATTCAGTATGATAGGTATTTAAGTTGCTACTTAATCCTTGTATAAGTAGAGGAAATAATGAATATCACAATCAGACTGAGCCTTCCTATCCACCAACTTCCTGCAACCTTTGACTTGCTTTTGACCAGCAGGGTGCATTCATAAATGATGATGATTGGAATTTTAGCTATTATAGCTTGCTTACCGATCTCATTACTTTGATCGAAGGCTGAAGGTGTCACATCAATGCGACTGTTTTTTTCTAACACTTGGGGGGCCACATAAGATGCCATGGTGGCCATGGTTGTGGAATCTGAAATAACAAAGTAAATGAAGACTTACTATAATCTTGACATAGAAAATTCTATACAGAATATTTTTTGTAAAAAGAGCTTTACTTACCAAAAAATGTTACTTGTGACTCTAGAGAGTCACTATGCCCCACAATAGCTGACAGCCGAACGAAAGTTTGGACGTTAAAATAAGATTCGTCTGCGTCAGGGCTTGATAACGTTACCAAATCCCATTAAAAGTACCGTTACTTAACGTTACTTTCATTTAGATACCTATTTAACGGTAGTATGAATTATCGTTACCTGGTTACCGTAAATATACAATAACGTTTACGGTTTACTGGTAACCAATAAAATATCGTTACTATGAAACATGTACCGTTAAAATTGTAACGATACCTACCTCGTCTAATATAGGATGAGTGTGCGCGGCGCGGCGTTGCCGCTCTTCCCGGTGAGCAAGCGGTGAGAAAAGAGACAAAGCTACGTTGCGAGTGGAGCATGGCGCCGACCGCGCGCCCGCGCTTGTCCGCGCGCCCGCGCTTCTCCTCTCGCGTGTTTTTTGTAACCGCCTACTGCATTCAGTCAGGCCGGCTGCCCAAATTCAAAACCTAGTAACAGGTGATTTGAAAAAAAAAACGGTTTTTGGCATTTTTCGACCTACTAGACAGTATTGAAGTGATGTGGACCTTAAAACACCCAGTTTCATACTTAATTTTAAAAATTTTATTTAGCAAGTCTAAGCAATTTGGCGTGATTACGAAAATTTCCTTCAAATACAACTTCTAAACTTAGTATGTCAGAATACAAATTTAAAACCCTAGCAGGTCAAGCGACTTACTATGTTATGAATTTGAAATACCAACTTGCTATGTTTTGAATTTGGCGCCGATTGTAAAATCAATGACATTTCGTTTAGTAAGTCCAGTGACATTGCGCACGAGTGTTTCGCTCTGTGTTAAAAAAATAATAAAATGAGTTACAAGCAATTTTATCGGTCCAGGCGTATAATGCGTGCTTTGCAGAACGAAAACGAATGGAGGTAAGCATTAATTTATTCATTTTAGTTAGGAAAATGTAAAGAATCGTGATTTAACCTCAAAATAGAATTGTCGTTGCATTATAACATAATAAAGCTAATAAAACTAGTATGTTGTGCTGGCTTTCGAGTAATGAATGTGCCAAAGCCTATTTTTCCTATTTTAAGGGTGTATTATGATAATTATCCACTAAAAAGTTTAAGGTTATAACTGATTTACTAACTCGTTATTGATGCTGGCTGATTGTGTTATTGTAAAATATTTCATGTGTTGTAATGTTATTGCATTTTTTGTTTTTGGTGTTGGTTGCGTGTGTTTAGCTTGTTCTTTTTTTTCGCTTTCAGAGGAAATGATGAGGCTAATACAGATACTGACCAAACTGTTATCGACTACAACAATCCTATCCCTGGGTCATCAGCTAAAAATATAACGATCTGTGATAGTATCGTTTCTGATAGTAGCCATGGATTAGATACTGCTTACTTGAGTGATGACTCCGTAGCTGATCCCGATTATATACCTTCGGTAGTACAAAAGCCTACACTGCAGTTGTTTGATGATAACTTCGAAGATTTTTTTCAAGATCTCGATCTCCTAGAACCTACGTTTGCAATTGAAAATCTGCCCCATCCACCTCCGATGCAATCCCCTGTACCAGAAATGCCAATTTTCATTGCAACTTACCCAAATACAATTATTTTCGTTGACTCAGAACAAGCAGATGGCTACCGTCCACCAGCTCGGTTCACTGCAAATTATCCAGGCCCCATATTTGATACGGGTACATTAATCGAAATTTCAAATAATCCCAAAGAAACAGCAAAGGTTATAAAAAATAAAACGATGCATCCCATGATACCTAAAAAGTGTGACTGTAAATGTAGACGACGTTGCAATAACTTCACAGAAAAACAGCGAGAGGGTATTTGGAATGGTTACTGGAATCTTAACTATACTCAGCGCCGCCAGTTTTTGAACAAATGTGTAAAAATTGCACCAGTAAAAGAGAAATCTACATCTGTTCCTAACCCAGACAAAAAACACATTAGAAACGAGTCAAGGTATTACTACTTTTGTCTCGGGAATGAGGAGATAAATGTTTGTAAATCATTTTTCCTGAATACTCTGGGTCATTGTACTGATGGTGTTATTACCGAGCTAAGTAGAGCTTTAAAACGGAAACCCTTTTACGAATCAGTTAAAGAGAATCGAGGTGGTAAGAAACCTAGGCTATCAAGAACACCGATCGAAGACCATATCATGAGCTATAATCCGGCATTGAGCCACTAAAGGAGAAACAACGCACCGTTGACACGGTACTTGCCACGAACGCTTACGCTGCAATCTATGCACACTGACTTCATATCAAAGAATCCTGATATCAAATGTTCCGTTGAAACCTACAGAAATACTATGAAATCAATGAAAGTTTCCTTAAAATATCCCAAAGGAGACCAATGTGTTGATTGCGGAGTATTCGAGGAAAAGATTAAAAATGAAAGTGATGCATCAGCTATCGAAAGTTTACAGAATGATTTCGCTCAACACAAGATTAAAGCTGAAAAAGCTATAAAAAATTACAAAGAAGATGCGAAGAAGGGCAACGATACTATGGAACATTTTTTTTCTATGGATCTTCAGAAAGTGACATTATTGCCAGATATGCCAAAAATTAAAGATTCATTCTTTTTGAGCCGTCTAGTGGCTTTCAATTTAACATTTGCACCACTATGTAAAGATGCAAAGATAAACAGCAAGTGTGTTGTGTGGCATGAAGCAATGATGGGTCGAGATGCCAATAACATAATTGATGCACTGATGGCTTTTCTTATTTCGGAAAGAGATGTGAAAAAATTAACACTGTGGTGTGACAACTGCACTGGACAAAATAAAAATTGGTTTTTATTTACAGCGCTGGTAACGATTGTGAATTCTGAGTGTATTAATATTGATACTATCACTCTGAGATTTCTCACTAAAGGCCACACCCATATGTCTGCTGACGGCGTACATGGAAACATAGAAAAAGAAATGAGGCGTAGAGATGCAGTTTTTGATTATGATGACTACAAGTCTATTATAGCGAACTGTAGAAAGAACATTGAAATTATTGAAGTGCAAAAATCATACCAATGGGTGAAAAAGAAACGAGTTCCACGGCGTAACACAAATGACGATCCTCTCAGCCAATTTTTGCTAAACCCAGTGGTTGAAGCTAAATTCGTCAAAGGATCACGAAATCTGTTCTATAAAACAGATTTTGATGAACTTTACAAAGAACTGAACTTCTTGATGCAGAAATTTAGTGTCAACACTATCCCCCCACTTTTAGATACTATCCCTCGAGGGGTGAAATCATCAAAGAAAGATGGTATTGTTTCAAAATTGGTCCCCCTAATGCCATTGAACAGAAGGGAGTTTTGGCTGAATCTACCCACGAGTGATAACTCCATTGATTTGCAAATTGATGGTCAAATCGTTACCAATAACAACGAGTAGTTTTTTAACATTGTCATTAATAATGATTTTAGCATAAGTTTATTTTTTTAGATTTAGTTGACTGTTGAGAATTTGAGTCATGTTTTAATTAAAGAGTCCTTTGAAGTAAGTTAATAAACATCTTTTTATAAGTCAACAGGATTTTTAATTTTATTCTGCATTCATAGGTACGGACAGCCACACATCAATATAAACAAATCTGTCAAATTTCTTCAATCGATTCTCACTTTAATGTCAAATACGTTTTTCATTTGACTGATTGTAGTAACCAGCTGATGTGTGGCTGTCTGTACTTTGGGATTATTTTTTATTCTTATAAACACTAAGTACCTAAAATGAATTTTTTAGTCTACATTTACAATAGAAAATCAAATTTATAACCTAGTAAGCGGACTTACTAAGTTTTGATATTGTTTTTCCAGTCATATTTGGGTAAATTCACAAATAAAAATAAAGTATAAGCGATTTAAGTGTAACTATAGTTTAAAACGATTACGAGTATTGCAAACTAAAATGTCAACAATATAGCACAACTTTTCGCCAAACATCCAAATCGCTATCTCTTTTGGTTTCTTCGGGCGAACGAATCAAAGTAGCCAACACGTTTTTTGGCTCTCCTAAACATTTTTGTTGGAACGAGTTACTATGTTTTGATTTTAAGCAGCCGAGGCAGTTGGCTTGTGTATGTACGAAAAGACGTGCGCGAGGTGCAGTACAGCAAAGATGGGTCGAAAAAAAAAATTAGTGTGTACAGATATTTTGAATAATGGTACTTCTAAGTGTTTGGTACCTGAATGTATTTTTAGTTACGTTACGTTTTTTTAGTGCGGGTTACATCACAATACATCGATTGCGCGGAACCTATTATTTAATACATATATTGACGTGAGTATTTATGTATCTACCTACCTACCTAGATTTTACTAGGTACCTACCTATCTAATATAGGTAGGTAGGTATGATCGCAAACGTGGAGAAAGCAGATGCCTTCAACGGTACCTATGGTTCTACGAAATTCCAATGCAAGCTTAACTATTATAGGTATCAACCCACTTACTTATAGTGAGCCAGGTACCTATAGGTACCTATAGGTATATTTTAAGTTATAAAATAACGTATGAGTTCAATCTAGTAAGTTTTCGTTATTACTGGCTTTTGGTGGTGTAACAAAAATAGTTATGCTTTGCAAATTTCAAAACTCACTTTCTACTTCGCTGGCCTAATGCCTACCTATTTGTCTACCTGCTAAATCTGTACAATATTTTTACTATAGCTGCAGTACCTAGGTATATAGAATATTCTTATTCTTGCTTAAGCCGCTTCTTAAACTTGTGGACTGCAAATTGTAGGAAGTAATAACATAATAATATGGCAAACAAAAGAAAAGTGTAAATGTTTGACTATCTATCTACTAACTTTTAGCTTTGTAACATGCTTCGTTCGGAGGAAGGTATGTCTGTCTGTCCTTGTTTTGTCTTGACAAGTAAGAACTATAATCTTATTAGGTACTTCCCAATCCGAATTCTTCACAATTCCAGTTCTTCACATTTCGAAGTCATCACCAAAAATAATACCGTAAACATATCCTGAATTAATACATGGACAACTAATTTTACATCTCCTTTTGCAGACGCATCATGGCGCAAATTTACTCAAACACCTACAACACATTCACAAAGAAGAATACAAAAAAGTCGTGGATCTTTTAAAATCCATGACACCTGCAAAAAATTTAACAAAAAAGCTGCAAGCTGAGCAATTGACAGTTGGCGATTTTTATATTGAATGGATGATGTTCATATTTAAGCTTACCAACATTAATACAACGCTGTCCTCAATTTTAATGGCCAAAATGAACGAAAGAGAAAAGGCATTGTTTGATAATGATGTATTTTAAAATGCAATTTTTTTGGATCGAAGATTAAACTCAATATTGACGAGAGATCAACAAAAAAAAGCGAAAGAAAATTTGTTAAAACTGTATATTAGACACTTTGGAAAGGAAAACAGACCAGAAAAAAACACCTCTATACCGATTCCTACTTCAGACGAAAGAGAAATAAATGAAGCCAGAGGCGAACTGGAAGATTTTTTAAATACACGCTACATTAACAGACACGAAGATTTATCTATGTTACTGCTCAGGAACGAGGACACTGATCTAGTTAACAGTTTGAAGCAATCAATAAACAATTTCTTAAGAGAACCACTACTGAAATCTACCGAAAATGTTATAACCTACTGGGAAAATTCACGATTTAAGTTCCCATTTCTATATAAATTGTCATTGATTGTACTTGCTGCGCCAATGACGCAAGTAAGTGTCGAGAGACTATTTTCTTCCCTAAAGTTTGTAGTTTCAAACTACAGATTATCCATGAAAGGCGATGTGATTGAGGATTTGTTGTTTATCCGTAGTAACAATATTTATAATAAAGAAACTGATAATAATTAATAACGGTGAATCAAACGAAGCACAAATGTGTTAATAATATTTAATCAAGTATTAATTATGCCAAATTTGAAATAAATAAAGTAATTCTGAACTTTTTTGTTTCACACAGCATCATCATCTAGCCCCAAAGTAAGCAGACCTTATTTTTTGTAAATACATATTATACATAGAAAACACATAGACCGAAGCCAAATATTTGCAGATCATACAAACATTTGTCCGGCGGCGGGAATCAAACCCGCAACCTTCTGCGCCACAGAGGTCGTCATTATCAATATTAAATAATATAATATAATATATGTCAATATTACAATTTATGTGAAATACAACTATGCTGTAATTAGTGAACAGTGTAATCGGATGGTGAGTTGCTCTTGTATTGCAAATACACCAGCTGAGATTCTTTACTATGTTGGTACTTTTTAATGAATAAAAATGTGATTAGTGGGTGAATTTCAACAAGAGATTTTTATGTGTCATTTCGGTGGATTTTTTATATTTCAATGCTATCTACATATTTTTAATGACAAATAAAACTTTAGCCTATTTTATAACATTGTGCGTGAGTGGACATCAAATATCATCAAAAGTTACATATATATTTAAGGATGAATTTTTAAGAGTCCACTGAAATGAAAAGTGTCTACCGAAATGATAAAAATTACCACCGAAATGATATACTGTGCACCGGAATGAAATAAATCCACCGAAATGATACAGCTAAGAACAACCGTGCTGGGCAGCCAGGGTTCCGTACTTTCTTAGTTTTGATTTCCACAAATTTAAGATAAACACTGAGACGGGACAGTACACAGTTATTTTAATATTATCATTAATATACAGATATTACAGTTAATATTACATATATCATTCTTTGAGGTTAATTTATTATGATATGAATGAATTGTTTCTTTACTTTTATAACCTTTCGTAATTTTTCTGGTTTTTGTTGTGCTAAAATGTTCGAAAACTTTATCATAATTGCTGGTATATAAATAAATATTTTTGTTTGTTTATGAACTAATACATTTTCAAAAGAGTGAACGAAGCGTGATTAGAAAGCTTAAAGTTTCTGATTAATATGATGGCTGTATTTGTAAGTTATGCCATTAATAGTAAATACATAATGTCTACCTATTGCACTAAGAGAAAAATGCTAGGTATAATTTAGTTAAATTGGTAACGAGACGAGAATAGTGTTTCTACAGGTATATAAGTAAAACTTCTAAAATTAAATCAACTCTTATATTTTTAAAACACAATAAATGAATAAGAAACATTATAAAAATATCTTAGTAGTAATAGCTTAGTACTTTTAATCCTTTTACATTATAAACGTATGAAACATAACAGAAACCTGAAATTGAGATCACGTTATTCTTAAATTACTACAACATTAGAGAAACGTACATTACATATCTAAATAGAAAAAAAAACCAACAGAGTATTGTTTTACCTAAGTACTTATGCATAATTGCGAATTATAGTTACTCCAATAAAACAGTATTTCTGGGTACGTATTTACGAGTAGGTTCAAGTATGTAGCTTAAAAAGATTAATTTTTCATTATGTTACTTTAAATCACACAATTATTTCTCAAATTCACTAATCAGCCTCTTTTTATGACTATAAATATAGGTTTTTAATTTAGATATGTACCTACTAAACAAGTCTTCTTTAATTATCACACCACAGCACGTCTTTACTATAATTATTTTAGTCATCAGTCTTCTTTAATAAGTTTAACTTACTACCTAAAAAAAGTCATGCCATTAAATGACAGCAAATATTTAAAAAACTAAATAAACAATAACGAAAATCAAAAAATATCCGAATCAAAAGAGGACGAAGACGAAGATAATCTTCTTACCTTTCTCTTATTGGCTGTAATCATTATTTCTTCTTCGCTGTCAATATTTCTTGTCTGTTCATAGTTTTCAATAAATTCGGTATCGTGGTTTTCAAAAAATGAACACGATGGAGTGCTGAATTCAGTAAAGTTTTCATATTTTTCGAGCAATGATTTGGGTATTATTGATGATTCCTGTTCATTCTCTCCTTTTTGATTATTCATTCCATCAAAGGAGTGGGATGTTGAGGGCTTAATAATTTATATTTCAATGTTTGTGATGGAGTGTGTGTGTGGTTCATGTATGACACCTTTCCCTTGTAATTTTTTGGAAAGATTCTTTTCATTGGATGACTTGGGACGTAGTACTAGTTTTTCTGATAGTTGAATTGGACGCAGATGTGCTTTATTTGTATTATTTGCAAAATTCGTTGATTCAATCCCAGTGAAGTCATGAAATAATTTCATTTCATCTAATAGTTTCATTTAGGCATTCTCTTTCAATACAGGACAGATGTCGAAGTGCCAAACGGTTTCCTGACTCTTTAGACCAAACAACTTGGTGAACTTTCATAGTTCCAGGAAAAGTCTTTAAGTTCTTGGGCAAAAGCCAATCTTTTTCTGTCACCTGATAATCTTCAACTGTTTCAATTTTGACACCTTTAACATAACACTGTAGTTTTTGTACCAGTGATTAAATATTGGTAATGTCATGTTGATATGAGACTTGTTTATCTTGTTCTTTTTATTACTCCGCCCACTCCATCTGCTGCGCTTTTTCCATGACCACACTCACAATAGTTCCAAATTATGTGGGTCAGCATCGGACAATAGGAGGATAACTGAGTCATTATATATAATATATTTTTATTCCTGTATTGCGCAGATGGTGAGTCAGAAATAATGTAAAGATTACGAACCAGAGGAGCAGTTATCTCAATTTCTCGCAAAACAGGAATGAGGTGTGCCCATACTGCAGCAGCATCATGCCTCAAAGAGGTACTTACAGTACAAAATGACTGAGTTTTGCAAGTTTCGTTGTCGAGTTTGAAATATATTACGACAGTATGCAAAGTGAACTGTTGTCTGCTACCACCAAAATGAAGGGATTGAATTTCGGATCCATATTTGGCATTATAATTTTCACTGAAATCAATATGTATAATACAGTCTTCCTTAGTCATATTTTGTTTTAACATTTTGAAAGCTTGATTTTGATTTTTATTATTGACGCAATGTTTAAGGAATAGTTTCAGACTATCTTCAAATTTTTTTATTAAATCTAGTGGTTTCACCCAACTCCTTATCTTTTCAACTTTAATAGCAGATTTTTCCACATTATTTTTGACGTATATGTGGGATCAGAATGTATGGATGTATCCGAATGTATTATGAAAGTGAGATGTTTGACAGATGATTGTGTGATAGTATCGGAACGTAAGAAACATTGATGAATGTGAATTGGAACGGTTTGAATGAATGAAAAGAGTGAATTTAAGATGTCTGAACGAACGGGTGAAGAGAGGCTGTGGGGAGAACGATGTTGTAACGACGAGACGACGAAGTGTAAAATGTACGACCTAATTTAAGAAGAAATAAAACGCAAGAAGTGAATAAATAAACTGCATTTAATTTTGCTTCCGCATCCCACAACTTTGGGGGCTCGTCCGGGATCGGGGCAAAAAAAATAAATTTTCACGACGAACACGCACGGCGGCAACCGGTGTACCACGAGGCAAGAGGTTATATATTTTCATTTGACGACGCACAACGACGAACTACGGAATCAACTACTACAACTTTTTCTCTGCTTACGACGACAACGACGACGGATTACACGATGCCAAAATCTAAACGACGCAACAGCAAATACCAGTCATTTGATAATAATTCGGAAGACGAAAATGGCGGTGCGGCAGAGCAACCTAACCTAGGTACGCAGGGCATGCTTCACCTCATGGAGGATTTAATTCCTAAATATGACGGCCAGGATCGGACGTATCCAGTGCGGCAGTGGATCCAAGACATTGACGATAATGGTGATATTTTCAACTGGTCCGCGACTCAAAGGCTCCTGGTGGCGCGGCGATCTCTCACGGGTACGGCAGCGCTTTGGATACGCGCGGAGAAGACACATAAGACATGGGACGATCTCAAATCTGGAATCGGGAAGGAATTTTCTGATAAAATTGACATAAAAACGGTACATGAACTGATGAGCAACCGAAAGAAGAAGCAAGGTGAGTCTTGTCTTGACTATATGCTCACTATGAAGGAGTTGGGGAAAAGAGGAAAAATGCCTGACTACGTAGCCATAAAATACATTATAGACGGCATCCCTGACTATGAGATAAATAAAGTCATGTTGTACGGAGTCACAACTTACACTGAACTCAAAGAAAAGTTAAAGATATATGAACTGTTAAAGGAAAAGATGAGTAAGAGGCAGCCTCAACCATCCATGAAAGCAAAACAACCCGGAAGCTCAAGTAATTCCACGGGGCTAAGGTGTTACAACTGCGGGGAGCGGAATCACAAAAGCGAAGATTGCCCGCAGAAGAGGCAAGGCAAGAAATGCTTTCATTGCAATGAGTATGGGCACATATCTCCAGAATGCCCACGAAAAACAGCTGAAAAAAACTCATCAAATTCCAAGGTGGAGTCGAACACGTGGCCTTCAACTTCACGCAATGGCGGGAACGGAAATGGAAACAGTTCAAAACGATCATTTATCACTTCAACGGCGGCGGCGATAGGGGGCGCAGCGATCGGTGACATTGACAGCTGTTCATTCAACGGCAAGATGGCGGCGGTCGAAAGGTGTCATGGCGACGATATTGACGTCTTCGATGTAAACAAACAAAACAATGACGAACTTTGCGGCAAAAATAAGCCCATCAAGTGGGTAAAGTTGTTGTGCGGTTATAAAATAAGTTACGGAGCCGATAATAGTGCGGTCGTAGATATAGGTTGCGGAAACAATGCTCTCGTAGATTCGGGTAGTGAAATTAATCTAGTTTCCAGTGACTTTTACAACGAAATAGGGGCTCCTGAGTGCGTGCACGAGAACAATATAACGCTTACGGGTCTAGGGTGTGCAACGGTGCAAACCCTAGGAAGTTTTTCTACGAGTATCGAGATAGACAATCGCAAATACGATGGCGTGCGGTTTCATCATTCATAGAGACACTATGCCTTATAAAATAATATTAGGGCACGAGTTTTTGAGTAACGTGATTACTGTTATGAAAGATGGTTGTGTGTGGTTCAAACCGAGTGATTGGATCAGTCAGATTGAGTGTTTTCCATGTTCAGTTGACTTTATAGGTCATATAATGGATAAAGAGGTCAGACAAGAGGTGGCCAGGTTGGTAGATGAGTATCAGCCATGCCAAGTGAAGGAATCTCCACTCAAATTGAAAATCACACTAAAAGATGACATCCCAGTAGCATCACGACCACGGCGAGTTTCTCCCAAGGAACAAGACGAAATTGATAGTCAAATAAGTGACTGGCTTGAACAAGGCATCATTCGGGTAAGTTTTTCTGAATATGCTAGTCCACTGGTTCTTGTGAGGAAAAAAGATAGAAAGTTTGAATTTAATGTAGAACATAGAGAGGTTTTCAAGATTCTCAAAGAAAAGTTGGCAACTAAACCTGTCTTGAAAATATATGACCAAAAGGCTGGAACAGAGCTACATACTGATGCTTCTAGTGTGGCATACGCTGCTATATTGATGCAGAAAGACAGTAATGGTGAACTACATCCAGTACATTATATGAGCAGAAAGACGTCTGATGCTGAAAGCAGATATACAAGCTATGAGTTGGAAGCTTTAGCCATAATTGAAGGAATCAAGAAGTTCAGACATTATCTGTATGGTAGACATTTTCTGATTATTACAGATTGCAAAGCATTTCAGATGACACTCAACAAGAAAGATTTAGCAACATCCACTAGAGTAGTAAGATGGATTTTGTTCCTACAAGATTATGACTATGAGATTAAACACCGAGATGGTTCAAAAATGAGACATGCTGATGCTCTTAGCAGAAACCCATATGTGGCAACCATATTTTCTGACTTGCAAAGCGATTAACGACGCGCCCAAGAAAGTGACGATGGATTGAAGGCGATTATGGAGATTCTTCAAGATGAAAAGCCATACAATGACTTTTACATACACGGAGGTGTGCTGTGCAAGGGACAAGAACAATGTGTAGTGGTTCCACAGAAGATGGAATTAGAAATTATCAAAAGAGCCCATGAGAATGGTCATTTTTCAAAGAAAAAAACAATGGAATTGATTGGCAAAGAATATTATATCTCACAACTGGGGAAAAAAGTGGAAGAATTTATTGCTACATGCATACCATGCTTATTAGCATCAAGAAAAAGCGGAAAACAGGAAGGGTTCTTAAATCCCATTGATAAAGGTGATAAACCACTGGACACACTCCATATTGATCACATTGGGCCTATGACGGAAACACATAAGCAGTATAACTATATACTTACTGTGGTCGACGTTTTCACCAAGTTTGTGTGGTTATTTCCAACAAAGACTACATCAACCCAAGAAGTATTGAATAAGATGCAGGTTTATCAACAGACGTTTGGGAACCCAAAACGAATTATTTCAGACCGAGGTACAGCTTTTACAAGCAACGACTTTAGCAACTTTTGCAAAGATGAAAATATTGAACATATCAAGATTACAACTGGAGTTCCACGTGGAAATGGGCAGGTGGAAAGAGTCCACAGAACTTTGATAGCAGTATTGACTAAACTTTCCATAGAAAAACCCACCCAATGGTACAGGTTGGTGAGTAGAGTTCAAAGGGCACTGAACAGTACATATCAACGAAGTATCAACACTACACCATTTGAACTACTCATTGGCACCAGGATGAAAAGAAAAGAAGATATTGAACTTTTGGAATTGCTTATGCAAGAGGAAAGAAGCTGTTTCACAGAAAATAGAGACATACTGAGGATGAACGCCAAAAAACAAATATTGGACATTCAAGATGAAAACAAGAGGAACTACAACAGAAAGAGGAAGTCGAGCAAAACCTACAAAGAGGGAGACCTAGTTTGTATCCAGAGAACCCAGTTTGGAACTGGCATGAAATTGAAGCCAAAGTTCTTAGGACCATATAAAGTCGCCAAGGTCAAAAGAAATAATAGGTATGATGTGGAAAAAGCTGACACTCAAGCAGAAGGACCTAATAAGACCACTACATCCTCTGATCACATGAAACCATGGCCAGACTATGTTAGTGAATAAACTGGAAAAGGTTAGTTTTTGTTCCATTTAGAGATAGAGCAAAAGATGATGAATAAATGAATGTTTTCTACCCACTCTACTTATACTATTAAGATGTAATAAGATGCCCTAATACAATGTATTGTTTCTGTAAAATTAACTGTAAAGTTGTGTAACATTTCTAAAAAATTGTTATGCTATGTTGTGTACACCTACCTAAGATGTTATGTGCATCTACTTCTGTATATTTTCATTTACTTTTCTGTGTAAAGCATGCTTAATGATAATGATGTAGCAAATGTTTAATTTAGATGTAAGACTTTGTAATAAGTTGAACTAGTTGTAAGTTGTATGTAAGAATTGTATGAGTAAGAGATTGTATGAAAGATGTTGTATGGGACGTCTGAGGACAGACGAATGGCAGGAGGGCCGAGAATGTGGGATCAGAATGTATGGATGTATCCGAATGTATTATGAAAGTGAGATGTTTGACAGATGATTGTGTGATAGTATCGGAACGTAAGAAACATTGATGAATGTGAATTGGAACGGTTTGAATGAATGAAAAGAGTGAATTTAAGATGTCTGAACGAACGGGTGAAGAGAGGCTGTGGGGAGAACGATGTTGTAACGACGAGACGACGAAGTGTAAAATGTACGACCTAATTTAAGAAGAAATAAAACGCAAGAAGTGAATAAATAAACTGCATTTAATTTTGCTTCCGCATCCCACATATATGCTTTTATTCTTCTCCCAACCCCAATACGCTATGTTCACTTCATTATTAAACTCTTGGTAATCAATGTGTCTATTTTTACAGCTTGAGCATATTCTTTGCAAACAATCGATGTTATCTTTACTACAACATAGGCAACTTAAAACGTCGGATATTGTATTTTCTTTGATAAGGCGGTTTCTCTTCATAGACTCAATCAAAAGTTTCATATTTTCGTGCTTTTCACATAGGCATGTATTTTGGAACTGGCATGAAATTGAAGCCAAAGTTCTTAGGACCATATAAAGTCGCCAAGGTCAAAAGAAATAATAGGTATGATGTGGAAAAAGCTGACACTCAAGCAGAAGGACCTAATAAGACCACTACATCCTCTGATCACATGAAACCATGGCCAGACTATGTTAGTGAATAAACTGGAAAAGGTTAGTTTTTGTTCCATTTAGAGATAGAGCAAAAGATGATGAATAAATGAATGTTTTCTACCCACTCTACTTATACTATTAAGATGTAATAAGATGCCCTAATACAATGTATTGTTTCTGTAAAATTAACTGTAAAGTTGTGTAACATTTCTAAAAAATTGTTATGCTATGTTGTGTACACCTACCTAAGATGTTATGTGCATCTACTTCTGTATATTTTCATTTACTTTTCTGTGTAAAGCATGCTTAATGATAATGATGTAGCAAATGTTTAATTTAGATGTAAGACTTTGTAATAAGTTGAACTAGTTGTAAGTTGTATGTAAGAATTGTATGAGTAAGAGATTGTATGAAAGATGTTGTATGGGACGTCTGAGGACAGACGAATGGCAGGAGGGCCGAGAATGTGGGATCAGAATGTATGGATGTATCCGAATGTATTATGAAAGTGAGATGTTTGACAGATGATTGTGTGATAGTATCGGAACGTAAGAAACATTGATGAATGTGAATTGGAACGGTTTGAATGAATGAAAAGAGTGAATTTAAGATGTCTGAACGAACGGGTGAAGAGAGGCTGTGGGGAGAACGATGTTGTAACGACGAGACGACGAAGTGTAAAATGTACGACCTAATTTAAGAAGAAATAAAACGCAAGAAGTGAATAAATAAACTGCATTTAATTTTGCTTCCGCATCCCACATATATGCTTTTATTCTTCTCCCAACCCCAATACGCTATGTTCACTTCATTATTAAACTCTTGGTAATCAATGTGTCTATTTTTACAGCTTGAGCATATTCTTTGCAAACAATCGATGTTATCTTTACTACAACATAGGCAACTTAAAACGTCGGATATTGTATTTTCTTTGATAAGGCGGTTTCTCTTCATAGACTCAATCAAAAGTTTCATATTTTCGTGCTTTTCACATAGCATGTATTTCGTGCATTCACATTTGGTTGAGTGACCCAGAAAGGCTTCATTCTTGAAAATGTTGAATAGCTAGCTTATCGGTGGTTCTCCTGATTCCAAATATTTCAAGTGTAAATTTTTAAGTGTGTCTGTCAATAGTCTCTTTTGTTTTTTTAATCCATGTCTAGATATACCTAGTGTCATTTTTTCCAGGACACAGTGTTGAATTTTCATCGTCTCCTAAAAATTTCACAACCCTCCCGAGAGTTCGATTTTTTTCCTTATCAAGTTTTATGACTTTTACTGCTGGTTTTTCTCCTTTTTGGGTACTTTTCTTCAAAATCATATAATTGCTTTGTAGTCTGTTTTTGACACCTTTTTTTGAACATTTCTTTTTCCTTAGAGACCTGTAATAATTTGTTTTGTAATTCTGTTATTAACTTAGTTTTAGTTCTTTGATATTTTCGAAATTTGTCTTTAAGTCCTCGCTTGAATTCTACAGATGTAATTGACGAGTCTGAAACAGGGCTGTTGGGGCATAATGTTGACTCGATACTACTTAGATTTGGTGGACATGTTATTTGTTGTACGCCACTTGGTTGTACACAATGAGTGCCAGTTACTACATTGTCATCAATATGATGTTGAATATTGGAACCGATTGTACTATCGCTATTCATTGGCAAGCAGCGCCGACACGAAGCTGGATTGCCTTGACGAGAAGTGCTTGGACCAGGATTGCTATAGTCAATATCTACAAAATTTTGATACGTTGATAGCGGGGTTTGTCGTGGACTGCTTGTGTATACCCGATGAAAGCTTCTTGCTTCTGTAGTACTAGAACGTTTAATTTGGATGTTCGTACTAATACTATTGCTATTCAATCGTAAGCTGCGCCGTAAAGAAGGCAAGAAGGAACTGTGACAGGAAGTGCTTAGTCCAGGACTATTATTATCACTTTGATTTGGTAAAGATTTATCGGACTCATCTTCAACGAGATCCCCAATTATCTCATCCAGAGGGTTAGCACGAGCCGCTACAGGAGCTGGAGCTGCTCTATTTTTTTTCTTTCGTAATAAGCAGCAGCACTTATTTTGTTTTTTCTTCTTAGGATTTTTAATTTTTTAGGGGTCATTTCATGCCTTAAAACAATTAATCCCGCTGCTTTTCTTCTGGCATACCTTTCTCTGTCTTTTCTCAAAAACTCTTCGCGTGAAACTTCATTGCTCTTAATTCTCTCTTTTCTTCTTCTTTCATACAACCTCCTTTTTTCCAACCTTTCTTCTCTAGTCTGTTGCTTAGGCCGCGGCATCCTAAAATCAACATACACGCTTTTCAATTTTCTTCTTTCTCATATCCACACACATTGTACTAAGTTTCTATAAAATACTATACCTTCAGACACACCACGCGCACACACACTAGCTGGACTCTTTCGCTTGCATCGACTCAGACACACACTCTCACAGGCAATTTCTCATCACATATCTCTCATGTTATATCTTTTAAAATTTAGAAATTTTGTTTTACTCATAATAAATGATAAAAACATAAGGGTAAGTGACCTATAGTGAAGGTAAACCCTCGAAATAATTATTTTGTTGAAAATAAAATTAGTAGGTATAATAATCTACTCTGTGGTGACTCACACACTCATCACATTATCGTTGAGCCGAACAAATGTGTATCTAAAGTATATACATGTACTAAAACTACATAGACGTATATATTATATATCTTAAACAGAAATATTACACAGCAAATACTTCCGAATAATCTTATCTACACTCTAGGTAAAAGTCAATTACATAACCATGACTTTGTATTTGACACAAGGATCTCTAAAACTTTATGGTTTTATCATTTCGGAGATACATTTCATTCCGGTGGACTGTAATTAGTATAACAGTCCACCGAATCCACTGAAATGATAAAACTGAGATGATAAAATAGAGGTAATTTCTACATTTAACTCCGAAATAAAATTATTAAAAAAATATGAACACTACTCAAACAAAACAGCACTTACGGCAAATTTAATACAAACCGTTTTCCACCCTGAAGGGAAGAAAACGATTATTTTAGGTCTGGCCGAGGCTAGACCTCTAGGAGATATCTTTCTTACCTTCGTATGCTCATGTCCTTTCAATTACCTGTTCCAGCCATGTCTTTGAGAGTGTTCTACAGCAGCAAGGCAGCGGGGAGGTGTGTATGTCGATACCTCACCTCCCCCCGCGCGAAGTGCCGGGGGGGGCGAGCACGCCGCTAGGCGATCGCGCGCCCTTTCCTTTTAGTACCTTCTATAAGCCGGCTAGGCCTTACTGAGGTCTAGCCTCGGCCAGACCTAAAATAATCGTTTTCTTCCCTTCAGGGTGGAAAACGGTTTGTATTTGAGGTCGCCTCGGCTAGACCTCTAGGAGAGATGTTTGTTTTCTGCCGGCACTAAAGCAGCGTACTGTGATAGATGAACAAAGGGAGTATAATGACCGAGGATACCGAATAATACCTCAGAGTAGATGGGTTATTCATTTATTAGTAAGTAATACCACTTAAAGTAACTACATATAAATCAGCTGGGTACATTACATGCAAAACAGTTTAATCTAACAGTGTCATATAGGTAACGCCCAATTTTAATCAAATAGGGTTGAAAACCCCGTTCAAAACGTTAGAATTAGCACTTCGTGACCTTTCCACGGATTTACAATAATGTTTAAAAAAATTCTCTGACCCTCTCCAGTTCCCCCGGCTGAGAATCTGATCTAACGGAACATTGTTTTGAAAGTCGCTTGACGCTACCGCTGATCGTATTGACCCTGGACCACATTCTATACCTAATTCTCTAAAAGGTGCTTTTAACCAACCTGCAATAACAGTTCTCGATGCAGCTTTTACTTCCCCTCGCGTAGTAATGAACAAGTTGTGCAACCCAATTCGCGCTTTTCTCCTTTTCTCTGAAATCTGGATCAAGTGCTTCACCCATATTACCAAGCTCAAAGCAGGATCCCCCGAACAGTCCAAATGCCATCCAGATTGCCGGTGATTAGCATTATCAGTCTTTGAGCCAAATCTTGGCCAAAAGGTGATCGACTTTTCTGCTATGTGACAGTGTCCCTCATCAGTATTAAGAAGAGTTAAATCATGAATTCGCCTACCCGAGGCCAGAAGAAGAAGCAAAGCCACGTGGCGGGATACTTGATACATGCTACGACAAAGGGGTATATTGGACTTCAACCACTCTACCATATCCCAAGTATTCCAAATTGAAGATCTATGCACCGCGTTTGCAGCTTTTTTAATAGCTAATGCTTTGAGCATCGTAGTTACCAATGGATGGATAGACAAACGTTGCTCCTGCATTGGATCGGATAAGGATACTATCACCGACTTATGGACTAAAATTGTGGAATAAG
Organism: Perizoma flavofasciatum; assembly: GCA_958496245.1. Lineage (NCBI taxonomy): Eukaryota > Metazoa > Arthropoda > Insecta > Lepidoptera > Geometridae > Perizoma > Perizoma flavofasciatum. Next base: position 995,559 of record OY292439.1, on the reverse strand, counting down.
CTAAGTTCTTAATTCGTGACAAAAAACTTAAGTAGGAAACCAACTGTTGTGGTCGAGGACAGCCAGGATTTGCCCCATCTTGCTTACACCACTCGACCCACTGTTTCCAAGCTGAACTATAAGTACGCCAGGTCGACTCACGCCAAGCCGCCTGAAGAAGTTCTATATCATTCGGGTCCAAACCCAGTGTTAGTTTACTCCACCCCGTATTTTCCAAACCTCTAAACAAAGATTCTGCACATTCGGTGGGGGTAGTTTGGTCGAGAGGTCGACTAAATAATGACTGAGATGGAAAATCTGAAATGGTGCCTCTAAGGCTCTCCGTCTCAAGTCGGCTCTCCAGAAGACTTTCTCCCAACGAGGGACTACCATTAAAAATGTCCCCGATGACTTGTTGAGGTGCTGCAGCACTCTTGGGATTAGCGGCGGAGGGGGGAAGACCCAGGCCAAACGAAAATGCCAAGGCCGGCTGAAGGCGTTTATAAACAGAGCTCTCACGTCTTCTACCTCTAGTGACACGTAATGCGGAACTTCCTTTGACTGAGTAGTGGCGAATAAGTCGACTTGAGGAATCCCCCACTTGGTAAAAATTCGGTTGGTTATTTCCTTCTTCAGATGCCAATCTGGAAGGAGAGTTCCTCTGGAAAGACTGTCTGCGATCGCATTGTAACGACCCGGAATATAAAAAGGATGAAGTGTTACCTCTAAGCTAGTTGCCAATAATAATAGCTTTCTCGTTAACTCCAAAAGAATGACAGACCTTGTTCCCCCTTGACTGCGGATGTATGACACAACGGTTTTGTTGTCCGACTGTACCATAATCGATTTCCCTACTACAACGTCTTTGAAGGATGAGAGAGCTATCACTACTGCAAAGAGTTCTTTCCGGTTTATATGCCACTCTTTTTGGTCTTCTAACCACAGGCCCGCTATGTGACGATCGTCCAAGTGAACCCCCCAGCCTTCGTCCGATGCGTCCGTTGTCAAAAAGATTGTACAATCCTCTACAAAAATTCTGCCCGGGATCGTTACGTTTTCTATCCACCACTGACAATCTGCAAGGGCCTGCACCGGGACCTTGACTCTCCGAAGAGGGCAATCCTCTTTTAGTTTGCGGCTCGCCCTGTGAATATTTCTTGTAAACAGACGACCTAGTGGAGTGACAAGCGAAGCGAAACCCAGCCTGCCCAATAGCGACTTTCCCGTCCGCCAAGACCATTGGCCTTCTCTTTGAAGTATGTCTAAGTCCTTCCTTAAACGGTTTATTTTCTCCCTCGGTAACCTCTTTTCGTTTAAAGCTGTATCCCAAACGATTTCTAGGAACTCTATCTGGCTCTTGGCCCTGAGAATTGACTTCTCTACATTTATCGCCCAACCGAGATTTTGAAGTAACCCTACCGCAAATAATATTTGCCTTTCTAGGATCAGAGGGTCTGGATGAGCAAAAAGAAAATCGTCTAGATAAACAAGTACCCGTAATCCGTTTTCCCTGAGAACACTCGCTACCCAATTGCTGACGCGGGAAAACGTGAGAGGCGCACTGGAAAGCCCGAACGGAAGCGAAGTCATTTGGAAAAGTTTTCCTTTGAAAGCAAAAGCTAGATACCTCCGGTGGCTCATCTTTATCGGGATATGAAAGTATGCTTGACTGATGTCTAGCTTTACCATATAGTCGCCCTCCTGCAAAAAGCTGGGTACGCGCTGCTGGTTGATTAATCGAAACTTCTGAGGTCTCAGACAGGCATTGAGACGGCGAAGGTCGAAGATTTGACGCATCTTTCCATTTGACTTTGGGATTAAAAACATTCGCGACAGAAACCCAAACTTGGTTCGACAACGCTCTACTACACCTGCCCTTAACAAAGTCTTTATTTCCACTGCCATGTTTGATGTCGCTTCCGTCGCAAATCTTTTTATCAGTAATTTGTTGCGCAGGGGAACTGATGGGGGCTTTACAACAAACGGTATTGAATAACCTGAGATTATCTTTAAAATAGGTGCCGGAGCTCCCAATTTTCTCCATTGATTCAGGTAATCCATCAGTTGTCCCCCTCGAAAACCGTCAATACTTTTTAGGTTTCTGACGATAACGTTGCTCGGTCCCTCCATCAGGCTTTCGGTGGTGTTTCTTGGACTGGGACCGCGTATTTGAAGAGCACTTGGAGCGCGCTCCCTGGGTTGATGCGCCCGTTGCCGATGAACGAGAACGCCACGTGGAGTGCTTGAGTTTTGATTGATTCTTTGGCCTCCGAAAAAAATCGTCTTTCCCGCCATCGCCTACTCGCTTACGTGGGACCCTCCAGGCTCGTGAGAGAAATATGGCTGAAACTCCACCGTGATCTTTTTAAAAACCTGGCAAGACTCTTTCATCAAATAGGTGGGTCTTCGAGGGTGGGATTTGATGCAAGGCAGTCTTTAAAGCGTCATTCTTAGCTTTGAAAATCTTACGGCGAAACTCGATCGTTTCAGCTCGATGACCACATGCAAACTGCAGCAATGTGTCGGAAGCTGCCTTAAATTTTGAGCCCTCTTCAAAAATTCTTGCCAAATCTTGAGCCGCTTCCGGGAACTTAGTCGCTACATCTTTCAGTTGCTCCGCTAAGGCCTTTCTTTCTTTCAGCAATCCATGAACAAAGGCCCCGAGCAGACCATCCTGTTTTTCGAGTCGCTCCATTGAAGGAGTTCCGTGTTTATTTTTAGAGCACTGAAGACGGGAGAAGCCAACAGGCTCTTCTCTACCTCTTTGTATCTAATCCGATACCACGATGGACTACCAAAACGATGGCAAGCTACCCCTTCTTCTTCAATTTGAGGGTCGGGCACCGGAACCAAAGGTTCTGCCTCTTTTACTGTAGGCCGGAACTCGAATCTTTCTTCAACTTCGGCGAATTTAGACTTCACGGGTGACAGATCCAAATCCATCACTAACTTGGGAGGCTTCCATGAAGATTTCGATGCAGAGTCTGCCGCCGGCAGATTTACCCAATCATAACCCAATTTCGGCGGCTGCCATGACCTTGAGGGTCCTGCAATAGGCGAGGAGTCTCTGGACGGGGTGTACTCTCTCTCTCCCTCTGAATCAAACTCAGAAGATGCCTCTCCATAACTGGACCAGTCTTTCGCCCCTGATCTCTTTCCTGGCTCTAAAGATTCAATCCTCTTTGAAAGGTTTTCAAACATCCCTCCAATTTTCTGCTCCAACAAGTCTATCTTTGACATTTTTTGACGACCTGAAACCTCTAACGCTGAGCCACGCCGCTTCCGACTTCGACCACTTTCTGAGTCCGAGCTGGCGATTGATAATGCCCTCCCTGCCTCCCTCTGTGAGAGAAGCAAGGGCTTTAGCGGAGCCACCGCCTTGTTGAAGATCTCTGTCTGGGCAGCTGAACCCCTGATCTTATTAGCTACTACTGGTGGTCCTATGACTAGTGCTCTCGTAAACGCCCAATCCAACAGCTTCATTTTAATCTTCTTAAACATCTTTTCCGACACCTCCACTGCTTCAGGAAAGAAAGCTTGAACAAGCTCCACCGTTGGAAGAGCGAACCGAAGCTTGTTAAGCAGCTGAGGGTCGATCTCTTCTCCGAACACCTCCTCCTTAGATGAACGAACTACCCGCCAATTCATCCAACCCTCCGGCAGATGCTTCTGAGCCAAGAGCTTAACTCGCTCCAAGACATTGTTTTCCTCTTCCAACTCAGCCTCCTCTTCCAAAAGATCACCCAAGGTGATCAGATCGCCGCCAAGTGCCATCTACAACAAGCAACAACAATAAAATGATCACCTCACCAAACTTTGAGCGTCACGGCTTGGTTAAAGGAAGACCGCCGCGGCTGCGGCTCGCGAGCCATTTGATAAGCTATCGCGTGGCTCGTTTTAAATACAACGACGGCTGCGGCTGCGGCTCGCGAGCCGTCTATTGAGCCATCGCGTGGCTCGTTTTAAATACAACGACGGCTGCGGCTGCGGCTGCGGCTCGCGAGCCTTCTATCGAGCCGTCGCGTGGCTCGTTTTAAATACGACGGCTGCGGCTGCGGCTCGCGAGCCGTCTATCGAGCCGTCGCGTGGCTCGATTTAAATACGACACGGCTGCGGCTGCGGCTCGCGAGCCGTCTATTGAGCCGTCGCGTGACTCTATTATTACAACAGCTGTGATTAGCGAGTTGTCGATTGAGTACGACGGCTCCAGCTGCGAGCAGTCACGCGACTCAGTTATAACGACAGCTGCGGTTAGCGAGCCGACAATTTAATGCGCTGGCTGCGGCTGCGGCTCGCGAGCCATCGATTTGGCCGGCGCGTGTTACTCGAAACAGATACGAGCACGTGAACCACGGCCGTGACATCGGGCGCGCGGATTCACGCCCCTTGTTTACAGCAGTTGTTGAGAACGAACTGTGTAATATGACAAGGGAGCTGGACAGCTACGCTTAGGTAAATTAGACAATACAATACAATAACTGATGAATACAATTTGTGCTCTCCACTATAAATAGGTAGCTACTTATAAGGAAATCGACGCCTTGACTTAACGGATAATCAAGACCACTTACTAAACCTTCTCAGAAGATTTACATTGAGCACAAACATTACACTCTAACTAAAATGAAGACACGACTGAAACAAAAACTTAATAATTATGTATCACTTACCGTTATCCGGTATATGAACCAACAAACACTACCAACAGTGTTAAAAAAAATTAGTAAAAACAAAAAAAAACTACCTCTATAACTGCACTTGTAGAAAGGACATGCACACACACTCAGTAATAAAAGCGTACTAAAAGGAAAGGGCGCGCGATCGCCTAGCGGCGTGCTCGCCCCCCCCGGCACTTCGCGCGGGGGGAGGTGAGGTATCGACATACACACCTCCCCGCTGCCTTGCTGCTGTAGAACACTCTCAAAGACATGGCTGGAACAGGTAATTGAAAGGACATAAGCATACGAAGGTAAGAAAGATATCTCCTAGAGGTCTAGCCGAGGCGACCTCAAATACACAATTTTGAAACAAATTAAACTAATCTAACACGAGTTATAACAGCCACCGAAATGAAATTATTTTTGTCCTCATATCACTGAAATGATAAACTTACTTTTTTGGCGGGAAACCGCAAGACGTTGGGACCGGTGCGTTCGCGCCGAGAGCTTGAGCCGGACTGATCCGAAATGAGTAAAGGTGAGGGGGGCGTAACAACGCAATGTTGACATGGCTATTCTACTAAAACTTACTATCCTCTGAAATGATAACTTTTTTCCAGACAAAAGTTTACTGCCTGTCAAATCCATGAGAAAGAAGATAAACAAACAAAAATAGTTTTATTTGATCGAATGTATTATAATTTAATGATTACAAAATCGATTTAAATCCATATTACGAATGTATTTGCAGGGGAAGGTATTTTATGAGCGGAATTGGGTTCAGGACAGGCCACTGTGATGATAGAATAGCACTTTGTAATTTTTTTTTTTCGTATATTAATGGGTAGTAATTTTTGTCAAGGTAGAGAAGTACTTACGCTGTTGAGAAAAAATATATAAAATTAAAAATTAGCACATTGCACTACCGTTCTCAGGTTTGCCGTGTATTTTTTTTGCTTGGGCAATTCACCCTAGTATTATTTTGTTTTTATTTTCAACTAGGTAGGTTAGAAAACATTCTGATTATCTTAATCATAAGAATGTTTTTCAAAGACATCTAAAACATCTTTCCAAAAGTTTTCTAAATTTTCATCTGAAACTTTATTTATTAAGTAACGAAACGCTACTGATTTCATGTTTCTTGAACATTGGCAGTCATTTAAACCAGTGATTTCACCCGCTAAACGAACGATGTTTATTTTCCTTTTCTTAGCATCTTCTGAAACAATAAAAAGTGGGTAAGTACACGGCTAATCTCTTATACATAAATATAATATACACATAATAAATATACATAAATATTATACTATCTACGTACTTATACCTAGATACTATAATATTTATGTAAGCAAACTTACAGGTAGGTATTTCTAGGTGCTTACCTGCGTTTGTAGATAATTTATAAATTAGTATTTTTTTTGTAAAGTAGGTAGGTAAGTGCCAATTTTAATTCAATACCTAGGTATTTATTTCAATAACAAGCGAACAAGCCTGTGAGAACTAGGCAACAAACACCTTTGGTGTCTATTATTTTTCTTTATAATCTTTTTCAAAAATGCAATGAGTATCTAGGCATGTGGCACCCATCGATCAGGCAGGGTGAGGCTTAAAATCCTACTACTATTATAAACGCGAATGTTTGTGAGGATGGATGTTTGTTACTCTTTCACGCAAAAACTACCTACTGAACGGATTTTGATGAAACTTTACAGTAATATAGCTTATACATCAGTATACATGGTATTTAGTAAGTATACCTACTACTATGCACCTATGGTAGTAGGTAGTACCTACGTCACTACTACCTTACCTACCATACATTTATTGAAACTTGCTAGGTACTTACCTACGTAGTATACTTCTATAAATCATTGTAGAACCTACGAATTATCCTACCTATTTAGTAATATATGTAGAATCATAGGCCTGCGACATAGCTTAACCACTGAAAACCGTGACGACCGACGTGGCGCGGTGGGCGAAGGCCCGCCTGCGACACAGGAGGTTGTGTGTTCGATTCCCGCCCTGGGACAAATGTTTGTACGATCTGCAAATATTTGTTCTGGGTGTTCTGGGTATTTTCTATGTTTAATAAAAAAATATGTATTGTATTAAGTATATCAGTCATCCATAACACAAGCTCTGCTTAGCTTGGGGCTAGATGATGCTGTGTGGATTGTCCAGCATTATTTATAAAAAGCCGAAACCAACATACGTGCCTTCCAGGCACGGAAGCGCTCGGATTTGAATGCCACTAAGCGGTCATCCATCTAAATGCTGACCGGACGAAGGGTTACATAATCTGATCTGTTTAGAACATAGGTACTTACCTACACCACCGCTAATGTTAAGCGAAGTTGTAGATAACTTACCCACAGAGAAAATAAACACTACGTTACAAACTTATCAGTGTTATCTTCACTATTTATTTTAGGTTTTGGATCATTTTCTGCTTTTAATTTTCGTTTCGGTGCCAAAATTGATTGGGATTCGGAATCTGCGTTATTTCCTGCCTGTAAAATTGAAATAATCATGCAAATGAAATAGGTCTTATCTGCACTAATAATAAAGAGGTAAAGAGACAATGACGTAGGTACTTACCATTCTTGTAAATATTTTGCTCAGAAAATATTTTAAAAACGATTTACATGGATCACTTATGTACTACGATAAGCACATAACTTTTATCGAATTAGTTTAAGCAAGAATAAACATGTAATTGTGTGCACTAACAAACCTATACGAGGTATACTTATTTGAAATCGCGCGACTCTGAACTGTCTGAACTGTAGATGAAGAGTGAGGCGTTGCCGCTTCTTACTTAAGAAAGAGCGTCATTATGTTAACAATTAACGGTAAATTTATTGATAAAATAATACGTAGCGTTACTTTTAATTTACCGTTAAAACGTCATTTATATAACGTTAAACCATATAACGATACGTGCACCCATAACGCTACCTTAGTTTGACATTGGTATCGTTACCACCATTTTACCGGTAATTCAAGCCCTGGTCTGCGCTTTACTTAAAAAGTCTAAAAGAGTACTCAGACATCAATCTGAATAAAAAGCTATGGGAGGAAGTTTGCATGGAAGTCGTATCTGGATGGTTGGAATTAGATCCAGAAAATAAAAGAAAACGAGGTTAGTTTCGTACATTGTATTATTTATTTATTTAAAAAAACATTTTATACTATATCGTATTGCCAAGGTACAGAGCCTTGAGGAGAAACAAAATAAGACGTTAAGTATTGTCGGACATTTATACCTCCGGTGAGGTTTCTGCCTCTGTTGTCACCATGAGATACTATATTTTCTAGTGGTGCGTTATAAAACGTGTCTTTGAATTGTATTCCATCTTTAATTCGTACGAGGTTATGTAGTACACAGCATGTTTTTATTATACCTCTAGATTCTGCAAAATCTAGGTTTACATCGAGCCCTCTATGAAATATTCGCCATTTGTTGGCTAAAATACCAAAAGTGCATTCTACCATCCGGCGAGCTCTTATGTGTCTATAATTGTAGACTTTTTTTTCATAAGATAAGCCCCTCTTAGCATAAGGACGTAAAATAGTATTGGAAAGCCCAAACGCATCATCAGCCACAAGATAAAACGGCATATTTTTCCATTATCGTCATGGGGCAATATTCTTCCATTCGGGATATTCAAAGTATTTTCCTCTAATCTTTTTCCCATATTTGAGTTTTTGAAAACACTTGAATCGCAAGAACCTCCATATGCACCAACATCAATATAAATAAATTTGTAATCGGCATCAGTCCAAGCCATTAACACCATAGAATGGTATTTTTTATAATTAAAAAATGAAGATCTAGAGTTATTTGGTTGAATTAACCGAATATGTTTGCCATCGAGGGTACCAATGACATTAGGAAAATTAGTTCGAGCATAAAATTGATCTGCAATTTGAACCCAATCTTCTTCTGTCCTTTGAGGCATGTAAACTGGTTGCATTGTTGCCCAAATTTGATCACACGTATCTCTTACGATGTTTCTTACAGTTGTTGCTCCTATTCGATATGTAAATGAGAGGGTATTGAAGCTGTTGCCAGTTGCCAGATATCTGTAAAAAAAAATACGTTATACATAAAAATATACAGGGTGTAACGGAAAGGGGGTATACACACCAAGGAAGTTTTAATCTACTCCTGAAATTAATACTTAGATTTGATCAAAGTGTAAAATATTACATAGATATTGTCACACCTTCACTCCTATCAGGCGTGGGCAGGACCAGGCGCAGCAGCTATATTTAGTTATTTTTGGCATATTTTTCTTTTTTTTAAAACTAGTTTGACTTTTTTTTAGTTAACGTTTTGTTAGACCAGTTATTTAGCGACGTGGATTGTGGAAGTTTGTTCGTCCTTCTCAATAACATTAAGTTTTTTTTTCAGATGACAAATCAAGAAAACATAGATCCACGTAACACGATTACGGAGATACATACAGTTCCAAATACCGAATTCCAAATTTTCGATCAAACGCCATTTGAAGATGTTGCGGTTGTAGAGGACTCTGAAATAATTTTGACGAATGAAAATGATGGCTGTTCCTACTGTGTAGTAACTGATGAAAGCCGTTTGCAAAACAACAACTATGAAAACTTTGATTTTAAGAAACTAATAGAACATCAAGATCGTATCAGCAAATCAAAATCAAATATTGCAATACCTGGTAGAGACTAACAAAGAACGAGGCGAGATGTTGGAAAACCAAAAAAAAAATCTTGCTAAAAATGGCCAGCCTTTCAGTTCAAATTGATACATTGCAGCTTAGTTGCCAAAACGGAATGGAAGTGACTTCCTTGGGAGCTTCAAAAGGCAAAACTGAAAATACGGCTTTCAGTTGGAAACACATCAACAATATTGAAGAATTGAAGAGTCTAGAAAACTTATTATCTGATGAGAATGCTAGAGAGCGTCTGAAAAGCACTCTTGCTGTAGTGTGCAATTCGGGAGGAAAAGGTATTGATTGCGCGTACATACTGATCGATGTCATGTTCTCCAGAGAATTCTTGACACAATGCTCCTGGAGCGGGAGTAGTAGGAGCGATGGGATTAAAACTAGCTTGAAATGCTATAAGAACGTTGTCTCATTTTTTTGGCACATGATTTGAACATGGGATTACAGATTTACCATGACCGATAACGAGATTTTTTTCAAAAACGTTTTGAAAAATGCCAATAAAAGGAAAATAGCAAAACGCGAAAGAGCATCTACATCACGAAAACGTACCAAGACGCTAGACAAAATAGTCACCAATAAGACTACAGAAACAAATGCGATGAATGAAGAACCCGGCGAAAATGGATTAAACGAAAATGATGAAACTATGACAGCTGCAGGTGACTTCCAAAAAATACCCGAGTTCTACGATGAAGATGAGTCCTTATGTTGATAAAATTAATTATAGTATACGTACAATCAGCCTTAGAAAAATATAGGCGACAAAGATATACAAAATTATCAGATGGTCATCCAATATATTAACGTAGTCAGAATAGGCAAATTGAAATTTTCTCACATTATTGCGTATTTTGTAAAATTGTTGTAAGCATTTAAAGTGGTCAATAAAATCTTAGCAACACAGTTTCTAATATTTTGTCAGATTTCAAGTTATCCTTGACAAAACTTGCAATCTGACATAATATTGGAAACGGTAGATTGACCATTTTGTATGCTTACAACAATTTGCGTATACCAACTGCTTCATATGAATGAATCATATTTTTTTCTACCATGGTGTCAACATTTTTCTGGTGCCGACTACCTACACATTCATCACCATCATCATCTCCCAGTATTCGCTATCATTTTCTAGTGTTTTAATCGAAATTTCGCTAGGTGTTTGCAATAAAGTACGGGGATCACTTGGCAAAATTTTGTCAAACCTCTCATTTATGATTAAAAACAAATCTCTTAAAGCTGTGTGGCTTATATTTTTTTCTATTGCCCAAACCCTTAGTTTTTCACCAAAATCGAGATTTTTCGAATATTCATTCGGTTCCTCCACTTCATCACCACTACTAAATGAATCTACATCTTCTATGTCTCCTGTTTCACGATTAGATGTAAAAGTATTTGTTAAATTACTGACGGAACCCAATTCAACATTTTCACAGACTCCTGCTTGACCACTTTCAGTATCAGTATTACTTTGGTCCACATTTTCTTGTGGAAACTCTTTTTCTTCATCTAATACTTTACAATTTAGAATAGTTTGATATTCTTTTGACAATTTCCGTCTATTTCCTCCAGTCCACTTCCGATAATTCCACGAATTTCTTTTCATTTCTGTGATTACGTACGCGTATCAGTCAATCAATACCAGCTCTAAAGAAGTGGTCAATAACTCAATAATTCAACCTAATTTAATAGCGAGGCTATATTTAAGACTATACGATCTACAAAAGCGTCATATATTTCACTTTTACGCTTTTAGGTAACATAATATGTTTTTTTGGATTCTCAAGCATCCTGTGTTAGGAGAGATTACATTAGCGCCGTTATAGAACGAACATCGTCAGTAGTTGCTATTGTTGAACCTCTAGTGTTTTAAAGGGATTTATGATCGTCAACACTGAACTTTAACAGTTAGGATCAAATGCTTATTTCCTGTATAGATCTTACAGTGGCAAAAACTGCGGTAAGCTTTAATACTACATGCTTTACATGTATTGTAGCAATCAAAATCGCTACAATGCATCTTTAAACTTTTAGATCTTACTTTTAGCGTTCCTATTGACATGGTCTATAGCATTAAGTGATACCGTGTTTCACAAACTCCTTTAAACGCTATTTGATATAAACGCAGCTACTGTAGCAATCTTGTTGCCCTTTAGGTTACAAAAATAGGCGCTATGAATCGCTAAATGTTTGTTGGGCAGTCAGTCATCCACGTCTAATAAAAAGAAAACATTAGTTCAAAGGTTTCTGGAATCTAATAAAGAGATATCGAACGTTATGCGCGAGAGTATAGACATACAAAAAGATAATGTCCCAAGTAACATAAATTTACTGCATAAAAGCTTTGGAGCCAACCCGATTATTGCCTAAGGTGATAAGACTCAAGCACTAGAGCATGCTCTGCAGGCCTAATGCAGAAACTCTAGCGCCATTTTGTGCACAATTTTATGCAGCTCTCAGTTCTATTTAAACTGCACAACAGTGGTACAAAGGTGCCTCAAGAGCTGCAACGAATGATTAACGCCACTCTAATGTGACATTCACAATTACAATACGAGCAATCAACATAATATAGTTGTTCCAAAAAACTTGACTTGCTAAAGTTGATAACAGCTTATTTATGCGTAAGCATATTTTTTTTTGATAAATTGCCTTTGGACGTAAGGTATTTAGATTTTAAGGAATTTAATAATAAAATAAGGTGTTTTTTAATGTCAAAATCATATTATGACATTGACGAAGCTTTAGCTGATGACTTTTGTATCTAATCATACTTTTTTGGTTTTTTTTTCTCTAGAATGAATAATTTTTTCTCTATTATGTACCTATAATGTATTTTATAAATTATAATAACCTCACCACCTTAAAAATGTTAAAATGACTTTTCCAAGTGTACAATAATTGTATCTTAATGGAATAAAATATATTGAATTGAAAAAAAATATGAAAAAACGCTCTTATGCCGCTACTTTTGTGAACGAGTGAACAAATGAATGTAATTTATGAGATTCCAGCTTAGTATTTTTTGTGTGTTCGTAAAATAAATGGTAAAGCGTTTATAATGTCAATCAACCATCAGCGCCATTATTAAAATATTATTTGTAGTTTTATTTACTGAATGCGTTACTGTTTCGTGATATATATAAGTCAGCGGCTAAAAACGCTTCCAAGTTTACTGTGCATATATTAGACGTTTTTCAAGTAATTTTGAAGCGCTTCTATGATAGCATCAATATGTGAAAAGATATGTAATAAATTTCATATATTTTTTTAATGAAAGATTTTTTTATATATTATGTTTTGACAGTGTGGTATCAGCAATATGTCGTTTGTATAATGTGAAAAAAATCAGGGTAAAATTTACCCTATATAAAATAATATTTCATTAAAAAAATGTATGAAATATTTACCCTGAAATACATCGAGTATAATCTCTAAATCTTGCGAGTAAAATAGCCAATTTTCTTAAAAACATGGCGTCCATGCAGTGCAGCTTTAGCCGGCAGATTCCACCCCTAAACTTTATGTATACGGGTTAACGCTCATATTAACTCTTTTTCAGCTCGCAAGGTATTTTTATCCATTTAATGCAGTTGTAATCGTCAAAAGGGCTGCAATTTCGCCCTTTTGCAGGCATAAGTATGAATGTGATGTATTTTGCAGGTTTACGCTATGGTTTAAGTTAAGTTTGGTTTGGAGATCCGTAACGTATGATTGAAGAAATTAAATCCGTAATTTAAAGTACTTAAGTCACTTCCAACTCTTAATATCTACTCGTATATATAGATAGACGTTTGCTGCTCAATTACTCTAAAACTACTGAACGGATTTTAATGTAATTTGGTAAAATTTAGGTCCTGGAAAAAAACATACTTCAATTTTATCCCTGAAAAACTTTCACACGGGTGAAATCGTGTTACGCAGCTAGTCTAATATACATTATTATTAACAACTAGATTATTAGTTAACAGGTAGTTCAACGGTGCCGGTTTACTTCAATAAAGTACTCAAGGAAGCATTGCTACCATTTCTAAAGTTCAAAGTATGCTTTGGTAACATTTATTGAGTCCGGTTATTGTACAGCCATGGAAAGCGCAGCCAGGAATGTACAGCCAGGAATTTGCGACCAAAATGGTCGCAAATTCCTGGTTGCGCTTTCCCGACACGTGTCGGGAATGTCCAACCATGGAATGCACAACCATGGAAAACACAACCCGGGAATTTGTGACCATTGCTGTGATTGGTTGAAAGCCCATGCTTCGTTTAGATGCAACTACAGAGTATAAATCCTACTATCCCATTTTTATAGACGAGTACCACCGGTTATAGATAAAATCATTAAACCCAGAAACACACTAGTCACAGCGCTGTTTGATTTTAGCATTAAATCCAGAAACACACTAGCCACACTAGCGTTGATTTGTTTTTAAATAAATAAATAATGCTAAACATTTTTCACAGATTTTTGATGACAGCTTGTATTGTTTTCATTGAAAATAACAAACTTTTAAATTTACCTAGAATCATGAAATTTGTCATAAAGCAAGGTGTCAAGCACAAGTAAAGGGAAAAGTCGGAAAAACGTTAATTTCTAGTTTAATCACAAAACACAATAAGATTTTGTGATTACAAACTTATATTTGCAGTTATAGAATTGACCGTGATGTATATCAATGTATGGGAGAACATTTTTTCAACTACAAAGTTAAGTTTGTCTTTCGATCCCACTTATCTTGTCGTTAGAGCAATGTTTGGTGCTCTCGTAGTTTATGAACTTGAGTAATGTTAATTATTTTGGTAAACATACAAGCTTGTACGTAAGCCTCAGTGCGCGAATCAGACTCGTACTTGTCCGATTTTTCTTTCATAATGTATTTTTGTACATAATTATATAATTTTACTATTTAGTAAGGGCCCAATATATTTTTTTGCCCCAGAGCCTATGATCACCAAGCTACGCCACTGGCTGAAGATGGTGCAAGATCGTTTGAGGTGGCACTCTTATCCTAGGAGAGGCCTATGTCTAGCAGTGGACTTGTGCAGGCTGTTGTTTGTTAGCTCTGGTGAATATAATGATCTTCTACGATAACATAATAATGTACACCGAATATATCTAGTTACACAGAATGATGTCTATGGAAATAAATAGTTTCTCTTCTCTTGTAATCGAAAACTGACAAACCGTGGCTACTAGCGATGGGCGTTGAATAAACAAACTAGTAGAATCTGAAACTATCACCCACTCAACTAGTTGAATCGTAGACGGCTAAACTGAGATTCTACAACGTTCATATCGACGGTCAACGCGACGAGACCAACCGATTACGTTGAATCAACGCATCGACGGTTCACAACTAGTTGAAATCGTAGACGGCTAAATTGACGTGACGAGAAGATGCGTTTACGCGTCCATAGACGAATTTATAATGAAACTGGAAAAGTATGAAGGGATTTTTTTTATTGCAAATAAATAGATACCTATCTATAAATCGTTTGCAACGGTCTTTAGATAGTCTGTTTGATCTGTATTTTAATAAAATGTAAGTATTTTTTTTTTAAATAGGCTCTCATAAAAAGTAAATTAAAATAAATGAATAAATAATGCTTGTCATTTTTCACACAGCATCATCTAACCCTAAAGTAAGCGGAGCTTGTGTTATGGGGACTACATGTCCGATATTCTATTATATAATTATGTATTTTTTTTGTAAATACATACATATTATACATAGAAAACACCCAGACCCGAGACAAATATTTGCATCATACAAACATTTGTCTCGCAGCGGGAGTCGAACCCACAATCTACTGCATCTCAGGCGAGTCTGCGCCCGCAGTGGGCGCAGACTCGCCTGAGCACAGAGGTTGTCAGCAAATCATCACTTGCTTGTCACACAGATTGTCAAATTACAGTGTAAAATATAGAAATTCAAAAGCTTGCAAGTAGTTTTAACAAGTTGCTTGCTTGAGTCTGTGTTTTTGCATAAATAAAGGCGACGGACCGAGTAAAATTGATTCTCGCTCGAGCCGTCGGACCGTACAGACCTAGAAACCCTCTGTACAACGAAGAAGTCTACTTTCGTCGTCAACTGAGCTACCAGCATGCTGGTGATGATAGTGACGCCAGTATTGCTGACGTCACACTTTTTGAAAAACCACCTTGCTCCTGTTCCGTCATGTATCATGACGGAGCAGGAGCTCCTAGGTGGTTTTATTGGAAGAAAAATAATAAAGGTTACTTTTTTATCTAATTTAGGTCACTTTTGACAATACCCGGCTAACGAAACGAAACCGTTAATTTTCGTTCATCGACTAGTTGAATTCGTCGACTAGTCGATGTTTCAACTTCGTTTTATTGACGGACTATCTAAACTTCGCGACGATGTCTATCTAGTCAATAGTATCTACCGGATGGTTATCTGACGTAGCTCGACCGTACCTAACTTATGGCTAGGTAGGTAATCTTATTACCACGTTTATTTGAAATTTAATAAATTTAGAAGAAATATGCCGTAAAACTTCCATTTTACTTTGACGACCTCTGTGGCGCAGTGGACGAAGGTCCGCCTGAGACGCAGAAGGTTGCGGGTTCAATTCCAGCTGCGGGACAAATGTTTGTATTATCTGCAAATATTTGTCTCGGGTCTGGGTGTTTTCTATGCATAATATGTATGTATTTACAAAAAAAAACATAATTATATAATTATATAATAGAATATCAGACATGTAGTTCCCATAACACAAGCTCCGCTTACTTTAGGGTTAGATGATGCTGTGTGAAAAATGACAAGCATTATTTATTCATTTATTTTAATTTACATTTTATGAGAGCCTATTTGAAAAAAAAAATACTTACTTACATTTTATTAAAATAGAGATCAAACAGACTATCTAAAGACCGTTGCAAACGATTTATAGATAGGAAAAAAAAATCCCTTCATACTTTTCCATAAACTCGTCTATGGACGCGTAAACGCATCGTCTCGTCGCGTCAGTTTAGCCGTCTACGATTTCAACTAGTTGTGAACCGTCGATGCGTTGATTCAACGTAATCGGTTAATTCAACTGCGTGAACGTAGACGGTTAATACCGTCTACGTTCACGGTACACAGACTCAAGCAAGCAACTTGTTAAAACTACTTGCAAGCTTTTGAATTTCTATATTTTACACTGTAATTTGACAATCTGTGTGACAAGCAAGTGATGATTTGCTGACAACCTCTGTGCTCAGGCGAGTCTGCGCCCACTGCGGGCGCAGACTCTCCTGAGATGCAGTAGATTGTGGGTTCGACTCCCGCTGCGAGACAAATGTTTGTATGATGCAAATATTTGTCTCGGGTCTGGGTGTTTTATATGTATATAATGTATGCATTTACAAAAAAAAAGTATATAATGCGGCAGATAGGGGTGAGGTGGTAGGACCCAACTCTGCCCACAGATAGGTAGTTAGCTAGGTAGGTCCTAAGAAATCAAAAGCAGGAATAAATTACCGTACTTTTAATGTTCATTACTACAACATTACACAGCCGCACAGTTTCCACACTCGTAGATCACTAGGTAGGTATAATGTCGAGTCACTGGCCTGAGCACTAAGTATTCCGCGCAGCACGCGCACTGTCCAGGACGTTCCAGGTAGAAAGGTAGATAGTCCTCCCTCAGCTCAGCTCACAGCAGCAGCGAGAACAGATACCGTCGCCGTAAATAGGACAGCACGGCTCCGGTAGGTAGGGTGTAGTCCGGATATGGAAGATATAGGAGTTACTACTCCAGTAGTGGAACCCCTAGAGGGATTCCAAGCACATATGGTAGGTTTTTAGATGTAGAAGATCGGTACGTGCGAGCGTCACCGTGGGTAGCAACCAGCTGAGTGATCGGTCGAGACTCTCGCGTCGAATGACACAGGTTAAGGCATAGTACGTGAGACCGGTTTGTTTTAGGATTCCGTTGTCAAGCGGGCCGCGGTTCCGTTTTTTTTTTTATTATGTTTATAAGTTATTTAATAAATTAAGTAATGGCGCTAGACGCAACGTTACAATAAGTAGTTTATCAGTCATGTAGTTCCCATAATACAAGCTCTGCTTAGTTTGGGGCTAGATGATGCTGTGTGAAATTGTTCAGCATTATTAATATTTATTTATTTATAAGTCGTGGTTCTGCGCCCTTGACTCATTGTAGAAGCAAAATAAAGCCTTTGCGCAGACATATAGAGGTATATTAAAAGTTGATAGAGAGATCACAGACGTACTATTTAGGGATGCTTACGCATCAGGCAGACTATGTACTGTATAGCTCAACAGTTTCAAATGTATTTTGTACATACCTACCTATTGTAAATAGGTGCTTGTATTAGTTGTAGATTTTTTTGTAAATAAATGTTTTTTTTAAATATATTTTACTAAATATTGGTGGACATTTCACACGACACCACCTAGTCCCAAACTAAGCAAAGCTTTTAGTTACCTACTTGACAACTTAATAGGTACCTACGTGTCAGCGTATCAGACCTTGATAGCCGCGGCGTGTTCCCTTTTTGTATTCGGCAGCACTGATCGAATCAAAATATTTAGATTTTTGGTTCTGTTTCCGGTTCCGCTTGCCGTACCGTTTGGTTGATTTAACTCTCATAAGTAATGTATGTAGTAGATATCGGCACAGACTACTAGGATGCTAACGCATGATACCAGACAGATATTTCTTATGTGCCATTATTGTTAAATTATTGTCATTCATAGTAAGCTGTAGAAGATTATTTCATACGTAGTGTCAGGCAACACTGATAACACCTAAGGTCTATGGTTGGATGCCATGCATCGGTGGTAGACTGTAAGGGATTAGGCAGGGCAGTCTATGGATATATTATCTATGCACACACTTTGGCAATAAACTTTCGATTAGAAGGTGATTAAAACAACTCAAATATAAGTCACAGTGTTTTATTAAAATAGTAAGCTTATATGGTGCCGAAACTATTAAAAATTACATCTACGGACGACTCCACGGGTTCAGGCAACGCTGGGATCCGACCACCAAAGCCGTTTGTCATAGAAAATGGCGGGGCCGGTGTTATCGCCGATAGATGGAAAATATGGATACAGCAATTTAACTGGTACAGTGTCGCCACAGGCCTGACAAGAAGCCAAACGAAGTCCAGGTGGCTATACTCATGAACGCCTTGGGCACAGAGGCGGCCGTCGTTTATAATACATTCGGATTAACTTCCGAAGAAACAAACATAAAAACAATAAAGGAAAGATTCGAAAAATATTTCATTCCATAGACAAATAACGGGTGATTTTTTAAGAGGTATAGGATTTGATTTTCAAAAAAACAAAAAATTTGAAAAATTTGATGAAATCTTTATTGGAATCGATAGAACGATCAATATAATTTAATGTTTGAAGATGATTTCATGCAAATGCTGGCCGCGGCTCCGGTTTAGATGGCCCATTCGCAAGGCCCAATTTCGGCACACTCTCTCCAACATATCGGCCGGTATATCACGAATAAATGCTTCAATATTGGCTCCCAGTGCGTCAATCGTTGCTGGTTTATCCCTGTAGACATGAGCCTTAACATGGCTCCACAAGAAATAGTCCAAAGGCGTTAGATCACACGATCTAGGCGGCCAATTGACGGGCCCAAAACGTGAGATAAACTGTTCACCGAAGGCGGCTCTCAATTGGGCCATTGTTTCGCGTGCCGTGTGGCATGTGGCACCGTCTTGTTGAAACCACATGTCAGGCATGTCCAATTCTTCCATTTTGGGCAAAAAAAAAATCGCCAATCATCACACGGTAGCGCTCGCCATTCACAGTAACGTTTCGGCCATTGTCGTCTTTGAAAAAGTACGGCCCGATGATGCCACCGGCCCATAATCCACACCAAACAGTACATTTTTCGGGATGCAGTGGTAGCTCTTGCAATGTTTCTGGCTGGTCTTCACTCCAGATGCGGCAATTATGCTTATTGACATATCCATTCAACCAGAAATGAGCTTCGTCGCTGAACACAATTTTTCGATAAAAAAGTGGATCTTCCTCCAACTTTGCCAATGCCCATTCACCAAATGTTAGACGTTGTGGGAGGTCGTGTGGCTTCAATTCTTGCACCAGCTGTATCTTGTAAGGTTTTACACCCAAATCCTTTCGCAAAATTTTCCACGTAGTGGAGTAACAGAGGCCCAATTGCTGCGAACGGCGGCGAATCGACATTTCACGGTCATCACTAACACTGGCGGATACAGCCGCAATATTTTCTTCGGTCCTCACTCTACGTATGCGTGTTCGTGGTTTAATGTCCAATAATGTAAACTGGGTTCGAAATTTAGTCACAAGCTTCCGAATAGCTGCCTCAGTAGGCCGACCAAACTGCCCATAAATTGGAAGAAGTGCGCGATGCACTCTCTTAACCGAGCATGCATTTTGATAGTAAAATTCAATAATTTGCAAGCGTTGTTCGTTCGTAAGTCGATTCATGGTTAAATTATAGACCAAACTGAATAAGTTTGACAATGACACAAGACACGATTCACGCGTGATCTGTCAAAAACAGTGTTGCCAAAAAGATACCAGCAAAAAAATCACCCTTTATAACCAACGACAGGTATATATTCAACAAAATCACTCCAAAAGAGGAACAGAAATTTGATGACTTCCTCACTGAACTGAAAAACAAAATACAAAACTGTAAATACGATAAGTTGGAGGAAAGCATATTGCGCGATCGTATATTAACTGGAATGCGCTGCAATGACACAAGAGAACGACTGCTGACAGAAGAAGACCTGAATCTACAAAAAGCTATCGACATATGCCATGCCTCAGAACAAATCAAAATTCAATTAAACAACATGAATCTCGAAGAAAAAACAGAAGTAGCTGTTATACAATGCGAAAACAGTGTACAAAAAAGGAGAAGAACTGTATATTGCTGACACACTTAGTAGAGATTGTAGAAACATAAGCATCAATAGCCGGATCCACACCGGACGATCCAAAGCGCTCCGATCGCGCGCGGCATGGAGCGTGCTCCACGGAGCGTGCGATCCATTTGTTGTCGGTTTTTTGGTCACGCACAAAGGGGCCTCAGTCGCTTGGCGCGCGCGGTCTGGACGGTTGTGTAGAATCGCGCGATCCGCCGTTATGGATAATTCGCAATGTATCCGTTTAATTTCCCTATATAGGGAGAATAAATGTTTATGGGATCCTAATGATACCAATTACACAAATAGAGGTGTAAGAGAAGATGCCTGGCGGAAAATTAGTCGGCAAATGAACAATATTCCAACAACAGAACTAAAGAAAAAAATGAAGTCTTTGTCGGGTGGCTACAGAAGAGAACGATTCAGAGAAAAACAGAGTCGTATTACCGGATCAGGTAAGAAATTGGGATCCTAATGATACCAATTACACAAATAGAGGTGTAAGAGAAGATGCCTGGCGGAAAATTAGTCGGCAAATGAACAATATTCCAACAACAGAACTAAAGAAAAAAATGAAGTCTTTGTCGGGTGGCTACAGAAGAGAACGATTCAGAGAAAAACAGAGTCGTATTACCGGAACAGGTAAGAAATTATAGTTCCTTTTGTTTTATAATTATAGTTCAGTACATAACCTGCCACTCTTAGTGAAGCTTTAATTTTAATTTATTAGTAATAATAATAAAATGTATTGTTTAAAACCCCACAACATAGTAACGTAACTTAGTTTGTGATAAAAAGATATACTTAAATGTTTAAAAGTTTTGGGTAGGGGAGTGACTTCACGGACATTGATATTTGCCGGTTATATTAATTTATTGTTTATTTCAGGTGCTGAAGATACTTACAAATCAAAATGGTTTGCTTACGATGAGTTTGCTTTCATGGCGGATAAGAATGACCCCGGGACAACAAGGGATACACTTCAACAGGTGAGTTATTTTTTACTTACTATAATTTTATTTTGATTAAAAAACTTACATTACAGGTAACCATTAAAGTATAATTAAATTATAAGAATATTATAATTCTTAAAGAAAAGGTCATGTTATAGCAGTAGACGTACTAATACAATAATAATTATTGGCTTAAATTTGTTTGTATTATTTTGTGTTATCTGTGTAGGTAATGTTTTCTTTTGGTGTCAATAAAGTATATTTGTATTTATGTAATAAAATTTATTTCTTATTATAATCTAGAACTTAGGGAGAGGATAGTTTTAAATAAAATACATAGTTAATTGGTTAAAGTATAATGAACTGAACTACATTATATTCCTCTTAACACGATCAGTGCGAAACAGGGCTTAAAACACCCTGTCCGTGTCTCGTCTTTGTAGCGGTAAGAAAAAACTTGAACTTCTCTGTCGTGCGAGAGGCATAACTTCCATTTGGTTCAGTGTAGGAGAGAGATAACTATAAGTTTGTGATGTGCTATTGATTCCTAGTTCTATGGTACATCAACCTTAATGCCGGGTTTGTTAGACCTCGTGCCGCACTGAACAAATAATTTACTAACACAGTGCGGAACGAGGTTGCGAACACCTCGTACCCCCGCGCACCTCGTACCGCTCCTTACGCTAGCTTCATGCGGTTAGTGTTGTGCAACGCATTCAAGGCTGCGCACGCGACGGTGTCACTTACCGATCGATTAGTTATGTCGAAGCGTTGCAGAAAGAAGTTGATTGAGGAGAAAGATGAAAAACCGGGTGGTGAACTTGAGACAAGATCAGAATATAGGAAGATATTTCAAAAACAGGTCAGTCACAAATATCTATATTATAAATACCTATGTTTATCTGTCAAAATAAATAAATATCAGCAAAGTACCTATGTTAATTTTAAAATGTGTGTAATATTGGATGTATGTTAGTGCCGTGTGGTGCCCGGCATAGAATTGGGCCGACCCGTATCTTCCAGTGGGTGTCGTAGAAGACGACTATTGGAAAGGGTATTGATCTAGGTATCTTAGGCGATAGGCTGGCGACCTGTCACTTCATATTAGCCCAACAACACCGCCGAGTGTGGCTTTAGTTTCACTAAAGCTCTGCCCACCCCGAAAGGGATACGGGAGTGATTTTATGTATGTATAGCTCCCTACACCTTTGCCCAGCAGTGGGACTCGACAGGCTAGCTGTAGGTAGGTATGTTTGTATAGTAAGTGTTTGTATTTGTTTAAATTTGGTTTCGACAGAACACTCGTCGTAGCAAAGACGGATACCGGGCAGCGGGTAGCGACGCGGGGCGTGGAGCGTCTTGGTGTCATCGAGCTCTTTGATCTCGATTGACAGTAGTTCAACGTAAAACTACCTGCCAAACATTGAAGTACATACTACCTAATTAGTTCATTGCCGCCAAATCAGAACTTAATTCTACTGTAGGTAACAAATATAAAGTAAGTACATATATTGTATGGGTGGCATTAATATGAATAAAGAAGATAAAAATAAAGTACCTATCTTGTTTTTTTAAATTTTTGGGCACTATGTAGGTAGGTGTGCACTACAATTATTTTGAATTAGTTTCTTAACCTCATAATCAGGCAGCAGATAAATAATATTCTATAGTGGTATTCATCATTTGCGGCACAGAGGACACTTGGTTTATCAATCATTTCAAGTGTATAAGTATGGTTAAATATCATACCTCATGCCTAGCTTGCTACATCTCATAGTTAAGATGTAGCAAGCGATAGTAAGTATACCTAATGCTAATCACATTAGTAAGACCTAGTCATGATGAGAAAAAATATAGCTGTCTGACCTAAGCGATCGTCAATCAGTCACCAAGAACAGCTGTACCTACATAATTATTCTACCTACTATGCTGCTCAAGGTTGTGATGAGATGCTGCCTAAATCTTTGAGACTAAAAGGTCTAGCTTGGTACCTGGTGGTCGAACTGGTTTCCGCAACTAGGCTGCGGGTAAAATGTCTCAATTATTATAATAATAAATAATGCCAGACATTTTTTACACAGCATCATCTAGGCCCAAACTATGCGAAGCTTGTATTATGGGAATTATATGACTGATATACTACTTAAATACTTTTTTTTGTAAATACATAACTATACATAAAAAACACCCAGAACCCGAGACAAATATTTGAATATCATACAAATATTTGTCCCACGGCGGGAATCGAACCCGCAACCTTCTGCGTCTCAGGCGGGCCTTCGCCCACTGCGCCACAGAGGTCGTTAGATTATTATTATAAAATTTTTATTTTATTTTTTCCTGATTTTGAATTGATTTTTTATTGCTTAGAAAAGTATAGTGTGTAGGCAGTGTTGTTCTTTAATGATAACTCTTTAAACTTTCTGTAGAATCAATTTTATTTTAGGAATATTACACAGCGCAAACACTTGGAAGAGAACCAGAACGAGAAGTGTTGCCACTTGCTTACCTAGCTTTAAATTATTTTAAAATATATAATCAAGCATGTCCTAGACAAAAAATTCACTATCGATTAATTTTTTGTCTAGGACATGCTGGGGCCACAGAGAACAAGACTTAGCTTTTCGTTTTTAGGTATTATTATGTGCTTCATTAACACTATGTGACACTACACTATGGCACTTACTTTATTACACATACTTTACATCATACTTATTGATTTTAAAGTAACATTAGTATTTATGTTTACTAAATTTTTTAGCAGAATAGCAAAGGTATGCTAAAGTTAAAAATAATACAGGTTCTACATCATTGCATCAAAACTTAAATGAAATTAGTTCCAAGAAAACTTAAATTACACTTAAAAACTAAATTCATGATTGCTTACCAGTCTCTTAGTCTAATAGGAACACTTACTCAAAAACTAAGAAAATGCTAATTACTTAGTTCTTATCACTAAAGGTTCACATAATTATTGGCATCTGTACATAGGTACTATGTTTTAGATTGCCATACATTAGCTACTAGTTATCTAGCTTATTGCCTAAACATGACTATCCTATTCTTATCTTTACATGGTATCCAAAGGTAAAACATATATCTTGGTAATGGACCTTCGGTAAGATTGACCATTAGAGCTCATTACAATTCCATCACCTCCTGGAAAGATACATAGATAAGTAATTTTGGACTATGATAAGTTATTTGGCGCATAGATTGACAGAGCTACTTTGATTACGCACATAATTTTAAGTTAAAATCATGATTTTTGAATCATGATTTTAATAATGATTCAAAAAATATGGAATCTATAACATTTAGGTACTTTGTTAACATTGAAGCTAGTGGGTGTGTAGTATTACAATACAAAGGTGTTGTTAACATGGTTTATTGTACCCACGCATACTCCATACTAATAATCATAATAAGCCTTTAGTCGGACAATACAATTTTTTTCTGTTATTCATATATGATCCTTTTGTTCCATTTTTGTATGTCCGTTTGCCAGGTGGCAAAGGCCTCCTCCAATCTTCTCCATTCTGGCCTTTCTATAGCCACTCTACCCCATGTAGTTCCCGCGACTTGTCTTATGTCGTCATCCCACCTTCTCTGTGGTCTACCTCTCTTTCTTGCTCCCTACTACTTAGTGCATACTCCTGTTCACAGACTTGACATCAGTCAGACAGTATTTTTCAACAACTTGACTGAGAGAGAGGCATCATCCCTCAATATGAATAGTTGCTTTGATCAAATCAACTGCAACATAACTGAAAAATTAGAGATGAAATATTGATGAACGAATGTCATAAAAATAAACTAATCTACCTAGAGTTTAGCTGTTTTGTGAGAAATATTCTGATTGAACAGGTGCTGTAAGTATTGCCTGATATGTCAGTTGTGTGGCTGGCCAAAGATTTGAAGTTTCTAGCAGAAGGTCTCTTATCTCATGCATTATTAGCAGACTGTCTACATACAAGAAAACCGAGCCAGCACGGTACAAAGTCCCACCAGTCCCACTCTTACCTACCTCAAATCTCAAATTTGTATCGTCGTTCGACAGCCTTGCAAGGAAGACGTGTGCTAAATTTTGTTTAAATTGAATAATCAGTGCCAGTTAAAATTAAACATTACTACATTGAACAAGAGCCTAAACAGCAAAAATTCTAAACTGTGGATAGATCTTTTCGCTGTTACACTGCACGCTTTGGCGGCGTCCCTCACCCCCTCGCGGAAACAGGACAACTGCTATTTTCTCTCGGCTTGTACATCACTGCTTCTGTAATAGCTGCGCTTACGCACTGTTCCGCATACATTGCCGGCCGCAACCTCACGACGCGAAACCAGTTCCCGATTACAACCGCATTGAACCGAACTCGTTTGAGAACCTCCCGCAAGTGAGTACAAGTATAGATTTCTTTCTACAATGAGCGTTCGGCGTTCACCTACCCAAACCGCGTGCACCGGTGGCGGATCGCAACCAGATCTTTCCAAGTTGACTAGTATGGAGACGGACAATTTAGTTACGCTTCGAAAACGGAAACATCCATTACCGGAAAAGGACTGCGATTGCTCCCACGAAATTAAAGGAATGAAGAGTGAGCTTTCTCGGATGACCTCAGTGTTGGAAAAATATGTTGAATCGAACCAACAGATGATGAATAAAATTCAAGAAAGTATCACTGAAGTTAAAAGCGAGATTACTGAAATAAAGTCTACCAATGAGCAAACCTTTAGCTTATTTAATACAACTATTAATGAGATCAAGGCTCAAATTAGCGACATAAAATCTACATCATCGAGTTTATCAAATGAGCAGAACATAATTAAAAATCAGGTGACCCTTTTGGAAAGCAAAATTTCTTCAGGGGAAAATAGACACAAATCTTTTCAACACAAATCGTCCCCGTTGCAGTTTGGAAACGAGGCAAGTCTTAATGAAAAAATGCTCCATGAGTTTAAAGAGCGCCATAAGCGTGAGAAAAATATTATTATTGTTGGTTTACCAGAGCAAACTTCAACCAGCACCGAAGAAAGAATTTCCATGGACGAAGCTGCCGTTATGAGTATTACTTGTTCCGTTGATAAAGCCATTCCAAAGCCAACCAAGGTTATCCGTATCGGCAAATTCACCCCGGGAAGAAATCGCAGAGTGAAAGTTTGTTATGATGCGCCAGGACCGGTCAAGCAGCTTTTGCGAAACAAAGACAAAATATCAGGAAACGTCAAAATATTCTCCGACCAAACTCCAGCACAACAAAAATTTATCCAAGGCCTGAAAGAAGAATTGGCCCACCGCCAAGAAAATGGTGAGACTGATCTCACCATTAAATACACTAACGGAACCCCCGGTATTATAAAATCCAATACATAAAAAAACTAAGTACGCTAAGCATCACCATCGACTCACCCACCACAACAACTACCCATCAAATGTGCAACAGCTACCAAGATCTTACAATTAGCAAATCAAGACTAGCATTCTTCTATCTCAATGCTCGTAGCTTACGGGCAAAGGGAAAATTTGATGAACTGAAATGTACTCTACAATCATTATCAACTACTGTACACATTATTCTACTAACTGAAACCTGGATTAAGAATGAAGCACAGGCGCTGGAACTACGACTCCCCAACTACACACACTATTATAACCACCGAACAGATAAAAGAGGAGGCGGAGTATCGGCATACGTTCACAATAATCTAAAACATAGTTTGTCAGAGTCAAATTACATAGAGGGAAATTTTGCAATTAGAAAAATACGCATTAGAAGTGGGGGTAATCTATAATCCAGATGACACCAATTTCGAAAACTTCCTCGAAACCTATGATATGCAATTACAGCAAAGAAAAAGGGCGATCGTTTTTGGAGACTTTAACAACGACCTATTAACAAAAGATAAAAATACCAAACAATACAAAGAAATATTAAAAGAAGCTGGACACAAAATACTGAATAAAGTCAACAGAAAATATACCACTCGCGATTGTAAGACAAAGAAATCGATCTTGGACCATGTCAGTACGAATTTAAAGAATGACAACTTCCACATGGCAATTATCAATTCGCCCATGTCAGACCACAAACAAATTTATATCGAAATGAAACAAATCAAGCCTGCACCGAAGATACGGACGAAATACGAAGCTTTAAACTATACAAAGTTATTCAAACTAATGGAAGATAATGGACTGGACAATCTAAACAATGACTACACACTACTGGAAAGTTCTATAAAACTCAACATACAAAGAAGTAAAACAACGAAAACAAATACCATTAACCTACCACAAAAATAATGTATAAATAATGACATTATATCTGAACTAAATCTAAAAAACCACTTATATCCATAAGTGGTTTCTTAGAACTAAAAAGAGATCCTAAAAACGAAACTCTTGAAGCAGAATACAAAGCAAAAAGAGAGTATACAGCGAAACTTATACAGATTACGAAGAATACCTATCACTATAACGAATTCATAAAATGCACAGGGAAACCCAAAAAAATGTGGAAGCTTATAAATAATTTAGCGAACAACAAAATCAAACAAAGCTGTGCCCCTCCGAAGCTATTAATAGATTCTAATATAATCACCAATGCAAACGACATTTGTGAGCACTTTAATCAGTACTTTTCAACTATTGGCTCCATCTTAGCTGAACAAATACCTAAATCTTTTCACAATAATTTTTCACAAGCTTTGCCAAACGTCATTTCACATAAAGAACTTTCAACATTTGACCCATGCACGTTCGATGAAGTTAACAAAATCATAAACAATAGTAGCGCCGGACTAGATGGAATGAATACCAAATCAATAAAATATTTAAAACCCCTTATATTAGTCAACCTAACAAATTGCTTAAACAAGCTATTACAAGAAGGTGAGTTCCCTGACTCATTAAAAATCGCAAAAGTCTCTCCAATTTACTAATCAGGATCCAGAACAGACCCTGGAAATTACCGACCTATTTCAGTTTTGCCTATACTTTCAAAAATTCTAGAAAAGATCTTATACATGAGACTTGAAAAATACCTCAACTCAATCAATTATTTTTACAGAGAACAATATGGATTTAGACCAAAAAGTAAAACCCTTGCAGCCACAGTTGACCTAGTTACTAAAATCAAATCTAATATAGATAGGAAAAATATCGTGCTTGGCATATACATTGATTTAAAAAAGGCTTTTGACACAGTAAGTCACACTTTACTCTTAGAAAAACTGAAATGCATAGGTGTTAGTGGTATTGCCCTAAAGATGTTTCAGTCATATCTATCAAACAGATCACAAGTAGTCAGAATAGATAACGTCCAAAGCAAACCAGCACCAATAACTTACGGGGTCCCCCAAGGATCGATTTTGGGTCCAGTACTCTTTCTGATTTACATTAACAACATAAACGAGATAGGCCTACACGGTCAAATAACTTTGTACGCGGATGACACATGTTTGTTTTACTTTGGCACCTCGATACATGACATACTTTCACATGTTCAGCAAGATTTAAACACTCTGTCTTATTGGTTCCAATCAAACCTGCTGACAATCAATGCTTCTAAAACTTGTTACATAATTTATAAGGCTAAAAATAAGAAAATCCCCCCGTTTACCCCACTCGTTATAGAAAATACGGCTTTACAAGAGAAAACTAACGAAAAATATCTTTGCCTACGCATGGACAGTTTTCTGACGTGGAATACACATATCGAACACATAAAAACAAAACTGTCATCCCTGACAGGGTCACTACGTAACATTGTGCAATGTGTTCCACGCCAAATACCTTGGAATAAATATAAAAACCTTGGAATTTGCGACCAAAATATACACCAATTCCATGGTTGTGTTGTCCATGGTTGTGCATTCCATGGTTGTGTAATCACGGCACCCACATTTATTGACCTTCTGGATCTTGAGTCTATATGAGAGTTAGTATAAATTCTAACATCAGAATTTTAAGTAGAATAATAGTGGTTATTTTAAGTCTTAGACAGCTGCTTTAAATATGATACAATGAACTCTTTTATGCGGTTAAGCGGGGTTTAACAGACACAAGTTACAAGAGCATCCCGTAAGCAGCTTTCAGCGACCAAATACCCTTTGTAACTCACTGTTAAAGACGTAAGTAATAAATGGACTCTAGAATTAACTGTTATTAAAGCAAGGATAGTATTTGGTTCCATTACTGCCACTCTTAGTACACTTTTGTAGCTACAGAAGTTACGGTACGTTCACACGGCGTCGAGTGTTTCTCTACCGAATCGGTTTTTTGCAGGATTCAGTTTAGTGGCATAAGTATTTCAATGAAGGAGTTCACACATGCATTCGGTTTCAAGACACGACAAAAAAACCGAATCTTGCTGAAGTTGACATCCGATTTTGCGACTACAAACCGATCCGGCGATACTGCAAAATGCAGATCCGATGCAGTGGTATAGGGCATTCAATACATGCGTTCATACGATACACGCAGGGGTAGATTCGGTTTTTTGTCGGATCTTGAAACCGAATGCGTCGCACAAGCTGGGAAGGAGGGGTGGGCGGGAGGGACACACTGCACGTGCGCTTGCCAGTCGCCAGTTCTTTTCGCCCGCTTTGACTGACCGCTCGCTATGACGACGAAAAATATAAACGTTGAAAATTTAATTTCTCTTGTCCAAAATCGGCCAGTTTTATGGGACAAAACTCTCGAAATATACAAGGATAAAAACTTGAGAACTGCTGGCTGGCGAGAAATATGTATAATTTTGAATGAAGATTTTGAAGAAATGGAGGAGAAAAACAGGCAGGATTATGGTAAGTTTGTAATTTTTTAAAGTAAACAGGTTAAGTATTTGTACATTAGCAGTGTGTTACAAAATTAACGTTAGATTGATTCGTCTTGCCAAGGCACAGCTCCTGCTGTAGAAATAAAATAATTTGTGAATTCAGATCGTATAACATTAGCACATCGTCCACCTCGTGTACTATTTTGTTCATTGGGTGCATCTGTGAACACGTTAACCACTGATGATACATTGCTTGTTGTTTCTATGTTCGACTGTACACCTTCCATATCTATTATAAAATTATGAAGTACAGTGCAAGCCTTTACAATCGATATTGCTGTGCTGGTATCAACATCCAGTGGACGATGAAATATTCGCCACTTGTTAGCTAATATCCCAAAGGCGCACTCAACATAGCGTCGAGCTCTGGTTAATCTGTAGTTATATATTCTTTTGTTTCTATCCAAATGGTTTCCGCCGTAAGGTCTCATCAAATGTTGATGCAAGCCAAAACCTTCATCGCCTATTACTACAAACGGAATCGATAAATCGGAATCGTTTGTCAGTGGACATGCTGCCGGTAATTGCAAATCACCATCTTATAGTTTTTTCCAAAAAGTACACTCCTTGAATATTGTCGAATCGCATTCTTTTCCATACGAGCCCACACAGATGTATGTAAATTTATAATATGAATCAACCACTGCTCATATTATAAATTTACATACATACGATGGAAAAGAAATCTTTGTAATTCATAAACATGGAACCACTGTTGTTTGGCTTTTTTATCCTAATATGTTTACCGTCCACTGCACCAATGCAATGGGGAAAGTTTGCTCTAGTATTAAATCCATTGGCGATATATTCCCAGTCAGATATTGTGTTGGGTAATGTCATAAACTCCCCATGCAAATTGTTCCAAATAGCATTCGTTACTTCCTTAATAATGTTACTGATCGTAGACACTCCGACTCGGTAGGCGTAATGTAAATCCTTGTATGAACACCCAGAAGCCATATATCTGCAAGTAAATTTAATTATATTTTTCAGCTAAATCGATCGTAAAGAAGTGGACTAATATTAGAGACAGCTGGATGAGGAGTATTAATGAGTAAAAGAAATCAAAAAAATCAGGATCGTCTGCGACATGTCCGAGAGCCTACGTTTATCATCGTCAAATGTTGTTCTTAAAAAAAATTGTGACGCCAGCTGACACACATGATAGTGCAACTATTGCTACACCAAACCCAGCAGACGATAGTACAGCCGCTACAGTTACATCAGATGTTACCCATGACAGTGCGATGGCTCAGGACAATTTATTTGGTGAAGATGTCGCAAATAATCAAGATGCTACAGATGAAAGTCAACAAGAAACTAATAATGAAAATTTAGTAGGTGGTTCGAAAAGAAAAAAAAGCAGACCATCGAGGCAGAATTTAAACGTGTTTGATAAGAAAATGAGTGAGTTTATAGATTATCAAATGGAATGCAAGAAGAAAGAAGAAATGAAAGAAGACCGTAATTTGTTTTTCTTTAAAAGTCTACTTCCATCATTGGCAACGCTAAACGATAATCAAACATTAGAATTTCAATCAGGCGTCTTAAATTTATTGCAAAATATAAAGAACCGAAATGAATGGTCTCCTGCACACTCATCAACATACAACTATCAACCAAATGTGGCACAATCACAAGGCTATTTTACATCGCAGTACCAAGCATCACCAGAGTCTCAAAGTATTCAATCGAATGCTTCTGATTTACCAGACTTTTATAATATGTAGTTGGGAAACTTCAAACTGTGTACCTACCAAGCGATTTTCTATGATTTCTTAATCATATTTTTAATAAATAATTTAATTATAATAAAATACAGTATTTCAATTTTACCTTATACATATCGCTAATTTTTCTTCTGGTCTAATGCTTTTCCTCATATTTGTATCACGCTTTTTCAAATCTATTCCACTTTTTTCAAAAGATTATCAAATGTAGGTATAGTCATTCTAAAGTAGTTAAAAAAAATTTGTGGATCATTTCTTAACTGCTGCATTAGAGTTGTAAAGGCACCAACTGTTGATCTTCTTTGTACTATTGGGTTTAACCACAATCTTTTTCTACGACGCTGACGGCGATAATACCAGTATAGTATAGCAAGACTGTTCACGTCCATCGCTTCCAAATCAACGTGAGGAACTGTGCGCGCTCTTGCTAATAAAAGCCGGATGGTGAGTTCACACGAGATCCCGCTACGAGGCCGTCGGATACGGCCAAGCAAGATGTGCTGTGTGAATACAACATTAGGTTTTTCCAGATCCGATGAAAATAAGATTCGGCAAATCGTGTCTCCGTGTGAACGTACCGTTAGCGGAAGCAAATATGCAACTTAAAACTACTTCTTGAACTCTTAAGCCACTATTATACAACTTTAAGTTATAAAATATGCTGCAATTTCCACCAGTGTGTTGGTTGGGGTACAACGAAAATAAAGCGACGAGCGCGAAAATGAGGCATTTTTCCGTTCGATGCTATCACTCATGGACAAAATAAATGATGATTATTTAATTGATGCCAGAACTGAGATTATGGCTGTAATTAAGAAATACATAGCACCATCACATGCATTGGCAGAAGCATATTCTCGTACATCCACACCATCAAGCGACGATGATATTGCTCAAATGTTAGAACACTTTGATGGAGTGTGTTAACTATGTTTTTTTGGAATTTATGTGTACCTTTAACTTAAATAAACTTTTTTAAACTTACTGTAGTTGTTACTGCTAATCTTTCACATGGCCCGATAGATTTCCTAATATTAGTATCATGCTTTGATAATTTACTTGACAATGAACTTAACAGTTCATCGAAAGCAGGAATCGGCATTAAATATTCCTCTTCAAACAAATCTGGATGTTTTCGTTATTCTTCATAATTCACATGGAAATGCCCATGACTTTCATGACGCAGTAGGATAGGATGTGACCACCTACGGCGTTTTTTTTATTTTCTTAATAATAATAACTGCATATTCACTAGCGTACTTGCACAAGCACCCCACAATACTACATCCAGAATAAATAATTATTTTATTTATTATAGAGATACTAATTATTTCGCTCTCGTCTGACACGTAACTGGACTCTTTCAACAAAGCGATTTCACAACGCCTCACGCAGAGATTCCGTTACGAGTCGCGGCGAAACGTTGGCGGAATAATCGCTCGTTCGTGGAGAATACCCGACGATAGAAGCGCGAGTTCGGCACGATTCTCCCGTTCGTGGAGACGGCGCCTGCTGCGATTAAGTAATCAATCACGACACGTGCGCACCCCGTATGTAAAAGACTACCTTACTGTGCTAATTTCTATTTTTATTATCGTTATCACCACTTATCATATTGACCCCTGGCACTGAACTTTGGAATTCGATTTCTAATTATATTTACTCGACTTTAAGAATGGCAAGCTAAAGGAGAAGATTTAAAACAACAGTTGGCCAACAAAAAGAAGAGTATTCAAGAACGATTTCGGGCTGAAATGGAGCTGCTTGTGGATATAGTAAAACAAGGTGCAGGAACCACCAATGACGGGAACACTGCAAGAAGATTTTTTACTGATCCCGAAGCTACTGCAAAGATCACGGGTGTTGATGAAGAACTCATCAGAAGATTTAGTGATTCTTTAGGTAATCTCATGTCGAGAGTTTGTTAAAGTGGAAAAGTTTTGGAATATTGTGCTACAACAGCTCATAAATATATCGATCTCTATGCATGGTATTATTATATGCCCTCAAGCGTACATACTCGTAAATTACTTATGCTCTCTCTCTGAGGACGCTCTGAAGCTCACAACAAAGATTTTTTCAGAACATTCCACTCGCGGAAAATTTGTAGGATGGCAACAAATCAAAGTCAAAGTCAAAGTCAATAGGTTTTTATTCATTGAAATCACAAGGATCATATAGAAACGTCAACTTAAAAACTATACGTGAATCTAAAATGTTAAAGTGAATTTACGCCGGTTCCTCGCGCGCGACCAAGCATAGAAGAATCAGGCAACAAACTCTGCTTGGTTATTTTTTTGATGATCCTTCATTCAGCTTTAGTGTGGTGCCAATCGAACGTAAATGAACGAGACTCATTTATAGAAAAAAGTACTAGTCAGAGACTTAAATAAAGTCTAAAAAGTATCAACCTAAGTTCTTATGACAACACACTGTACGCTTTATAATAGTAATGCTTAACCTATTCTTAAAAAATATGATACCACAGATATACAATTCCACAATTAAGCTAACGAAGGAGCGGAGCGACGACATTGGGCCATGCAGTTTTATCGTCAATATAGGCATTTAAGGTGTAATACGCCTTCTTTATTAGATTGTTCTTTATATAAGATTTAAATCTTCGAATAGGCAGCTCGGTTACATTTTCCGGAAGCTTATTATAGAAGCGTACAGAGTTTCCCATAAAAGACCCATTGGACTTTTCTAATCTAAATTTCGGGATGAGTAATTTATTTTTGTTTCTAGTATTAATGTTATGGACATCACCTTTTTTTATAAAACTAGCGTTATTTTTATGCGTGTACATTAAGTTTTCATTAATATACTGTGAAGTTACTGTCATAATGTTTATTTCTTTGAATCGTTCTCTCAGAGAATCACGAGGTTTCATATTATAAATGGCACGTATTGCTCTTTTTTGTAAAACAAAAATTGTTTGAATATCTGCTGCCTTCCCCCACAGTAAGATACCATATGACATGACACTATGAAAGTAGCTGAAATATACTAACCTAGCTGTGGCTTCATCAGTAAGGTGTCTAATTGTTCTAACTGCATATGCAGCAGAACTAAGTCTACCTGCAAGTGCTTCTATTTGCGGACTCCATTGCAATTTTGAATCAATATGGAGAGTCCTAAAAATATAGTAGAATCTACTAGATCTAGTGTTTCTCCATTTAATTTAATGTCGGTGTCATTAAACTAAGTGAATTTCATACACTTAGTTTTTTTAGCATTCAGTAGAAGATTATTGACGGTAAACCAATCAAGTACTCTCGATAGAGATAAGTTTACATCGTCGTAATTAGCTTTAGATCTATCAACTTTGAATATTATAGAAGTATCATCCGCAAATAGAACTAAATTACATAAGTTTTCCACGAAAAAGGGAAGATCATTAACGTATACCAGAAACAAAAAAGGGCCAAGTATCGAACCCTGCGGCACCCCCATGTCAATAGTAGATCCCAAAGACCTCTCACCACCGACCTCAACCCTTTGAACTCTATTGGATAAGTAAGACTGAATAAGATCCAGTGCTTTATTTCGAATGCCGTAATGATTCAATTTGGATATTAAAGTACCATGATTTACGCAATCAAAAGCCTTGGACAGATCGCAGAATACTCCGATAGCATTCTGTGCGTTCTCACAGGCTTCCAATATGTGCTTTAAGAGCAAGGTTCCAGCATCGGTTGTAGATCGACCTTTGGTAAATCCAAACTGATTATTATGAAGTAGCCCATTATGGTTGAAGTGTGTCAATAGTTGAGAAAGAATAATTTTTTAAAAGATTTTACTTAGCGCGGGCAATACAGAAATCGGTCTATAATTTGCTGGATCTCTAACATTTCCAGACTTGAACAAAGGAATTAATTTACTGTATTTCATAAGATCAGGAAATAGTCCTTCATCAACACAACTATTGAAAACATGTGCTAAACACGGAGCGATATCAATGATTATCGCACCTAGAACTTTTGTCGATATTCCCCATAGGTCTTCAGTATTCTTTATGTTTAGTGACTTAAATGTTTTTAGAATAGTATCTGCATTAACGTATCCAAAGCCAAACACGACTTCATATTTTTCAACACTTGACTCTAATAAAGAAGTCGCTCTAGCGGCTGAAGAGTTTAACGCTTGGGTTACAATTTTAGGTACACTAGAGAAAAAACTATCAAATGCATTTGCAATATCAATATTATTTGTCAGTATTTTATTTTCTAAGTTCAGATTTATATCTTTAATCCGGATTTTAGATTTTCCTGTTTCATTATTTATCAGTTTCCAAGTAGCCTTAATTTTATTGGAAGATTTTGCAATTTTATTTCTTAAATACATCGATTTTGCTGCACGACAAACTTTTTTGAAAGTTTTGGAATAATTCTTTATGTAAAAGATAAACGTAGGATCGTGTAGCATCGACTCCCTCTTTGCGTATAGATCATATAATTTATTCCTACTTTTATAAATACCTGGTGTAGCCCATTCAGCAAATCCAACACGAGCTTTACTTTTACAAGTTTTTACAAGTAAATAAGGCACTGTGACCATAATGATCTGAACTAAAACGTTTAATTACTGATTTATTAATTGGAATATTACTGCAATAAATATTATCTAAACAGGTGGCGGAAGTCAGCGTCACCCTTGAAGGTTCATCAAATAGATGTTTGAGATTAAAACATTTAAATAAATTTATAAGTCTCTCAGATAAGGGATTAACCGGAATATCTATATTAAAATCGCCGCACACTATTAACATTTTATGACAGGCAAAAATTTTTAACAATACTTCTTCCATAGTGGATTCAAATATAGCTTGGTTCGCATCGGGGGGACGGTAAACGCACACAACGATATGCCGCTCCAACTCAACACACGATAGCTCAATAGTCCTCTCAATACTGAGATTTGCGATATCTTTACGTTCCTTGCATTTTAAAGTATTTTTAACAATAATCAAAGAGCCACCACGTATGGCGTTCTTACGTTTGTAGGAACTTACAATATTAAAATTCTGGAAATATGGGAGTAACCCAAATTGTAATATCCAGTGTTCAGTAACACACATAATGTCTACATTAAAATGACTTAAAAATAATTCTACTTCTAAGACTTTGCTGGGCAGGCCTTGTATATTTTGGTGCACAATATGAAGTGTGCCTGACTGTCCCATTGTCGGTGTGGTCAGTTTAAATGATTGTTAGCTGACCTTATAGCTTGTATACCCTCATTAGTACTACTACTACTAATTAAAGGTTCGTCAGTGAAGTGCGTTATAATACTTATAACGGGATCATAAACATTAAATGCTAACAATTTAGCAATTATCAATTTACTACGTTTACAAAGATACACAGTATCATTAGTCAAAATAAAATTACTAATGAAATCATTAGTTTCAAAATACAAAACGTCTCTATGACGACAAGTCAAATTATATAAAATTAAATAAAAATTAAAAATCTTGTTATTATCCTTTGCACTCAATGATTTAGAGTAGGGGAAAGCACAAAGAATTAACTTAGCTAGCCCTGAATCTGCCCTTTCTAATAACGTCTCCACTAGATTGATAAGGTCACCACAACTCTGGCCTAATTGTATTATCAGGGTCGTGTCTTTATCAATGCAATCATTGCTCTTGATTCTGTCAGTAAATTTAGCAATCGGGGCATCCGGATAGCAGTTGTTCACAACAGCTTGCCCTAACAAATCACTAAGTAGCAGACCCATTGTTAATTATCTGATTTGTGTTTATCTATTACTATTTTTTGTTTAACTTTTGTGTTGTTTGGGGAAAAATAAATGCATTTCTTTCTTCTTCTTCTATTGTTAATAACTTCTAGTGCAGATAAAGAAAATATAGAGTTTGTAGCTGTAGGAAACCTGTCTGACTGTAACTTTGATTAGTTTCATTGTATTTTCTCCCGAATAATTGGAATAGTTTTTTTGTACCTACATTAATCTAATAAGTTTGTAAAATTTATAATTTTACCAATTATGTAGTTATCCTGTTTATACTTTAGCAGTCCTACCTATCTAAAAATATTATTCATACATACATATTTTTATTATTTTGTATATTTCGAACATTAACACTAATCAATGACAATGTGGTAATTCGCAGAGATGTTTTGTTTTCTTGGTCATTTTTTTTCAGTCAATTAAAAAATTGATAACATCGCACAAACAGGTTTTTTTTTAAATAATGCTGGATTGCTGCTTATTGTTTCTAAAAACTACAGTTGCGAGCTTTAAACTGGAATCGCTTCATGGCCGGTTGTTCAAGACTAATTTTTCCAATTTCTATGCAGTGAACTATGAATTGTGGTATATCATTTGAAAGGTAATTTTGTTAACTTTCAAGTGATATCAAGAAGATTTAAAATTAATTAAATTTCCTACCTAAATTTAGGAAATTATTGCAATAGGTCGAAGTTGTGGACGTCTAAATGAGGCAGTAATATGTTTTTTTTTATTCAAAGTCAATAGGTTTTTATTTATTGAAATCACAAGGATCATATAGAAATGTCAACTTAAAAACTACGTGAATTTAAAATTCGAAAGTGAATTTACGCCGGTTCCTCGCGCGCGACCAAGCATAGAAGAATCAGGCAACAAACTCTTGCTCAGGCAACAACAGCTTGGTTATTTTTTTGATGATCCTTCATTCAGCTTTAGTGTGGTGCCAATCGAACGAGGTGAATTAATTTATAGAAAAAGAGTGCTAGTCAAAGAATTGAATAAAGTCTAAAAAGTATCAACCTAAGTTCTTAAGACAACACACGATTCGCTTTATAATATAATGCTTAACCTATTTATAAAAAATATGTGACTACAGATACGCAATTTGACAATTAAGCTAACGAGGGAGCGGAGCGACGACATCGGGCCATGCAGTTTTATCCTCAATATAGGCATTTATGGTGTAGTACGCCTTCTTTATTAGATTGTTCTTTATATAAGATTTAAATCTTCGAATGGGCAGCTTGGTTACATTTACCATGTTTATTTACAATGTTTATGTTAAACCCCCTCAATATTTTGTGTTACCCCCTTTGGGTTCAAGTCAGGACTGAGGGCTGGCCAGTCTAGTGTGGGAATGCCGACATCTTCCAGGTCTTCTTGCCAAAATAATTATGTAGTATAATACTTTTTAGAGGTAGTAATGGATAGAATGTAAATTATGTGTTTGAGTACATATTTTTTTCTTTTAATCACAGGAGTAAGTCCCGGCCCACCTCAAAAATCGTTCTTAGGCCAGCTCTACACTTAACGGAACGCCAATACATGTTATTGCATATAAATTACAAATAGCGAGCACATTACGCATAAGATCGGTCGCTCCATCGCGGACCGCTCGCTCACTGCGTCTGTTCCGTCCTCCGCGCACCGATCTTCCGTCGGCGTAAGATCGGCAACGTCGCACTCCAGGTATTTGTATGCATCGCGCCACATTCGGCGGATAACTCGCGGCGACGGCACACGCAGTGGATGTTTGACACAGAAAGATTTATTTTCGAAGTGCAAAATAGAGTTTGACTTTGGGACTCTAGAGAAAAGCCAGATAGAACGGCAAAGAAGCGAGCATGGGAAGAGATAGCAAAATTATTTTACGACAATTGGGATGATGAAATAGAAACAAAACAGCGAGAACTTGGTGAGGTTGTCACTTTATTAATTTGTTATAGGTATAATTACAAGTACTCGTATGCATGTATAAATTTAAACTATATAACTATCTATCGAAGAACCGATAACCGATGGGGTAAACGTGTTCTTGAGTAGAGACCGCGACTCGGCAAACGTAGTGTAGGACGACCTCCGGCCAGGTAAGATGACGATCTGCGAAAGACTGCAGGCAGATGCTGGATGCGGCAAGGGCGCTATGGCGCTCATTAGGGGAGGCCTATGTCCAGAAGTGGACTAATATAGGCTGATGATGATGAACTATCAATAACTATAGCAGTACTTAAATGAAGTTGTGTTGCCACTCTAGTTTACCTTCTTCCATGAAATACTTTTTAAATAATTATCTTGCATTTATTGTATTAGAAAGTCTAGATGTAATATAGTTTGGTAATGTAGGTAGATCAGAAGTTAACAATTCGTCGTTGTACTTCAAACCGTCTCGTCTCCTTACAAAGTTATGAAGAACACATGTTGTTTTTACTATTTCTGTAGCATGATCGGGACCAGTAAGTATGGCCGTATGAAGAACTCTCCACTTGTTGGTCAATATGCCTAAAGTACATTCCACATACCACCGCTTATATGTTTACCATCCACGGCTCCTACACAGTTTGGATAATTTGCGTATTTATAGAATTCTTCTGCCACTTTTAACCCTCGGTTAGTCGCGTGGGGTCTTTGAAAGCCTAGGTGCTAATAATATGTAAAATTCAAACAATTAGAATTATCCCAGCGAATCAATATTTTATGTACCCTCCGAAGTTGGATTATAGTTGCCGCGTTCACTTCATCACCGTTTACTTCAGTACGCGTGCAAGCGACGTGAGATAAAGGCGTGTTTTTCCCGCACGCGCAAAACACGCCTTTGAAAGACCCCACGCGACTTACCGCGTAAGTAAAAATTTATTGAAAATTTATGTTTGATTTCTTTTGTAACATGTGTATACTTAACTAGTAAAATGGACGAAGCACAACAACGCCGTATATTGAGCTGGTTAGAAGATGAATGCAATTATGTTTACGGTAGTTCATACCTCCTCTTCAGGATGTTCAACCCAATGAAAATAATTTCGTTCCTATGAGAAAGAGTTGTATTCATTGTCCAAGACAAACAGATCGAAAATTCAAATCTGTCTGACATTTTTGCAAAGACAACATATGCCCAACACATACAAAATCGATATGTACTGACTGTGTTTAAAAGGAAAATTAGTGTTACTTCAATTGGTAAAGTTGTTTTTGCATTCCAAATTATATATAACAGTATTCGTTTAGTCTAGTGTTATCGCATATAGATTTATTAGAAAGAACAGTTCATTTATTTAGTTAGATTAAAACATTTTTTTTGTGATATGATCTCAAAGAGAGAAATTTATGTTCCTACTTTAAGATTGTAAGTTTAAGCAGTAAATAAAAGAATATTTTCAAGTAACTTGTCGTAGTTTTATTGCTATTAAGTTAATTAACAATGAATTGCTTAGATAACTAGGAAAAAATATGTAAAAAGGTGTTTTTTAGGCTGTTTATTTTTGGAGACCTTCAGAGACCCCCCGCGACTAACCGCGTAAACGAAAAATGCGAGACTGACCGAAGGTTTACCACGATTCCTTACTTGGCTCGGGCATTTCAAGTGGTTGCAGTGCTCCCCAAAGTACTTTTCAAGTTTCTTTTATTATTTTTGCAACAGTCGATCTTCACATCAAAAAATCGTGGGATAAAGTGTTAAAATTCATTCCGGTAGAAAAATACCAGAAACAAAACAACGTTACTAAGTGATACAAATACAGAGTGTAACAAAATGTCGAAATAATGTCTGATTTTGCTGCTCAAATAGAGCAAGTTTTGGTACCTACCGTAGATTTTTTATTCTACATTTGTACTAAATATCTGAAAAACCGAACCAGTTAGTATGAAAGAGCGCACATTTTTTTAAAATAAATCTACCGCACTAAAACTTGTTCTGCCTGAGTAGCTGAATCAGCCCCTTAATAATATTTCTACATTTAGTTACATCTCTATTAAAGATAATTTTTTGGCGTGTCCACTAGGTGTCTCGGTCAGCTCAGTTCAGCTCAGTGATTAGAGTAGTAGACTGGTTATCCAAAGGTCACGACTTCGATTCTTAGCCTAAGCATCGGACATGTTGAATTTTTTCTAGTATAAAAAATAGCATCGTGAATGCTAAAATAAACAAAAAAAATCACATACCTATATTATTTAATTTTACAGTGGATGAACTTCAAAAGAAATGGAAAAACTTAAGAGATTATTACGTGAAAGAAAAAAAAACAAGAAAATACAAGAAGCGGAAGTGCTGCACCTAAGAAACGTAAAAACTCGTACATTGAATTGCTGCGATTCTTGGATGTGGTGAAAGAGTCTCGGGTCTCATCGGGGAACATAAGCGCTCGGTTGGTGATAATGAATAATTATCAATACAAACTCTCAACAAACTGTAATTGAGAATTTGAGTCCTCCTCAAACTGATGAAGTTCCAGGGACCTCTCAAATAAAAAAAAAATCTAAAATGACAGTGTTTCAACAGAGTTTAATTACAGCAATGAATAAAAAGCAACAATCACCAAAAGAAGTGGAAGATGCCGACTCGAAATTTTTACTTTTTCTTACTTCCTCAAATTAGGAGCCTGAATGAAAAACAAAATTGTGAGTTCAGAATCGAAATGATGAATTTGATTTATAAAATCAAGTATCGTAATCCATATAACATATCACATAATAATACAACAGGGGTATAATAACATACCCGAGAAAGTCCACAAAATTTCAAAATAAAGATTTATATGGCAATACCAGTGTCTAAGAGTAGTTAGTTACACATTTCATAACTAGATGGCGCTGCTAAAAATGACCACTTTCTAGATCGCGATATCGATGCGTTTTGAGCATTTAGTAAGATGAGTATCATTAATAATATATTTGCTTCGTACTTTACGGATAATTCGTTTGTTTCATTTCACCCGAACCCGGCTAGTACTTTGTTCGTGGTCCTAACGAGCCGAATGTGAATGAATTATTCGTTAATTTATTTTTGCTTTATTGCACTAGTAGTGGTGGATTGCCACTCAGTGCGCACCGGGCAGTCTCGGCCTACCTATCTTGGTCAGAGACTTGTCACGGGTGGTTGGATTGCCACTCAGTGCGCACCGGGCAGTCTCGGCCTACCTATCTTGGTCAGAGACTTGTCACGGGTGGTTGGATTGCCACTCAGTGCGCACCGGGCAGTCTCGGCCTACCTATCTTGGTCAGAGACTTGTCACGGGTGGTTGGATTGCCACTCAGTGCGCACCGGGCAGTCTCGGCCTACCTATCTTGGTCAGAGACTTGTCACGGGTGGTTGGATTGCCACTCAGTGCGCACCGGGCAGTCTCGGCCTACCTATCTTGGTCAGAGACTTGTCACGGGTGGTTGGATTGCCACTCAGTGCGCACCGGGCAGTCTCGGCCTACCTATCTTGGTCAGAGACTTGTCACGGGTGGTTGGATTGCCACTCAGTGCGCACCGGGCAGTCTCGGCCTACCTATCTTGGTCAGAGACTTGTCACGGGTGGTTGGATTGCCACTCAGTGCGCACCGGGCAGTCTCGGCCTACCTATCTTGGTCAGAGACTTGTCACGGGTGGTTGGATTGCCACTCAGTGCGCACCGGGCAGTCTCGGCCTACCTATCTTGGTCAGAGACTTGTCACGGGTGGTTGGATTGCCACTCAGTGCGCACCGGGCAGTCTCGGCCTACCTATCTTGGTCAGAGACTTGTCACGGGTGGTTGGATTGCCACTCAGTGCGCACCGGGCAGTCTCGGCCTACCTATCTTGGTCAGAGACTTGTCACGGGTGGTTGGATTGCCGTGAAGTGTTTATCAGAGTGTGTGGAGCACCCGCACCCGCAACCGCAAACCGACCAAGGAGGAGCTAACCAAAGTGGGAGCCCGCGCCAGCAGCTACTGGCGCGTAGTTGTTGCTGATCAGTGCTTACTGACGTCAGAGAAGTGACGTAGTGCAGCGCAACGGAGATTACGAGCAAGCGATACGGTGACGTCACAAGGAGTGACGTGAACGCCGCGCTACCGGCGTCATAGCAGTGACGTGGAAGAAAACGTCAGTCTCCGGGAGTGGACACAACGACAAGTGGTATACGAGTGAAATCGTGAGTACATTGACCCTTTATTCGTGTTCAGTGCAGTTCAAATTTAACTCTGAAAAATTCAAGAAGATTTTGGACTTGTAAATTCGTGCATGCTAGTTTTTAGACTTAGAATAGTTTCGCCAAAAGTGAACCGACGGGGAACCTATGCCCAATTTCAGTTAGAAGTTACAAAGTTTCAAACACTTGTAAAATTTTTAGGAATTGTTTTGAACGATCTTTTGATGTCTATGTTGCAACTACTGCATTTGATCCAAAAAAAGTACAAGTCATACACCGCAAACAGAAAGATGGATCAAAAAAACCTATGCTTTGTCCATTGACTATTGTAGAATACACAAAAAACATGGGTGGAGTTGATCGCTTTGACCATCTGAGGAGCTCCTACTCCATAGGCCGCAAGTCGAAGAAAAACTGGTTCCGCCTGTTTTGGTTTCATTTGGAAGCTGCTCTTATAAATGCCTACATTCTTTACAGCAAGGGACATGTCATGCGCAATAATAGCCATCGCCAGTTTCGATTACGTGTGGCTAGGGGTCTAATCAACAATTTTAGTTCCCGCAAGGCATGTTCTACCACATTGAAAAATAAGAAAGGAGGTGTATACAGCATTTCAGATGAGGTGCGACTGACCAATGTCGGTGTTCACATGCCACGTGAAGGAACTAAACGGCGGTGCCGTTTCTGCAGTACTCGCACTAATCCCAAGCGGACTAAAATAGAGTGTAGTTTGTGCAAAGTTCCAATATGCATAACACCATGTTTTCAAAGGTTTCATTTGCCCTATGTGCCTCATAATTTGTAATAATTATCCAAATAAATAAAATATAAATATAAAACTTTGTTTCACTAAATAATGATGCTACAAATCATAACCTAAAAATAAAACAATTGCGCTAGTTTCTATCTTTTTATAAACAAGTTGGTTTTGATTAGTTAATTTTATTAGGTTTTGATTAGGGAAATGAATTACCTAATATAACCTGGAGTCCCTTCAGGGCAAGGTACCAATAGAGACCACAATATTTTTACCACACTGGGCAAGGTACTTATTTGGACCACAGGGTTTTTTATAAAAAGTGATAAATAAATATATTAAAAAAACACATATTTTTGTTTCTTCTTTTATATTTATGCAAATTTATAAATTTCATAAACATTTCTCAATAAAACCCTTGTCGCCTGGTTAAGAGTTATTATACATGTCAGTAATCAAATTTCCTAGCACAAGATCATACTGGTCGCCAAAGTTTGGATATGAGCCCATTTCTTCAACAATGCCACTGAACAAGTTTGAGAAAATAAAGTTATCATTACAT
This sequence comes from Perizoma flavofasciatum, assembly GCA_958496245.1. Lineage (NCBI taxonomy): Eukaryota > Metazoa > Arthropoda > Insecta > Lepidoptera > Geometridae > Perizoma > Perizoma flavofasciatum. The sequence goes on along the minus strand of OY292439.1, from coordinate 950,591 downwards.
TTTAATAACAATGATCTTCACAAACCTATAGGTCATCCAGAACATGACAGGCTTTATAAAATCCGCCCTGTTATCAAGCATCTCAATGAGAGGTTTGCCACAGTGCCAATGAATCAAAGACTTTCTGTGGATGAACAGATTTGTTCTACCAAAATAGGGCATTTTTTAAAACAGTATCTGCCTAAGAAGCCCCATAAATGGGGCTTCAAATTATATGTTCTCTGTGATTTGATGGGATATGCCCACAAGTTTGAGGTATATTCTGGACAAGAGAATACAGAGAAACTCCCAGATGAACCAGATCTTGGTGCAACAGGAAATGTTGTAGTTCGTTTGCTTCGAGGAGTGCCAAGAAAGCAAAACCACATCATATACTTTGATAATTTTTATACCTCTTTTCCATTGGTAGTTTTTTTAGCTAAATCAGGAATTCACACAGTGGGAACTGTGCAACAAAACAGGATACCAAATAATAAACTTCCAGAGAAGAAAAAATTCATGAAAAAATCTGTGCCCAGAGGTAGTTTTGAGGAAAGAGTGTCTGTGCATGATGGTATAGATTTGAGTTGTGTGGCTTGGAAAGATAATAAGATAGTAACCCTGTTATCTTCTTATTCTGGAGCATTGCCTGTAACTAAAGTCAATAGATTTGACAGGATAACAAAAGGAAAAATTTATATTAGTTGCCCGTTTATTGTCCAAGAGTACAATAAACATATGGGAGGAGTAGATCTCATGGATAGCTTTTTGGGCAGAAATCATATAAAAATGAGGTCTAAAAAGTGGTATTTGCGTATTTTTTTTCATCTATTTGATCTAGCTATTATAAACTCTTGGATTGTTTATAAAAAAAATGCTCAAGAAAGAGGTGAACCTAAAAAGAGTCTGCTTACAATGGGCCAATTCAGAAATGAATTAGCCTTTGTGCTATGCAACAGAGGAACCACCAAAGAAGCTAAAAGAGGGCGTCCTAGTACCAGTGTACTAGAAGAAGAATTACAATCAAAAAAAAGAAAAGGTTCTCCAGCTCCACCACCTCCAAAAGACATAAGAAAAGATGGTGCTGAACATTGGCCAAAAGTAGGTGGGTCACTCCGATGCAAATTTCCCAAATGTAAAGGCTATTCCACAATTTCGTGTAATAAATGTGGCGTCAATTTGTGCGTCAATTTCTTTTAAATTATCATAAAGAATAAAGAAGATTGAGTAAACTATATTTTTTTATTTATTTAGTACTGAGCTAAATATGTGACAATGCATGATGATGTAAATTTCCATCATATTGTTTTTTACATAATACATATTTTTATTTACACTAGGATTTTTTAAATATTTTTCCTTTAATCTAGAGCATTAATTACAGTCGTTCTGGGTAAAATTGGACCATCGGTACAACATTGGACCGCACCCTAAACAAACACTTAGGAGCTGGAAATTGGGTGAGTTATTGCATTTTTATGCCATATAATTCTTGTTTTTTGATTTGATTGTTTGTTTTTAACTGATTCACGCTTATAAATGCCATAATTACTAAAATCAATGTTGAAGCTAAAATATCAAGAAATTTGGGGCAAAATTGGACCGGTCCAATGTTACTCACACTTTGTTTATAAAATCCTAAATAAATTCGGGGTAACTTTGGACAATGAAATGTTTTTTTTTCAGGTGCAATATGCCTCGAAAAAATAATATAAAAGAGCCAGGTGTGCGTAAATATGGCACCATATCAAATTACACGCAGGAGATGTTGGATGACGCCTTATATAAAATAAGATCTGGTGCATTAAGTCAAAGAAAAGCTTGTAAAATGTATAAAATACCTAAAAGCACAATTAATCTTAAACTTAAAAATAAACATAACAAACCTGTGGGACGTCCTACATGCTTGACGATGGACGAAGAGAATATTTTCAGAGACCACTTGCTAGCGCTAAGTGACTTGGGTATTCCAATTGGCTTACAAGATTTTAGAGATGTAGTTAAAAGATACTTGGATAACATTGGGAAAACAGTTCCTGTGTTCAAAGACAACAGTCCTGGATATGAGTGGGCAAAACTTTACATGGAACGGCATCCAGCCATAAAAGAAAAAATTGCTCACAAGATCTCCAGGAAACGAGCTCAAGTAAATGAAGACATGGTGAACGAATTCTTCAACAGGCTTGAAAAAGAGATGGAAGACGTTAGCCCTGACAATATATATAATATGGACGAAAGCGGATTCCATGATGACCCTGGAAAAAAAAACTTTTATTCAGACGTTCCACTCGCCACCCTGAACAGGTGAAAAATTCCAGTAAATCTTGTTTTACCATAGTATTTGCTGGGAATGCTATTGGAGACATCATCCCTCCATTCTTCATATTTAAAGGGAAACATTGTTGGTCCGACTGGCTTGTTAATGCCCCAAAGTCTTCAAAAATGGCTGTTTCAAAGTCTGGCTGGATAGATGCTGATATTTTCGAAGAATGGCTAGAAAAACATTTTGTGCCAATTGTTGACCAAAAAGAAGGAAAGAAAATTCTTATATGTGACAATTTAAGTGCACATATAAGTGTAAAAGCTCTTAAGATCTGTGAAGAACACAATATCAAATTCATATGCCTCATACCCAACTCGACACATATCCTACAACCCTTGGATGTAGGATATTTTTCATCTCTAAAGTCAGCTTGGCGAACAGTGCTCAACAAATGGCGTCAAACAGAACGAGGAAGGAAAGCTGGAGCACTACCTAAAAACGTGTTCTGCCAGCTTGTCAATTCAGCGCTTCAACTGAATGAATCCACAGCAGGGATTAATATGATAGCAGGATTCAGAAAATGTGGTATTTTCCCATGCTCGCGTATTGAAGTCCTACAAGTGTTACCTTCGTACGCAACTGGCCACATCCAAGCTACTGTTGAGGACACATTTAAGGAATACTTGCAAGAAATAAGAGCGGCGGACTTAAATATAAAAACAACCAAGAAATTCCAGCTGCCAGTTAAAGCAGGAAAGTCAATTTCCGCCGAAGAAGTGGAAATTTTTTATAAAAATAGACAGAAAGAGTAGGAGAAGAAAAAGGAAAATCCTGTAAAAAAAAAGGAAGGCCCAAAGGCTCTAAAAACAAAAAAACCACGAAGAAATCGGAGGTAGAAAAAGAAGTAATAGAAAAAAGTGGACAGGCAGCGGCTGAGATGGAATTCGATAATCACGAGCTTGAGGACGAAGACTCACAAACGGAATGTTTTGAATTGATGGTAACAACAGCTCAAGTACATGATGAGCCAAAAAACCTAGATTCCGAATTGGACAAAATTGAAGAATGGATTATGAGCAACGTAAAATAAGTAGATCCCCGATAAAGAAGTAGAGCTGACTGATGACTGCATTGCTGATTTTGGCCAAGAAGAACAGCAGAGTAGTGATAAAAACCCAAGAGAACAGAGAAATGAAGAAAAATCGAGGAGTGTCAAGTACAAAAGAGCCAAGAATAACATAGAAACTGAAAGTGTTCAGGACAAACAAGAGAAACAAACTAATAAAATACGACAGAATAAACGGAAGAAGTCATCTCGAACCAGCGTATATCCAACAAAAAAAACGAAAATCGATGACATTATAGAGCATTGGCAAGACAATCATGTGCCAATCCATGATGAGATAGAGGTGATTGATGAATGTATCCTTAATGCTGACGATGAGACAGAGCTACCGATAGGGAATTTTTCTGAGACAATCACTGGAGAGTACGTTGTTCATCAAGACAGTGGACAACTCGTCAAATTTCAAAACGAAGAAGAAAAATATGAAGTAAACAAATATTGCGTATTTCAAGACGAAGGAAGTCTTTTTCCAGGGCGCATCACAAAAATTGGCCAATCACCATATGAAATATGGGTGAGTTGCCTTAATAAAAGGTATGAAGGAGGCTGGACATGGCCAGCAAATCCAGATATAACTAAAATTACCGATTCAAAGATGATAAAAAAGGCGATAGCTGATGAAAACATCACTCGATGCGGGAACGTTATTTATTTACAAGATGACTTTTTGTGCCTGGAATTGGGAGAGTAATTATTGATTTAAACAAAACATGGTCTGATATTTTACTGTAGGTTAATTTCATGCTAAGATGGTTATTTTTGTCTAAGAAGGTGTATGAAACTATAAAACTGTTGATCTTGACTGTTGAATATTGTATGGTATCTTTTCTGATTAATCTCAATTTGTGTATTCCTATACATGTTTAAGCGATGTAACTTTTGTTGGCATAATGCCCAAAGATTATAGATTTTTCTAAGTAATATACTGACATGTTTTTTTTATCCTAAACTTATGAAAACACCTCACTAACTGTCTTACCGTCTCCAATAATGTGGGACCTTTCGCCTAATCGAGTTCGTTAGTACGTTATTTTTCATCTGTGGCAATAAAACTTCGTTTTAAATATCAATTTGATGATCCTTAGAGCATTTAATGTGGTCAAATGTTACCTAGAAAGTAAACAAAACCGATAAAATGGGGTTTAAAGGTGAGAAAAAATGATGGTCTAATGTTACCCCAAAATCAATTTAACTTTAGACCACGACTATTTCGGTCTCTATCTCAGGATTGACAAACAATTTGTACACTTTTTATTTTAATTGGTATTTAAAATATCAAAAGATCACATAAAACACAATTTCTGTATAGTAATTATATACATTTTATTTCCTAATAACCGGAAATTGTCTAGTATGTGGTCCAAAGTTACCCGGAATGACGGTACATCACCCTGATTTATTTTAAAAAAATAGAAAAAATCATGCAATGAAGGGCGTTGATAATAACGGTTATCCAAACCACGTGTATTACAATACACGTGACACAGTTATATACAGATGACTCAGTTTTAACGCGTTATTTTAAAAAAGCTTGGAAATATTGCGTCGGAGTTATTACGAATGTAAATTTGGAGACAAAAAGTATAACATATGTTATTATAAAACCGTTGGTAAACAAGATAACGTAAAGTTTGATGTGCCAAAGCGTAAGGATCAAGATTGTGTACCAGAAGTTTCCAATGTAAAAGAAATTAGATTGCTGTAAATAAGTGAGAAACCTAACGAATATGTACTTGTGCATGGTGACGACGCTATATATTTCTAAATTTATTGTAAAATGCGTACCTGATTTTATTTATTATTGCACTGGTGGCTAGAGTTATGCTGATTATTAGTAGTGAAGACTGATATAGCAAATTTATGATATTTTAATTTTATAGCTGTTTAGAAGATACTTTATTTATGAGTATGTTTTATGTTGAACCTTGCTTTTTTTAAGTTTTACTCTGACTTGAATAAATCTGATTATTGTGCCAAAATACTATACTACCTACTGTTATATAAATGGTTATTTTGAATCAAACTTAGTTTATTTTATGCGTAATTAAATTTTATTTCAGATATTTTTTAATTTAAAGAGCTAGCTTGTGTGGTTTTAAAGTTATTTGGCGTTAACTAGGTGACCCTTTATTTTTGCGGACGAGTGTATGCCAAACATTTAAAGATGAATCTAAGAAAACAGATTACTAATTACTTATACTTAATTAATAGAAAAATAAAATAATTTCTGTTGCTTAATGTAAGAAATGTTTAATAAAAGTTGATTTTTACACAAAATCTGTAGTTTCAATTTGATTTTATAATATAATTTCTAAGTTGCGGGATCTTGCGTGATCCCGCGCGGATGGTTTTAGCTTTATGTTTACTGTACAATAGACCATAAATTTTGCATATTGACTTTGATTTCAGCGGTTTGTTTATATGTATAAATAAAAGACACGAGGTTTTATCCGGGGTCTTGTTGCTTATTTGGAATACCCAATGTTTGTAGACATCAGTTGGTATTTTGGTATCCACTTAGTATCTAGACATTTTCCGATGTCCGATTGAGCTGAAATTTGGCATACATGAGTCTTCGATGACAATGTTAGAATATGGTGAAAACGAGCTCGTTATCACCATATTGACTTATGGCATATATGGCTTGTGTTAATAATTATTTGTTTTGATTCTAGATTATGTCGTCTAATACCTACAAAAAGAGGAAACGGTACAGCGTGTGCGACATGAAGGCCGCTGTGACTGCAGTCCGTGAAAAAAATGGGGTACCTAAAGGCATCCAAACATTTTAAAGTCCCGAGGTCAAGTTTATTTCGATTTCTCAATGAAAAGGATATACCTATCGACGTCTTAGTAAACAAAAAAATTGGACGAAAGCCAGTGTTTAATGAAAAAATTTAAAATTCGCTTGTCGAGTATGATCTGAAAATGGAAGGTACGTTATATGGATTGACTAAGACGGATATGCGCAGAATAGCCTTTCAGCTTGCGATGAAAAATGAGATGCCAAACTCTTTCAAGAATGCAATGGCTGGCTGGTATTGGTTAGATGGTTTTTTGAAGAGACACAAAGATCGATTGTCAATGAGGAAGCCATTGGGTACCTCGTTCGCAAGAGCACGTGGCTTTACCAAAGAATGGATGTATGAGTTCTATGATATCCTAGAAAATGTCTATGAAGACAAAACGTACACACCTAACAGAATATTCAATGTTGATGAAACAGGACTATCTGTGGTCCAAAGCAAGATTCCAAAAAACATTGGCTCTCGTGGAAAAAAACAGATCGGTGTAATGTCGTCAGCGGAGAGGCTCGCTGGTAACTATAATGACTTGCATGAGCCCAGCTGGTATATTCGTGCCTCCTATGATAATTTTTCCACGGAAAAACATGACAGATGCCCTGATGAGAGGTGCTCTTCCTGGTTCCATCGGTAGAGCTCATCCTTCAGGATGGATTCAAACATATTTGTTTACCCAGTGGTTTGAACATTTTGTCAAATATGTGAGACCAACCAAAGCTGCCCCTGGGCTGATATTGCTAGATGGGCATTTCAGTCACACGAAAAACATTGAGGTGGTTGATATTGCAAGAAGAGAGCATGTGACAATAATTTCACTGCCACCCCATTGCACGCATAAAATTGAGCCATTGGACAGAACGTTTATGAGTCCGCTCAAAGCTTACTACAGTGAAGGGATTAGGTTGTGGTTGCGAGCAAATAAAATGCCTGTGACTCAATACGATATCATGGATTTGATCAGAAAGGCCTACCTGAAATGTCTCGCTGCCAAAGGATTCAGCGTTGGTGGCATATATCCGCCGAACAGACACGCCTTTTCAGATGCAGACTATATAGTTTAGAAGGGAAAGCTAGGGTTTTTTTTATTCTCAAAGTGGGCGGTGGGAAAAATAAGTTTGAGAACCTGTGATTTAATTGATAAAACTGATTAGACTGACTTGATTAATAAGTGATTAAAAACTGATTTAAGCTTATTATTTGTAGAATAAATTTACTTTTATGCAAAAATAGTAAAGTCAGATCTCAAACTCACTTTCGACTAGGTTGAATGTAATTTAGAATACCAAATTACCTTCAGTCAAGTTGCGGACCGATTTTAACAAGTTCGTCTTTAGTAGGGTGATTCTTATTTTTAGACTTAAAAATTACTGCGTCAGTCCGCCATTCGCTTCTATCACTTAAAAAACTAACCTATATTTTTTATGTATTTCTTAGACAGGTTTTTAGGGTTGTCAAAGTTTTAAAAAATTATGATAATGATAAATTGCAGCTCAATGTACATAAAACAGTTATATTCATCGTTTATACATGATAAAACATACTAATGCAACTCGTTGTCACATTATTCTGTACAAGGACACTCGTACCCACCCCTCTCCCCCTCCCGCATGCACCAGTCACGCCTTGAGATAGGCAACAAACTAGTAACAAACACGCTGTGATAGAGAGTGCACGTTCGCATAAGAATATGGAACAATGGAAGAATGTTATGTTTACTGACGAGACAAGAATATGCTTGCACGGTCCTGATGGTCGCCAGCGTGTATACAGACGCAAGAATGAAAGGTTTGCACCATGTACTGTTGTGAAAACAGTAGGTTACCAAGGTGGCTCTATCATGATATGGGGCGGCATTACTTACGAAGCACGCACCGACTTGGTTATCTTCGAAAGAGGTGGAATAAATGCTCAGAGGTATGTAACAGAAGTGTTGGAACCTCATGTAATGCCATTTGCTCCATTTATTGGCGAAGATTTTTTATTAATGCAGGACAACGCTCGCCCCCACGTTGCTAGAGTTGTTACCGCATACCTGGATACCGTCGGCATTAGAAAATTACCATGGCCATCCCGGAGTCCAGATTTAAATCCTATTGAACACATATGGGACAATTTAAAAAGACGTGTTCGAAGCCGCATACCAGCTCCAACCACCATAGATGAATTAAAACAATTCGTGATTGAGGAGTGGCAGAACATTCCACAACAACAGATCAAAGATGTCATCGACAGCATGTCAAACCGTTTGATGGAAGTCATGAGGGCTAGAGGTGGAAATACGCACTATTAGAATTCATTTTATCAGCAGATTTTTTTATTTTTAAGTCATTCATCACATTTGTTAATTTACGGTCAAAGTGTTTTTGAGACTTTTATAAATAAACGTAATAATTAAAAACAATATTATCTTTCATTTTACTTCTAAATACCTACGTGTGGCGAACCTACTACCTATTATACTACAAGTACATACCTACTATGTTAATATATTTATTTATAATTATATAATAAATACTTACACAAATATATTATATTCGGGTAAATACAAATACATATAAGTACTTTCATTATTTATATATTACCATAAATAAACTATATGTAAATAAGTAAAAATAATATCTATCTATTTATCGTATAATACACATACTTACAAATGATGATGCGCCCGTTCGCCTAGTCTAATGGAAACGAGAACTGGTTCCTGAGCTGCCGTACTAACTGTTGCACAGGCTGTGGTCGGCACCGGCCGACCACAAGCGATATTCGTACGCGTCGCGGCTCGCAAAACCAGTCTCGACCTAGCATTTGTCGCGGAGCCCGCGTTAATTTACTGCTTAATATTGCTTGTTTGTGCGCTTGTTATTTCTATCTATTTTTCATCTATCTACCTATATCTGACTTTCTACTATTTACTCCTTCTATATACTGTGGTGTTTGTGGTGTAATAAACTGTGTTTCCGTGAACCTTTGGATTTGGGATAAGGTGGTATTCCTACATACTAGGAATACCACCTTATCCCAAACCTGGTGACCCCGAGAAGAACATTCCAGAAAGATGAGCAGTGATGAAAATGCCGGTAGCAATACAGCAGGGTCGCAAGAAACGGTTCGCGTGGCAGACAAACGAGAGCGCGTTTCCATTGACCCGCCCGATTATCCAGCGGAACTTTTTCGTGTTGGCGTGAGGATCCCACCATTTTGGCCTGAAAAACCCACAATATGGTTCTCCCAAATAGAAGCTCAGTTCAGCATGGCGCGGATCACCGATGACCTGACGAAGTTTAACTACGTGCTTTCACATTTGGATAGGCAGTACGCAGTTGAAGTGGAGGACGTCATTACCTCACCCCCATCCAGCGGCAGGTACGATAAGCTTAAGAGCGAACTAATAAAGCGTTTGTCGGTCTCAAAGGAAAAGAAAGCTAAACAGTTACTGCAGTCCGAAGAGCTTGGTGACCGCAAACCGTCGCAGTTTCTAAGGCATCTGCAGCATTTGGCTGGCCCCACTATACCAGAGGATTTCATGAGGTCAATATGGACGAGCCGACTGCCAACCAACCTGCATACCATCATTGCGTCACAGATGAGCCTCTCTCTTAGTGAACTTGCTGATTTGGCCGATCGCGTCCACGACATCGCGCCTGCCTCACCTCACGTTGCAGCGGCATCCAGTTCCAGGGCTGATTCTGCATTGGATATCATGGCCCAGCAGATCACAGAGCTGACCAGGCAGGTCAGCGCACTGACTGCGGAAGTCCATGACCGTTCCCGCCCCCGCAGCCGTCAGAGGTCACGTGGACGCGGGGAGCGTAGCCGTACACCAGCGAGAAGGTCTCAGTCGAACTATAGGAAGTTCCCCAATTGCTGGTACCACTATAGATTCGGCAGCAAAGCGGACACCTGCATCCAGCCCTGCGACTACAAGTCGGGAAACGAGAAGGGCAGTCGATAATGGCGGCTGAAGATTGCCCTCCTGCTACTGGTCGCCTGTTCGTCACAGACCGCAGATCCTCAATCCAGTTTCTTGTGGACACAGGGAGCGACTTGTGCGTCGTTCCCCGATCTGCGTTTCGAGAACGTGTGAAAACGGACTACCAACTATGTGCAGCTAATGGTTCTTCTATAGACACTTACGGTTGGGTTGAAGTGAACCTCAACTTAGGTCTCCGTAGGGATTTTGTGTAGCGCTTCATTGTAGCAGATGTTACAAAACCTATTATAGGCGTTGATTTTTTGTCCTTCTTTAATTTAATTGTAGATATTCGCAACCAGCGTTTAATAGATGCCACCACTAATTTGTCAACCGTAGCTACCATTTTTACTGTAGACGATAGCCTAATTTCAAGTGTAAAGGTCGTGACTGGTGATTCTAAGTACCATGCTATACTTTCTGAGTTTCCAGACTTGACACGGCCAACAGGCGCTCATCGCACACCCAAACACAATACAGTCCACCATATTCGCACCACACCAGGCCCCCCAGTATCATGCACACCTCGTAGACTGGCACCAGAGAAGTTAAAGATTGCCAAGTCTGAGTTCGATGCAATGTTGGCGAATGGTACCGCTCGTCCGTCGGAGAGCCCCTGGTCGTCCCCACTTCACCTCGCCCCTAAAAAGGACAATGGTTGGCGACCGTGTGGTGACTACCGTATGCTCAACGCTCGGACGATACCTGATAAGTACCCCATACGTCATATTCATGATTTTTCCCACAGCTTATCTGGTTGTAAGATCTTCTCAACCATTGACCTTGTCAAGGCTTACAACCAGATACCGGTTTTTGACGCAGACATTCCAAAGTGCGCCATCACGACGCCTTTTGGACTTTTTGAGTTCCCTTACATGAATTTTGGCTTGCGGAACGCCGGCCAGACGTTCCAGAGGTTCGTTGATGAGATGACCCGCGGCTTAGACTTCTGTTACCCATATCTTGATGACTTTTTGATATTTAGCCGCAGTGAATCAGAGCATGAAGATCACCTTCGTCAAATATTCACCAGGATGAAGGATTATGGCATGCTCATAAACACTGCTAAATGTGTCTTCGGAAAATCAGAGGTAACATTTCTAGGCTACCACATCTCTCAACATGGAACAAAACCTTTGGAAGGTAAAGTGGCAGCTATCAAAGAGTTCCCCGTACCTAAGACGGCCAAGCAGCTACGAAGGTTCTTGGGCATGATAAACTTTTATAGACGGTTTATCCCCCAAGCAGCTCAAATCCAAGCTCCTTTGAACGCTTTACTAACTGGCTCCATCAAAGCTTCGCAGTCCGTTAATATAAGTGGAGAGTCGTTAGAAGCTTTCGAAGCATGCAAGGATACCCTTTGTCATGCAACAATGTTAGCTCATCCTGACTCTAAAGCCAAGTTAGGTCTTGTAACTGATGCTTCAGATTTTGCCATCGGTGGAGTTTTGCAGCAACTCGTAGAAGGAGATTGGCAACCTCTAGCCTTTTTCTCACGCAAGTTGAGCCCTACACAACAGAAATACTCACCATACGATAGGGAGCTCCTTGCTATCTACGAAAATATAAAGTATTTCCGTCATTGGCTAGAGGCTACATCTTTCACCATCTATACCGATCATAAGCCGCTGTGCTTTGCATTCCATGAAAGGAAGGCACACTGCAGCCCACGTCAGTATAGACATCTAGACTACATATCACAGTTCTCGACCGATATACAACACATTGCCGGGAGAGATAACGTCGTTGCCGACACACTCTCCCGAGTTGATGAACTGCAAAGTCCTGTAGATCTAGAGGTGATTGCCAAGGCGCAAGACTCCGATCCCGAATTAGCAGAATTTTTACAACTAGAAACCAGTTTGCACATAGAAAGGCTGAATATACCTGGAAGTCACTTTAAATTGTACTGCGATGTCAGCACTACGACTCCCAGGCCTTTAGTACCCAAGACCTTGCGCAAACAAGTTTTTGATAGCTTGCACTCGTTGAGCCATCCCGATGCTAACGCGAGCGCTAAATTAGTAGCAGAACGTTTTGTCTGGCCACTGATGAGGAAAGACTGTCGCGAGTGGTCTAGGGCGTGTTTGGCTTGCCAGCGCACAAAGGTAAATCGTCGCCTATAGGCACCCACGATTTACCAAAAGCGCGATTCAAATACGTTCACCTAGACCTCATCGGACCATTACCTCCGTCTGGTGATTTCAGGTACTGTTTGACAGCCGTCGATCGCTTTACGCGATGGACAGAAGCTGTCCCTCTAACCAATATCACCGCGGAATCAGTGGCCAAGGCGTTTCTGTCGGGATGGATAGCTCGATTCGGTTGTCCTACCGACATTGTTACCGACCGCGGTAGACAATTTGAATCTGCACTATTTGAACAGCTATCCAAATTCATTAGCTTCAAGCATCGCAAGACCACTAGCTACCACACACAATGCAATGGCCTTATTGAAAGGTTCCATAGGCAGCTGAAGGCTGCTATAATGTGTCACGCGGACAGTAGCTGGACCGAGGCGTTACCCCTTGTACTACTCGGGATAAGAAGTTCTTTCAAAGAAGACCTTCAATCTTCTTCTGCCGAGCTACTATACGGTGAACCGCTGCGACTTCCAGGTGAATTCTTTGGTCAAAGAGTTGACAAATGTACGACTGATATCACTGATTTTTCAGCACGTATCAGATCATTTGCCAATAATTTGCAACCAGTTTCGACGTCACACCACTCAAACAGCAAGATCTTCATTTATAAAGATCTCTCGTCTTGTTCTCACGTTTTTCTAAGAGAGGATGCATTGAGGGGTTCTTTGCAACCCGCATACACTGGCCCTCACGAAGTGGTTGGGAGAAGTGCCAAAACATTTAAAGTTCGCGTAAAAGGTAAAGTTGTGACAGTATCGGTAGACCGATTAAAACCAGCCTACATACTATCACAATCACAATCTAATGACACTTCTCCTGAAGCCCCTTCTCACACACCTACAAACAAAACAACTCGTTCTGGGCGTCGAGTTCGGTTTCCGGACTATTATCGCCCGCTAGACGCGGTCTCAAGGGGGGAGTGATGTGGCGAACCTACTACCTATTATACTACAAGTACATACCTACTATGTTAATATATTTATTTATAATTATATAATAAATACCTACACAAATATATTATATTCGGGTAAATACAAATACATATAAGTACTTTCATTATTTATATATTACCATAAATAAACTATATGTAAATAAGTAAAAATAATATCTATCTATTTATCGTATAATACACATACTTACAAATGATGATGCGCCCGTTCGCCTAGTCTAATGGAAACGAGAACTGGTTCCTGAGCTGCCGTACTAACTGTTGCACAGGCTGTGGTCGGCACCGGCCGACCACAAGCGATATTCGTACGCGTCGCGGCTCGCAAAACCAGTCTCGACCTAGCATTTGTCGCGGAGCCCGCGTTAATTTACTGCTTAATATTGCTTGTTTGTGCGCTTGTTATTTCTATCTATTTTTCATCTATCTACCTATATCTGACTTTCTACTATTTACTCCTTCTATATACTGTGGTGTTTGTGGTGTAATAAACTGTGTTTCCGTGAACCTTTGGATTTGATTGTTCCGGACATCGAAACTACCTAGCCAGGTACCTACCTACATACTAGGAATACCACCTTATCCCAAAACGTTATAAAATAACATTCAAATGTATTGTCACAATTATTTTTTTTATCCAAAATCGTAAAAAATCAAGGTGGGCGGTTAATTGTGCCGCTGAGTGTAGTAACAAACACGCTGTGATAGAGAGTGCACGTTCGATTGTGTTTTGACACGCATCGCGTTTTGTTACATCATGGCGTCCTCGTCTAGTTCGCTTTTGTCGACCAGAAACAAAACAGATGTTTGGTTAGTTGGACTAACCTCTGACCACTTAATTTAAAGCAAGTTACCAACGACAAAAGAAGTGCTGAGTTTGTTTTTTCACTTTAAAGTCGTAATGAAGCAAACTAATCGCAATTCGGCCAATTCTGGTGCTTGTGACGTCATGGCATTGTGGGAACGAGCGGGCACTCCAACTAAATTGAAAAAAGATGTTATAAAGAAAATAGAGAACAAGTTTAATGAGTGGCAAAAGTTGAAAAAAAATAAAGAAAATAAACGCTCTACGTTAATAAAGGTCTACGAAATAAAGAAAAGAAGTGGCAAGATAGTTTGGAATACCTGTTTGACATAGCACATGCTGATCCTCATAACAAGATTACCATTGAGGAAGATAAGACTATTTTTAATTGAGCAGAGAAAAAGAGGACGCCCTGGTACAAAACTCGAAGTGGACAAAGTTCTTTAAAAAAAAATAGCAAAAGAAAGGAGAAAAACGCTCGCCTTTTTAGATCGAGTAAAAAGTTACACTGAATCCCTGCGATAAAAGCGCATACTATCTTCTTCGACTAGCAGTAATGATAATGAAAGTAAAAGTTCAACGTCAGAAATTTCAGTGAGGGCGTGACCTTCGACGGCAGATTTAGAAGTCCCACCTAAACGCAAACGCGGCAGAAAGAACATCTTTGATGAACGCTTATCCGCAAGCCTCTGGCCTCGACTTTGCTAAATTAAGTGACAGGAAAGCAACTGTTGTTTTGACATCAACGCTAAAAAGTGCAGGTACCGATCCATCAGAGTACAATATAAATTCATCCTCAATTCGTCGCCAGCGTATGAAGCAAAGGCAAAGGATAGCGGAATCCTTAAAGAAAGAATGTAATCTTAATACGCCATTTATTGTTCATTGGGACGGCAAACTGATCGAAGACATAACAGGACACAAAACAGTGGATCGCCTTCCCATTTTAGTGTCAGGACAGGGTGTAGATCAACTTTTGGTAGTTCCAAAACTCAGTCATGGAACTGGGGAGGTGTGTGCTTCAGCTGTTTATGACACTATTCTTTCTTGAAACTTGAGCGACAAAATAAAATGCTTTTGCTTCGACACCACTGCGGTCAACGCTGGTTTAAGAGCAGGTACTTGCATTCTATTAGAGCAAAAGATGGAAAAATATGATCTTTGGTTGGCCTGTCGTCACCATATAATGGAAACACTGCTTCAAGCACTAGGTCCAACAAGTGGACCAGAAATATTGATCTTCAAACGATTTAGATCTGCTTGGCCTAACATTGACCAGAATAAGTTCAGTATAGTTTCTTCAGACCCTGACGCTTAAAGATTCGTAGAAAATATAGCAGACAGCGCAATTTCTTTTGCTGAAAAGCCGCTAAATTATTATCAACCACGTGACGATTAGGAACTGTTGACACTTACAAGAATATCTTTGGGAGGTGTGCCTAATAAAGGGATATCATTCAGAGCTGAGCTCATCCATCGCGCACGGTGGATGGCAAAAGCAATTTATTGCCTTAAGCTTTTTATGTTCAGGGACCAGTTTAAACGGACAAAAAAAGAACTTAGAGCCATTACTGAAATTTGCGTTTTCGTCGTTACGATTTATGTAAGATGCTGGTTTAAAGCTCCCGTGGCAACTTCAGCACTAAGGAATGACTTGTGGCTGTTAATTTTTTTCAAGAAATTTGAAAATATAAACAAAGCTATGTCCAAAAAAGCTCTAACAAAGTTCCTGGGGCATTTGTGGTATCTGTCCGAAGAACTTGTTTCGCTTGCTTTTTTTGATGACGAAGTTCCTCTTGAAAGCAAACAAAAAATGGTGATTGCACGGAATGAGCAAGGTTCAGACTATAGCCCAAAGCGAATCACCATGTCACATCAAAGAAAAAAATATTGAGGATTTCGTGACCAGCAACACCTTAAGATTTTTTAGAATCCTGGGAATTCCGTCTGCATTTCTGCAAAAAGAACCTCGTCTTTGGGAAGAAGATGAAGACTACAAAGCTTCCAGAGAAATTGTACGTTCTATGAGGGTGGTGAACGACATTGCTGAACGCGGTGTAGCATTGATTGAAGAATTTAATAAACTAATTACCACAGACGAAGAACAAAAATAATTCCTTCTTTTGGTTGTGAAAAATTTCAGGCAAAAGTTACCCTATTGATACAAAGAAATCTACTTTATTAGCATAAGTTACAATTTTTTTTATCTTAATAGTTAAATAATTTGTGTATGCTTGTCTTTTTTAGAACTTAATTAAATAATTTTCAAAAATACTTTTTTTAATTTTTCATTCGCTGGTAGCCCTAAATATTACTTTAAAAATAAAATAAAAATTACATATTAATTTTATGCGCCTTAGAACAAAATAAAAGGGAGAAACGCATAATAATTAAAAAAAAAAAAATTTGCCCAATTAAGAAGCAGCCTACTCTTTAGGATATCATTTGCATTCATAAGTCTTACATTTTCTTCTAAAACAATGGCGTAATAATATCTTACATAACTAAGTTAAGCATAGTGAATATAAGTTGGTATACCCTTATTTCAAAATACCTGCACCACATGTCGAATACAGAATTCTGCCATTTTGCGTTCAACCTAAACATTTATATATTAGTGATGTTTAATTGTTTTTGAAAACTTGCAGATGAATATTGAATATTGCTTCAATAGTTAAATTTTCTAATAGTTTTCGAAAATTAATAGTTTAATTTTCTTTAACCCTACAGAAAAAAAGACACAAGTTTAAAACAAAATGATATTCCAAATTACCTTCCCTTCCTCTAGTAAGTGGTCGAGAGGGCATTATTAGAACTACTCAAAAAACCCCATGTTGAGTAAATTAATTCATTGCTCTTTTATTAAGCACATGGTTAAGCAAAAAACAGTTTTAAATAGCTCCGTTTTACGGTACATTTTTTTTTGTTATTGCTATAAAAACGGAGAACAGAACCCCGTTAAGCCAAATGACTAAAAACATGGATTTAAAATTGGAGTCTTTATTTGTATTTAAGAGTTAAAACACTTCTTGTTGTTAATAAAAAGTAGAACAGAACTCCGACATGACAATAAATAATACCTCTTAGGTTTTAGTTTAATTTACGAGTTTGCAGACTTCATGTAGAAACAAAACGGAGAACAGAACCCCGTCTCGCAAATAAATTTCATTTCAAATACAAAATCTAATAGTTTTATTCACCAGCTATTTCTTATAAAGCTCCAACGTTACAATATAATGGTAATTTAAATGGTTTACGAATCCACTTGTAGTTTTGTTTTTTCATTTTTTATTAGAAACATACCGGAGAACAGAACCCCGTGAACAGATAATGGCTTTTTAAAAAGTCTCTTTATTTGTGAATTCACGTAAATTTATTTAAATATTTTATTCCAAAAACTATCGTGAACTTGACTATTCATATTGTAAAAACGGGAATTTTCACGTACTGCACTATCGGTGAAGGCACCGACTAAGTTTCGACTCATTCCGAGAGTCTTCATCAGGGTGAGTGGTTGCGACTTTCTCCTTCCGCGTCGCGCCGTGCACTAAATATTTTTTTTTATATAAATAATTTGAAGTTAAATTTTGACACGGAGTAACTGATTGTTTGCCCCCATTATTTGATAGAAAATACTCTAAATGAACTAACTATGAAGAAAACCTCGGTCTGACGCCGTACCCTAATACAAAGTTCATTTGAGAGACTTAACTTTATTTACTGTAGATATTAATAACTAGTTTGTTTACGCAAAACCTCGGCCTGCCTACCTATCTGTTACTATACCCTTAGACAGGGTTCATGTGAGATACCTACCTATAAACACCATCTATGTACCTACCATGTGAAAGCAATAAATGTATTGAGTAACTATCTTTACTTACCATATGAAATTCCTAGGCATTTGGTTAGATTTGGTGTTTTCTATGTATAATATGTATGTATTTACAAAAAAAAATGTATATATGTAGTATATCAGTCATGTAGTTCCCATAACACAAGCTCTGCTTTCTTTGGGGCTAGATGATGCTGTGTGAAAATGTCCAGCGTTATTTATAAGACTATAATATAACTCGAGCAAACCCATAACGAAGAATCAACAAAAAAAAAAGAGAAATTATAAGTCAAGCCACACATTTTTTTATTGGCCACGTGATCAAACTTCTCATTATATAACTTAGCAACGGGAAAATGAGATAGCCTCTAATAAACCGCCAACTAAATACTCTAGGTTTTTTTTATTACCACTCAGAAAAGAAGGATTGCTATCCGAACTTTACCCAACAAACTTGGGTTCAAAATAAATAAAACCGAACGGTTAGTCATATATTAATATTTTAGAAGTTTACTGCTTGAATGTATGTTACAAATGTAGATGCTAAAAATAACCACCATGCTGAGTTGTATTTAGAGTGGATTGCATAGAAGATAACAAATGGCTAAGATAGTATATAAGTAAGATAGATCATTCAGACGCTCGTTGATTCTGGCTGACTTAGTAATTTAGAAGACAATGTATATTTTTATAGGCGAATAATGCTATTAAAAATAAGTCTGTTTAATGTTGTAAGAAGTCCGTAAATATGTCCGCCGAGGCGCGCACCGACACCTTCGACGGCATCTGGCGCAAAAAAACAGCCTCATTGCTGAGCAGACTCCGCGGGAGCAGTGACAGCATCCTAAAAGCGATTGCAGAACAATTTGATTGTCCTCTGGTATGGAAACTCATCCAGAGGACCAAATCTATTAGTTATTAAGTACTAACCTAGTTTTTAAATTATACTAAAAAAATGGACCAATTTGTCTGAAAAAATAAATTTATTATTATTATTATTAATTAGCACCGAAAATAACTATTTGCTACAAAAAGCGAACTTGGGGTGTGTCACATCTTTCACGAAGCAGAGCACTGTGGGGGAAAAGAATAGACGTGCAAGACCATAAAAACATAAAAGAGAGATAGTTGCAAACCCCATTTTATAAATCTAAAGATTTTGACGTTACCGTCAATCTACATTTTAGAAATATGTAAATTTGTTAGAAAATATCCCAATTTTTACACGAAACTTGATGATCTTCCTCGAATATATGCACTTAGGCCAGGTAGAAACAAAATTATACAACCAAGATCACACCTAAAATTGCACAGCGATGGCCCATACATAATGTCAATTTAAATCTACAACAAACTCCCAAAACAAATCACAGAATTACAAAAAGACACGTTTTTCACTAAAAAACTAAAATCATTCTTAATTGACAAATGCTACTATGACATTAACGATTATTTAGACTAGGAAGCTAACAAACCAACTTAAAAATAAATAAAAAAGTGACGTAATTTCTATTTTACCTATTTTCATACCTATTTTGACTAAAAAAAATTATAACAAAAGAAAAATTACTAAACGTACTTAATTATGTTATTCCAAATGCTAGATACCTTGATACTTTGCCTACCTTAACTTTTTTTTATTGTACCTACTAGTTTTTTGTTTACACAAAACTTCGGCCTGCCTACCTATCTATTGCTATACCCTTAGACAGGGTTCATGTGAGATACCTACCTATAAACACCATCTATGTACCTACCATGTAAAAGCAACAAATTTATTGAGTATCAAGTGTATTTTCGTATTTTCATTAATTCATCAGCTATGGAGTAATATTTTGGGGTGCAGCAGCTGAATCGAATAGTATTATATCTAAATAATAGATTCGTGTAGAGATAGGTTCATTATGTCAAATAATTGGCGAGTTTATATACCAGAATATTATATACATAAGACAAAATTTAAATGACATGAAATGTAAATTTGACTGCCATGGCTATACGAAAAATATTGTATCCTCCATACAATATTGACGGAAACATTAAAAAACTGTATGTGGTGTGTCCATAAAATTGTATAATAAAATTCCCATTGACATAAAAAAATAAACCTGTCATTGAATTTGTTAGTTGTATAAAGCAACATTTACTGTGTAAAAGCTATTTACACTATTGACGAGGCTTTGGCCGATAAACACATTTTCAGTAATAATGATCTATACTAATTTTATTTCGTTTGTTTCGATTGTTTTTATTTTTATAATTTATATAAAATTTTACAAATTAAGACAATGTGGATAAAACTAACAGAATTTTTATTAGTATTAGGTATTTTGTTCAAGAAATGTTGTATTATGTAATTCAAATTTATTTTATGGTACAATTTTATAAGATTTTGTATTGTAAGCATTTGAATTTTATGTTAGACATTGTAAGTGCATGGTTAAAGAATAAATTCAATTCTTGTGCTACTAAAAATACAGAACAGAACTCTGTTATACAAGTATCCGAATCACCGGAAACCTTAGTGCGCGAGTCCGACTTACACAAAGTCCTTTTTTTATTTAAAGACTCGATAGCAATTTAAAGACTTTCTTTAAACAAAGAAAATTTTACTAGTTACACGTTAAAGCAGTTAAAGAACTGTCAATCTTGGAAGTGAAATTGAATACGATAAATAAGGACCGGTATCCACCAAAGTTGAGCGGAGAGGAGATATATGAGTCACATTTGAGGCTTAGCCGCGAAGAATCGGTGAAATTTTACTTATAAATTTATAAATTCAGTTCCTGAATCAGGTGTAATATTAAATTAGATACGTCACTTGCCAGAAAGAGACACCGCAGTATACCATTACTAAACAACAAGCCTCGTAATAATTTACAAAATAAACGGACCGTCGTGTCTAACTAGTGTCTATGAAAAGTTATATCTTTTGAATATTAAAAAAAAAACCCCGACGTATTTTTGTGGGTTTCCAATCGTCAATTACAGCGTTCCCTAGTCACTTGTATCGGTAATACCTATCTAAAAACCATCATTAAATAAATAAAATGTAAGATTTAATTTTGCTAACTAAAATTGAACCTAACCACCCGTTCGCGTGGGTAAAGTCGGATCTAAATACCTAAACTTAAAAAAAAATCGTAACTATGGGCATTTGTCATAGTTTGCTTGTAAGCTGGCGACGGCCATCTGCAGGGCGCCTTCCCGCGTCTCGTTGCCGCCGATGAAGCCGGTGCTGTGACAGAACACGCAGCCTCGAACCCCGGACACGTCGCTCAGCTGGTCGTCTCTCACGCCCCACCAATCTCTGTGCAGTGCTTTTCTGTAACAGATAAAGAAATAATTAGTTATGATGGACATTTTTTTCACACAGCACCATCTAGCCCCAAAGTAAGCAGAGCTTGTGTTATGGGAACAACATGACTGATATACTACTTATATATTTTTTTGTAAATACATTCATTATAATACATAGAACACCCAGACCCCCAAGACAAATATTGACAGATCATACAAACATTTGTCCAGCGGCGGGAAACGAACCCGCAACCAAACAAAGATGAGCCATTTCGGAGATACATGGTAACAGACACACAAACTACCTCTTACGTCAAACGCATATCCCGTATATTTGTTTGACGTAAGAGGTGGTTTGTTGACGTCGATGGAAAAATCCGTAACGAGGAAATCGGTAGAAGAATTATTTAGCATTGCACTTTCCATAGTTCATCTTGCACTTATGTATAAGTGAAATGAAAATAATACCTGGTCACAAAGCTCGTAGGATTGAGAGGAACCGCCTGAACTCTCCAGGAGTTGGGCTTATCATTGAACAGCACATATTTGACCTGATCAGGTATCCCCATCTCAGATTCCAGATCGAACAGATGCTCTTTCCACGGGAAACGTTCCTTGAACAAAAGTAGAATTAAATTTAAAGACAGAATGCTCTTTCCACTGGAAACGTTCCTTGAACAAAAGTAGAATTAAATTTAAAGACAGGATGCTCTTTTCATGGGAAATGTTCCTTGAACAAAAGTAGAATTAAATTTAAAGACAGGATGCTCTTTCCACGGGAAACATTCCTTGAACAAAAGTAGAATTAAATTTAAAGACAGGATGCTATTTCCACGGGGAATGTTCCTTGACAAAAGTAGAATTAAATTTAAAGACAGGATACTCTTTCCACGGGAAACGTTCCTTGAACAAAAGTAGAATTACATTTAAAGACAGGATGATATTTCCACGGGGAATTTTCCTTGACAAAAGTAGAATTAAATTTAAAGACAGGATACTCTTTCCACGGGAAACGTTCCTTGACAAAAGTAGAATTAAATTTAAAGACAGGATACTCTTTCCACGGGAAACGTTCCTTGAACAAAAGTAGAATTACATTTAAAGACAGGTTATGGAATGTTTCTCGACTACAATATGAAGTTCTCCAAAAATAACGTTTTTTTTTCAAGGGTTGGCAAAGCGCGTTAGATGGCTCTGCTGTTGCAAGCGTCCATAGGTTACGGTAACCGCTTACCAACAGTTGGGTCGTATGCTTGTTTGCAAACCGCTGTATTAAAAAACCGGTCAAGTGCGAGTCCGACTCGCGCACCGAGGCTTCCGTAACAGTCTAACGTTGTAAAGCATTAAACGTTGCTCTAACGAAAATATAAGTCGGATTGAAAGACAAACATAACTCTGTAGTTGAAAAAAATGTACTATGAGATATTGCATTGTCATCCCGAGTTAGAAAAATAACGTAAGCACGCGAGGAAATCAATTTTGTAACATCTAATGTCTTATATTATTATTTAGTTAGGTTTTCGTAAGTTCTATTTTAACTGCAGCCTGCTTAGCATGAAGACCCTAGACAACGGCTTTGTCTACCGCCGAGAAAGCAAAAAATATTTTGTCCCTCTCTTTTGTTTGACAGAATAGGCGACAGAAATAGCTCTTTCGTAGACATTGGCCTCGTTTCTGTAGTAAACTAACTAAACTAAATTTAAACTGTCACTCTCTTTTACTGATAGTACAAGCACGAAAGAGATAGCTACAATTTTAGTGCTGTCAAATAAGTCAGATTTAAGTTTTCCATACAAATTTAGTCGTGTTTTGTTTATAGTCAGCAAAACATGCTGACTATAAACACGAAGAAAAGCTGCACGTAAACTGACTTGACAGGAGAAAAATTCTTGCCATCTCTTTCTTGCGTACACTATCTGTAAAAGAGGTACAGTTTAAATTTAGTTTAGTTAGTGTACAACAGAATCGAGGCCATTGTCTTGGGTGCTCATGCTAAGCGGCTGTAACCTACTGTAAACTCTATGATCTCTCCGGAGCTATGGATCTGATGCCTGCTTTCCAGCGAGGACCTGACGTAGTCTCGTGCGGGAAGCCATACGGATATGTAGTAGTTGACCGTGTACAAGAATTCATCGCTCACCAGAGCCATGGCTTTCTTGAATACCTGTAACACAAATGGTACAAGTTAATATCTGTAACACAAATGGTACAAGTTAATACCGGTAACACAAATGGTACAAGTTAATACCTGAACCACAAATGGTACAAGTTAATACCTGTAACACAAATGGTACAAGTTAATACCTGTAACACAAATGGTACAAGTTAATACCGGTAACACAAATGGTACAAGTTAATACCGGTAACACAAATGGTACAAGTTAATACCTGAACCACAAATGGTACAAGTTAATACCGGTAACACAAATGGTACAAGTTAATACCGGTACCACAAATGGTACAAGTTAATGCCTGTAACACAAATGGTACAAGTTAATACCGGTACCACAAATGGTACAAGTTAATGCCTGTAACACAAATGGTACAAGTTAATACCTGTAACACAAATGGTACAAGTTAATACCTGTAACACAAATGGTACAAGTTATTTGACGACCTCTGTGGCGGGCGAAGGCCCGCCTGAGACGCAAAAGGTTGCGGGTTCGATTCCTGCCGCGAGACCAATGTTTGTATGATATTTGTCTCGAGTCTGGGTGTTTTCTATGTATAATATGTATGTATTTACAAAGAAATAGTATATAAGTAGTATATCGGTCATGTAGTTCCCATAATACAAGCTCTGCTTAGTTTGGGGGCTAGATGATGCTGTGTGAAAAATGACCAGCAATATTTTATTTTATTTTCACCATTTTAACATTTTGTACATACAAACTTTACCGCTCAAGTTTTACCGCTGTCAACGAAATGATAGCTCGTACCTGGATCCAGATATTCTCCATGATAAGGTACATCTAACTTTTTAAATATCACGGTTATGAACATACATAGTTTTTAATAAAAACTAGTTATTAATCAAACTTTAAATATTTATAATCTTATTCTAAGTGGGGGGACTAAGGTTTGCACTGACGTCCCGCATTGGGGTGTATTGTGCATTTCCCCCCCTTTATTGTGTATAAAGGGGGGATATGTTATGTATCACTTATTTAGTTACCATAACATAAGCTTTACCTTTGGTGCTAGATGATGCTGTGCGATAATTTCCAGCGTTATTTATTTATTAGATTCTGTCCACGGCTTCGCCCGCGTGAACCCGGTTAAAAAGTAGTCTATGTGTTATTCTGATGTAAAAGCTATAATACTATAAAGTTTCATCAAAATCCGTTCAGTAGTTTTTGCGTGAAAGAGTAACAAACATCCATCCTCACAAACTTTCGCATTTATAATATTACTAGTAGTAGGATAGATTTATTTATTGAACATTATCCGCTTTGCCCCTTAAAGGAGGATAATACACCTCTTTATAACATTAGTATAGACATATTGTAAAAACGGGAATTTGTGCAGTGCACGGCGCGACGCGGAAAGAGAAAGTCGCAACCACTCACCCTGATGAAGACTCTCGGAATGAGTCGAAACTTAGTCGGTGCCTTCACCGATAGTGCAGTACGTGAAAATTCCCGTTTTTACAATATGTATAGTAAAGTTCACGATAGTTTTTGGAATAAAATTAGTATAGACAATGCACACACCTCGTCCAGATCCACCTCCTGTTTAGAGTTCCACTCAGGGTTCAGTCGGCCAACTCTTGCACTCAGATGGGTCCTGATCTTGTATTTAGGTTCTTCGCTGGTAATCGGCACACCATTGTCAATCGCATCAATCTCTTCTATGAAGCTTTCATATACCTGTAAAGATAGAGGGTTACAAGTTTTTTTTTTTGCAATAATTACCTCGATTCTGTAGTACACTAACTAAACTAAATTTAAACTGTCGTTCTCTTTTACTGATAGTGTACGCAAGAAAGAGACGGCAAGAATTTTACTGCTGTGTGCTGCTGTCAAATCAGTTTACGTGCCGCTTTTCTTCGTGTTTATAGTCACCATGTTTTGAAATCACGACTAAATTTGTATGGAAAACTTAAATTTGACAGCACTAAAATTGTAGCTATCTCTTTCTTGCTTGCACTATCAGTATAAGAGAGCGACAGTTTAAATTTAGTTTAGTTAGTGGACTACAAAGTCGAGACCATTGTAAGCCCTCCGACGTATTTAATACGACTATTTCAGCGCCCCAGAGTGACATGTTGTTCTAGGGACACATCGATTGAAGAGAACTGCAGATTTTCTATAAGTAGAATGAGCCGTTTCCTAAATAAATGCTAACAGACAAAAGAGACAAAATATCTTCAAACGGCTGAAAAGATTTACTTTAATGATTGTAGAGGATAGGCAGTGGAGAGATAGTAGAATGGTGTTAAATATTGGATTAACAAGATTTTTTTTAACTATTTGAAAATGCCGACTGTTTGCGCGACGTGAGACAGGTAACGATCAACTTGCTCACTCACTAAAAAAAGCCTCGTCTCGCTCCGCGCAAACGGAGGGTTGATTTCATTGAATATGAAAGAAAGTATGGAATTTTTTTACATCTACCAACATGTATATGTCTGTTTGTTTACATTTATACTTTAAAATTAACATTCTTTTATATATGATTGCAGATTCGCGAGGTACGTCGTCTACATTAAGTTAAGAACAGCGAAACTTTTGAAAATACATACTAAATGTCTAGATTTTTGAGTATACAAAGTAGGGGGTGGCCATAGACATGTCCAAACATTATATTAGGCACATTCCCGCGTTTTGTATAATATTGATGTACGGGTCTTTAGTCTTGAAAGTGTTAAGCCACACTCTTAAAGGAAATCATAAGGTTTTTATAATATCCCAAAAATTCAACCTCGGCGATATTTTAACCTGTGAACCATCTTACACGAGCGGCGTACAAAGCTAGCGGTAGCGGGTTCGAGTCCCGCCGAGGTTGGACTTTTGGAAAAGTGTAGATGTAGATTTCAATCACCTTCTTGTAGATTATTCTGAGGTCATCGCTTCTGAGCGGGATGTCTTTAGGTGCCACCGTTTGGATCACTTCCTCTCCATAGTATGCATAGACTAAGCCAGCTGAGCTTAACCTAGATAACAAGAAAATTTTACATTTATATAATTATACCTTAAAAAAACAACAATCTTTCTACTATTATAAACACGAAAGTTTGTGAGGATGGATGTTTGCTTCTCTTTCACGCAGAAACTACTGAACGAATCTTGATGAAACTTTACAGTAATATAGCTTATACATCAGAATAACACACATGCTACTTTTTATCCGGGTACAAAGCCGTGGGCAGAAGCTAGTACATACATACAAAACCCAGACCCGAGTCAAATATTTGCAGATACAAACATTTGTCCCACGGCGGGAATCGAACCCGCAACCTTCTGCGTCTCAGGCGGGCCTTCGCCCACTGCACCACAGAGGTTCTGATCTGAAGGTTGTGGGTTCGAATACGGTTGTGTACCAATTGAGAAAAACATAAACACTAATTAAAAGCATTGTGTGCTTTCAGTTAGTGTTCCAATTAGCGGCGATGAGCTTGCAACCCGTCACGTGGAATGGTAACTACTTCAAAACGCGGACATGTGCCAAATATAATGTTTGGGCGTGCCTCTAACTACCCCCCACTTGATATCTATAAAGCACAGACTGGTCAGACATACTACCACAGCATACTACGTATATCTACAGATTGCCGCATCTCTAACCAGACTACGCCCTGTAGTTATGTAATTTAAAATCTTATGGCCACTAAATTCGCATTGCAGAGACCACAGACAAACAAATAATTTATTTCGGAACTTCCCACTTAATTATTTTTATAATATCACATTAATAATATATTTAAGTATTGTACATAATGCTTATTTATCTATTTATCCTCCTCGACCTCTGTGGCGCAGTGGGCGAAGGTCCGCCTGGGACGCAGAAGGTTGCGGGTTCAATTCCCGCCACAGGACAAATGTTTGTATCTGCAAATATTTGTCTTAGGTCTGGGTATTTTCTATGTATATTATGTATGTATTTAAAAATGTATATAAGTAGTATATCAGTCATGTAGTTCCCATAATACAAGCTCTGCTTAGTTTGGGGCTAGATGATGCTGTGTGAAAATGTCCAGCATTATTATTATTATTATTTATTCTTTCCTGTTTAAGTTGCTCCCCGTCGTTCGTGGCATCACGATGGCCCTGTCTGAAAATCAGCCTACACCTTTCCTAGGTTTGGTGCAGCATAATGCTGAGATAGGGACCTTTTGACCCCACACAACACATCTTTTTATTTTTTTGTAGTATTTTAATGTAACCTTTCTGTGTTTGTGTTTATTTGTTTTACATTTTGTCACCTTTTGTGTTGTGTTTGAAGTTAATAAATAATGGTAACCTCAGATATGGCAACCTCACTAGCGCCCTCTACTAACACGCCACCAAAATGTATATATGTGCCTTAAAAAAAGACTCATACTCATACTCATTTATTTTAACCATGGGAACATAGAATACACTTGGTTACGTCGAAAACTTACTACTTAGAATGGTGCTAGAAACAGGCAAGTATTTTACTTACATAATTACATAAGTCAAGTACATAATGTTAAAATTATTGGGTTAAATGTCAATAATTATTATGGAATGGTTCTGCTGTATAGGGGCATTGTCAAAGAAAGTGATTAAATATAATAATACGACCGATGTGGCGCGGTGGGCGAAGGTCCGCCTGCGACACAGGAGGTTGCGGGTTCGATTCCCGCCCTGGGACAAATGTTTGTACGATCTGCAAATATTTGTTCCGGGTGTTCTGGGTATTTTCTATGTATAATAAAAAAATATCTATCTATGTAATGTGTTGTATTAAGTATATCAGTCATCTAGTACCCATAACACAAGCTCTGCTTAGCTTGGGGCTAGATGATGCTGTGTGGATTGTCCAGCATTATTTATTTATTTATTTATAATAATAATATAACATACCTATATAATGTCAGATCTTTTAGCTTATTGTTGCTTAGTCAAAATAGTTTACAATCTAAAAAGATATTAAAAAAAAAAGAAATAAAAACAAACCTGTCATTCACTGTAAGTTTACTATGCAATGGAGTCATCATTGAGAGCTTCTGACAAATTGAAGTAGCTTTTTTTGGTCAATATTGATTTCAATGTACTTTTAAAGATGTCCACACTATGTTAGATATTAACCAGGTAGGTACTTAAGTGATTTAAAGACTGTCTTAGATATTGTTTTTGTGATTTCACCCATACAGGCTGTGATTTAAAGACTACTTTTGTGATTGTAGTCTGTGATTTAATAATATATAGTAATAGGGATTATAATCGTACTAATTTAAGTCTAATTTCATATCTTTTAATGTTAAAAGATATGAAATTAGGCAATTTAATTTTAGATTTGTGTTTATCGTTTTTGAAGTATAATGTTGTTCCTATGAATATTTTGAGAATTTTATTTAAAGATAATTTTAGATTACGTAAAATTGATGTCGGGTTTTTTAACTTAAAACGATAAAACAATGTCTAGTTTTGTGATGCTCGTTTGAATAGTTTGTATCTGTTTAGATTTACTGCGAGTTATTTGTTTTTTATAATTATTTCCTTAGTAAAACATTGAATAAAGAATGTTTCATTTAAATATTTGTTTAATTTTTTGAGATAATTACCCTAACATTGGTTCAAATTTTGAATGCGAAAAGGGCTTTTGTTGTTTTTATCAGGTTGGATGAGTGATATCACAGTGGTCATTATTTAAAAAGATAGAGCAAAAAATAAGGAAAACAATGATAAACTAACATCATAACATTTAAAAATAAAAACTTTTTTTTTTTTAAATCATTTTTAAATTTTGTTTTGGGCTCTCCTGTAAAAAATGAGGTTTCTGGTTTGTGGCTGTTTTGCATTCAATGAGCGATGTGTACTCCATATAAGAATTGTTATCCGAGTAATGAATAAGATACCATTACTTGAACAGGACACCATGTATACCCTTCTATAAACGATTACGTTATTACCTACTTTAAGGAACTATGTAACCTACTATATAAGGAATCAATATTTACCTAAATAAATCAGTGATAATCCAGAACTTGCGTCTTTACTTTACTTGCGTCGTCAACAAAGCTCAAAGCTTTAACAGCATAGACACTATAAGAGACAATAATGATATCAGTAGCTGTACTGTAATTAAGCCTCTGTTAGACAGATCTATTGTATGTATCTATTGTATGTAGACAGATCACAGAAAAATCTCAAAAAAGTATATTAATCGACCGTCGTGACATTATTATGTGGCGAATAAAGTAAAGGAAAAAAAATAAGACAATTTAGAAAGCAAGGCCGAAGAATTTTTTATACTGATGAGATTTTTTATACTTGTTAATCCTACTCTAATAATATTATAAATGTGAGAAGTTTGTGTGAATTTTTTTTATCGCGTATCAATGACAGATGTATAGATGTTAACCTACGTATTTGTTACATTTTTTTACAGGACACAGTGGGAAAAGCCTGGACAGACCAAACGTTTCAATCGGCTAAACAGGCATTCTTAGAAGGCCTATCAACTGGAGCCAAAGACACAATCACTAAAGGCACGAGGTTGATTGTGGTTCATATTGGGAACGAAGATGGCTTTTTAGAGAATTATAAATGGGTTTTTGAAGCCAAGAAGTCAGGAGATTATCACGAGAATATGAACGCTGTTCATTTTGAAGAATGGTTTGCAAAAGTTTTGACTAAAATGCAACCGAACAATGTAATTGTTTTGGAGAATGCCAGCTACCATTCAAGGTAGGTTTTTTTTTTTAAATTTATTTAAGTATTTGATTTTATTAAGCTGAATTTAATAAAAAACATACATTGAAATACCTAAATATTTTGATTTCAGGCGTGTGGAGAAAACCCCGACAATGTCGTGGAAGAAAGCTGAAATACAAAAATTGCTGCAATCAAAAATTATTAGATTTGAAGAGAAGGAAGTGAAAGCACAATTGATGCATAAAGTATCAGAAATAAAACACAATTTTCAATCTTATGTCATAGACAAAATGGCAGAAGAAAAGGGAGTGACAGTGTTAAGACTGCCACCCTATCACTGCGAACTAAACCCGATTGAATTAATTTGGGCAAATATAAAAGGGTATGTGGCTAGACATTACACTTCAAATTTGAGGACTTAAAAAAACTTCTGGAGGATGGCATAGCCCAAGTTAACAACGATAAGTGGGCTAATTGTATGGAACACGTAAAAAAATCGAAACGAAAATGAGAGGCCTCGATCACACAATAGACCGAATGACTGATGAATTTATAATTCATTTATCGGACAGTGATAAGCGACAGTGACAGTTCAGAATTTTCAAGCGATTAAGGTAAATATTAAGGGGTATAGTAATAATGATCATACAGTAGTTGACACATAGATGGGAATCGAACAAAATCTTATTCCGCTGTATCACGCTGAAGCCAACCCCGCAGAGGAAGAATCGTTACATGAAGGTACAGCTATCCCAGCTAGCAGGCAATGATCACCCGTCTTGGCCAAAGAAACTTCCAGTTATTAGATACGCCAAGAACATCAGAGATGAGGTTACCCTCATCTCTCTGCCAAAGAGATGCGTCATGACCTACGAGCTGTCCTGGAAAAAGAAAACTTTGTGCCTCATATAACTCCATACCTCAAGAAATTCGCAAGTTATCTGTCGTCCATCCGCGAACGAGTTGAGAATCAGCAGGAATATCGAAAGTTTTACGCCGACCAATTCCGGCGACCAGCGGAGAGCTTCTCAGTATGAGATGAGGTACTGCTCAACACACATATACCTAGCAAGGCTGTCAAGGGACTGACCTCAAAGTTTGTACCTAGAAAAGATAGGCCCTATGTTGTGAGTAAGAAAGTAAGCCCAACCACATATGGCATTGCTCCACTGGACAAACCTCAAGAATCTTTTGGAAAATATCATGTTCGAGACTTAACTCGGTTTAACCGTCATGATTGGCCTGCCCCTGCTCCAGTATATCCCAAAAAGAACCGGGGACGCCCCAAGAAAAAACAAGATATGCCAATGCAAGCCCAGGTAGTTAGCCCTTCTGTTGGACCCCCACCTGGACTTGAGAGGGAGGATATGGTAACCTCAGATATGGCAACCTCACTAGCGCCCTCTACTAATACGCCACCATCCAATAGGGACACGGGACGCTCCCGGCGACACATCCGTTTGCCTGCGCGCTTGAGAGATTTCCGATAACTGTTTGCTTGCCACACGCTTGTTCTGATATTTGTATCAGAAATCTGATCTTTTCCCTCTCGCCCTTAGACCCATAATTTTAGTAATTTGTGTAAAACAGCCTGAGACTATTAAGTGTGTATGTGTACGAAATAAACTGTGTTCTATTCCCCGATGACAAACGTTTTCATTCTCGCCCAAAGCTAGCCGGCCATAAAATGTATTTTCTTTATTTTTCTTTCTATCTATAAAGATAAACGCACTGAGTAGAAGCAGTATGTATTTGAGCATGTCCATTATGGGGTATACAGAAGTAAGCGTGTTTGTTTGTTAAAATTCACATTCTTACTTGATCTTGTATTTGTCTCCGAGCTCTGGTTTCAAGGAGCTGAGTGTCTCCGTGAACTCCCTCTGGTGATGGTCGTATCTCTTCTTCGCATGGTCAAAAGTGGCTCCGACATCCACAACTATAAATAGAAGTTGTTTATGAATTCATTTTATTTATTTATTTATTTAATACTTTCGCAAAAACAATGTAGTGCTAGGAGGACTTAATGCTAAAGCATTCTCTACCAGTCATCCTGCACGTGCAAAAAGATGGATTCTATCCTACTAATAATATCAACTAGCTGACCCAACTGTGACAAAATTAAATTCTACCCACCCTTTTTGTCCCCAAAAGAAGTGAGTTCTTGAAATTTCCTTTAATTAAAATTCAAAATCGGAACATAAGTAAACACTTATATAGTATAGAATATGCCATGGTCTAACTAAGCGATACAATTTTGCTAGGTATCTCGAGGTGAATTGCTTGTGTAATAAAAACTTATTAAATAACCGCTTAGGTAAAGTCAGGTAGTATAATACAGTGTCCTTAATGTGGGAAAAGTATTGTTAGGCACCAATAGCAGGAATTCGGCTGCTATTCCGAGAAAAATTAAATTAGATTGAATAAACCCGGTATGGAGAGGAGTGAAAATGTGGTCCGCTGCAGGTCAATAAACATCTGAGGGAGTATTCACTAAGCTAGGCAGTCCGTATAAATAAAAAACCTCCTGGAAATGAGTTAAAACTTATTTACCATCTTGTACACAATTAAACAT
Organism: Perizoma flavofasciatum; assembly: GCA_958496245.1. Lineage (NCBI taxonomy): Eukaryota > Metazoa > Arthropoda > Insecta > Lepidoptera > Geometridae > Perizoma > Perizoma flavofasciatum. The sequence goes on along the minus strand of OY292439.1, from coordinate 918,004 downwards.
ACACAACAATAATTTATAATCAGAATAATCTCAGGAGAGGATCCTATCTCAAGAACCCATGCAAATTGACAACTATTTATCCACTCATACGTCCATGGCTGCTCTAGTCGCCAAAACTCGGATACGCTTGACAGTTCATGGCGACTAGAGCAGCCAGTAAAAAATAGCGCGTTTTGTACCACGTTTTACTACTCTATGGCAAATTGTAGGCATTCTCGGATCTTTCAATGTTCGTAGACTATTTTCATGTTGAAATTCTCTATACCGGTATTAGAACAAAACCTGGCCTCGGTGAACAATGTCTTTGGAAAAAATGCAATTGAAGTTCAGTATGTGGTGCGCGCGAAATTTTATATTATGAAAAGTTTTGTGCGAGTGCTACATACCCAGGAAAATGCCGTAAGTACATATTTTCTACATTGTTTAGTATCAAAATGATCGTAATAGAACAGGCTTTACGTTTGTCTAAATACAACTGATAATATGGATCGTCCTGGTCCAAGCGGTTTACAAACTATCCAAACTCGGCGAACATCGTATTACAAAAACGATCGTGATATTCTGAAAGATTTAATGGACGACAATGATGAATAATGTAACTTTTTACCTTATAAATTATACCAATTTATCTGACTGCTAACTGACTGACTCCTATGTACCTTATGTACGTGACAGTATTAAATAATGACTATATCTGTGCTATTGTTAAAAAGTGTAACTGATTGATTTAGTGCCTACCTAGTTTTAAATGTTGATTATTGAAAAATTAATTATTTAAAATGTTAACTACTTACATACCTAATAATAAGACTTAGAAGTATAACTTGTTTTTTGTGCAATTAATAAACAATGCAAATGATTGATCTCGAAAAAAAGATAAGAATAAATAATAAAAAAGTTTCTTAATTTTTACTTATTGTTTTATTTCTACCATTAGGTAACATTTACTAGGTACTTAACCCTTAATTTGGTATTGTATGCTGTGCCATACAAACTTTAAAAAAAATTAAGTGTTAAAGAAATATTATGATTTCAATATAATTATTAATATTTATTCTCATAAACTAGTTACACTTTATGAAAAAATATGTTTTTGAGTGTAAGCAACACTGGTGCTGTCACTTTTTTTCAAAATGTCTGCCCGAAAGAAGCCGGCTGTGCTCACTAAGGTATTTATTTGTTTTTTTATTACTTTTTCCTCGTAAATTACTAATAATTCGATCGTGACATTATAGTGAAGTGTTCACTGTTATAATTTTGGCAATATTTGTGGATATTTGTTGTTTTATTTGATAATAAACTTTGTATGCCGTGACATACATTGCCAACTTAGTAATGAATTACTGCATAACGAAGCTGTATGTCACAGCATACATTGCCAACTTAGTAATGAATCACTGCATAACGAAGCTGTATGTCACAGCATACATTGCCGATTTATTTGATTTCTTTTTGTTATTTTTTTTTTGCGATTTATGGGTTTTTGTTTGCTTGGGCTTGAGTTTTGGTGTATGCAAGCTTTTTTTTCTTTACAGCACGCGCTACTAACACGTGGTGGTAGAATTTTAGCTTTGATCCCTACTGAAAATGCACACTCTGATGATGGTAATGCATCTGACGTCGATGATGAATTATTGGGCGCTCAAGTTTTGCATTCAGACTCATCTTCCCCAGCCCCATCTATTGCGAGTTCCTTAGAAAGACTGAATATTTTAGATTCCGATGATGAAACCTCAACCGATGAGAATGTTCGGCTTACGCCTGTATTCCAAGAAGTATACCCGAATCCATCGCTTGAGCCCGATTGCAGTACTATTCCGATAATAAGCGACATTCCAACACTGCCTGCAACCCCTGCCACGCCTGCAACTCCTGCCACTCCTGCTACTCTAAATCATGTATCTCAAGTCGCTTCTGCACCACAACCTTCGCCTGCACAACCTTCAGTGTCCATACCTAGCACCCCCACTACATCCTCTACATTGCCAAATCGTCTAACTAGAAAAACACGATCGAAAAGACCGACGGTTCCTGTTGCTAAACGCTCACGCAGAATCAAAAAGTTCGTACTGTGCTATAAATGGAAAAGGGCTGCTGTTTTTCGACACAAAGCAACTGTGAAAGATGTACCAGAAATCGATTCTCAGACACCTACTATTCCCTTGGACTATTTTTACAAGTTTTTTTCCCCAGACGTTATAACTGACATTGTAGAACAAACAAATGCGTATTCAGTGGAAAAAACCGGACGATCGATTGAATTAGTTGAAGACGAACTTCCGAGATTATCTGGCTATTCACATCATCATGGGGGTCGTGTCTATGCCTTCATATACAGACTATTGGAGTCTGTAATATAGATTCGGTTTAATTGCAGATCTAATGCCCATAAAAAGGTACCAAAAAATTCGAAGATACCTTCATTTTGTCGATTCCTTACAAAGGGGCTAAGGCCGGCAAGAGACGCCAATACATGAAAGACAAACCCAATAAATGGGGTTTCAAAAACTATGTCAGAGGTGGAGTATCAGGTATGATCTACGATTTTATCCTGTACGGAAGAGAGGACACTTTCAGGTTCCATAATTTCACAGAAGAATTGTCACTAGGCTTTGGAGCTCAAGTAGTCATTGCTTTGTGCAAAAGTATAAAAAAAATACCAGCTTTTGTATTCTGCGACAATTTTTTTTCATGCCCAGAACTCTTCTACATACTGAGAGAAAACTACGGCATTTTTTGATTGGGCACCATCAGAAAAAATAGACAGAGGAGCAGATGCAGTTTTACGTACGGAAAAAGAAATGAAGAAAAAGCCTCGAGGAGCTTATGACCAAGCAGTTTGTGACAAAAATCGCCTGGCAGTTGTGCGTTGGAATGACAACAAAGTCGTAACGTTAGTCAGTACTTATGTAGGTACAGAACCGGTAGAGAAAATCAAACGCTACTGCAAAGAGGCCAAACAAAATGTTGAAGTCAATTGTCCACAAGTGGTCAAAGAGTATAATAAACATATGGGTGGTGTAGATTTGGCGGATATGCTCATCTCGCTATACAGAACTCCTTTCAAGACACGACGTTGGTATATCGGCATATTTGCCCAGCTGCTTGATATATGCATCAACAATGCATGGCTATCTTACAGAAATGATTGTACTAAAATAAAAAAAGGCTATGCCCTTGAAGGCTTTTAGGTACGAAATCTATGAAGGACTCAAAAAGAATAGACGTGCTGTGATTGACCCACTCGACATCAAAACACGACCACAAAAAGCGATACAGCCAGTTCCCGTTGAGTCCTCGCGATTTGACAATGTAAGTCATTTCATGACCATAACATCTCAGGGTCGGTGCAGGTTATGCTCTAAGCTCACGACTGTCATTTGCAGCAAATGCCAAATCCGGTTATGTTTTGTTACCGGAAGTAAACCCAGGAATTGTCAACTAATTTATCATTTTCAAAAATGAGTAGAGTTTCTGGGTTTACTTCCAGCATTTACTGCCAATCACAGTGTTGCAGAGCTATTATACCCGCTACTTTGCTTTCATAATGTATGTCCATCAACTCATTTTTATAAAGAGGTTTGATTTATGTTTGTTTTTAATTAAAGTTACAATACATATTTATGATTTTTATTCTTACTGGTTTTGGTAAGGTATGTCCCAACTTACATTCAAATGAATACATATTTCTTTACCTACTTGGCAATGTATGTAGTAGCATACATGATTTTTCAGGATAACTGAAAACCCTAGATTTTTTTTACTATTTTTCTGGGCATATTTAGGCTCTACACATTCATATTTCAGTATTTGTTTCAATTCAAAATGTTTTTTTTTTTTGCCAAATAAAGGGTTAACTTAGGTAGGTGTCTACTAAAACTTTGGAAATTGCCAACCCTAGCATTTTTTTCTATTCACCCCATATCTCGCGTCTATTGAACCCATGTGCGGGTCAATAGAAACGACACATATTTTTAAGGAATAAGTAAATGCCAATTTAGATGACTGAAAACTATTAAAACAGCTAAGAAACATGCTATAAGCACAATATAATGTTATCTTGACTATTGAAAACATATATGAAAAATGAAGTCAAAGTTCAAAATTGTGTCTATTCACCCCGTTTTACGGTACTAAAACCCGTGTTGACTCATAATGCTCTTTAATGCCATCCAGAGAAAGAGAATAGCCTCGTTTATGTCCAGAGTTGACATTGTAAAAACGCAATTATAAGGAATTAATGAATGAATGAAAATACTTTATTGTACATCTTAAGATACAAACAAAATAAACAGTAACACATTATGATAAAGGTACAATGTGCGGTCTTATCGCTTAAAAGCGATCTCTTCCAGACAACCTTTGGATGGAGAGGATTATATATGATTTTGAAGGAGTATGGCAGATCGTTTGATCTTGTCAGATATGTACAAACGGTGAGTGGATATTGCCATCTAGAATATTATTACAATCCTATGTACCTAATTTATTTCTGTTTTTTTATTTTTTATTAGTAGAATTTCTATTGCACACTCGATCTCGTGTCTGAAAATAAATAATTTATTATATATTATTATATTTATAAACATCATGAACCGTCGAGATATTTTTGTAGGTAGGAAAGAAAAATGACAATAGTTTTGAATAGTTCTGCCAATCGGCAGCATCGAACTTATCAGAATTGTCTCGAGGGATCGAGGTGACTATGTTTTTTTGCAACAGTAGGTGACGACATAACCTTACAAGTTGGACACTTTGGGAAAGCGAACCAACTTTTTCCACATCACAAAGCGAATACATACAACGGCGGTAGACTTGCACTCAGACAGAGAGTGAGTGTTGACACGACAAGGAACACTGAATTTGTTATCGGATGTAGTCACAGCATGAACTTGGGATTTGACGCTTTTACACGCCAAGTCAGGAGCAACGGAACGTCTGCGCACGATATTTGCCGCACTCTAACATTCGGCACATGTCTTTCAATTTCTTTAGCGTAGTAACTTCGAATGTGCACAAACACCGAATTTTCCGGGCGTTTGTTTTCAAAAACAATGTCGAACTTTTCCTTCTCCGAAACGGGATAAGACAGGCGACCTAAATAATTTTGCAACTTGTGACTTACGTTATCAATAATTTTGATAACGTAAGTCACAATGTTTTCGTTAGGACCTTGGGTACGTGTGCGAATCTCCTGCCTAAGACGGCGATCGAAGTCGTACGGCAGGAATTCATCAGTTAAGCAATGCTTTAGTTCAGGCCAGCACGTTAATTCGGACTTCACACTACGGAACCAAAAAAGTACGTCTCCTTCGAACAACTGCGGGGCGGAGGCAAATAACTTATCATCGGATAGGCCACGCGAGGCACACAATTCTTCTAAACGTTGTAAAATCGCACGAACACACGACTATCCATTATATTTTATATTAAAAGTTATATTAAATGTTTGCTACCTGAAGCCGCAGCGACGGCGGGGACAGTAGGAAAAACAAGGGCATCAGGAAGGACTTCCGACAAACTGGTTCTGAACACTGTAAACATGTTATCTAAATTGGATAGAATCCTATTTAATTCTTGGGTTGACTCTGAGAGAGTGAAATGATGTGATCCTCCTCAGGTTCAATATGTTTAAGGCGATGAAACAGGTGATGCGACAGGGTCTGAATTTTCAGACTACCCGGACGAGCCCGGGCCTTACTACGGACCTCATGAACCATCTCATTTTTATGCAAAGATTGGAAAGCAATAGGACGTTCTTCCATGTCAGAGTAACGATTGAACGACATGTCAACCTCAAAACCAGAACACAATCAATTGCAATATAATTGAAAAAGTATTATTTTATTGTTTTAAGTATCGTTTTATTTTATTAAATTTAAATTATTATTATTAAAACTTTTAAAGTTCTATTTTAAATTCTTCCAACTGAACGAGAATGACGCTAGTAAGCTTAACAAGGAGAGAAAAAAGCTTCAACAAAATGTTCGTGTCGCCGACAATACCAAAAAGTTGCAATTAAGAAGATAAACACAACCAAAAAACAGCAGGTGAATTCACCACAATAGAAAAAAAAAATTAGGAGTGTAGGTAGAAAATACAAGTTTCGACTGTCTTTGATTTTTGTTTCTGGACTGTCCTTAACTGATAAGACAAAAATATTGGAAGGAAAAGGAATAAATGTGTCACCATCCCAATTTGGGAGGTAAACTGTAGAATGTTTTTATGTAATTTTGTGGCAGACCGTACTTACCAAAAATAGTGGTAAAGTTTGTAGTGTGTATAAATTGAAATTTTGTAAGCAATGTGTGAAAAACAATTTAAACTTTTGTTTTGAAATGGAGTAAACTTCAACAAAATTACCTCAAGTTTACACCTGATATTCCACAATAAAATGTATAATCAAACACCATTGTAAATTAAGTCCACACAAAAGTAATATTAGATCTAAAAACTTAGATTGAAATAGTTAAATAATATTAGTAAGTACAATTTTTTGTAGGGTCATGATTGATTGATTGATTGATTATCATACCTTATAGTAAAAACCCCTCATTTAATTGATTAAAATCATATATAAACACCAAAATACTATTAGTACATTACCTACCTACCAAGTTTCATTAAGATAAATAGTTCAGCAGTTATCATCGGACAAGCAAACATACATACAAATGCTGGCTTGTCGTAGAATCAGAAATCTTCGCTCACTTGAACAAAAATAAATAAATACCTATGTCACACTCGTCAAGCTTTGACAAATTCCGGCTACGGATGATGGCAGCATCCTTGTACTGAGGAAGACGCTTGAGCATAAAGCAGGCCAGGACCTCATCACAGTGAAAGACTCCATCATGGGTACCAATCTGAAAAAAAAAAAGGTTTATTGTTGGACAACTTTGCCATGTAATAAAATAAGTATAACATCCTTAGCTTGCTTAGCTGAATAGAAAGTGCCTTATCAATTCAGACTCTGCATTTTTCATGGTGGAATTGGTCAACTCAGCCATTTTGTATGTTAGGTTACCAGCACATGGGCTGTATGCTTGTTGGCCAACTTGGTAGTGTAAAAAAAGAGTTCTAGTAATGCTAATGGATTAGGATTTGGCAGGCTTGTATTTTCTAGGCTAACCCTATTCATAATCACTCACTAACTTTAGCAGCGTTAAAAGTTGCCAGCCTCTATCCTTTGTTTAGTATTAGAAAAGGATAGGGCTAAATTATAATTATAATTTTAATTCTAAGTGGGGGAACTAAGGTGTGTACTGACATCCCGCATTGGTGTGTATTGTGCATTATACCCTTCTAACGTGACCCCAACCAGCCCAACTCCTTGAAGTAGCCGAGAAGGACTCTGGGTTGATGACAGCACTGTTCCAGTATCCCTGACCTCCTGTCAGTTAATGATAAATAAATAATGCTGGTCATTTTTCACACATCATCATCTAGCCCCAAAGTAAGCAAAGCTTGTGTTATGGGAACTACATGTATGAAATAATATTTATATTATTATTATTTTGTAAATACATACATATTACATATAGAAAACACCCAGACCCAAGACAAATATTTGTAAATCATACAAACATTTATCCCACGCCAGGAATTGAACCTGCTGCTGCGCCACAGAGGTTGTCATGGAGAGCATGAGTTGATGAGCTCTTGCAGTCCTGTCTTTGACCTGACTTCATTTGTGGCATTGCAGTGTATTACCACACGCTTGTTTCTTCAACCTGGAGACAACCTTGACAGAGTTCACTGTATATGGCCCCAGTCTTAAGATGGTGATTCAGATCACAGTGTCCTGTGATGATGCAGGGATAGATTTAGCAACAAATGATTATGAAACAAAGCTAGTTTAGTCTCTTCCTATAAAGTATTGCAATTTTTCTATTGTGATGAACCATTGTGCATTTTACATAGTTATTTTTAGCATGGAATGTTGTACTCTATGTTGTTTATGTTGAGTTGGAGGCAAATAATGGCCTACAGTGTAATTCAGATGACCCTATGGGTTATCATATCATCCCAAATACTACGTGGACGATTCATCACGAGAAAATTCTTAATTTCCTACTTACGATGCAATAATTAAGCGGTACGAGCGACCTCTTAGAGTAGGATCCGAACGAATCAGCAAAGACACTAACAGATTCTCTGCTTTATACCTAGAGTTGTCTAGCCGAGACATGCAAAAACAGCAACCTTTACAAAGGCACACTAAGGCAGATATCACGCACGCACACTGAACTGATAGGCTACATAATACGTGTCTTTAGTGTACGAATTACATTTTCACAAAATAAATAAAAGAATGGAAGCCAAACCTTCATATTTTTCAGGACACAGAACTGTCTTGATTTTGGAGAATTATAATTGATTACTGCACTAACACTATTTAAAAGATTTCTTAACATTTACCACGTGAAAAGCAGCGTGCGTACTTACAAAAAACTCCAAAACGCAGAAAGCGAAGCAAAATCACCTACACACTTCCCCCCTAAAACAATGTTGCCACGTTCAAATCAGTTCAAATCTTCTTTACAAACAATCGTCATCCGCCATTTTGTATTGTTAGTGATTTCACAGTGATGCACAGAAACAATCAACTCGATTCACTTTTGTAGTCGATTAATTAAGTATTATGTTATCAAAATAATTAACGAACTTAGATATATATATGAAATTACAATTATTATTTAAATATTTTGGGACAGACACATATGGCTTTTTATTATTATTTCACTCATTTCATTGATGTCTTAGGTCTGTGCAAGGATCTTTAAGATGCATGAATGGGGCCTAAGCCAATTATAAGAGGTTTTTTGAATAAATTAATAAATAACAGAATTGTCGTGTGGATGGCGACAGATACTTCTTAAAAGGCTATTGATACTAAAATTCAGATCAAACTGCTTGCTTGCTTACTCGTATGCTTGCCACCATGCCTGTGTGCACGTTTGTTCCATGCATGACTGCGTTTATGCCTGCTTAAATGCTTTAAATTTTTTTTTGTACCCAATATTTGAAAACTTATTAATTATGATTGAAAATTTTAAAACATTTTAATTCCATTTTGTTCTCAATAAAATACTCTAAATATATTTATTCCTATTACGAATGGATTTGAGGAGTTGAAACAGTTGTCTTAAATAATTTATATGTTTCAATATCAGTTTAAGTAACTATTATAGTCATCATTCTAATAAGCAGATAATTAATAATTATTATGATTTCCAATGTTATGACCCTATAATTTTATGTCTAATGAATACTAAGAACAGAGTGATAATAGGACGTATTATTGAGACGTAAAATTGCTGTGGAAAAGCAATTATGAAGGAAACTCTTGTAAGGCTTAAGCTCGCCTTTGTACATGTCCTATATGTAAGGTTTTTGTCTGTCTTTTCTGAGTGTACAATAAAGAAAAATCTTGTGTTAATAATAAGGGTGCCTATCATTTGTGGTCAAAAAGTAGGTCCTTATCATGGTATGTCACAACACCCATTCCGGAATACCAATGCAATGCATCTCATTACATTTAATTTTGCAAACATTTATTGCTGATGCTGAGACACAAAAGGTGAACCGCACCTTTTCCATCTCAGCCGGCTACTTAGTTAAACTTGAAGATCGATTATCGAGAATAATATTATAGTCGCTTCTGTATAAATTAGCGACGTTTTACCTGCAATTAAAACGTTTATTATAATAAATAAATAAATAATGCTGGACATTTTCACACAGCATCATCTAGCCCCAAACTAAGCAGAGCTTGTATTATGGGAACTACATGACTGATATACTACTGATATACATTTTTTTGTTGTAAATACATACATAATATACATAGAAAACACCCAGACCTGAGACAAATATTTGCAGATACAAACATTTGTCCCGTGGCGGGAATTGAACCCGCAACCTTCTGCGTCCCAGGCGGACCTTCGCCCGCTGCGCCACAGAGGTCGTCGTATTATACATACTTACCTTATTATAAACCTATATATTTTTATGAGGAGAGTTGGTTTCTTGACTTTTTAACTAGTACTTAGCCGTGTTCCTGTATTGGTCCATCCGCTTTTACACCTCACTTCCGCTTTAACAGTAATTCCCCCCACCATCAACCGCCGGCAGTTCGTGCGTTGAGCGCGATTTCTGATCATTGGTTCTCTCAGGGTTATGCCACCAGGCAGGGATTTAAAATATATAGGTTTATAATAAGGTAAGTATGTATAATAAACGTTTTAATTGCAGGTAAAACGTCGCTATTATACAGTACTGTACCGTTATTATAAACCTATATATTATTTATGAGAGACATGTTTGTTATCGTCTGGTGGTGATGGTGACGCCAATGTGATTCGATAGTTCAAGGTTTATTTCAGATAAACAAGTAGATGTCTAAACAACAAAATCATTTATTGCAAGAGTAATAGTACCCTAAGTTCTTACATATAATTAAATAATGTATTGGATCATGAATTATTCACGTAACGATAGCCATCCTTAGCTCTTAGTTATACATAATCAAAAATATTACATTAAAATTTCAACACAGATATTAATCTATCGGTTCAAAATATGAAGTAATCAGACCTGGTGTTTTTATAGTAGGCATTATTTCTCTACAGTAAAACTTCTTAAATGTATTTGTTGATTTCCAATTTCCTCTAGAAAGAATGTCATCCAACGGAAAGTGTTCTGTCCAGTTCTTCGAAGCCACGGCAGACCTGACACTGCCCGGCGTGGCTTCAATGCCTGCTTCTTGTAGTAGCTTTTTAATCCAACCGGAGATTATCGTTCTAGTGGCTGGTTTTGGTTTACCGAACGTGAAATACGTACAAACCAGCGTGGAAGAAATGGCTAATGTGGGCTACTCATAATGGAATTGACGTACGAAACCCAACTGGGTCTCAACTTGCAAGGTACATAGCTGATCTACACCAAAAAGAAGGTCTTTCCTTAAACACAATAATGGTTCATAAGTCGGCAATATCCACTCTCTGTGACCCCAACAATCACACAAAGCTTAGTTCACATACGCTGGTCAAACAAGTTTTGAAATCGATATCTATAGCCAAACCCAGACAACATAAGGCTCCAATCTGGGATATTGATACACTTACCTCGCACCTAAATCAAAAGAATGCGGAGACTACAAGCTTTTATGAAGCTTCAAGACACACGGTGGTACTACTACTTCTTTGTTCGGGCCGTCGAGTGCATGACCTAACCTTGCTGAAAATCTCCCCAGAGCACCTTGTTCTCTCAGACGACAGTGTTATTCTCTGGCCGGCTTACGGATCAAAAACAGACACAGCAAATCGACGGCAGTCTGGATGGAAATTAATGCACAACAGAGACAACAAGAATCTAGATCCAGCCTACTGGGTAAAGCATCTGATCCAGTTATCTCAATCAAAAAGGACTGATACAACGATGGATCACTTATTCCTTAGCACGTTCGGTAAACCAAAACCAGCCACTAGAACGATAATCTCCGGTTGGATTAAAAAGCTACTACAAGAAGCAGGCATTGAAGCCACGCCGGGCAGTGTCAGGTCTGCCGTGGCTTCGAAGAACTGGACAGAACACTTTCCGTTGGATGACATTCTTTCTAGAGGAAATTGGAAATCAACAAATACATTTAAGAAGTTTTACTGTAGAGAAATAATGCCTACTATAAAAACACCAGGTCTGATTACTTCATATTTTGAACCGATAGATTAATATCTGTGTTGAAATTTTAATGTAATATTTTTGATTATGTATAACTAAGAGCTAAGGATGGCTATCGTTACGTGAATAATTCATGATCCAATACATTATTTAATTATATGTAAGAACTTAGGGTACTATTACTCTTGCAATAAATGATTTTGTTGTTTAGACATCTACTTGTTTATCTGAAATAAACCTTGAACTATCGAATCACATTGGCGTCACCATCACCACCAGACGATAACAAACATGTCTCTCATAAATAATATATAGGTTTATAATAACGGTACAGTACTGTATAATAGCGACGTTTTACCTGCAATTAAAACGTTTATTATACATACTTACCTTATTATAAACCTATATATTTTAAATCCCTGCCTGGTGGCATAACCCTGAGAGAACCAATGATCAGAAATCGCGCTCAACACACGAACTGCCGGCGGTTGATGGTGGGGGGAATTACTGTTAAAGCGGAAGTGAGGTGTAAAAGCGGATGGACCAATACAGGAACACGGCTAAGTACTAGTTAAAAAGTCAAGAAACCAACTCTCCTCATAAATAATATATAGGTTTATAATAACGGTACAGTACTGTATAATAGTCATACGGCATCACTAAACACCCAACTAGTACAAAAACAAATTTTCCATGATCGTACATACCTTTAGCAGTCTGTGCATTACAAATCGAATGTGTTGACCCGTGACCCCCCTTTTCATATTCGTAAACAGTTCTTAGCTGATCGTAACTTTTATCGCTCTCTTCAATTTCTCCATCATCATATCATACCTAAGTTACAGCTCCTGGACCGATTCACCCTGACTTTTCCATATTAGCGTACTAAACATCCTCCACTATTGCTTAAAATTTTACATCTAATAAAGATCCTACTTTATTATTCTCAAACCTCCCTCTTTTTGAATATGATTATGAAACTATATTATTCCTCCTTCGCGTTGTTCTTAATTTTGGTATTGCTAAAAATGATAACGCCGATGATTTTTTCAGAGAAATCATTAGTAGAGAACGGCGTGGTTGGCTACTATTTTTACAGATACCTCTTAACTGTCTCCTAGTCCTCTAGGGTGCGTTGGATAATCATTCTCAATACGATATAGTTCAATAAGTGAAGAGTCCTTCAGAAACTTCTGTGTTTACTGGAGAATGTTAGCCTTATTAGAAAATCCTATATAAATATCCTGTTGTTTATCTCGTACAACAAATTTATGGCCGTACTTCATAGTTCATAATATGACGTGACTCTGGCAGAATGTTCAAGTAGAGCGATTGCCATTAAAAAAAAAATAGTAATTTGTGGATGAAAACCACAGACTACTATTTTTTTAAACTATGATTTCGGTTATTACACGAATTAAATTTAATTTTACCACCAAACAATATGTAGGAACTCGTAATCTATTTATATAAAAACACACCTAGTAAGTAGTTTCATTTATTCAACGCTTATAGCTAGTAGGTACCTACTTTCTTAATAAATTTAATAATGTACAAATTACTAGTTGCCTGAAGGAAGGCCTTATTGCTTTTAGCAATAAGGCCGCCCATTGTACCTCTGATTTGAAAACGTGTATTCTTGTTTCTGTATATAAGGTGTAGGTACTTATTAAAGTTATCGGGCCGTAGGCAGGTACTCAAATAAATATTTTAAAACTTCGCCACGGCTTTGAAATCCTAAAAAATTGTATCGAACGTACAAACGATACTTTGTTTGCCAAAGTATCGTTTGTACGTACGTTTTGTACGTGTTTGTACATTGTAATTTCCCAAAGACTGCGCTCCAAAAGAATGAAACATGTGAAACATGTGAGCAGTTGTTTAGTGTTTTATTATTTCTTGTTGAATTTGAAACGGCACATCATACCTGATATATTAAAGAATATGTTTGCTTTCTGCACTGACCCACCTGCAAGATGGGTCGATGAAATCGAGAGGATCACTGATAAGATCTGGATACGATCAGCTAAAAACAGGGACGGATAAGTGGCACAAAATAGCTTTTATCCAGCAGTGGGTGGATATAGGCTGATAATGATAATTTTGATGATATGTGTTAGGTAAAAGAAAACCATCCCAACAAAATAACAAAGAATTTAATAAAGTTCATCTTACAATAAGATTTACATAGAAACATGTATTTTATGTACAGTTCATACAACAGAACAACAAAACTTTCCAACCAAAATAACCAACATCCAAATTAATATTTCTTGAGAAAAATCGTTATTCTACAAACATCTCACTCGCGACTTTACTCCAGGGGGTTACCCCACTAGATGGTAGTCAGAGACAAGTCTTAATCGTCAAATTGTTATGCTAATACCAAGATTACATATGAAGACAGATATTATAAATAGTTACCTACATTCTTTATCTGTTACCTTAACAGACATTTTCACAACTGTTTAAGTTTTAAAATTAAATGGCCTTAAATTCCAGACCTGTTAAGTTATCTTAAGTATCGCTCATATTTAAATAGCGTTTAAGGGCAAATGATTCTCGAATATCAGGCACTGCGATTCGATACACAAATTCTATTTACTGAGTGTATTTATGAAACACTAGCCTCTGCCCACAGCTTCGTCCGTGTGGTACCCGGATTTAAACTAGCCTACGTATTATTCTAGGTTACGAACTATACCTGTTCCAAATTTCATCTAAATCGGTCCAGCCATTACAGAGATTATAAACAACAGACATCCAAACATACAAAATCTAAACATTGACATGCGTTTGCTGCATTTATGCACCTTTTTTAAATAGTTATTTACCTAAACACTGTTATGATTTCTTTGTTGAATTTTAAATTACACACATCAAAAAGAGACAACATTTTAATTAATTTACTGATTAAAAATATTTATAATCTTAGAAGGATTTACAGCAATTACTCATCACAGTACAAAAGATTAATTTACATCAAATCCAACTCTTCTAAATGGTATTCGCTAGACACCTACATCAGGTGTACAAAGAAAAGACCAGTGTTAGTCAAGAACTGAAGGGCACGGTATAGTTTACTAAGGTGCAATTTATACATACATTTTTAATACATAATGTTTTTCAATAATATTTCCAATGTTCAGTCTTTCATTCCATAATTTTATAAAAATCCATACAAGTGCCAAACTAAGGGACATTAATATATTGTTTGTTGTGTTACATAATTTAAACAAAACGAACATCCTAGATTAGAAAGTTCGTTGTTGTATTGAATAATTTAATGTGTTTGTTACGTCATTTTCATAATCACGAACCGAACGACGCAGCGAATGAAGGCCCCCCTAGATAGTCCGATGACAACTTAAAAGTTACGGGAAGTCGGCGAAAAGAGGTAGGCAGGGGCGGCCTATGTCTAGCAGCAAAGACGGATCAAGGGTGGGGGCACCGGGGCACGGGCCCCAACTAAGCTATTAAAACGTCTATAATGTAGACTCTAACCCTTTTATTTATAATCAATCACTAACTTAGCAGGATACTAACTCTAACCCTGTCCTTTTCTAACACTAAACAAAGGATAGAGGCAGACAACTTTTAGCACGCTGCTAGAGTTGTGAGTGATTATGAATAAGGTAAATGCATGAATGTCTTGAGACGTTGCTTCAATTATGAAAGCTGAAGTACTCTTAACTTTAACAAGTATTTTTTTTAGTCATTTTTAGTAGGCATGTCATTGACAAAGAGTTAATCGCAAAGACAAACTAGTGCAATACTAGGGGGAAACTTCTTACTTTTCAGGCCCTTTTGCCCACCTTAGAAATAAATCCTGGATCCGCATTCTACGTCCAGCTGTGGACTTCTACAGACTGTCGATGATGATGATGATTCTCAATCAACCCACAATATCGGTACCTAGTTCATCAAATGCCTCAAGTTCCATGCCAAATTCATTCACGTTTTGGTACTGGTTGAAAATTTAAATCAGTTTTAATATGGCATTCAAATTATCGTAGTTTGGTAACATTTTATATTTATCATATTATTATTACATATTATCACGAGGAAGGACCTCTAAACGAAACGCCAGCAGGAGAATAAAGTATGTGGTATAGTCGCAATAACATCCTAAAATATTGATATACTTATATTTTCTTAGTTTATGACATAATAGCTGGGTTACTTATGACGTCACTCTGAAGTAAATGGCTCGGTGGATATGTCTCGGATAGATTTTTTTATTGTAGATCAATTTAATGAGCCTTTAACTTTAGTAAGCGTCTGTGAGTGCGGCAACTAACACTGCCAATAATTTGTTTCAAGTTGTTATTTTAAGCCATTAAAAATTAAATTAATGAATTTAAAATCATGAAATCTTCTGTCATAGGTTTTTTTGTGATCGATTTAGAAACAAGGTCTTAGAAGATTCCTCATCTTAAATCCTTACTCATAAACGCTGTTTAAGTTATTAGACCTGTCATCGTTTGTCATAATCCGTTGGTCAATACCAATTACTTTTCAGATTTTTATAAGTAAAGGCCCGGCTACACTGACGCGGTGGCGATCAATTCAATTACGCAAACCTTGACAACCACTTCCCTATCATCGCCACCGCCAACGCCCACAATTTTACATAAACAACAGTATATTTGTGTAAATAATTTTATACTAAGCCATGGAGTAGATAATTTGCTAGGAAACAATTTTGTCAAATTTCGTGCGAGTCCCGCCACGCCTGCTGTGCGCTGATTGGTCGAAACTGTAATTTCAACCAATCAACGCACAGCAGGCAACATGACCCAATGACAGTGACAATTTCTACGTTGACCAACATCAGTCCTAAAAGTCTGATGTGTTGACAGAACAGTATGGTTCAATATGAAGCCTCTCGGTGTTAACTGCTCGATGTACTAAGCAAAGTCACATACATGAGTTTTAATTGAAAATTACTTATCAGTACCGCTGCCACGCGTTTTCACAATCACTATCCACTATTTTAACAAATTACACATGTTTGTTTGTCTGTACTGAACGACCAACTAAATGGTAAATTTAAAATTTCAAATACACATAGTTTTTAAGATGACATTTCTCTATAATACTTATGATTTCAATGAATAAAAACTTTTTGACTTTGACTTTGATTAACAACGCTACGTTCGTATTAAGAGGGTACCTAGTTAAAGACAATAATAGATCACATCACCCGGATAACAAGTAGCCTTTTTATTGTTCCAGGTAACGGACCTACCAAATTTCATCTAAATCAGTTCAGTCTCAGCAACAAACCTACAAAATGATTTTCTGTATATGTGCTTTGTGTAAATAATAAAAACACATGATAGAAGCACTAAATACTATACTATAGATTATGATCAGTTTCATTAACAAACAGGACTACTTTCGGGTCTGGTCAAACTGACGACGTGACAACATAACGCGAACATCGACAACCACTTGACAACCATTTCTATGGTTGTCATGATCGCCACCGCCAGCGCCACCGCATCTGTTTGCGCGGGCCTTTACGAGTTATTCAAGGTGACCGATCAATGTCACATGAGTAATGTTTTAAGCCTCAAATATTTTAAGGATTTACACGCTGAAACCTTTAAAATGAAAATAAATGGGTTATTCCCGTTGTATCCCGATCTTCAGCCCTCTCAACATCATTTGGGACAACGGGAAAAATAAATTCCCGTTTTACCCACCCGTATTCACATGTTTAATTATTTTTATTATTATCATAAAATGTCTCGTCAGAGTTAGGGGTGCCATTGGTGAAACTGGGATTTATATTACCATTAGTTTTTACAACATTAGTATAATTTTAAACTAAACAGTCAAGTCAAACTTGCTGTCAGAAATTAATTCCAAAAACACTTTCACTCTACCCGCTGTCCGAAATCATTAAACACGAGCTTCGACTTACCCGGAGGGGTATGGACCTTCACGAATTCAGCATAACATGTCACATTTGTTGTTTAAATAACGCTTTTGCTACATAACTTTTGAAAGTATCGTAATAATATAATTGTCACATAAAACGAGATATTTTCACGAGGTTCTGTTAGGTCCGAAATTTCGACTCACAAATTATCGTCGATTTTCCTACTTTAGACTGCCTTTTATTTGAAAACGGCCTATGCTTATGATACAGGTCGAAAAAACCTTCGAAACGTCACCAAAATCGTGAAAAAAAATAGAGGTGAACAGCCGTTTTATAAATTTAAATTGATTAAAACCGCATGTTTTAAGTGAATACTCTTTGCTACCTTGGTCTACTAAATTATCGGGACCCCTACGACTGCGCCCCTAGCTAGTGACCTTACAAAATGGTCCCCCGGCATGGACCTTAAGAATAACATCTTTTAATTATACCTACGCCTACGTTCTAGGACCTAAGATAACTTGAGTGCAGGGATTCCAGACACAATAGAAAGTCGACTCTATCTTTGTCAATACCTACATAATCATCTTGTTCTTGTTGCGTGGTTTCTGCGCAACATGTCTTCCTATGAACCCACACAACACAAAATCATTACTTAGTTTTTCTGTCATTAGTTTCGTTTGGTTTTATGTTCTGTGTGTACATTTTTATTTACAATTTTTATGTTTTAAAATAACTTAATTTTCACTTTCTTTTCCCAATCTCCTCTAGACTTATATATTTGCCTAGACATACCAAGGGTTCAGTCGTTCTTCTAAGCTAAGCTGGAGACTGTATTCCTACCTCTCGCTCCCACAAAATGGCGGAAAATGTAAGATGATTTGTTTAGTTTTGCATTAAAAAAACTGGAGTAAGACCTGGGAATCTAGACAAATACCACACGCTTACTTTTCCTTTCGCGCTAACGCACATTTGTCAAGGAAAGACTTGGCGGCAGTAACGTGCATTTTCACAGCTAATGACATTTCCATACAATTCAATATTTCCGCAGGCGTTAACGCCAATATAAAGTGGTATTTGTCTAGACACCTTGGGTTGAAATGGTGGAATAATGTGATGAATTTACAGCATTTTGCCTTTCCCCTATAGCTGATCGTTCTAGGAGCTAGACTAGTCGTTCTTCTAGCTCTAGATGGTAGGACATTTCCATACAATTCAGCTGATCGTTCTAGGAGCTAGACGAGTCGTTCTTCTAGCTCTAGATGGTAGGACATTTCCATACAATTCAGCTGATCGTTCTAGGAGCTAGACGAGTCGTTCTTCTAGCTCTAGATGGTAGGACATTTCCATACAATTCAGCTGATCGTTCTAGGAGCTAGACGAGTCGTTCTTCTAGCTCTAGATGGTAGGACATTTCTCTACAATACGGCTGATCGTTCTAGGAGCTAGACGAGTCGTTCTTCTAGCTCTAGATGGTAGGACATTTCCCTACAATTCAGCTGATCGTTCTAGGAGCTAGACGAGTCGTTCTTCTAGCTCTAGATGGTAGGACATTTCTCTAAAATACAGCTGATCTTTCTAGGAGCTAGACGAGTCGTTCTTCTAGCTCTAGATGGTAGGACATTTCCATACAATTCAGCTGATCGTTCTAAGAACTAGACGAGTCGTTCTTCTAGCTCTAGATGGTAGGACATTTCTCTACAATACAGCTGATCGTTCTAGGAGCTAGACGAGTTGTTCTTCTAGCTCTAGATGGTAGGACATTTCCCTACAATTCAGCTGATCGTTCTAAGAACTAGACGAGTCGTTCTTCTAGCTCTAGATGGTAGGACATTTATCTACAATACAGCTGATCGTTCTAGGAGTTAGACGAATCGTTCTTCTAGTTCTAGATGGTAGGACATTTCTCTACAATACGGCTGATCGTTCTAGGAGCTAGACGAGTCGTTCTTCTAGCTCTAGATGATAGGACATTTCTCTAAAATACAGCTGATCTTTCTAGGAGCTAGACGAGTCGTTCTTCTAGCTCTAGATGGTAGGACATTTCCCTACAATTCAGCTGATCGTTCTAGGAGCTAGACGAGTCGTTCTTCTAGCTCTAGATGGTAGGACATTTCCATACAATTCAGCTGATCGTTCTAGGAGCTAGACGAGTCGTTCTTCTAGCTCTAGATGGTAGGACATTTCTCTACAATACGGCTGATCGTTCTAGGAGCTAGACGAGTCGTTCTTCTAGCTCTAGATGGTAGGACATTTCCCTACAATTCAGCTGATCGTTCTAGGAGCTAGACGAGTCGTTCTTCTAGCTCTAGATGGTAGGACATTTCTCTACAATACGGCTGATCGTTCTAGGAGCTAGACGAGTCGTTCTTCTAGCTCTAGATGGTAGGACATTTCCCTACAATTCAGCTGATCGTTCTAGGAGCTAGACGAGTCGTTCTTCTAGCTCTAGATGGTAGGACATTTCTCTAAAATACAGCTGATCTTTCTAGGAGCTAGACGAGTCGTTCTTCTAGCTCTAGATGGTAGGCCATTTCCATACAATTCAGCTGATCGTTCTAAGAACTAGACGAGTCGTTCTTCTAGCTCTAGATGGTAGGACATTTCTCTACAATACAGCTGATCGTTCTAGGAGCTAGACGAGTTGTTCTTCTAGCTCTAGATGGTAGGACATTTCCCTACAATTCAGCTGATCGTTCTAAGAACTAGACGAGTCGTTCTTCTAGCTCTAGATGGTAGGACATTTATCTACAATACAGCTGATCGTTCTAGGAGTTAGACGAATCGTTCTTCTAGTTCTAGATGGTAGGACATTTCTCTACAATACGGCTGATCGTTCTAGGAGCTAGACGAGTCGTTCTTCTAGCTCTAGATGATAGGACATTTCTCTAAAATACAGCTGATCTTTCTAGGAGCTAGACGAGTCGTTCTTCTAGCTCTAGATGGTAGGACATTTCCCTACAATTCAGCTGATCGTTCTAGGAGTTAGACGAGTCGTTCTTCTGGTTCTAGATGGTAGGACATTTCCCTACAATTGAGCTGGTCATTGTTCTAGTAGATGATGGTCGGGGCGGGGGGTGGGGCATCACGAGGTCCGCGCGGCGCCCGGCACGGAGCTGTAGAACAGGATGTAGGCGGCGGAGGACTTTACCTCGCTGGGGGAGATCTCAGAGACCACGTGGTCGTCGTATTTGTACCATCTGAGGAAAACAAATACAAATTATTAAAGAAGAGCTGTGAGTCTGGTCTTGCATTTTCAGGGATATGAAACTTTTAGGGGTTAGTAGTTCGCAAACGAAGGTGTTTGCGAACTACTAACCCTTTCTTTTGTCTTTTGTGAAACTCTCGTAATCTTTGTGGACAGGCCGAACAAAGAAATATTGCTCTTAAGATTTCGTGAAATAGCAATATATAAACGCGAAAGTTTGTGAGGATGGATGTTTGTTGCTCTTTCACGCAAAAACTACTCTACTGAACGGACTTTGATAAAACTTTCCAGTAATATAGCTTATACATCAGAATGTGACAGAGGCTACTTTTTATCCAGATACCACGCGGGCGAAGCCGTGGGCAGAAGCTAGTATTTTTATATATACCATATAGTACTTCATCTATGGTTCTATATGGTCGGAACCATATAGAACCATAGATGAAATAACACCACAGACTAGTTAGGTGTTAATAATCACTACGAAAAAAAGGACGCGTGCAAATCTGCTGGCAAAAGCTAGTAAATCATAAAGGTACTAAGGTTTCAACTATTTCAAATCATTTCAATCTATTCCGGATATTTTGTTCACAGATATAACTAAAATAAATAAGAAAACCATCGAAAACCAATGTCCATTATTTTACGAATAATTTTTTAGAGGTTCCCGATTAATAAAAACAATTAATATTTTTTTTAAACAGCTGATTCTTTGCATGTATTTTCTGCAGATATTTTCTCTGGATCAGGGTGTCTCCACGATACTCGGTAGTCCCTGATATCTATGACACAGGACTATGTGCGCGTCTGTTGAGTGCAACAAAAAAAACAAACCAAACAGCTATTTTCGTATTACCGCTCAGCCAGTAGAAGAGTGAGCATTAACTTTCCATACATGTTACTTTTGCAATATGCGGTACACCGCACCGCACCGTGGGCCCCCTCTACGCCCGGTGTACAGGCCCCCCTCTCTCTATACATTTTTGGGATAATATTTCTTTAAAAAGTCTCTGCAATTTCACCAGCACCCATCGAACGAGAGCACAGCAATGCTATCATTACCCGCTCAGCAAGTAGAAGAGTGATACTAACTTTCCATATACGCTGCTCTTGCAATAGGCGGTGTAGTGGCCGCCCTCCATGCTGCCGTAGTGGTTGGACACCGCGTACAGGTTGTACAGGTTATTCCCCGGACAGTGCAACGAGAACTGCCTCATGTCCAAGTCTTCTAGCGGGAAATCTGTGAAAGAACAGCATTTCTTTTCATTTTAATTCTAATTTATATCAATTAGAACACAGTTAATAATCTAGATTACAGTAAATACCGTTTTAAAAAGTATATATTTATAATAATCAATTTATTTAAGCTATTCTATCTTAATTTCTTGAGAGTAGTGTTTGCTTCTGCCGTTTGTGACGTCACTGTTTTTTTGTCTACCTTACCTAATAGTGCCTAATTATTTTGTTTCTCTTACTAACTAATATGGATCAATCATCATCGTCATCAGCCTATATTAGTCCACTGCTGGACATAAGCCTCCCCTAATGAGCGCCATAGCGCCCTGTCTTCGCATCCAGCATCTGCCTGCAGTGTTTCGCAGGTCGTCCTCCCACCTGGCCGGAGGGCGTCCTACACTACGTTTGCCGAGTCGCGGTCTCCACTCAAGAACACGTTTACCCCAGCGGTTATCGGTTCTTCGCGAGATATGACCGGCCCACTGCCACTTCAGCTTGCTGATTCGTTGAGCTATGTCGATAACTTTGGTTCTCTGACGGATGTATTCGTTACGAATCTTATCCTTCATAGAGACTCCGAGCATAGCTCTTTCCATAGCTCGCTGAGCGATTTTGAACTGGTGGACCAGCCCTATCGTGAGTGTCCACGTCTATGGATCAATGAGTAGTCCGATTTTTTTTTTTTTATTTATTAATGTACTTTATTTACTTAAGGTCAGCAGAATAGCAGCGCTGAGTAGGTGAGCTGAGCTAACACCTTTTTGGTGCGACATTGAACTGTCTTGGTGGTTGGATTAGCAAGGGACATTGCTGTTTCAGTTATACTTTTAAGTAAGCAGTTACAATGGCCTTGATTCTGTAGTACACTGACTAAACTAAATTTAAACTGTCGCCCTCTTTTACTGATGTACGCAAGAAAGAGATGTCAAGAATGTTACTGCTGTCAAATCAGTTTACGTGCCGCTTTTCTTCGTGTTTATAGTCAGCATGTTTTGAAATCACGACTAAATTTGTATGGAAAACTTAAATCTGACTTATTTGACAGCACTAAAATTGTAGCTATCTCTTTCTCTTGCACTATCAGTAAAAGAGAGCGACAGTTTAAATTTAGTTTCGTTAGTGTACTACAGAAATTATCTCACGATCTTAACTTTGTTGTTTTTATTTGTGCCGTGGAAAATAAATGTTTTTCATTTATTTTTGTTTCTTTATTATCTTTGAATATTAGGGCGCTTTGTTGGCCGCCGACCTTAACACGATACCGCGCTGGTTCAACGCAATCTTTCGCAAACATATTGAAGGCATGCCTTGTGGATCAGACGATCTACGTATTCAAGGACTAATTTATAGGTTTTTTATTTAATAATTTTATACATGAGCTGTAACTTCGTTATTCATAATTACTAAGAGGCGGGTCAGTGACCAGAAAAGAAACGATCACGGAAAAGAAGCAGCAGATACTTACCTATATATGTCTGTCTCTTTCTATATGAATTGCACATGTATTCTTTAGGGTCTACGTAGAATCTCTTGAAGTGGACAACCAGGACAGGGGGTAGGCGGGAGATGTCCAGTTTCTTCAGAGCGTCTCGTTTCTCCTTGCAGTTGGGGCAATTCCAACCAGGTATCGTCTCGCCGTTCAAGTATAGTTTAAGGCAATCCTGTGAAGGAATTTATTCGTTTATGGCACAAGATATAATGCCTAAGTAATTAAAATCACTGTGGAAATAGAACTTAGGGTGTCCCAGAAAAGGTATACTGAAAGGAGGGTTTAACTTCTGGTCTAATTTTTGAAATGACAGGCACATAAGACAATTTTTCATCCGTTATATCTCTGGGAGTCAACGCATTAGTGATACTTCTGATGGTACAAGCGTCCATAGGTTACGGTAACCGCTTACCAACATGTGGGCCGTATGCTTGTTTGCCACTTTAGTTGGATAAATAATAAAAAAAAACTAGTTTTTTGTTATTGTTTCGTATTATTTTCAGCAAACCCTTTCATTTGATACTCATATCATGGGGGTACATACAAAATAATAGGTCTGCCATCTTTGAGAGTCCGCCATATTGGATTCAGAATAATCTAGGTTTTTTTTTTAAGTTTAAGACGTTTATTCCATAAAGACATAGTCACTTACATGAGAACATAAATATCATAAAAAAAACAAAATTAGGTCGTTCTAGTAGGCTAATAGGTAGGCAGTAAAATATTTAACCCCTCCAACGCATATTTAGCTAACCATGCGTTTTCATCCGAACCAAACGTGTATCCAAAATTTCATCTCAATCGGTTGGCGATAATTGTTTTAAAATTCAGTTGTAAAATATACCTACACATAAATTTGATACTACCTGTAGCGACATCTTTCGTCACATGGCTGAGCTACTTTACATCACATCAACAAAGAGCTACCGCAGTCAATACACAGATGGCATTGCATCGAAGCGTCTAGATTGCACAAGTGAAGTTTTCTCTCAACTTGGACATATATGTCGGCGCAAGGGCGTTATTATGCTTCTACAAGAGTCATCGGCGCAGAACCATGAGTTATTTAACAAATTATCACTTAGATAGTCAAAATACAGTGTAAAAAGTTGTTATTTTTACGATGTTTACCTTCAAAAACCATTTGTAAACTTTAATGATTGTAAATGTAGAAATTCAAAAGCTTGCAAGTAGTATAAACTTGTTCGAACAAGTAGCTTGCTTGAGTTTGTGTTTTTGCATAAATACGGGCGACGGACAGAGAGTACGATTCATTCTCGCTCGAGCCGTCGGACCGTACAGACCTAGAAACCCTCTGTACAACGAAGAATAAATTAGAAGAACATCTCCTGAAGTTTACTTTCGTCGTCAACTATGAGTGACCAGCATGCTGGTGATGGTAGTGGCGTCAGCATTGCTGACGACACATTTTCTTAAAACCGCCTTGGAGCCACCTTTTCCGTCATATATAATACCTCCGACAAACAACAGCCGGTCCTAGGACCCCAAGCAATTGGATCAGCTCGGTGGAAGATCTTCCCTTTTGCTAATCTATGTTCTCCATACTACCTATCAAGGCAAGTTAAATAAAAGCTTCTTTGTAACTCACACTGAGGGAGCAGCGTGTTGCGTTCGCGGGAAGCTCGAGCGAGAGATTCGAGAAGGAGTCGTAGGTGAGGCTCTGCTTGCCGCAGACCGTGCACTGCACCGTCGACTTGATCTGCCCGTGGAACAGTCGCAGAATGAGGCTCTCTTTAGACTTGGTGTACTCGTGCCACGCTTTTTCTGACGGTGGTAGAGTGTCCTGTAATAAACAAAAATTATAAAAAAAAAGAAAACACGCTTACGACTTTCTTCCCTGATCCCTCAGAGGAGTGCCTCAGTACGCAAATCATTTTGAAATTCAAATCGAAGGTTGGATCTCCGAAAAACAATGTTTTACTGATAACGGTAAAACCTTACAGATTTTTTTTTATCGAACGGGCTTTGAATACAAGAACTGTCTCTCTAGGGACAAGTCAGAGGTCCAAACATTATATTTGGCACATGCTCACGTTTTGCGAGTAATAAGCATTCCACGTGACAGGTTGCAAGCCTATCGCCGCTTATTGGAACCATGCATGTTTCAAGAAACTGATATAGATTCCGAGATCCAGATCGCTGGACGTCACCGAATCGGCGACAGTGGTCTCTCAAGTACGAATGAGTATACCTTATTATGTGGTTGCGGGATGGAGAACTGCAGATCCAGATGGAGCCAGTCCATCAGGATGGTGAGAAACTCGTGGGAGTCCTGCTGCTCGCAGCCTCGGAACGCGCGCTGATGCTTACCAACCTCATTCTGTAATATAGTTACCACCTTTAGCTACTTTCCGACATCCTTCTACGATCCTGGGAAGTACTACCACCATGAGTTTCTGCCACCAAGCAGTATTGCTCGCATTTCTGTGTTCCGGTTTTAAGGGTATGAGTGCCGGTGAAATTACAGGCACGTGAGACTTTTCATCCGTTAAGTCTCAGGGTCGGCAACGCGCGAGTGATGCTTCTGTTGGTGCAAGCGTCCATTAGGTTACGGTAACCGCTTACCAACAGGCGGGCCGTAAGTTTATTTGCCAGTTTAGTCGTATACAAAATATTTGGCTACTCTTAAGGCCTATATATAGATTCTATATACCGATATAGAATCAACAGTTTTATTTGATTTCGGAATACCCAGAGTACCTCAGTACTGCCATCATTCATCACCCTTGTGGCCCTTATGACTTTCAACAAATGCACTTCGGCTTGTAAAGCGCTATTTTAACGAACTTTTGAAGATGCCGTGTTTTGAATTAGAACTATTATTTCTGGCAAATAGTAAGCTTGCAGTTCACAGAAAAACGCGAACATCCTAAATGAAAACTTAAAGAACTAAAGTTTGACAATCTAGACGACCAATCAATCATAGGTAGACGGCGGCGTCACCCTGAATGTGACAATATAAGTTCGAAGAAATGCCTTCCTATCTATCTATTGTGTGTGTGAGTGTGTGTGTGTGTGTGTGTGTGTGTGTGTGTGTGTGTGTGTGTTGCGTAGTGCTGTACTGACCCGGAGGTCCCTGGTGGCTATGAAGCGGTACTGGCCCGACCACAGCGCGCGCACCACCGCTGCCACCTCCTCCGCCACCGCGCCGCGCGTGCTGTGGGACCTGCCGACAACGCCACCGCTCAAACACCGGACACTAACCAAATCCCACTGGGAAACTACTCATTTTCACCGCCTTACGGTCAGATACTGAAACGCTACTCAAGATTTACGTAGAGTCGGAAAGAGATAAGATGGATAGAATGCGCTATATGCAATAAATTATCATCCAGGGTAAAAACGGAGGCACTTCTGGATCAGTTCTGATGATTACAGATTCATGACAAACCTTATTTTTTTCTTTCAAAATCTGTATAAAAATGTATCTACGTGTCTTTGACGAGAAGCGAGGTTTGAAGGCCAGTCTGGACACAGGCCTTCCCAAAGAGTGCGATTGACGAACGATGTTGGGGTAATTCCATCCACCGAATTTCTGTAACCATTACGATATCATCTGTTACATTCAAATCGTCATTAAATCGTGATTTAATGACGGTTTGAATGTAAGTTGAACGTGAGTTCGGCGGTAAGCAATGTCCGAAACATCTTAAACATTTTTAAGTATACGAATGAACTTAAATAATTAAAATAAGCTCAAACATAGATTTAGCGACACATTTCTATTGAACAATGTAGTTTCAGTATGAGATAGAATTCGGACCATAGAATGGAAAATAAGAAATAATAATAATGCTGGTAATTTATCACACAGCATCATCATCAGCATACCTGTTGACGTGTTCCAGGTACTGTCCGTTGCAGAAGTAGGTGACGAGTATCGCGGTGTTGTTGAGGCATTGTATAATGGAGTTCATATAGCACGTGTTGCCCAGATTCTTCAGACCTGTGAGACCGCGTCCCTGTTTCCAGAGGACGCATTTAACAAGGTCATTTTTACTAAATTGGAAAACCCTCGACCCATTATGATGTATTTCCCTCATTTTGTGGAGTCATATCCCTTCAACAAAGAAAGAGCTGACGATCTTTCAATGGATGAACAGATTTTCTTAAATCATGGCTAAGAACAATCTCGATCGAGTCACCTTTCAAACAAGAGAAACTAAATAAAAATCGGTTCATCCGTTTGGAAGCTATGATGTCATAAACATATACACACGTTAAACTTATAAAACCCCTCTGTTTGCATAGGTCGGGGGTTAAAATTACAGAAAAAACATCAACACCTTTTCATTGACGTTGACTAACTTATATGATCCTCGGATTAGCACGATAAAGACTACCGTTTTGAAGCGAAGACAAAATTACCTATTTTTCTCTTTCCCTCTGACAAAAGAGAGGGACATAAATAATTATTGTTTTCAGTCAACAAAATCGTTGTCTGCGGAGTTCACGCTGGTGTGGTGCTTTAGCTCAGGCTGGAACGCTCCTGGCCTGCACCTGGCTCACAAAAGCGGAGGCGAGAGTTGTGTGAAATCAAACAATAGATTCACGCAAATAACGCCATCTTTGTGTCCAACAATGCTAGTGGTTGAATTTACACATGTTCGATCCGCTAAGCTACCGGACCCTAAGTTAATGTATAAAAATAACTAGAACAAAATTATAAAATAGCATAAACACCCAACAGTCACATACATAGTCCTGACCCCACACTGGGAGTGTTAGATAGGAACAAACCAAGTGAAAAAACACGTTTTATTACATGAATTGATTTTAAAAACCACTAATGAGAAAGGAGTGTACTTTTTCCCATTAGGATCAATATGGGGTCATTACAACTGTGTTTCTGACTGCTTAAATTTAGAGAACTCTGTCATATGGCCAGGGAGTTAACTTCAATTCGTGACATTTATCCTCTTCATCGAGGAACTCACAAAGTAACAGTGAAAACGCAAGTATAAAGTTATCTAATTTTTTTCATAAAACTCAAGTGGCAACTAGCATACTAATTAGAATGACTACAATTTACAATTAGTAAATTGTTACCGTAATCTATGAACCGACCAATGATATTTGATAATTGTTGCCCACCCTGAGACATAATGGGTGCAGATAAGTAATATTATATCCTTAAGATAAGACCTTTGGATTTGTGAGAGTGTGTTTGGTAGATTGCCTTAAAACACTTTCAAAATAGAATACAAGGTGGTGGGAGCGCACTGGCGTTCACTGGCACAAGTTTTATTGGCGCAGCCGGGCACGGGAGTAACGTACTAGAGAAATGGACCCAGCAGTGAGTGAATACGAGCTGATTAGATAGATTGACAGTCAACCAAAGATGTAATTAGAATAAATACTGCAGTTCTACAAAGTATAAAAATAAATGTCTGGTAAACACTTACAGGATGTACACAACCAAGTGCAAAACGCAAGTGTTTTGGATATAATATGCCTATTAAAGTCCAAGAATTGTTTTCTTCGTCCATGCAGCGACTGTTTTTGAAACTAAACTTATAACTCTAAGTAACTAGAAGCTACTGACAGGTTTTCAAAGTTTAAACGGAACGGAAAGCAATCGATTGGTTGCTCAAAGTTCGGACAGGATTGTTGGAATATATGAATTTCTATTCACAAGTAAAAAAAGGAACCGCTTTAAAAACTAGATAAGATGCGTCGGTCCAGTGTTAATAATGGCTTTGATTTTTATGCAAGGCACTTTTGAATTCGGAGTTAAAATAATTCATTATATTGAAGGTAGGTAAATAACTACATAACTAAAGTTAAATTTTTAAAGGACCAAATTTAGAGATCCTCTCACCAAATAAAATATCTCAAATCGACTTCCTATTCTCGGAAATTACTCAAAATACCATAATTGAGAACCATCACCATTTGGAAGTATGTTTTTCCAAAACATAGGCCTCGATCCGTTCCACAACAGAGCAAGATCTAACGAAATCCTTGAAGTCGGTTAAAAACATAAGATTTTGTGTACTTTTCAGGGACGTTTTACAGTGGACACTTACCTTCCGGAAAAGCCATACGATGTGATTCTGCGAGTACTTGAGTCTGACTTTGACTTTGAGAACCATGTTAGCTGCGTCGAGCGGGATGCACCGCTGCTCGCAACGGAGTATTTTGTTAGCTGTCCCGCATCAGAGAATTTAGCCAAGGCGTCTCTTTAGACCTTGATCTCGTTCAAGAAATACAACCACGCTGACTTTAGCCAAGGTAAGTTTCTTTAGGCCTTGATCTCGTGCAAGAAATACAACCACTTTCTATCGAACTTATGCTTTCTTGTTATCCGCACATCGTTAGTTGCGTTTAGCAACATGCATTTTCTTTTGTCTGGTATGAGCCACGTTAGTAATCTACAATCCAGGTGTTCAAACAAATACCTCACGCTTAGTTTTCCTTTCACGCCAATGCTAACGCGTCAAGGACAAATTTAGCAACAGACACGTGACACCTCACGAGTGAACGCCATTACCATACAATTAAATTTTTCGCATGCGTTCACGCTTACAGAAAGTGCTTGTTGTCAAAGGGGGGGGCCTGATCAGAAAGTCTTGTTCTATAATAAGTAAATCGATTCGTCGTATTTGAAAATCCTATAAGTAGTAAAATGCCTTAGTACTACGACTAAAGGGTTTATTTTCGTTTGACAATGGTTGAAGATGTTTTAGATGAACTTGACCTTAGCACTAGCTTCATCCAAGGACATGTATTTCTGTCAACAGCAAACAGCACCTTTACTTTATTGGTATTGGATTTTTTTCTATGTTAGCTGCGTGCAAGGGCGTCCATCTGTCTTGAAAACGAAGATTGTTGCACTTTGGAGTCTAGGCTTCAGGGCCTCTTATAGCTTGGCTGTTTTCGTCTGTAGTTATTTAAGTGCGCATCCGTCTTGAAAACGTGGTATTTTGCACCTTAAAATCTTACTTTTAGAGTATCATGTAGCTGAACCTTTCTCTTCTCAGTTTACTGGTTACACTAATGCATATAAATGTTAAAACAGTCATCAATTTAATAATTGTTTCAAGGGTTCTCTAGCTTCAGCATTCACACTCGTTTTAAATCTTAACGTCCCACTATTATGTGTCTAAACGTCGTATTCCCTAGGCTTGGTGTATCTCGACATAGGAAACACCAGCACAAGCAGAAATATCAGGTACAACATAAAAACTGTAGATAGCACACTGACAAACATTTGTAATCGTTTAACTACGCAAAAAGTTTGATAGATATATTCACAAACAAGTTTTGGAATATTTCGCCCGTTTTCAGTTAACCCTGAACTTAAATCTTAGCACTGGGAAAAAAGACTGAAAGACTTCAAAATATATTTTCAAGGCTGAAAATTTACGTTTATAGTTTGTAAGTAACAGTTCTCACTTTTGGTGAGTTTTCATTCGGACTGATTTGTTTTATTTTGTTATGTTTTAGAAGACGCGATGTCGCGATTAGAGCCGTGTATAAACTGTTAGTTCACGTGTCTTGGAGCTGTGCGGTGAAGGTGGGGAGAAATAGGGGTGTGTGCCGCCCGGTGTCGGGTGACAAGGGTTTCAGATCAATAGAAGTTTCAACGCTAGAAGGACGAAAAGGACGGTCTGCGTCATGTTTTCGTCCCTAATTACAAAGTGAGGCATTGACCGCTACGTAAGCGTGAAAATTTCGCGGCCGATCGGCATACTATTTTACGAATGTGTGCGTGAGCTTGGCACGAATTTACGAGCGTGCAAAAATATAATGGGTGTAATAAGACGTATCACCAAGTCGAACGCCACATATTCTATACATCATTGGGATATTTTTTTTTACGAGACTATACCTGGGAATCCACTGGTTCTGGAGATATTGAACATCAAAGTTTAATTTTTTTTCGAGTTCTTTACGGAAATGAATTCTTAAACTTTGGTCCAAACAAACATTATAAACATTTTCTTAACAAATTACGCATTCGAAGTTGCAGAAATGCAATGAACATCAAACTCGGGTCGCACACCACGGATTTGACTCGTGCGTGTGACGACTGCCGGAGCACGAACACAAATGCGCGGTCAGCGTGATGCACGTTGCGCGCTGCAAAAAACAGCGTTTTATGCCTAAAATAAAAGTGATTATTTCCCAGCAATTATTTTCCCTCAGAGTTACTCGTTAAGATG
Source organism: Perizoma flavofasciatum (assembly GCA_958496245.1). Lineage (NCBI taxonomy): Eukaryota > Metazoa > Arthropoda > Insecta > Lepidoptera > Geometridae > Perizoma > Perizoma flavofasciatum. Next base: position 886,310 of record OY292439.1, on the reverse strand, counting down.
AACAATATGCGTAGATTTCGGCTTGGTGATTGGTCTTATACACCCTGTATAGGTGCTTTACTTTCGAAGTGCGCTGGGATAATCATAGCAAAGAAGACAATCCCATTATTTAAGCGAGTTTAAGCGAGCAACATACGTAACTTGTTTGTTTGGTTGTACAGAAGAGGAAAGATTAAGGTTTTGGTTACGGAAATCATAGCGAGGAAACCGACAAGCTATAACCAGAGTTCGAAGGCATGTGCCATTAGTGGGCTCCTGGCCCAACGACCCACCGACATAATGATAATCACAAGTAAAAACATTTTCTAATAGATATACCTTTTCTTACTTTTCCATGTGGTATGGTCACCCTACAGGGGGGAACTGTGGTACGTCACAGCAAAAGCGTGCGGGTCAACTCAGTCGGAAAACGCCCACGTAATGTATTCACTTCTACAGTTGTAGGTACTGCAGTTTCATGGGTAATGTGTGTGGACATAGAATAATGGACGGTAATGGCAGAGCCTTAATTGGAGATAATGTGGACTTAAGGGGTGGATGTTGGTTTTTATTCATCTTACGACCTCGGTGGTGCGGCAGCGAGGACATACAAGCATTTGTCCCGCAACGGAAATTGAACCCGGCTCTTGTGTCGCAGCCGGCCACAATTTTTTTTTCAGTTTTTGTGGTTTATTTGTAGGCTACGTCAAAAATATTATAAAAAATAGTCATCATCATCATCTTCTTATCCTTATCCCAAATTACGTGGGGTCGGCACAACGTGTTTTCTTCTTCCACTTTCCTCTATCAGCCGTCATGTCAGTACTCACTCCTTTCTTAACCATGTCATTCTTCACACAATCAATCCATCTATTCTTTGGCCTAGCTCTGCTTTTATTTCCATCCACATTCAATTTTAACATTCTTCTTGTAATATGACATTCTTCCCTCCTCATGACATGCCCATACCATGTCACGGGGTGCTACCTTCAAACTTCCCTTGATATACTCATTCCTTATTTTGTCCATTCTAGTAACTCCACACATCCATAGAATTAAAATTATCGTGGTTTGGTATCATTTTAGAATATAATTACGACTATACCACGTACTTTACTACACGTCAGCAGGAGAATAGTAAAGTACGTGGTATAGTCGTAAATATATTCTAAAATCCACACATCCATCTCAACATTCGCATCTCAGCTGCGTGCACTCTTCTTTCATCAACCCCTTTGGTTGCCCAACACTTCGATCCATAGAATACGACAGGTATTATGATCGTTTTGTATTTTTCTCCTTTGAGCCTAAGTTTTTCCTTATCATAAAAAATAGTCAGGATACAAAAATATATACCAACTAAGTAGGTTACATTTTAGACATTCTGGTGGTCCTAGGACGAGGGCTACCCTGTATAGTTAAAGTCAAAAGGTTTTTATTCATTGAAATCACAAGGATCATATAGAAAAGTCAGCTTAAAAACTACGTTAATTTAAAATGAAGTGAATTTATCGCGGAGATAGTACCATTATTGTAAACGTCTGCCTGTACGAGACTACTTATGAAGGGGGTAGGTAGTCTGGGTCTAAACAAACACAAACACTGTCCGAGGGTGAACGACCAGACAACACAATCAATGAATATTTAAGTGTTTTCGCCTGTCTGAAGGTTATTTTTTTCGCGCGTATCTGAGAAGGGTTGCCTGGAAGAGACAAGGCACTTTACCAGATTTGAAAACAAACAAACACGCTCACGACTGCATCCTCAGATACATAGTTATCACGTATATTTCGTATTTACAGTGAATACGATTTAGACACCAAGCAGGCAGGTTAGTCAGAGGCACGCTCTAGCGAGACATTTGGCACATTTGCCAGCGTTTTGCAAATAGTTTAGAATTTATTATTTATTCTTGGATTATTTATTATTATACAAGATATAATAAATAATTAAAGATATATTTTGAATTGCATTCATAGATTTTGTAAAAAAAAACAGTCGATTGAGCATGAAAATGGTCGATTTTCACAATAATGCAGAACGATCCTGTTTTCGTACCAACTTAGATCAGAAATGACAGAAATCTCTAAGTAGTCTTCTATTACCCCTACTTAACAAAGGCAATCTGAAATACGTAATAAGCAAAAAATGTAAGCTTGAAACTTCGTGAAAATTTCGACCAGGGAACGGCAAAGGTCAAGTCTAGACCATCCATAAAAGCCTTATTCAGCCCTATAACGCCTTAACCTCCGCTAAATGTCAAGGATCCAAATAATACACGTTTCCGGCAGTCGGTTGAATGATTAGTATAATAACACGGGTTTTTCTATCGAATGGTAACTTAATTTCATGTTTTTACCGCAATGCATTGTTGGCTACTAGGTTTCATTGGACGCTTAAGAATGTCCAGAACTAATCTATCCGAAATTGAAATTGCATTTGAAAGCCCAATTCTTGAGGAAGGATATAAAAATTAATATCACGCTAAGACTCATAGGAGCAGAGCCAAAATAATAATAATATTGCTGGTTTTTTTCACACAGCAAAGGTTGTGTTATGGGAACTACATGATTGGTAGGTACATTTTTATAAAAACATACATAATTATACATAGAAAACACCCAGACCCGAGACAAATATTTGCAGATAACATTTGTCCCGCGGCGGACCCGCAACCTTCTGCATCTCAGGCAGACATTCGCCCACTGTGCCACAGATGTCGTCAAAAATAAAAAGTCTTAAAAAACTCTAATCGAAAACGGGCGGGCGATGTGACGCATAGAAGTGAAACTGCATGTTGTCGTGACAGCGATCTGTTATCCGGGATACGGATATTCACTTATTAAAAAGAAATTAAATTGTTCGACTCTATTTGTTTTATTCAGAATTTAATTATAATTTTATTATTAATTTTTGTTCATTAAAATATCTTTTGACGTGTCTTCCTGAGACGGATTTAGGATGGACTGAAGTTAGTACTAAGAAAGTGTGTAAACAAGGGATGCTAGATCAGCAGACTTGGACGAAAGGTATGCCTATTTCTATACATGAGACGGGATATAACAAAACGGTGTGATTGCGTGGCTCGGGTGACGCATTCCAACGTCCAAGGCTCGGAATCCCACCGCGTGCGCTAATCTCTCGCAATCAACAAACGTGCTACGCAGATTATGTGTTTAATGACAACATTCCTAATAATTTTCAATATTCCATTTGCATTTCATTTATTAAAAAGTAAATAATAATGCTGGACATTTTCGCACAGCGTCATCTAGCCCTAAACTAAGCAGAGCTTGTGTTATGGGAGCTACATGACTGATAAACCACTGATATACATTTTCTTTTTGTTATCGTTTTTTATCTTTGCACGAATAAAAATGTACTTGTTGAAGTTGATTGAAAATGGAATTTGCATCAGTCACACCGACAGAGGAAAGCCTTTACATCCTGATGATGATGAGGGAAGCTGTGGGCTTTTGCCCACTAGACTTCTAATCCAGTCTTGCTTTTGTACGCTTAATGAAACATGAGCTCAGCTCACAGGTTCGTTTAATCCGTTAATTTGAGGACTAAAGCGCCCACTGTCTTGTCACTGTCTTGTGTTAGAATAAACACACGTGCCGCACGTGACACAAGATTTGCACAAAAACATTTTAATACTGTAGCCTTTGTAACCTTTGCTTCGTAACTACTTATAGATTTTTTTTACAAAACGAAATTCCAAATAATCATACGACCCACCTGTAGTGGTCAATCTATATCTATACTATAATAAGAATGTAACAGGTCAAAATCTGTACATAGGAGATATATTGAAAATTTTTTTTGGAGGGCTGTCTATAATCGATACTGAAGCCAAAAATGTTTTTTTTCATTTTTGTATGTCTGTCTGTCAGAATGTGGGCCGCGCATAATGTCAAAATTACTGAACGAATTCAAATGAAACTTGGCATGATTTGAGTTCATACTACAGGGTAGGATATAGGATACTTTTTATCCCGAAATTCAGCACGGTTCCCTTGGGAGAGGGGATTAAATTAAAAATTTGTACTTAGTTGTAATTCATTAACGCGTAGTCCGATTTCATTCATTCTGATTTGTTAGATAGGAGGTAGTTTAAAGATTGATGGCAATCGAACGAAGTCGCGGGTACAGCTAGTTAATATTAAAAAGTTAAGTTTGTAAGTTTCGATGTGGGGAGTAATCTCCTAAACTATTCGTCCGATTTTAAAAATTATTTTACCAATAAATAAATAAAATTTGGATGTATTTGAACGGCCGGGTAATTTTATTATCGCCAAAACTCGACGCCAGATCGACGGTTTTCACAAAAGGGTCCCTCAGGTAAGCTGAATCCTGAATTTTATCGATGATAAAATCTCCGCTCTCCGTCCATTATTTCAAAATCTTTACAGTAAAGTTCCTATGTTTTATGAGTGACTTAAAAACGTGATCATAGGGCAAAGACCGTCCTAAAGACGACTGAAGCATGCCTCACGCTATATGTAATGCGCGTGACTGGAGCAGGTACGGCTTCCTAATCACCCCGGTACATTATACGAAATGCTTAGAGATTTGGTTTATTGTTTAGTCGTGTCGCTGTTTATTTCTTGGTTTACTCTGTGTTAGGTCGAGGTAGATGGACCATGGGAAAAGAAACAAGATGATGATAGGATTTAGTGAACCATAGAGATTCCTATCAAAAACGTGTTAAATGTCTTAGAATTTCAATGCACCTCGTAATTATTTTCAGTGCACCTCGTAATTATTTTCAATGCTTCTCGTATTGTTCAGTGCTCCACGTAGAGGCTCCTAGAATGCACGTGTTACAATTTCAGTGCACCTCGTAATTATTTTCAATGCTGCACGTATTGTTCAGTGCTCTTCGTAGAGGCTCCTATAATGCACGTGTTACAATTTCAGTGCACCTCGTAATTATTTTCAATGCTGCACGTATTGTTCAGTGGTCCTCGTAGAGGCTCCTATAATGCACGTGTTTCAATTTCAGTGCACCTCGTAATTATTTTCAATGCTCCACGTATTGTTCAGTGGTCCTCGTAGAGGCTCCTATAATGCACGTGTTACAATTTCAGTGCACCTCGTAATTATTTTCAATGCTGCACGTATTGTTCAGAGGTCCTCGTAGAGGCTCCTATAATGCACGTGTTTCAATTTCAGTGCACCTCGTAATTATTTTCAATGCTGCACGTATTGTTCAGTGGTCCTCGTAGAGGCTCCTATAATGCACGTGTTTCAATTTCAGTGCACCTCGTAATTATTTTCAATGCTGCACGTATTGTTCAGTGGTCCTCGTAGAGGCTCCTATAATGCACGTGTTACAATTTCAGTGCACCTCGTAATTATTTTCAATGCTGCACGTATTGTTCAGTGCTCCTCGTAGTTAGATTCAGTGCCACTCGTAGACTCCTATAATGCAAGTGTTACATGTCTTGGAATTTCATTGCTCCTCGTAGAAGCCCCTATGGCATGGAGGCTTTTGATGGTATTGTTCGAAACTATATTTTTGGCGTCAGGTTAAATTTTATTTAGTATTATTTTATCCTCCTATATTATTTTCGCTGCTCGTACTTTTTCACTGTTACTTTGAGAAGTTCATGTAATTAAACTTCTTATATTATTTTAAGGATAGGATGCAGTTACCTATTAATTACCTATCTACCTAAAAAGCATGGATTAATCAACTTATATCGACTTTCATTCCTTCTCATTTTGCTTTTGTCATACTACCTAATCTTACTTTTTGTGCTTTTTCCGTGAGTCAATCGAGGTTCGTGCAGAGCTGCAACATTTTTCTGAGCACGGACCTTTTTTGACAGTATATGGTGCTCTCAAAAAAGGTCCGTGCTCAGCATTATGAACGCTGCACGCATCAAATTGTAACATAACTATAACCGCCTATGTAATAAGATGAAATGTTTTACATTTATTTTGCACCGAAATAAAAAGAAAAAAACCACAAATTTTGCAGCTAAGATGGGTGGCATTCTTGTGAAACAAATATTCATTGGAATAGCCTACTTTTAAGTAAAACTGAAACAGAAATGCGCTACGCACCTTGCTGATTCATCTACCCAGAGTCTAGGTAGATGAGGGTCTAGGTCCTAGATGGTAAGATATGTGTATAGTTTTCTTCAAAATGAATATATTATATTATTTTGTATAGTAACTCACCACGTCTCCCCAGACCGGCTGGAAGTCCCTATGGTGCAGGTCGCTAGATGGCGCCACTTTGCTATGAATCGGTTTGGTGCTGCGGTCGAACGCGGGCGTCGATGCTTCATCCTCGTCAGATGATATTTGCTGAAACATGTATTCTGTTAGAATAAAGAAAGAAAACATTTTTACTAAACATTTTACTCACAGTTTAGAAAGAATAGACCACCTGAGCACCAAATATATGCTTATAATAAAAAAGCCCAACCCTAAAACTAAAATCACTACCTACCTACTAAAACATAATGTAGATAGGTATCCCTAAATAGTCTGTGGGAGGGGAGGTCCTTCATAGTTAGGTACAGGCTTTGGTCTCAGCATGTACGCTACTCCACAAAATGGGTGTAAGCCAGCGCTGATTTTCAGTAACTGCACAGAAATTACTCTAAATATTTACATTGATTCTCAAACTGAATCAAGCACAGAGTACGTACAGAATGGCCACTGACCCCCTCCCGCCGTTCTGAACTATCTCACCCCCCCTGGAGTTAAACAAACTCTCATGGAGTTCAGTTAATATAGCCTTCTTAGGTGGACTCTACTCCAAATGGTGAGGACGGAGCGCCGTCACGCTCTGGCGATGAGTCAAATAAATCGGTACCAATCTTAGCGTTTTTAATTAACTCACACATACAACGGTTCGTTCATGTACGCATGTGGTGATAGGATGCATTTGTTTTATATATTTCATCGAGTGACCGGAGTGAGCTCGAGCGTTGATATTTTGACAGTTTTCAAAGGAAATGTGTCAAAAAACTGACACATTTGAGTTTCGTTTCGACACAACGAAACTCAAACTTAATCAAGAATCATCTTGATTTTGGGTTTCGTTCTGAAATATGAGCTTCAATATATAAAATCTTTGTGTGACTCACTGTCTGACAATAAACGCATAGCATCCTATAAATATTATAAATTTCAAAGTAAGACTGTAGGTTGCTAGTAATCTCCATAACGACTGCACCAATTTGGATGAAATTTGGAACAGATATAGTTCGTGACCTAGCAACACATAGGCTATTTTTTATTTAGGTACCTAAAACGCGGGTGGAGCCGTGGGCACAGGCTTGTAAGCCATAAGTCTTAGGGACCTGATATTTGGAGGGTATGCTCAATTTGATATGTAGGGGTACATGAAGGAATTTCCGAAACTTTATCCTTTTTTCACCCATTTAGGGGTAGTCTAAAAAAACCTTATAAAGGCATTTCCATGAAATCCCTAAAAGTGAATTAGCATACATACCTAATATTAAGAAATAATGAACTACTACGGGTCAGATGATTTTCACACAGCATAAATCGTCACAGACACCTGAAATTTGGAGGATTCCTTTTGATGGATCCTTATTGAAATAGGAATTCACCTTTATTGGATTGAACAAGGTTTTTTTCTAAAACTGCAGATTTACCGATGTTGGCTGTTAAGATTTTGAGACTCATGAAATATTGAAATACGGACCAAAGGACTAGACGATAAAACATGAGCCGGTTCAAAAAAAGGGTAATTGGATTATTTCAGAGCAGTCAACGGTAACCGCTTTCCATCAGTTGGGCCGTTTCATTACACTTACAAAAAGGGCAAAATTAAATGAAATGTACAAAGGCGAGCTTTAACCTAAAAAGAGTTTTCTTCCTTGAGCTAGAGAGAGCTAATTATAGGCCATATGTTTGTTTCTCTCAAAATAAAAAAAGGTTGATCAAAGTCTAGTTAGACCTCTAAGAAACTGTCTGAGACGTGAATTTGGAGGTTAGGTTCCTTTTGAAGGAAGTAGGAATACACCTTTCACCATTGATAAGCTTGAGCACAGATTGGGTCGAGACAAAAATAAGCTTTTCTATGCCTGGAATCCCAGCAGCTGCGGGGTTAATGAATCGGACAGGGTGTTTGTTACCTTAGCGACGTTGGGTGATGAGTGCGAGCGATTCATCCCGGTCGCCCCGGGGCTGTCCGTCGGTGACACCATATATGAGTCGCCGCTCTCGTCATCCTACACATAATATATTTATTTTGTTACTATAATAAAAAATAATAATGCTGGTCTTTCTTAGCACAACATCATTTAGCCCCAAACTAAATAGAGCTTGTGTTATGGGAGCTACATGACTGATATACTACTTATATACTTTTTTATACATAAATATTATACATCAAAAACACCCAGACCCGAGACAAATATTTGCAGATCATCCAACATTTGTGTCGTGGCGAAAATCGAACCCGCAACCTTCTGCATCCTAGGCGGGCCTTCGCCCACTGCGCCACAGAGGTCGTCATACTATAGTCAATTCCAAATGTAGAGCGAAAAACGGTCATTGACATAAGAGCGTACCAAAGGGATGACCAACTATAGGTCTAAAACAATTAGAAGGTATATTTTTATACCGTAATTTTTTTTAGACCTACAGTTACATATTTACACATTAACATACCGGTTCGCTTAGTTTGTTTGTTTGGTCTAATTAGTACACCGCTACACATAACAAGGAACCTACCCTCCAAATTTCACAGTTTAAGCTCTGCGTTGATCTACCAGTAAATCAGTCAGGCCTAGTTTTTTATATCTAACTAGCTGCGCCTCGAGGTTTGACCCGCGTAAATTTCGATTCCGCGGGAATATCGGGATAAAAGTAAGAGCTATAGGTAACAGATATGTACCTATCAAGTTTCATCGCAACTTTTGTTTCTACCGGCGGCGATCTAATTTAGTTTTAGAACACAAAAGCTGCTATTGTGACATAACTATGATAGTTAGATATATTCCCTCGAGGACTTTTTTGTAGGTAATAATGAGTACTTTAATGATGTATTACATTATTTTTATGTATCATCGATAGTTTTCTCAGCGCACGCCAAATAATGAATTTTTAGGCAAAACTTTTGCTACTTTGGGTTATATTATTGAAATTTTCTGAAGGATCGATGAAATTTTCGGCGCCTCCGCCGCCGCTATGCTTGCTTGGAGCGACACACACGGGACACACTATGTACAGAAGATGGTGGGTACCTACCTGGTCGAGGTTAGGTTTCCGCTTGGCTCGAGCCTCGTGCAGCCGACGCGCGCGGTCCCGCTCGAGCTGCTCGCGCGTCCGCAGCAGCTGCCGGCGCTGCGCCTCCGCCGCCGCTATGCTTGCTTGGAGCGACACACACGGGACACACTATGTACAGAAGATGGTGGGTACCTACCTGGTCGAGGTTAGGTTTCCGCTTGGCTCGAGCCTCGTGCAGCCGACGCGCGCGGTCCCGCTCGAGCTGCTCGCGCGTCCGCAGCAGCTGCCGGCGCTGCGCCTCCGCCGCCGCTATGCGCCGCTTGGACCCCGACACGCGCCGCTCCGTCTCCTCTGCAATACGATACGCTCTGTTACGATCATTTATAATATCACTAAAATTCAAGCCACCCCGCGACTCTCACTTGGTACGCGGGGTCTACCCCACTCCAAATATTTTGGGATAAAGTGTTGGTTAACACTTTAAAAAACAAATAACCACTAGTTGGGGCCTAGACAAATACCTCACGCTTTGTTTTCCTTACGTGATATTTTAACGGCTAATGTTATTCTCATATTATTCAATCTTTCCGCAGGCGTCCGCAGGCCAACAGAAAGTGGTATTTGTCTAGACCCTTCTGTTATACAACAAGTACCGGTTTAGGCACCCGTGTGCGGAGGTGAGAGGGAGTTAGCACCGCGGCCCACTTCAGCCTACTCGAAATTGCCATTGAGGTAAACTTTGTACACATGCACACATAATTTAAGTCGCGGGTTCGTCCAACTCGAATTAACGAGTACGAGGTACTCGTATTTCCTGATAGCAAGTTCACAGGGAATCCTAGTGTGAAGACAGCTTAAATTTATCTCCTTTTAAAGCGTTTCTCATCAATAATGCCTTCAATGAGTGAATGAGTGAACTTTGGGCCGTGTATCTTGCTCATATAAGTTGAAGTCGCAACCCACATAGAAATGTGTGTCTGTGTGAGTTACACCATACTGTTTTTTTATATAAATAAATCTGTCATGAATATTATGTCATATTTTTTGCTTGGAAGCTAAATTCAGACGGGCATTTGACTTTTGAGCGATACCTTGAGCTTCAGGAATGGGCGCGTCATCGCCGGCGATCGATTCAGCCAATTTCTCCGCTTCCTCTCTCTCCTTACGCTGATAATCTTCCAGCTGCTCACGGAGACTTTGATTCTCTTGTTCCTATAAACAAACAATCTCAAGATAACGCAGCGGACTATGGAGAGAGCTATGTTCGGAGTATCACTACTTTCAAATGCCCGAATAGAGAAAATGTTTGAACTTACTTGTTAAGTTATTTTTTAAGCACCAGATGTATGGTAAATTTAGTACTTATTAATAAAAGGCGTAGTTTGTGACCTAGAATAACACATAGGTAACTTTTATCCGGGTACAACGCGGGCGAAGCCATGGGTAGAGGCGTGAAAATACACTGGTCGTAATAATAATAGTTGAAAAAGAAAACGATAGCTGAATGAAGGTTCATAAAAAAATAGTTGCCTGATTTACTAGGCTTGGTCGTGTGCGAGTAATCGCCGTAAAAAAAAAACACGCAATTTTTAAGTTTACCAGCTTATGCACCCGTGCGTGGAGGTGAGAGGGAGTTAGCACCGCGGTCGACCTTGACCGACTGAAACGGTTCGCTCGAAGTCGCCATCGAAGACAACAATTAGAATTTTATAAAATGGAACTAGAAATATTTATTTCATAAAATAGTTGTAGCTAGCTTTCAGTTTATAACGAAATGCTAACTATCTGGAATTAAAACTTAATCTTATCTAATGAAATATTGATGACGGGCTGTCATTAGTCATAAAAATGTCGAAATACTGGAACTCCTGTGTCAAAACATCAAATACAGTTAGCGCCCTCAATGTTGGCGCATTGTTGACATGCAGAGTTCGTGCCGTGGGACAATGCAAAAGTAAACGAAAGAAAAATGTATACAGTGCCTCACATTCATTGAAATCACAAGGATCATTGTAATTAATTTGTGTTTTTTGTTAATATATAAGTCACCGTAAAATTGTAAATACCGATAGATTACAATCTATCTCGCGAGATTGTAAACTGTCGAAAGATTGTGAACCGTAACATACTGCTTACAACTTAACGTATTATTTTTCGGTAGATTATAATCTATCGAAGTGAAACTGTAAAATCACAATCTTTCGCGCTTTAAATTGTCAACTGTTCGAAAGCCGTCCCTGATTGGTCGTTCTTTCAGTAGGTCGTTCTGTGTCCATAGAGTTCGGAATAAAACACAGGTGTCAGTCAAATAAAATAAACGCATTTCAAGAATTGTGACATCAAGTATGTATTTATTATTTATTAGGTAATAAATAATTCTGAGATTATATGGTAAGAAAAGATTGTAACAAAATAAAAAAACAATATTTTCTCGTCAAACACAAATTAAAGTTTTCTCTAACAAACTAAAATAAAAAATAATACATACTTGATGTCACAATTCTTGAAGTACATTTATTTGATTTGACTGACACCTGTGTTTGATTCCTAACTCTATGTACACAGAACGCCCTACTGTAAGACCAACCAATCAGGGACAGCCTTCGAACAGTTGACAATTTAACGCGCGACAGATTGTGATTTAACAGTTTCACTTCGATATATTATAATCTACCGAAAAATAATACGTTAAATTGTAATCTAACGGTATTACGATTTTACGGTGACATATCCAAGACGATGATGTGTGAATAAACGTTTTTTTATACATAATACAACATGAATTATTGACTTTGAAAGCATGCTCTCAGGATGTTTTTTTTTATACTACTAAAATGGTAAACAAACTGACGGCCCACCTATTGGTAAGCGGTTACCGTAACCTATGGACGCTTGCAATACCAGAGGTATACTCACGCCTTACCTGAGATAATCAAGATGTAAGATCTCACGTGCACTGTAATTACACCGGCAACCATACCCTTCACACCGGAACACAGCAATGTGGACTTACCATGTCGTACTGCTTGTTTTCGAGCTGCATCAGCTGGCTTATGATCTCCTGCTCTCGCAGCTTGAACATAGCTCTGACGTCATCCTGAGGCTCGATCTCACGTTGCTTATGGACTTTCTCCCAATCCTGAAACAAGTTAATTAATAATAAATAAATGCTGGACATTTTTTCACACAGCATCATCTAGCCCCAAACTAAGTAGAGCTTGTATTATGGCAACTACATGACTGATATACTGCTTATATACTTTTTTTGTTAATACACACACATTGTATTAAGAAAACACTCAGACCCCGGGACAAATATTTGCAGATCATACAAACATTTGTCCCGTGCCGGGAATCAAAGCCGCAACCTTCCGCGTCTTTCAGACGGGCTTTCACTGCGCTAAAGAGGCATTCAAAAAACTTAAATTCAATTAGGAACATGAACAGAGGTCTAGACAAATACCTCACGCTCAGTCTTACTTTCGCGCTAACGCAAATCTGTCGAGGACATACTTGACAGTAATCATGTGACATTTCCACAGCTAATGTCATTCCCACACAATTCAATCTTTGCGCAGAGCCGTTAACGCCAACCGAAAGTGGTATTCGTCCAGACAGAATCCCAGAACTCGCATTATTCGGCGACGCAAGAGGTGCGGGTTCGACTCGCGCGAGACAAAATCAGGTTATTGGAGTTCTTACAGAGCATTTTTGTGATTTGCTCTCGAGCGTACAAAATTTTAACTTTAAAGTTAATAATTATCATAAATGTTTGCGTATTCTGTAGATACTTGGTTCTGGCAGTTGCGGCAGCACGGTATTCGCACCTACATTACAGGGCCCTAGTGGTATGATCAGGGTGTCTACGCAAACACCACTTTCTGTTGACGTTAACGCCTGCGGAAAGACTGAATCGTACGGAAATGACATAAGCTATGGAAATCCCATGTGACTTCTGCCAAATTTTACCTTGACAAATTAGCGTTAGCGTGAAAGGAAAACCGAGCGCGAGGTATTTGTCTAGACAGCCGACACCGTGTAATGTGTCCGTCGGATGGTGGGGTAGGTACAGGTACCTGTTCTGCTTCGATGCGTTGTTTCTCGAGGCTGAGCGAGGTGTCCGCGATGCGCTCCTGCTCGTCCAGTATGATCTGCATGCTGCGCGCGCGCTCCTCGTACATCTGCAGCGCGGCTACCTACACACAACACCCTTTCATAGTAACACTCTATATATCATTCATTTATTCAAATATTGTAAACCACATTAAAAAAAAAAAAAGCTGGACTTTTCCATCATCTAAATAAATAAATAATGCTGGACATTTTTCACACAGCATCATCTAGCCCCGAACTAAGCAGAGCTTGTATTATGGGAACTACATGACTGATATACTTTTTGTTGTTGTAAATACATACATATTATACATATGAAAACACCAAGACCCGAGACAAATATTTGCAGATCTTACAAACATTTGTCCCGCGGCAGGAATCGAACCCGCAACCTTCTGCGTCTCAGGCGGACCTTCGCCCACTGAGCCACAGAGGTCATCTAACCCCAAAGTAAGCAAAGCTTGTGTTACGGGAACTACACATCGAGCAGATGACTGAGAGGCGTCATATTGAACCACACTGTTCTGTCAACACATCAGTCTTTTAGGACTTATGTTGGCGAACGCGGACATTGTCACTGTCATTGCGTCATGTTGCCTTCTGTGCTCTGATTGGTTTAAACTACGGTTTCAACCAATCAGAGCACAGCAGGCGTGGCGGGACTCGCACGTCGGTTGATATAATTGCTTCCTAGCAGATTATCAAACATTGCATCTCTTGAGACTGTCTACTCTATGGAACTTACATGATTGATAATATACTACTTACATATTTTTTTGTAAAAACATACATATTATGCATAGAAAATACCCGAACAAATATCCGCAGATCATACAAACATTTGTCCCGCGCCGGTAACAGAACGCGGAACTTTCCGCGTGTCAGGCGGGCCTTCGCCCACTGCGCCGCTGAGGTCGTCAACATTACCTTGCTGCTCCTGTCGACGGTGGGTTCACGTCTAGTGCCGAGGGCAGCGGAGGGCACTGCGGGGGGCGCGGGCGCGGGGGGACTCTCCGTCCATTCCGGGTAGTCGATATCACCTGCAACATTCAATAAAGACTTACAGAACCTATCCGCGGAGGGAGACTTTCGGAATGTGTCGAAACTAAGTCGGTGCCTTCACTGTGCCGTTTTACAAACGTATAAAAACATAACTCAAAGATCGAAGCACCGAGTATGTCCATTATGGGTTAAACAGTTGTGAGCGTGTTTGCTTATAGCCTCCTGCAGGTCGATGTCCTAGCACTTACCGAGCATATCATCCATCATGTCCTGATGCTTAGGAGGCGCCGCGTGAGGGTTGGTCGTCAGCGCGGGATATTTGAGGACCCAGTCTTCGTAACCACCCTTGAGCGCCAGCGGCTGACGAGAGTATCGGACTTTTATGTCCCACTGGAAAGACCAAGAGTTACATTAAAATGCGTGTCTAAAGGCTTGGTGGAACGCGGTGGCGGTCGAAGGGCAATGGAAAGTTGGATGTTTGTTACTCTTTCCCGCAAAAACTACTTAACGGATTCTTATGAAACATTACAGTAATATAGCTTATACATCAGAATAACACAAAGGCTACTTTTTATCCGTGTACCACGCGAGCGAAGCCGTAGGCAGAAGCTAGTAAATACTATATAGAACCACGATAACGCGTCCCGCTGCGGGACAAAGGTTGGGTGCTGTGGTACCACGGTACTCGTAGCTCCTGATACTCATGACACAGGGAATCATAGCGGGATCAGGACTATGACACAGGGAATCATAGCGGGATCAGGACTATGACACAGGGAATCATAGCGGGATCAGGACTATGACACAGGGAATTATAGCGGGATCAGGACTATGACACAGGGAATCATAGCGGGATCAGGATAATGACACAGGGAATCATAGCGGGATCAGGACTATGACACAGGGAATCATAGCGGGATCAGGACTATGACACAGAGAATCATAGCGGGATCAGGACTATGACACAGGGAATCATAGCGGGATCAGGACTATGACACAGGGAATCATAGCGGGATCAGAACTATGTATATGTCTGGTAGGTGTTAATTTTTATAGCATCGATACAGTCGCGATGCTGGTAAAAAAAAACTGCGACTCAGCGATTCACTTTTACGGTCACCAACGCTGAAAAACTGTATCTGTTGCTTATAAGGTAAACTGGAAAAGAATGCTATCTAGCATTAAGTTATGTACAGTACTTTTTAGTTGTGCAATAAATAATTTTCTATCTATCTGTATGCAACTGTCTCGATTCTATTGCGCGTTGCAAATGCGACGAGCGACCAAACGTATCGGCGCATAACTCACCTTCAACTAAATGAGACTGTATAGATTCTATTGCGCGTTGCAAATGCGACGAGCGACTAAATGTATCGGTGCATAACTCACCTGACTGTATCAATTCTATTGCGTGTTGCAAATGCGACGAGCGATCAAATGTATCGGCGCATAATTCATGCGACTGTATCGATTCTATTGCGCGTTGCAAATGCGACGAGCGACCAAATGTATCGGTGCATAACTCACCTGACTGTATCAATTCTATTGCGTGTTGCAAATACGACGAGCGACCAAATGTATCGGTGCATAACTCACCTGACTGTATCAATTCTATTGCGTGTTGCAAATGCGACGAGCGATCAAATGTATCGGTGCATAACTCACCTGACTGTATCAATTCTATTGCGCGTTGCAAATGCGACGAGCGACCAAATGTATCGGTGCATAACTCACCTGACTGTATCAATTCTATTGCGTGTTGCAAATGCGACGAGCGATCAAATGTATCGGCGCATAATTCATGCGACTGTATCGATTCTATTGCGCGTTGCAAATGCGACGAGTGACCAAACGTATCGGCGCATAGCTCACCTTCAACAGAATGGTCTTGAGCAGGAACAGTGTCTTGCCGGGTATAACGGTGTCACTGCTCCAGTCCACCAGCACTATGAGCTCCATGGAGGCGCGCTGAGCCCACACCGGACGAGATTCAGAAGGTAAATTCTGCTCTAGGACATTCGCTGATTGCCTGGAAATAATAATAATGCTGGACATTTTCACACAGCGTCATCTTGCCCCAAAGTAAGCAGAGCTTGTGTTCTGGTTGATACACTACTGATATACATTTTTTTTTATTTATATTCGAAATAAAGACATGAGACAAATATTTGCTGATCATACAAACATTTGCCCCGCGGTTGGAATTGAACCCACAAATTTCTATGTCTCAGGCCCACTGCGCCACAGAGGTCGTCGAAATAGAACAAGCATAGTAATCCTACTGCAATTGTAAACGCGAAAGTTTGTGATGATGGATGGATGTTTGTTACACTTTCACGCAAAAACTACTGAACGGATTTTGATGAAACTTTACAGTGATATAGCTTATACATCAGAATAACACATAGGCTACTTTTTATCCGGGTACCACGCGGGCGAAGCCGTGTGCAGAGGCTGGTCTATACTAATAATAAAGTTGGAGAATTGGTTTTTTGATACTTTGTTTTTTTTTATGTTTCAACGAGCCTTCTCTGTAACTACCAGTCGGATTTGAAAGATATTAATGCATTTGATATGCTCATTTCTTGAGGAAGGTTGTAGACTATTTAACATCACGCTACGACTCTTAGGAGCCGAGGAATAGAAGTAACAAATAGCGCGGTCGGGCGATGCGACGCGGTAGGCTGGGGGCCGAGGGCGCCCGAGGGAAAGCTGCTATTAGAATTATAAAAAAACTAATAATAAGAAAGGTCAACGCGATAAGGACCAGTAAAAGTTATAATTGTGGTAAAAAGGATCGCGTAAGTTTGAAAAACACTAAGGCATAGTAATGTCAAGACAATATTAATAAGTGTTTTTTTAACCGCGGTGCGGATTCGATTCCCGTAAACGGACAAATGTTTGCATGCTCTGCAGATGATTGTTACGGGGCTGGATGTTGTGGTACCACGGTAATCGTTACCACGTAAATTATAGATATGTGTGTGTAAATTATAGCTTTGCACAAGGTAAAAAAACAGTGCAGGTTCAATTCCCGCCGATGGAGAAATGTTTGCATGCCCAGCAAATCTTTGTTTCTGGGCTGGACTGAGCATTAGCTCGTTTGAACTAAAGCCCAATTTTGACGTTTCCCTATGGAGACGTCAATATTTCCATTGTGAAACATTGGTAGCAACTCTGTATAGCATCTTTTTAATGTAAACTTAATTTGACGGTACTAAAAATATCGACATCCCTTCTATTTCAATCGATTAGTAAAAGAATTGAACTTACCCCGGTGAGATACACTCTTCAGGTACGCTGATACAAGCTGGATGGTTGATGTGCGAGTCGATATAGTCCTTGCCAGGCCGAGCGTCCAGAATCATCACCTTGAGTTTACCACTCTTCAGGATCTGGTAGAGGAGCTCACTGCTGATGATCACTTCGTCAGGGTCTAAAACGGGAGGTATACATCAGCGTCAGAAATTTAAAAAGCACTAGCCTCTGATAACGGCTTCGCCCGCGTGATACCCAGATAAACAGTAGCATTTAAGATAATAGTCTGAGATGGAAGGATTCTATTCAGTCAGTTCAGCGACAGTACCGGAGATGGCAGAATAAGATCAAACTCACAATAGGTCCTAACTGAAGTAGAGCAGCCTAAGGCAGATCTCAATGGAAAATGCTGAACGATGCCTTTGCAAAGAGACACTGAACTGAGAGACATACTCTAAGCTGAAACACACCTATTGAGAATCAGTTCAGAATTTCAAGGCTATAATAATGATAATAAAAAAATCTGCGTCGAAAATTTATGATGGACTAGCCTCTGCCCACGACTTCGCCTGTGTGGTACTCAGATAAAAGTAACATTTATGTTAATAATATTCCGAGTCACAAACTATATCTGTTTCTAATTTCATCCTCATCAAGGAAAACATAAAAAACTAACTCATATTTCAGCGAGAAATTAAAGGTATTCAAATCATTATTGACGACTTAAAATATGTGTATCATAGAACGATCTCTGGCGCAGGGGGCGAAGGCCCGCCTGAGACGCAGAAGGTTGCGGTTCCGATTCCCGCCGCGGGACAAATGTTTGTTAACACCTGCGGAAACATTGAATTGCATGGAAATAACATTAGCTGTTGATTGGGTGTTTATTTATAGTTATAAGTAATGATAGGTTTATTAACTTGCCAGGTAATCCTGGTGGGCTTGGCTCATTGACCGCTACAACTTCCATGGCCTTCTTCCTGTTGTCTTCAATCTTCTGCTTGATTAGCTCATTTTCCTTTATGTCATTCAGGCGTTTAACCTTCTGTTCCCGTGAATACCTGGAATTGACATCAAGGAATTCAGTGAAGTGGCAATCTGCAAGCAGTATGCTCTAAACAGTGTTGTTTTAATACCAGGGGGTATTAAAACAACACTGTTTAGAGCATACTGCCGGTCGATTTATACATGCATTCAAACTCACAAATCATGGTAAATATCCCGTTTTTTAGTAAAGATTTATACATGCAGTCTATGGATCAGTCATAAGCAGAAATAATATAATGTCCTGCGCATCCGGTATAACAAAGCATTCAGGGTGCTGAAATTTCTAAAATTTGTATGGAAAAAAATATCTGGTTTGATTCACACAAAATTTGGTGAAAATAAAATTTAATGTAAATAATGAAACATATATTATTATTATGTTTTAATTACCACTGTATAATATGACTATGGTTGTAATGTTAGTATTGTATTTTTATTCCCAGATTCGATTCACTCACAACATAGTAAAAATAAGCCTTAAAGCGAAGCGAATAAGTCTTGACAGAGTTGTAGTATCTATTGTCTGTTCGATCAAGACAATAAATACTACAACTGACCTATCAAAACTTTAGCAATCAGTATGCTAAAGTTACTGATTGAAAGATCAATCACGCATTTTTCAAACTTTCGCGATTAGATAACATAATTATTATAAGTTTAACGGGTCTTGGTAACTGTATTGCAATACAGTTGAAACGTCGGGAAAATAATAAAAAAGGTAAACGCGATAAAGACCCGTTAAACTTATAATAATTATCAATCAAGCAGTCATAAGTATCCTACTTACACAGCATTGCTATAATAAATGCAAGGATGGATGGATATTTGTTACTCTTTCATGCAAAAACTAGTGAACAGATTTTGATGAAACTTTACAGTAATATATTACTGTATGTGATATATAAGCTATAGCTTAAACATTAGAATAACACATAGTTTACAATTTATAATGATATTGTGTGATTTGGCCAGAATATAGCAATAAATATCAATTAAGGAAATATGTATACTCATATGTTTCACAGCTAAACCGCTGAGCTGTTTGTGATGAAATTTAATATGGGCATAGTTTGAAGCCTGGGAGAAGGTCATATGCTACTTTTATCAACATACCACATGGATGAAGTGGCAAGCTTTATATGAATATTAGTGTGAAGCTAATATTCATATAAAGTGAATTTATGTAGGAAGTTGCATAAGATTTTGACAACCTCATTTTCCATACAGCTCCCTAGCTGAATATATGATTCTCATCGAAATAATATTTTTCTATAGATAACCTGGACTTAACTATAGCCTACCTACCTACCAAGTTCCATCAAGATTGAACAAACAATTCAACAGTTATCGTCTGACAATAAACTACATACAAACACCAGATTGTCCAAGTAGAAGAGATTTTTACTTGATCAAAAATCTACACAATATGTTTTAAAGTTCAGGCATAGTCAATGTCATTTGGTTTTTATTCCTTGAAATCATAAGAATCAATAGAAAAGAATCCTTCCCTTCTTCTTCCATCTTCACTTATTATTTTCTGAGACTGTGGTAAACAAGGCATCATAGTGGGATAAAGATTCAGGTTTTATCACCCATACTAAGTATTAGGGTACTGCAGAACAGCACAGTCCAATGCCAACATCATAGCAATAGATATGACAAATAGAACATGAATCATAACATTTTTTTTTTCTATTAAAAAGTAAGCCATTATTTAGCTCCTGTTTATACAACAATAGTCCAATTTGATGGTTGATATTATCTGTTTATTGTGTTGTTTTAAGATATCAGTCCATTGAGTGTTCTCTGAACTTTTGTCTGTGAATCTTTCTGCTAAGTTTGGGTTATGTCCATTTAGTCTGGAAAATTGAAGGGTGCCATCTACTTGAAGATGAGAGGCAAGTTCATTTCTATGCTTGTCTTATCTAAATTGACAGCATAACATTATTATGCATATTTTAAGTATGCCCTAAAGTTTAAGGATATTCATATATTGTTTGGATATTATAATGCATAAACAAATGTGTAATGGTCTACTAAGTACTATTGCCTTATACAGTATCGTCTTCATATAATAAGAACACTTAAAAATTGTAAATTAGTCCGTAAGTTTTTTGAGTGAATAAATTTATCTTTATCTTATCTTTATAAAGGTTTACTATTATCTCACCTGTCAATCAAGCTTATCTTCAGTTTCTCAGCAGCATCCAATGCCTTTGTAGGGTTCTTTACTCCAAGCATATTGTTGAAATATGATTTATCCTTCAGATACTCCTTATCCTTGCTGATGAATGCTACCACCCGCAGGTATTTCATATAATGCACGTAGGAGTACTCCTCATCACCCTTGGAACGAGCCTCCTCAGCAGTTTCGAACAGTTTTTGAGCAGTTTTGCATAACCTACAATGAATATCAAGATAACTTCAAACACAAGCGAAGTATGGGGTTAAATTCGAGTTTGAAATGGCGAAAAATACATACATAGTCGCTCTCTTCGTCTTCATGTCTGGTACATTGTGCAGTTTGTCCAAATCCTCTATGCATTTTCCAAGGTGAAGCTGAATTCTTCTCGCTTCCGTCATTTTGTTTGTTTGGCCCAAGTTTCGAGTAGGGCTCGAAGGTATTAAAAATGAAGAACACTGATCACTACATTTGTAACAAAACACACTGAGTTAAAGCAAAAATTCACTGCAAACAAAATTACGAATCTATCTGAAAATTCTGAAAAAAGACATGTTTTTACTTGGCTGGCAGATTTTTGGCATTTAGCCCACAGATTAAGATTTTTTGCACCTAATAGCCACAGATAAAAAAAAACTGCTTTGCACAGATGAAAATATTTAGAGCTTTTCAAACTTATTTAGCTACATAATCATCAAAAGTAACGAACAATCAACGCCTGAGTTGATAATTCGCACTAGGTAAATAATGTCCGCAAATACACGCCTCAGGTAAAGAGGAAGGAGGTGCTGCTTGGCACAATGTAATAGATAATTCGAATAGTAGCTTCGCAAAACTAAGGAAACGCAATTTTTTTTTTAATTGCCTCTAGTCTATCAATAGTCATTTTCATGAATGAAAAGAAAGTAACGGAAGACGAGACACTGCATGACAAACAGTTGCGCAGTTTTACAATCGATCGTCTATTGCAGCGTCCCCAAGTGACTTGTGGAAATAAAACTTTTTTACGAACCACTAGCTAAACAAAACGATTGTAAAATCGGTTGGCCGCTAGGCCGGTTAAGGAGATAAATTGCAACCAAAAAATAAGCATCGGTTTGGCGGTTTTGGAAATAAATGGTGATAGACAAACAAACACACTCAAACAATCAGACAACCTTTTATCCCAAATGATGCATGCATATACGGGCCCTTTGGATCACGGATTAAAACAAAACTTTGCCTACTACTTAACAAGTACTTACCTAATTTTTTTTTTGTTTTGATTTTAGCTTGTTCGTATAACGTCGTGTGTCCTAAAAATAAAATACAATATATTAGTTTGTTATCTGTGTTATTTGTCACTTTGACATCTATCTATGCTCTGACATCTTTCTTTGATGTTTTCACAGCGTACACTAGGCAGCAAAAGTTCCTATATTTGTTTTACTTCCATGTTTCATAAAGTACTTTCAATATCAACCGTATTCCTTGCATTCAGCGTTTGAATTTCTATGTTACTAAAAATATATTTTACGCGGAAAGGTGAACTGTACTCCCTCAGTAAATAGTTTTCATGCGCAGTGGAGTCTTGTTGAATTTTCCTGGTCGATCGCGGTTTCCATTAGTTTTCAGCTGATCACGCATTCCACGAGCGCAGATCAGTCCTTCCGTGACGCGGGTCATGTGCGATTCTGTCGCTGCATAGTGAAATCGCTTTGTGATTGTGTTGTGTAGTTTCGAATCAAGTGCCAGTGAAGATGTTTTCAGGACTCACAAATCAGGTCAGCTCGTGGATGGGGGCTGCGAAGGGCGAGCCTCAAGATGAAGAGGTTCCCACCCCCACTAAGGAGGTAACGGGGGAACCCTCTGCTACCGTTGAGGGCGAAAAGGCGAGGTAATGAGCATTTCTTTGTTTACAATTTTCAAACTCGTTTCACCCGATTGCATTTCCTTTATACGCTAACAAATTATCTGAGAAAAAATTGCTTGTTATCTGTGATGTTTATAAGTATCACTTTATTTTATCTGAGGCTGATGGAAATCGTTGAATCATGTACATTGAACATACTATTTAATTCCAGATGGAATCTTATTTGACATATTGAAAAGCAAAGTAGGTCAAGGTAGTATTGATCCATTGCAATCTAGACCACCTAGGTACCTACCTACCTAGAGGCACAATGCAGGGAAATGACTTTATTTCCACTTTCTAACTGCAATATTTTAAAGATATTGCATAGATACCTAACCTTATGACCATGATTCATTTTTTCACCTATGAAGTGAAAAAGGTTGTTTTTAAGCAATTGCTGCAGTTTCCATTTAGAATATAAAGATTTTTAAACATTGAATCAGATAGATTAAATTTGTTATCGGAATCCGAGGCTGTGTTTTTGGGTTCACAATGCTGTTCCACCCGATGATAGCGAAGCCTGTGTGATGGGGATGGAAGCGTTCTCTGAGATACAGTTCTATAACTAGTTTGGGGGACGGTGAATATCCACACTGCTCAACTTGGCTGTGTCGGTGGAAAAGTTAGGTATAGTTTAGGTTTAGTTTTGGTAGCAATAATGCATGGTTGTCTGGAAGAGATCGCTGTCAGCGATAAGACCGCTATTTGTATAATGTACTTACATTGTGTTCCTCAATAAAGTTATTTTTCAAAATAAATTTGGTTATTAAAATGTCTATTTTAATCCAGCTGTTATATGTATCTAATTATGTCTAAATAAATTCTTTTTTAGCAGTCCAACTAAAGGAGGCAGCAAACTGGAGCTCATCACAAATGTCAAGTCCCAGATGACTGGATGGCTCAGCTCCGTCCCTGTTCCCGGACTCCGGAAAAATGAGGCACCCCCAGCTGAGCCTGAAGTGGCTCCGACTGAGCCCGAGATTGCAGAAACTAAGCTTGAGGGCAAGGATGACGATGATAATTCTAGGTATAATAGGTACGAGGGGTTTGGCGGATAATTGAGTCAATGCTGTTGTTTGGTTGGTGTTTTTTTGTGGTTGGTCTTGCAAAAAATATTTTCCGAGATTGTATAAGATACAAGTTACATATTACATGGTACATGCAACTAAACTGAAATATCAGGTCAGATTCAAAGAAAGTCAAAGTCAAAATCATTTATTTATTAAAATCACAAAGATCACTTTGAATCATAAATTTTATCTACTGCCTGGTCTTCCGGGTCCAAGTCAGAGAAGAAAGGCAAGAAATAAGTCTGGTTATTCTTTTTAATGTTCCTTTTATAAAACAATGTCACAAATCATGGTAAATATCCTGTTTTGGTTAAAAATATGTTCATAAAAATTAAGGTACAAAAGAGTTCCGTACATTAAATTCATATGAGAATAAGAAGAGTTGCCTTCATGATAACTTAGTGGCGTAGACAGAGCTTTTTCTCAAATTTTCACCAATGTCTCCAAACAGTTTGAAATTGTTGAGATTTCATTTTAATTTCTTTAAAGCGCATTAAAGACCCAGAAAGTATTATAGTATCTGGCCTAAGTAAAGATGACGTAATGATTATCCAAACCACAGTGGTTGGATTTTGCATTAAAATGCGATCTATGAAATGGGACAAGACCTTCGCCTGCAGCAATGAGACGAAATAAGTTTAAACAATTATATTTTTTTAGGAAAAAATAAAAACCGACTTTGAAAACCGAAAAACCGAAAGTTGAGAAAAAGTTTTTTATGAATTTCATCGTCCATTTTTTCACCATTAGGGGGATTATTTTCCATAAAATTTAAATGGAAACTCCATTGAAGTATACCCTACCCATTAAAAAAACATTAAAGTCAGTTCACAATTGGCGAAGACATCACGTAACATACACAAAAAAAAAACATGCAGACCAATTGAGAACCGGCTCTTTTTTTAAAGTCAGTTGAAAAACCTATTAATGATTTTCGAAATATCGTATCTAAATATTATAATCACTTTTGTGGCGTCAATACCTGCCAGTGGGGGAGTCTTTGGTTAGGACTTCTAATTCCTTCAACATAGACTGATAATCATATCTATGGTATTGTCAGTCTATGGTTTCCGGTTAGACTCACTACAGAAACAATATTTCTTTAAAGATAAATAGTCTGATCAGATTCTAATAAGCATAGCAAGGCCAACCACTCTGATATTTTAAATTATTCACACAAGTATTTTAATGATAAATACTAGCTTATCATGCCACTAACATACTCATAGCTTAATTTTGCAAATTGACTGCGGATATCACAGCTGATGCAACAATTCTATGAATGTCAATATCACAAATAAATATTAAAGTAGCTTTTTAGCACAAATGCACACACAAGCTTTATACTTTTGCTACACATTCCTTAAAATTCTTGAACAGAAAGATCGATAGACCATACTCATTCACAGGGTCCCTGCCCTCTTAGACAGCAACCTCTTTGTATTGGCTTTAACGCCTACGGAAAGATTTAAATGTATTTTGCGATGCCATGAGATTGCTGCCAAGTTTTTCCTTGACGCATTTGCGTAAGCTTGAAAGGAAAACTAAGCGTGAGGTACTTGTCTAGATGCCGATCACTCTTGTTCGTTAAATACCGAAAACGCCTAGAACCTGAAATAAAGTTTGTTGATGCTCGTGTCTTTTACATACCTGAAGCGTTCGTGACGTAGCCTTGTTTTCGCTCAAGATCAGTTAACCGCCGAACGCTACTAAAGTCAAACTCAAAGTCAATAGGTTTTTATTCATTGAAGTTACAAGAGTCGTGCAGAAAAGTCAACTTAAAAAATTAAAGTGAATTTTGCGCCGATTCCTCTCGCGCGGACAAGTATAGAAGAATAGTGTGGAGGCAATCTCCGTTGGCCCGTTGTGCCATTTAGAACCAAGCGCTTTCCGTGGACATGAGTCGTCCTGGGTCTAGGCTACCACAGTCGTTTCAACTAATTTTCCATCATCCACCTCTCCTTATCTCCTTAAATTACAAAATCGTTTCGTGACTGACTGAAAATCGAAGCGCAGTCTAAACCGTAGGCTGCGTAAGTCCTAGAGACCTAATTTGGAGGGTAGGTTTCTTCAGGGTGATGTGATATTTCTTTTGGTAGGGGCGCACTAAGAAAGGGTTTTCGAAACGTGCAGAAACGAAGACGGTAGATGACGGAAAGATGAATTTATGGAAGAAACTAGAGGCGGACAAAGTCACTAAACGTTTCACGCTTACAATACATCGAAACATCGATAAATACTTACTGCATGAGCATCATAAAATACTCAGCTGCGTTTATTCACTTTCTACCGCAAACTCATTTATTCTGGCTCAAACCCCATTTATTTGTCATTTTTGTGCATTTTCAATGTTTGAAAATCCTAGTTCCTAAGATTTATTGCAACTTATGTTAGTATAGATTAGGTATAATAGATAAACCTAGCTTAGCTTATTTTTAAAGATACTCAATAGCCTATTCGTACAACATACTCAAATCAGTCTCTAAACACCATATATACCTATTAAATAATGCCTATCGCATTGCAAAATGAGGCCAAAAGTGAATACAGATTTTCTGTCTTTTTTAATAGAAACAGAAGAAGAAAGAACAGATTGTACGCCGTAGACAATATTTATCTCTACTACTCCAGTTAAATCATACGCTATAGCTTTAGCTTTCTTGTTTAAGATATGATGAGAAGTTTCTTACTGACATTTTTTTATAGAAAATTAAATCTATCAAAAAGACACGCAGGTCTACATCTTGGCTTGAGTATATTTTTATCTGAAAGCATAAAACCTTGATATGCATAACTTTCGATGTGGCTTTTGCCTGTTGATCTCTACGCATTCAAATCATTCTTCTAACTCTGTATTTCGTCGGCAGCGCGACTGGGGGCGCTGACAGTAGGCCTGCCTCAGCTGGAGGAACGCCCACAGAGGAGCAGCCGGCGGGAGTTGGCAATGGTAAGTCAGTTTCACGTGTCATGTTTTGTGATTTTCCGCTAGATAAGTCAAAGTTAAAATTCATTTATTAATTCAAATCAAATCACTTTGTAATTTCAATTTTACCTACTGTCTGTTCCAGTGAAGAATTCCCTTTACCACTGATTTCTCATGAGTTTCCGCTTTTCATTTCCACTATCCGATCTTAGAATAAAACTTCGCTTTTACGACCCCAGTGTTTTGGTCTGGATGAATTAAACACTTTTTAATTTTCTGTATAATGATATTATGTATCATCAATAGTTTTCTCAGCACACGCCAAATAATAAATTTTATAGGCAAAATTTTGCTACTTTGGGTTACATTATTGCAATTTTTTTAAGGAGCTCTATTTTTTGGAAAATAAATTATAGCCTATGTTACTTCCTGATAATTAAGCTTTCATTTGGTGAAAATGGTTAAAATCGGTCCAGTAGTTTCAGAGCCTATTCGATACAAACAAAAAAATATTTCCTCTTTATAATATTAGTATAGATAAACCTTTATTTTGCCTAACTCTAGACTGTTGTAGAGTCAAACAACTGTTTTGACTACTTGTTCAGTTAGATACCCTACCACAGTAGTTTCCTGCTATATATTTCCAATGTCCGATTTTCTCAAAATAACGCCTCTTTTTCATGGCTCCAGTGTAAACCACTGGATGCAGTGGACACTGGACTTGATTAGAACGTGTTTTTGTTACGTTTCGATTTCCGTTTTATTCTACAACAAGAACACTAAAACATTGAATCTACCTAAATAAAGAAACACGCTTACAACTGTATTTATTATTCTGTTTTCCCTGATAGGCATTTGTAGCAATGTGATATTGTTTTTCTTTTTCGTTTTGTTATAGTTTTGTTTCGCTAAATGTTTTCAGATACGCACAGTAAAAAGTTTTTCTCAGTTGATGGTATCGAAGTTCCTGATATGCAAGAACGTTAGTATTTTTTATTTTATTTTATGCACTATTTATTTTATGTTTATATGTGTATCTGCTCGTAATAATTTCAATGTTATGCTTTGCTTGATAATTTCTGTAGAATAAATTGGTTATCGGGCGACCACGACGGTCAGCTGTAGGCCGTGAGTGTGGCCTCTGCCCCAGCCCAATTTACCGATCATATAGGTTTACTTTTTTACATCATGAAAGTTGATGTAAAAACGTAAATCAGGTGGCCCGACTTTTCGTGATATCATTCTTTGGGCCTTTGTCAAGCAGTGGAATTCCTCTTGCTTTTGATGATGAACCGAAAATAGTCCATAAAAACCAAAAAAGGCAGTCCATAGAAATAAATACCTTTCGAGGCAGAGAAAAACCTCGAAAGGGAGTTAATTTATAACTGCCTCGAAAGGCAGTTATAAATTAAATGCCCTTTTCAATTTTATAAAGTGCGTGTCCTGTAAGATTGAGGTTGAGGTTCTTCAATCGATATTTTCCCCTACAGTGACCACCAAAGCCGTGGCGGGCGCCAAATCTCTGGGCAGCTTCCTGTACTCAGCCGTGAACAAGGCTGGTGCTAAGGTCAGCGAGGCCAGCGCCAAGATTAAGAAAACCGTCGAGGAAAATGTACGTATTTCTGCTTCTCATTTCGTCCAGACACATTTTTATCATCATTATTTTGCCATCCAGCCAGACACAGTGTCATCAACATTATTTGTCAATGTCTTCCGCCTGATTGATTGATACCCGCTGCTCCAAAGAGGTTTTGCAAGCTGTACGTGCGTTACAAAATAACACAAGCAAGGGATTTTCGGACGTATTTTTCAAAGTAGAATAGGTGATTGTTGAAAAGGTCATCAAGTGCTGAGAAGTCACGAACCACAGCGCGTATAAATCAGGCACTCAGACGCCACAGTGAGCCATTACGAGAAAGTACTCTATAAAAGTTAATGAACAAACATTGTCCTGAATGGAGCGTTAACGAAAGTGCTGTGAGCCGGATTAAACGCTTACCCTGTTATAGTAAAACATTTTTCTAGGTTCCAATGTTGTTTTTGTTCAGAGAAGACATTTTACGAGGCTGAGATTAGGTCATGCTTTATGAAGTACATAACTGTTACTCAGGTTATTCGCAATCACACTCGGTTTTTTAGGGTACCGAAGCTAAATGGCGAAAACAGAACTCTAAAGGAACACGATCGTAGACCGCAAACGGGAGCGACAATGCATAATTGACAACCTCTGTGGAGCAGTGGGCGAAGGCCTGCCGAGACGCAGTAGGTTGCGGGTTCGATTCCCGCTGCGGGACAAATAAACGTCAAAATAACTGTTTGGCGGCAGAAATAGCGGTGGTAGTCTTTCCTTGACGAATTCTTTCACAAGGTTCGAAAAGGCAATAGACAACAGAATACAGTAAAGACAAAAATCTTAGTTCTTTCTATATAGAGTAATTACAGCCTTTTCTGCCTTGGAACGGAAAAATACCTATATACCTACTCAATTAAGACGAAAAGCCGGACCGTGGCGATAGCTGTGATAAAAGTTATGATTGGATTCGTTCCAGCGACCTGCGATACAGATTGTGAAATTGGACGCCAAGATTATAACTTTATTCTATTAGCTTTTCCCCGACAGTTCCATAAGAACTTGGGTATTCCCTGATTGGCTTGACGAACGTGAACTTTGTATGTTATGGCGTCCATTTTAAAACCGAGCAGGTTCGAGTCGGACTCGCGCACTAAGGGTTCCGTACTACCAGATAATATAATCACAAATTATTCGATTTATTTATTTAATTTTTATTATAACAAAAAAGTTACCGTAATTGAAGCTAGCATAATGATAGATAAAAAATAATTACATAAATTTAACTTATAAGTTAAAAATTACAAATCAGTTAAAATGTATGTAGGTACAATACTATTATTTAGTTATAATAGTATGTTATAATAAGTATATTCTTAGATTTTATCCGTCTGTGTAAACATACCCACCATTATTTTTTGGTCAAAGGTTTGCTGGAAGAATACTCTTTTTAGGGTTTAGCTCGCCTTTGTACATATCCTTTACACGTCCTAAGTTTTTTGTCTGTATTTTCTGTGTGTACAATAAATAATAAAGAAAGACAAAATAAAACACAGAAAAATAAAGAATATAAAGAAAAACATTGAACACATTGTTTTTTTTTTCTAATTTGAATCCGTTGTCAGTTATAGGGAACAACGAATGTGTTTGGGATTCATGACGTTAGGGATACAGGGTCATTATTTGTTCCTTCCTCTAGTTAAGAAGGTTATATCACGAGTTCTCTTCAACCACTTTGTGACGCTTCGACTAGTGCTGTTGCTATCTGATTATCTAGGCGATCTATGTATCGTTTTCCATTCTCTTTAACTTCTTCGTCAAGATATTTTTTAACGTTTTTTTGTATAAGGATGTCTTTGGTTACAGAACCCTATAAAAAGATAGTAAATTCGTCGCATATATTTTTTTTCTAGACCTCAAGTCGTCAAAAATGGATTGATGAATTCTGTCTGTAAAAACTATGAAGTTTTTTTTGCGACGAACGATACTCTCAGATTTCTGATACTCCGTTCTAGTTTCAAAAAAGTCAATAAAACGCTATTCGTTGAATTTCCAATTATTGGTCAAATTCAAGTCAGTAGGTTTTTACCGGCAACGTAAAGTTTTACGTAACGACGCGACGTAAGGAAGTATGTGCGTTTGCCATATGTTTTTTTTATGTTAATATTTATCTCCAAAACGGCTTTATCCGATTGAAATGCAGGTTTTCGCAATCGATAATGTCTTCAAGAATGGTTGTTAAATAGGTTTTATCGAAGACACGTCGGTCGGTGGTTATCATATATTGCAAAAAAACATTATTATTCTATTAATATTGTAAAAACGGGCATTTTCACGTACTGCACTATCGGTGAAGGCACCGACTAAGTTTCGACTCATTCCGAGAGTCTTCGTCAGGGTGAGTGGTCGCGACTTTCTCCCTCCGCGTCGCGCCGTACACTACTCGCGACTACTACTATTGTAATTATTATTCATTAAAATCACCAGGATCATTTACAAACATCCAATTTCTATCACTTTGACGACCTCTGTGGCGCAGTGGGCGAAGGTCCGCCTGAGACGCAGAAGGTTGCGGGTTCGATTCCTGTTACGGGACAAATGTTTTTGAGATCTGCAAATATTTGTCTCGGGTCTGGGTGTTTTCCTATGTATAATATGTATGTATTTACAAAAAAATAAGTATATAAGTAGTATATCAGTCATGTAGTTCCCATAATACAAGCGCTGCTTAGTTTGGGGCTAGATGATGCTGTGAAAAAAAAAGACTATAAGTACACTTATATGTATCTTCTATACTTATATACTCAATGTCTCTTATTTATTATGTCTGCATCTGCATAACGTTTTTAGAATGCTTCAACTTAATGGATTGGATAGTACAACTTTCCAGCTTAAGTTCCAGCGAAGCTTGCTGGCATAGCGTAAAGGCTTTCAAGGAATATACGTATTTTGATTGAATTACAGCGCAAATTGTAACACTGTTATCTGGGGGTAAAACTAACTTCCTGGGATTTCAGATGCAATGTTGCCAACTGAATATTATAGTATTTCCTTATTGTTTCAATAATTTGTAGTAGTATGTAGACTTGTAGCCGTTGTGTAGCCGTTGTTTATAGATTTAAACAAAATCTTAGAGCTCTGTGAAAGCTGATAAATGAAAGTTAACGTTTTGGACCCCGTCAAATGCTTATAATTTCTCACTGTTTCTCCTAAAGCCTTTGCAAGACCACAGTTGGCTTCGGGCCAGTTTATAAGAATTGGGCCGAGTCATAATGCGGCATGACGCAACCTTTGAACGCTGGTTCTTGTGTTTGATGGAATGTGGATGGTGTGTGTTGAGTAATGTGATTGGGGAACTTTAAGACGATAATACGATAAAGGCATAAAGTTCGTGAAGAGTCGCGAAAATAATGTGAACGTTAAAATTATTGCCGACCAACACCGCAGTCTTGCGTACAAGTAACTAACATTGGGGGTAAGTATTTTGGTCCCGACCCTACACTAGGATGTATCAATTATTATCCTGTATCCTGTATGAATAACATAATGAATTCCTAGTAGTTGTCATTTAAATTAACTCGCGTAACCTTGAATTAACCTGCATGGAAATCACAGCCTGATATTTAATAATTCCACATATTGTGTGATTTATTGGCGCCTAACGTGGGGCTTAGTCTTGACAAACTAGATAAATCTGCATCAAGACTACCTTCTCTAAATTAAACTATTAATTTCACCTCGCTGCGGGCTAAGCTCGTAAACCGTTTAGCTCTGACATTGAATTATACGGATAATGCTATCCTGGGTATGAGATATTGACGCCCCAACGCGGTACTCAAAACCTTGTTCAAGATAACGGAGCAATTAGCTTTTTGTGTACCTGAGGTTTGGTAAATGATCTTTCTTGATTATGGCAAGCTTTTTAAGATGTTTATTATTGAGCATTTAGAAAGTGAAAGGTATCCTAAAAGACATTATTCGTTTTGAATCATTCAATCTTAGTAGTATTGTCTCGCTCTTCTCTATGTAAAGAAGCACTATTCCCCCATAGTGATAGCACTATGGGGGAATAGTGTAGACGTGCAAGACTTGTTTATTTTATAAACGAAATGTGTGCGTATTATAGCAAACATAAAAAAAAGAGATAGTTGCAAACCCCATTTTATAAATCGTACCTATACGTACCTATTTTTGACTAATGAAAATTATAACAAAAGAAAAAATGACTAAACCTACTTACCTAATTGTGTTATTCCAAATGCTTGATACTTTGCCTACCTTGACTTTATTTTATTGTACCTACTAGTTTTTATTTTGTTTACACAAAACTTCGGCCTGCCTACCTATCTGTTGCTATACCCTTAGACAGGGTTCATGTGAGATACCTACCTGTAAACACCATCTATGTACCTACCATGTGAAAGCAATAAATGTATTGAGTATTGAGTATTGAGTATTGAAAGAAATACTCGGCAAAATGGCGCCGAACTTTCGGACTCAATGTAAAATAGAGCTCTCAACCTTT
This sequence comes from Perizoma flavofasciatum, assembly GCA_958496245.1. Taxonomy (NCBI): domain Eukaryota; kingdom Metazoa; phylum Arthropoda; class Insecta; order Lepidoptera; family Geometridae; genus Perizoma; species Perizoma flavofasciatum. The sequence goes on along the minus strand of OY292439.1, from coordinate 853,525 downwards.
TTCTAAATGTAAGTACTTTGCTCAAAGTAAAAAAGATTGAGATTTCAGGAATGGGTTAAAAAGGGTTGATTTTACATTAACTAAAACAATAAAGGTTGAGAAACGCCATGGTCTGTATAGCTTACCTATTTTGGTTTGACATTGTAGTATTAATCCATTAGCAAAGTTTCACAATGTGTTATTAAACTCAAAAAACGTTTCTGATACACAATTAAAAAAAATCCAAATATCAAAAATACTTTTAGAACTCTTTTAAAAATAAATTATAAACGCACTTTCGTGTATTCATTCATTTATGATACATTCTAGAGTACCTACCATATATTTTTGTTGTACAATTTTAAAGGATAATTATCATCATCATTCGTCGGGAAACTGCATAGGTAGGATTATAAAAGTCTCGATCCCAGTTGCAGTCAGTGCCCGAAAATAACCCACAGTTAAATCAAAAATGTATCGTTCGATACACAACAAGGCTTAAAAATAAAACCCTACTCAAAAAACCCACATTCCAACTGCTTACAAATGTTTGGGTATTTTCAGCTAAAGGGTTTTTAGCTTCCAATCAAGAACCACCCTCGAGAGGTCAATGAAGGTCAAAGAAATCAGGTTACTTATGTAGGTCAGAGTGAGCAACGGTTAAAATGTAGCGTTTTAATTGAATTCTGCTGCGACCAAATACATCGACCATACGCGTAATTCTTTTAGAACCTGTAGATGCGAAAATAGATGTTAGAATAGAATTAAGTTTATTTTGCAAAAACGATACGTAATATTTACGATACGTATTTAAAACAAAAACTTTAAATAGTTGCAAAAAAGGTCCCAAATCAACATTATACTGGTTGAAGCAACCAGCGTTCGAACCGTTTTATGGGGTGCGGACGTGAATATAATAGTTATGTATTGTAGAAAAACATTAAAATAAAAAATACAAATGCGTTAACAATAAAATTAAAAACAAGTAAAACTTCAACAAATCACATTATAGTTACTTATAGACAACATTTCGTAGTTTCAAAAATATGACATCGGTCAGATGGGGTGGTAATTTTATGACAAATTTTAGGTGTGTTATCTGTCTTTAGATTTTGCAGTAATTGTCAAAATTACAGCAGGATCTAAAATAAAGAAAACTTGAAAAAATTGAAAATATATTTTCCAAAAGACGATTTTCTTGCAAAATCGTCTTTTGGAAATCATCTTAGTAACTTGTGGCGATAAAGATCTATCTTCGAACTTTCCTAAGGCCTCTAGATAGCCTACAATGTAATTTATCTTTACGTCTATGTGTCTGAAGCGTGAATATATTTGCGTAATTTTCAAACCAATCCTCCCTTCATTTATAACTGTCCACAGTAAAGTCTACATACTAGATAGATTGAACTTCCGCTAGCCGTATTAAATTAGAACATCAAACCACCCGCAGAGTAAACCTCTCTCGCAATTTCCTAGCCTCGATAAAGTCCATACTCAATACAGGCAGCGTGTAACGAAGACATAATCGAGTTTGTGCACACGCCCTCGCAGACTGCGGTTTGCAAACTTGTGTACTCTGTTATGTTGCAAAAGCTTTTTAGGTCTGTTACTTTTAGTACTTTTCTGTATGTACCAACTATCATCGCAGTAAAATGCTTACATCAGAATTTCGATCGCAAAAGTCAACGTCGAAAGTTTCGTTGTTGTTATTATCTTGAAAGATTACAGGATTATTTGCCGATAAAAGTTTATAATTTTAAAGCCAAGTTACCCTGTAAAACCATCGTATCGCTGTTGATCGACAAAAGTATACAAAAGTAGAGTTGTATAAAGATAAACATGGAGACATGTCGCGATCTTCTATACTACAGCAAATAATCAAGTTACAAAGAGAGCAAATATTATTGAGCGAGTAACATTAAACTAAAAAATAAAAATATACAATATTCAAGTCAAAGTCAATAGGTTTTTATTCATTGAAATCACAAGGATCATATAGAAACGTCAACTTAAAAACTACGTGAATTTAAAATTTTAAAGTGAATTTACGCCGGTTCCTCGCGCGCGACCAAGCATATTAAACTTACAAAGCATATTATTTCAATTTGTATTAATCACTTATATATTATTAAAATCTTTTTATTTATTTATTATTTCATTTAATTTTTAAGGGTATTAATTCTGTATATTGATTTATTTTATCAAATGTTTTTACAATAATTTTAATTTATTAGATTTAAAAGATGTTTTTAAATTTATGTAACTAGTGTAATTGGTTTAATCGTGTTAGTTACTTAATAAATAAATAAATAATAAATATATTATACTTATTTTTCATAAACACACAAATACTCATTCATTATACTTATGAACTTTAATAATTATTTAAGAAATAGCATAAAAGCTGAGGAAATAAGACATTTTAGCTAGCTTGTACCACTAAGCTAGCTGAAGAACACGCTAGCTGTGTTCAAATAGCAACACAATTTTGGTAAAATAAGCCTAACAAAAATCTATTAAATACAGATTTACTTTGACGTCTAAGCATCTTACTGGATTACGCCCCACGGTGGGCGCCAATCTCATATCTAGTCCCTATAATTCAATGTCGCGGCTAAACAGATTACGGGCTTACCCGCTGCGGAAAAAGACGATAATAGATAGTATTACTTGGACCAAAATGTGCCTGAGAGCTCTGAGAAGACACAGGTGCCTGTATACGGGATCAGGAATGATACTTCACTCTTTATGTGAGTGAAATGTGAGTTGGTTTTGTTTTAATAAGACATAACATTCTCTTAGTTTCTTTGTAAAGTACAGCAAACCATGTTATGCCCCGTATGTCTCAGGGTCGGAAACGCGCGAGTGATAACTCTGGTGTGGCATGCGCCCATAGGTTACGGTAACCGCTTACCAACAGGTGAGCCGTATGTTTGTTTGCCACTTATAATACTAATAAACTCGCAAATGGCGAATTATTTTTCTTTAAATTTAATCAAATTAGCCCGACCTCTTTCACAATTTGACCAAAATGAAGGTGGCAAAAGCAATCATGAAAAAATCAACTAATCTAGGTACTTGTGCTTACATAGTAACCGCTTACCAACAGGTAAGCCGTATGTTTGTTTGCCACTTATAATACTAATAAACTCGCAAATGGCGAATTATTTTTCTTTAAGTTTAATCAAATTAGCCCGACCTCTTTCACAATTTGACCAAAATGAAGGTGGCAAAAGCAATCATAAAAAAATCAACTAATCTAGGTACTTGTGCTTACATAGTAAAAGTACCGTTTTACTAATTCAAAATTAAAATGTAGAATTTGAGTAGAATAATTTATCTCTTAAGAGGGATCATAGTATTACATCAATCTCTCCATCTTAATCAAATAAACAACAGAAATAACAAGGTGGAATATTGTAACACCTCAAGGTAACGCAAATTGGAAGCGAGAGGGATTTCGTTATCATAAAGAAATATCTTTCCATCTCATCCTGCCCGACACTTATGAATTGCGGTTTCGGATTTAATACCGTTGGTTTCAGCTTTGTGTTTTTTTTATGGATTTAGTTTAAGATATTTTGATAAATTATTTTTGTAGTCGAACTTGATTGGTGTTCGTTAGGGGTTGTGCAGGCTTTGCCGACGTCACGTCGCCGTGGAGGTAACCCTTTGGTTCTGTTTGTCTGTCCTTTGCTTAATATAAATAAATAAATAAATAATGCTGGACATTAGGAAATGAGGGTAAAGGTGCGTCGTCTGTCTATATTCTTATTTTCATGTAAAGTGGCCTATATAACCTCTGATTTGACCATCCATTCGGGCAACATGCGTGATTTCAACCACCTGACCTTAACTTTCCATGTATTCCGTTTCCATTATCACAATGCGTTTGACAAGTTTACAATACTTCGTATCTCTCCTACACAAGTTTCAATACAATATGCTGGCATGGCACACTCCATTGGCTCAGCGTCTAAGAGAGAATCTTCAAACTCCCAAGTAGGGTTGCTGGCCTGACTCAAAGGGAGTTCGCCAATTACAATCCTAAAACTTGTATTTGACAGGCATTAATGTCGCGCCTTGACTTTCGGGCTAGGATAAATTGAGGACACTGACTTTTATCAAGTATCAAGTAGTTTAGTTCGACCTCGAGTCAAAGGTAGCGAGTGTGTTGGCGTAAGCGGAAAAATTAACATCTAAATTGGTCCAGCGAATGGTGAGCTAAGATGCTATTGTGAAAACAAAACTCAGTTTACTATTTCACCACCAATCTATCTACTATAGCAGATTGCTAGTTTGAGCGAAAGTGTAAAGATTCCTTTGAAGTTTCAATAAGTTGTTTCATACACAGGCCTTTCCAACCTCACAAGAACCAACTTATTAACTGTACAAAAATGAAATGTCTCTTACCTCCGTTCCATACAACATACGTAGGTCGCTTGACGCTCAGCTCATCCAACGAATCCAGCTCATCATTCAGTATTTCTACCAGACTTTGAATTTAAAAAGAACGGTAATCGATTTGGACTCTGAACGTATATGTCGGCTCAAAGCATTTATGCTTAGTTGCTTATGTAAATAAATAAAATAATAGAGCATTTATTTATCTTACACTCAAACAAACAATTCTGGTCTAGAAAGTACAATATTTATAAATAATTTCTTGCACGCTCGGTGATTTCGGAAAATTAATGGAAGTCTTTATGGATGACGATTTCGTTCAACGAAAATGTTTCGTGTTCCTGCCCTGAGGCATTAGCGTAATAGCCCGCGGGACGTAAATATGCAAAATAGTCCTGTTCATTTTCCAGACATTTCTTAGCATTTTGTCTTTATTTTATGCAATCCTAAACAATGCGCCCTTGAAGTTTGAGCCAAAATATCCAATGACCTTGACTAGAGATTGTGCTGTATCAAATGAAGATTTCTTCAGAACATTACACAATTTTTTACTTTGGTTCTTGATGCTCGCTCATTATATCTTAATTTAAGAAATAGCACACAATGCTTTCAGGCCCTTTTGATATATCTTTAGAAACGTAAGTTGAGTCAAATGTAGCCACTTTCTCTCTCAAATAAATCCTTCCACACTACTTGTTGAACCTCCTGAGAAATTGAGGAGCCAATTCCTTTGCGCCAAAATATCAACCATAGCAATATATAACAGAGGTAACCAAAATCCTTTTACCCAGAGGAGGTCTGTGTCACTCTGAACCGGGTCACACTGTAAGCTTTATCGGGATTGTGTTCGTTTATATATGGCTCACATCCGAGCAATTTGGTTTTTGACTTCTTTGATGGATAGCAAGTTGTATATTGTTATAGATTGAGTTAAGCTTAAAAAAAGACAATTATTTGAAAACATATTAAAGCTCGCTCTGCTAGACTTAAAATTCATTTGTATTGAACGCCTTTTCAATGTTAATCGCGTGCGTTGCGTCCTCGGAGACTTAGAGTGAAGCTTTTGTATGTCTGTACCATGTATACTACCATTCTTCTTCGCGAGAGGAATTACATTTGTGACAAAAAGGCAACATTGCTGAATTCGTGTTTCCAACCTAACATTTCATTCAGCCCTTATTTGTCAGTTATATCTTACAGCATTGGAAGATATTATGTTGTTAATATTTTAAGGCTTTCTCTAGGGCATATCAAAAAGACGTTTCGTTAATAATTCCCTCGTACTTTTTGTAAGAATTATGAATGAAATATTATTTCTTAGATTTCGTTTTTGTGGTACGTGTGAGTGTATTCTATGAGTACATTCGACTTTTCAAAGTATCAATTTCAAAAGATTTTTATATGGATAAAAAAATATGTTTTTGAAAATACTAAATAATACATTCGACTTTTCAAAGTATCAATTTCAAAAGATTTTTATATGGATAAAAAAATATGTTTTTGAAAATACTAAATAATTTTAATTATCTGAGCAGTCCTAATGAAATTTCTCTATCTGTCAGAACGATTTTTACCAAAATCAATGATAATTTTATTTTCTTTTTCGCTGGAAATTGCACTAATCTTATTTCTACGAGTACCTACTTTCCCATCAGCAAATAGTTTGGGATTTTCTCCAACGCGAACTGAACTTCGAAGGCCCATATCTCTTCAGACGAAAGCGGAGTAGTTTGCTTCAAATATTTGCATACATGTTTTTGCATATAAATTGCCTAGTTTTCTAGTTGCAAACTCGCTTCTTGTTCTGTGTTCGTGGCAATTTATTTCACTCTTGAGCTCTGAAGTAGCCCATAGCATACATACCTTTTAATACAAAGTTCATAGTCTCTTACCAATAAGGTTTTCACTGAGATGAATACTACGTGCTACGTGTGTAATGAGGGTTGCCGCATGCCCTTAAATAAAAGGCACGTAATTCATACGATGTCACGTATCAGCATTATGCGAGCTAAACATGTGCTCACAACGGAAAACATCGCGAGGAAACCGGCATACCTTAGAACCAAAACTTCGAAGGCATGTGACACAGATATGTGTTCTAATAAACGGCGATGCGCTTGCAACCTGTGACGTGGAATTCTAGCTACTATGCAAAACGCGGAAACATAATGTTTGGACGCGTTTGACTACCCTCCACTTGGTATCATTACAGATCTGCGTACTAGGTATGGATCTGAGAATCTTCATCGTGGGGATTACAGCTGTGGGCGTTTTTGTTTTATAGTCTACTGCAGTAATCTATTGATAAAACAATGGTGAAGATGAGATACTATTGGTTGCTTGCAGAGCTTTAAGCTATCATGAAACTGCCATTAATTGTGATAAACGATTTCTTTGGAAAGTTTCGCGTTCCGTTCACGCAATGTGGCGCTTTGGCTGGCAATTGCAAGTTGGAGTTTATTTGTATTGTATTTGTGGAACAATCATGGTTGATTATGATGTTTGCAGAGTTTTAAACAATGCCTCTTTTGTGAAACTGAAAATTGCTTCGTTTGATAAAATTAAGAGCCTTCAGATATACACATTATACTCCACTCATTTATTATGCCTCTATTGGGTACTTTTTATCTTACTTTTACTTTCATTATGTACCTACCTACGCGTAGTTACCGAATAATGTTTTTGTTTGGTGCCGGAGGAAGACGCTTATATTCCTGTAACTGTTCAAAATTTAGCGGATATTACCTTTCTTTTAGTGTTTTTGTTTCTGACCCAAACAAATATATTACGATCTAGCGTTGAAATTATGGAATGTTAAATGTTTTACTATGGGGATTATGTACTTACCAACGACCATGACAATGTTCGGATGAAAAGATGTGTGTGTATTTAGTTTCGGACCTGATGCAGATTATAGCCATCTTGTATTTATAAAATATTTGATTGAAAAGCAATTTTTTTCTAATTTTTTTCTGGAATAATTGGTGAACTTTTTTGACAATTTCCTGCAATGTTTTGAATGTCATTCATCTGTTTATAATTATTATAATCCCAAAATAGCGTCACCCATCGAAATTAACTAAATCCTCATTGAATTTATTCGTCTGCATTATTTTGCCTACTGATTATCAAATATTGTTTTAGTCTAATTTGATTTTTAATTATTTCTCATATACAAATTTAATACTTTGTATCAAACGTTAATTAAATCTTAATCCAATACTTAAATCTAATTCTTTGGTTAACTAACATTAATCGTATCACTGGTTATTTTTTGGTCAACTGAGGCTCTGAAAAACTGATAGCAATGGTTGGGAAAAAGTTCTACAAAAGATATTGCCGTTAAGTGATAACGGCTGATGACTGGTTATCAACATCCCATATATTTCACTATCTCTAAAGTGGTATTTTCTCTATTTACAAGACCATTTTGTGTTTTCCTTCCTCTCAAGATGGTTCCCATCTGCAAAGCTTTCATTTTCTTAAGTGCTTATGCTTAACCCGTCGTTTTGTTCCTTATTTTGTCTTTACCGTGCCGCCGGTTTACCTTAAGTTGGTTGATAAGTGGATTGAGGTTACTTGGCTTATTCCTTTACATTGTTGGTATTCTAGAAAACGTAGTTGGATTGCTTTTCTATTTGTTCTCACTGCTGCCATGTTCTTCTAAAGCTCGCACTTGTTTTTGTGCTGCGATTTGTTACAATTTTGTTGATACAGGCTATCCCAAAAAGTATCCATCACGCCATCGCCAGTAACTTCATCGTTATTTAAATCAAACTTTCGGAATCAAATATTTTGAGAAACCCTAAATTTGAAATTTCTAAAGTGATTGTTATTTTTAAATTCAGCCGCCTATTGTCTTTCAATTTGCCTCTTCTTACCACTTAATTTATAGTACCCATGTGATTCGAGAGCACTCTGTCTCAGTCCTCTTGTTTAACGCGATCCTTTGAAAGATTTATGTTGTCGTCTGTCTCCTTAGCACTGCCAGGCCTATTTAACTAGACATAGGCCCTAAATTGTCATACATCAAAAATAAGCTTAATGAATTAAATTTGAATATGACTCTTATGTACAATACTTCCCACCGCTAAGTAGATAACTAGTTCGTCACAGGAATATGAGCCATGAGGCGTTGACTTTAGTTTTTATATCGCTTGCGTGCCACAAAGTCATACACAGTGTCTGATTTAGCATCAGCTTCTATGCGTTCCCTTGGCTCTGAGCCAAACTGAGAGTTTGTGAGTTCAGTGCTCTCATATCGATTCTGTTGCGTAATATCCTTTTGGGACTTTTCCTTAGGATTCCTAAAGAAACTTAGCGAAGGTACTGAAATTAAATGTGAAGGAAGGAATGAATTGGCATGCATATTGGCGCTTGTTATAGCCGGAACAGCGTCTTGGTGAATTGGAATGGCATCATAAAATTAAAATATCTTAGTTCGGTATCATTTTAGAATATTATTACGATTATACCACGTACGTGACATACATACATATATTCACGCCTGTTTCCCGGAGGGGTAGGCAGAGACCAAGGATTTCCACTTGCTACGATCCTGGCACACCTCTTTCGCTTCATTCATCCTCATCACATTCTTCATACAGGCTCGGCGGTTTACTGTACTTCTGACCTGGCCTTTCTCTAAAATGTCTCCAATATGGTCAGAGTACATTCGCCGAGGCCTTCCTCTACCAACTATCCCATTCACGCTAGCCTTGTATACTTGTTTTGTTAATCTACTTTCGTCCATACTTTCTATATGCCCAAACCATCTCAACATACCTTTCTCAACTCTCGTTACTAACATCTTCATTCACTCCACACTGCTCTCTTAGCACGCTGTTCCTCACTCTATCACTCAAAGTTCCACCACACATACTTCTCAAAGCTCTCATCTCCACTGCATTCACTCGACTTTGTTTCTTCTGCCATACCCAACTTTCACTTCCATACATTAATGTCGGCACTAACACTCGCACGCACGGCTAGTCGTGCCGTCTCAGACGTACGTGAAACGTAATAATATTCTAAAATGGAATGGTATCGACTGATAAGAAGTATAAAATTACCTGTTAGGAATTAAAACAGTGCTAAACGATTAGTATTTGCTTTAATTTGGGAAACTAATATAATTTAGTATTTATTTATTTCTTAGTGTATACGATTAATGCTTAGAAATATGTAGGATCGAAGGTTTTAAAAGAGATGAGGTTTGTGACACGGATAGTAAACGTTTATATATAGATAGATAGAAAATTCTTTATTTGCGCATAATAATATAATACATTTATTCATACAACTATTTACAAGTAGGTATATACAAAAAATACAGATGAAACAGCTAGCCACCTAAAGACCGTTACAAACGATCTATAGATAGCTCAACTGATCCAGATCACTACCAGACGGAAGCGTTCCCAAAATACTGGCCGCATTGCCACGCTGAATGGCAATGGCATAATAATTGTACATGGGCGAACTTAATGCTGAAAAGCATTCTCTAAATCTGTGTCTTGATTATGTTGCGAGTATGTCAAAGTCAAAGTCAAAATTCATTTATTCAATAAAATCACAAGGACCACTTTGAAACGTCGATTTTTATCTAGGTGCCTGTTCCTCTGCGACCAAGCCAGGAAAGAAAGGCATGAAAACAAGGCTGGTTATTCTTTTTAATGATCCTTTTACAAAACAATAGGTTCGAGTTGGAGCATTTTCAATCCCAAGAGTTTTTGTCATCTAAATAATCAGATATTTTATAGTATGCCTTTTTATAAAGCTTTTGTTTAATTACGTTTTTAGATTTGTTAATTGATAATTTTTGTATATCTCTTGGGAGTTTGTTATAAAAGTTTTGGATTATTTCTTTGGTGCTACGGGTGATCGTAGAATGGCGTAGACGTTTGCTACGCCACGCCGCTGTAGCTACGTCTTAGCTACATCGTAGCTACTCGTAGATAGACGTTGGCATTTTACTGCGTGAAGTGTACCGCCTATTGAATGAATGAATGAAAATACTTTAATGTACACCTTATGAAATAAACAAAATAGTAACACATTAAGGTTGTAGGTGCATTGGGTGGTCTTATCGCTTAAAAGCGATCTCTTCAAGACAACTTTTGGATGATTGATGAATTGATTGTTGATAAGCATGTACGTACATTCCATACGCCAAGTATTCTTTAAACCAAACTCATAACCTTGGCCGGTACGGTTTTGTATGCGAAAGCTAATCTATTGGAAAGGGTATCTCAAGGGTCGGAAGGAAACTAGAAGAAGGGAGCGGAAGTATCCTCGTTAATTCAGTTCTGCATCAGGTAGAAAGGAGTCTTAATTGAGGAACTGAATAGGAAATTGTTACCGGTGAAAGCAAGAAAGAGAATATATAGAAATAATATTTTTATTTGAACCCAAAAGCACAAACATGGTAAAGAATTAGCCTATAGAAAACATTATGTTGCTTGGGGCATAAGTATTTTTTCGATTCCAGTTTTCCCCCTCAAGGGGGATTATCAGGGGGAATTCTAGACATTTTTTTTCTTCCAGTTTCCACCCTTAAGGCGAATTATAGGGGGATTTGTGGAATAACCCAAAACAGGTCCCGTCTCAGCTTGATGCAGCATCATGCTAGTAGATACGTTGTTGCGCTGGTTTTCAGACAGAGCCTTTTGTGAGTACATAGAGGTGAAGCCTCTATGACTCTATTAAGTTCTTCTAAACTCTTTAATTTGACAAATAAACATAATATGATTAGAAATAATCAGCCGTCACCGTTTATTGGAACACTAGATGACGCATGCCTTCGAATTGTTAGTTCTAGGGCATGCCGGTTCCCTCAAGATTTTTTCCCTCAACGTTTTGAGCATGTGTTAGTAGAGCAATGGGTTTTACGAGTGGAAAAACCCGTTGTACGACCGGGTTCCAACCCATGACTTTCCGGATTGAAAGTCGGGGTATCGCCCATTAGGCCAACAGGCTTCTCACTACACCTATTATAAACGTGAAAGTTTGTGAGGATGGATGTTTGTTACTCTTTCACGCAAAAACTACTGAACGAATTTTGATGAAACTTTACAGTATTATAGCTTATACATAAAAATAACACATAGGCTACTTTTTATCCGGGTACCATGCGGGCGAAGCCGTGGGCAGAAGCGAGTCACATATAAATTTACTACCGACATATATCATTACGTTGGTGATGCAAAAGTAAAATATCCAGAGTACTCGTAAAGTCTAATTCATAGACCTGGGTGTTTTCTATATATAATATGTATGTATTTACAAAAAAAATATTATATAAGTAGTTTATCAGTCATGCAGTTCCCATAATACAAGCTCTGCTTAGTTTGGGGCTAGATGACGCTGTGTGAAAATGTCCAGCATTATTTATTATTATTTATTATTTATAGCTTTGCCGAAATATTAATATTCATGAGAAAATGTTGGCCTCCGTCGAGTTTTTTTCCACTTTCGATTTGAGATCGAATCAGTACTTAAATAGGTACTTGGTGACGTCATCCGATCCAATACAGGCGCCCTCTAAGCAACAATCCTACTTCTATTATAAACGCGAAAGTTTGTGAGGATGGATGTTTGTTACTCTTTCACGCAAAAACTACTGAACGGATTTTGATGAAACTTTACAGTAATATAACTTACACATCAGAATAACACATAGGCTATTTTTATCCGGGCACCACGCGGACGAAGCCGTGGCTCTGCCCACGGCTTCGTCCGCGTGGCTTTATTCCTTATCATAGACATTATCATCCTTAGAATGTTACTCAGTGTGAAGATAGTTTAGGATACCAAGTAGAGGGTAGTCAGAGACACATCGAAACATTACCTTTGGCGCATGCCCGCGTTTTACAAGTCAGCATTCAGCACGTGACGGTTGCAAGCACTTCGCTGCCTATTAAAACACAAATTGATGGCACATTCGTAAGTTCTTATCTGAGAACTTGAATAAATAAATACAGTAAGTACTAAATAAATAAATAAATAATGCTGGACATTTTCACACAATATTATATAGCCTCAAAGTAAGCAGAGCTTGTGTTATGGGAACTAAATGACTGATAAACTACTTACATAATTTATACATAGAAAACACCCAGACCCGAGACAACCCTACAAATATTTGTCCCGCAGCGGGAATCGAACCCGCAACCATCTGCATCTCAGACAGGCCTTCGCCGACTGCGCTACAGAGCTCGTCAAGCCAAGTCATATGTAAGTCAAGTAATTATTTAAGTGATTAAAAATAGGTTGATAAGTTTAGTTGAGTCTAGGTGCTAATTTCACCACTGCCAAGTTTTAAAAACTTTAAAAATCATTTTGTATTTTTATTCACTGTAGGTAACTCAATATCTTGCTTGTAGGTGGTGAAATTTTCACTTTCTTAAGTTGTTTATCCTGTTATTTTTTTTAGCATGTTGTGTCCACCTATAAACTGGTTATGCAATCACTTACCATAATATGCTTATTATTTATAGATAGTATAATTGTAACAGCCACAGGTAGACCAAATAAATAAATAAATAAACATGCCTTAGATTTTTTGCATCTAAGGCATGCCGGTTTCGTCAAGATCCTACACCACTTGGAGCAGATAGCCAGTTGCTACTCCTTATAATATTATATTACGTATCTATACTTTTATCTTGCTCAAATATTATGTGTTTAATTATTAGGGTTATATAAATCGCATGCATGGATCCGAGTGCTGTCTCTCTCCTTTTTTTTTTTTTTTGCGCAATAAAGTTTTTAATAATTGTTCGTCATGGTCTTAGAGAAGGCCTATGTCCAGCAGTGGACTTCTGCTCACTGTTGATGATGATAATATGTTTTATATTATAACTTTTTATTCGTAACATAAAACTGCGACCCCCAAACCTTATCTTAGCAGGATTCGGGGCATTCTGAGCACGTGCGACCCAAATCGCCAATGTATCAGATTCGCAAACAATAGTCTCGTATGTGATGAAAATAGAGAGTTACGTGCGAAATGTGACTATGATTCCTGTTTATACAGCCATTAATAATGGAACAATAGAGGTACGAGAGATCAAAAAGTTTGCGGAATGTCAAAGTCTAAATTCGTTCATTCATTAAAATCACAAGGATCACTTTGCAACGTCGATTTTATCTACTGCTTGTTCCTCCGCGACCAAGCCAGGACAGAAAGGCAAGACAACAAGGCTGGTTATTCATTTTACTCGACTCCAAAAAAGGAGGAGGTTCTCATTTCGGCTGTATGCTTTTTTTATCGTGTGTGATCTTTTTGCAAATTGTTTACCGATTTTGATGATTCTTTTGTATAGAGAATGATCCTGAAGTGGCAAAAAAGTTTTATTCCTGCTATTTTCCCCGTAAAACTTAAAAAATCATCTTATGCAATCACGCCTAGCCGAAACATTTTTACTAGGCGATTTTTCTTATTCTTTATTGTACACACAAATAACATGTACAAAGGCGAGCTTAACCCTAAAAAGAGTTTTTCAGCTAACCTTGAGCTAGAGAGGTAATTATAGAGGTAGGATCGAGGTAGATAGGATTTTTTTGTTTTTTATTCGAAAGAGTAAGCAAAATAACGTGGGTATGTGAGGATCTGATGATAGAGTACCTGCAGTATAGAAACCATAAATTAGGGGTTGCAAGCGTATCGCGAATATCGCAATTCAATTATTATATACGGACAGGAGTTTCTCGTATGTTACGCGATATCTTCGCCAATTGTGAACCGATTTTAATGATTCTTTTTTAATAAAATAAATAAATAAATAATGCTGGACAATCCACAAGCATCATCTAGCCCCAAGCTAAGCAGAGCTTGTGTTATGGGTACTAGATGACTGATATACTTAATACAATACATTACATAGATAGATATTTTTTTTATTATACATAGAAAATACCCAGAACACCCGTAACAAATATTTGCAGATCGTACAAACATTTGTCCCAGGGCGGGAATCGAACCCGCAACCTCCTGTGTCGCAGGCGGACCTTCGCCCACCGCGGCCACATCGGTCGTCAATGAGTAGGGTATACTTCAAGGGTCGTACCAAATAAGTTATATGAAAGTAAAACCCACCCAAGGGTGATAAAATGGGTGATGATATTGTTTATTGGCCTTTTTATCAGTTTCCCGTAATATGAATTCAGCTTTTTGATACTTATTGTCTTATAAATTAATGATGATCCTTTTACACAACAATAAGTACTAACTACTTATCAACTATAGAGTTGGAGCATGGAATTTTCGGAAAGGGTGGTTGTACTTTTTTTTAACTGTACCTACTTTCCAGGTGTTTATACATGAAATACAACAAACCCTTGTTCATGGGGTAGGACCATGTTGCGATCGCTGTCTTGCAGAGATGCGGCTACAGAACATTGAACCACCCTCCCTACAGCCCAGACCTATCTGTCTCAGATTATTATTTGTTTCCGAAAATGAAAAGACCTAAAAAGAAAAAAAACTGATGGTGAAGTGGTTAAGTCGGCAATTTTAGGATATTTTGAAGGCCTTCATAAAACATATTTTTTTGGTATTACAAACTTATAGAGCGATCTGAGAAATGTATTACGTTTAAGGTAGAATATATTGTTAAATTTTATCCTTCTTCCCTTTTTACCTCCCCTTGTATGTTAAGAAATCCATGGTCTAATGCTCTCAAGTATTTCATTACATAGTATAAAATGGACCCTGATGGGCCAAGCTAAATACTACAACGGGTAATGACCCGTTTTTAAAATTCAATGATTGGATTCACACGAAGTGATCTTTATTTACTTATCTGTCCTTTCATATTCCAGACATTGTTTCCTTTTCATCCTTGTAAAGTCATAGTCCACTAAATATTGAGATAAAAATAACATTTTGCTATACGAAAATAAATGGAAATGTACAGGCAACATCATCGAAACAATCCTCTGGTCAGTTTTCAATTTTAGGCTTACGTTTGTGGTGGATCGACGTTGGAATTACTTCTTCCTCGTAAAGCTAAAATGTACACGCAGATAACGTCACGGGCTTTCACCAGTCTATACCATATTAATCTACATTCATATTATTTAATAATAATAATGCTGGACATATTTCACACGGCATCATCTAGCCCCAAACTAAGTAGAGCTCGTATTGTGGGAACTACATGAGTGATATACTACTTATACATTTTTTTGTATATTCTTACATATTATGCATAGAAAACACCCAGACCCGAGATTTAGAGGTAAAGTTTGATAGTTTGGATGTACTCGTAGTAGGTAATCTCCGAAACTACTCATCCGATTTCAAAAAATATTTCACCAATATTTCGAATAGACCTCCAGTGTGGGTGGATATTGCCTGTTATGTTGTAACAATGAAAGGGCTTTTCGTGGAGACCAATTTTGCAACGTAAGTCGATGAAAACGCGAACGAGCTAATTCCTTTCTTTACATCGGATACTTTAATCCTGGTACCACGTGGGTGAAGATGTGGGCAGTAGCTAGTTATTAATATAGCAGCTTTTACCTTGGTCCAACCTCTATTCACCAAACCAGGATTCACAGACATAATCCCTACTAATCCCTATTGATCCCGTGACGTGAATGACTCTCGCAGTACGGTTTCATCCAGACTTGGCTTATGTTGAGCTGCGTATTGAATACCGTTGAAGCCTCGAACAATAGCTCTGCTGTTATAGATCGAGCGGGAACTGTCGGTAACTCTATTTCGTTAAGTACCTACCTGAATGAACTATTCATAAGGTAAAAGAGGACGCAAATTAACTTAGAAAGTTCCGTGCCTGAATTTTTTCAACACCGTTTTTCCCTTGGTCGTTTCTTAATAGTTACATCTATGGAACGAAATTATTCCCTTCTTTATTATGCAGTCGTTCGGTCTATCAAGTGTCAAAGTCAATAGGTATTAATTCTTTGAAATTACGAGGATCATATTAGATACGCCAGCTTAAAAGTATGTGAACCTACGCAGACACCTCGATTAGATTCAGCCCTATGAAATCTCGATAATGCTGACAGAAGCATTTTTACATGAAAGCTACTGATGATTTTAATTCTGACATACATACGAGAGTAGTAGGTACTACAGTATAACTATTTTGAATAACTCTATAAACTATGTACTCTATAAAAATGGGCGCTCGAACTGGCCAACTCAGCATAATGTCCTGTTTATTGCTTTGCGAAATTGAGTACGAACGAACGGTTGCCAATTTTCCAACCCAATTAGTTGTGTCCTTTCTTTTTAAGGCGAATAGCTTCAATTTATCAACTGGAGTTCTGTCTAATGACTCCAAACTAACAGCTGAATCGTTCGCAATTTCTTCTGAGCAATAAATCAGTTTTCCGCACAAACAGATTTCACCAGACCCGAAGACTACCTTTTAACTTTACGTCTTGACGAGAAACGAGCTGACAAATCAGAAGCATGGCCGTACGTAACGGCTATCAAATTAAAATTAAACCCGACGCTGTGATAGGTCCTCGCTCGCGAGGGTGGGAGGCGCGGGGGAGAGCTGCGATCAATACGAGACTTGTTACGTAACCCGCTGCAGACGCCACGCTATTATCGCCTCTCTCTCTCACATTCCTGAGCACATAAAGGTTAGTCTCGCTTGCAGACGCAGTAGTTGCCTGTATGACGCCACTGGTCCGTACTTCCGACACCAAGTTTTAGGGAGTTTCGTCAGATAGATCAGCTTACAATGTAGTTTCTGCAAAGTTAGCGGACTTCGCGCGATGAGGCAATGCAATTTTAGCGGACCTACGAAGTTTCGAAGCTATTGATGTTTGAACTGAATTTCAAATTCATGACGAAACTAGAAATGCCGTGGAAACAATATAGCGGTATTTTTCAACTGCGTTAGCTTTTCATTTTGTTTTATCGTTGTTGAAATATTATTTCAATTGAAATTGTTATTTATTGTTTACTTGTAACAGAACTTTGATTTAACAATTTCATTCCGTTCTATTCTGAGAACCAATAAAGCATTGGAACGAGAATTGATATTCCACCGATTCTCTTAAACGTAATAATATCACAAAGTTTTTGCTGAAATTTTCATTATTGAAGGCTCGTCTGTGATCCCTTATTCATAATTTTTCGGCTTGAAAGCTTAACGGGTAGTGTTAAGATCCCACGTGTATAATATATCTCGTGTTAATATTATGAATATTGTTATTTGACTGACGTATAAATTATATTTACCAATAAATTGATTATTCTGTTATCCTGTATACGTTATTACATACGTTTCGATTTGTATACGTTGCGAGGATGGATACTTTGTTACTACTCTTACTTTTTCACGTAAGTAGTAACAAACATCCATATATTTATATATTTTCTTATTAAATACATTTGTTTGATGTGGAAGTCAAAAAAAAAAGCAGTAAAAAGCATATTTAATCAATCTTGTAAATTCTTCATTGTCGACTAATGCCTTTTTTGGTTTGTTTTTTTCAAGAGATCATTATTTTCTCGCATTTTTAATAGTAGCATTATAATAATCCAACCTAATATTTCGATTTTTAGAAAAGTTGTAAGTTTCCTTATGATTTTAATGCGTGAAATCTCTTTTTACCTCCTGCATTTTTAAAAGCTATTCTGATTCGCTGTTTTTAACGGATTCTGCTTCACCAATGATCATGTCTTAAGGGATAGTTTTGTGCAATAAGCCAGCCAGAATTTAAATACTGTTAATTCTAAACCAACCAATCTTTTGAGGTGACATCTCATAGTTTCGGCTTGAACTCTTTTCTGTAGCATTTAAAATTGTATCTTATATCAATACTATTATCACCATTATTTTCATCACGATCATTATATTACCTACAATCCGATTTCACCCTCTTTTCTCATCATCGCGCCTGCATATGAACTTCGCGAATAGCGCACCCGCTCGAGCATTAAAGCTACGAAAATATGCTTGCTTAATATCCATTTCTGGATATTTTATATGTTATGAAGGTAAGTAAATTCGATGAAACAAAAAAAACTTTTTAGAATATAATTACGACTTACTATTCTCCTGCTGACGTTTATATCCTAAAATGATACCAAACCACGATAAATTTAATTCTAAAAAAAAACTTGATTCAAGTATTCTTCATCATTGGGTCTTATGCTGTTTTCGTTCATATTTACGCAATAATAAACAACCAACCTAACCATTTACACCTAAAACATAATAACTGAATGAAATCGGACAGATTTAAGTCCCGATTCAAGTGAATAATCCCGTAACATTTATCAGTGGTGTACCGCGCCGACCGATGAAACTTTGTTACTAAAACGATGATTAATAGCTTGCAAAATGGTTTGGGACATTCATTTATTAATGTTACCGAAGAGATTACATTCAGGAGTTAATGTTTTGAGTGTGACTTTCGGAATTAGTTTAAAAATTATACCAGCCATTTCCACAATTATTTGTACTCTAGCAGATTATAATCTATTCACAGTTTGTGGTACACTGTGGAACAATGCAACAAAATTTTTCCTAAGTTTGAATCGCCTTCGCTGTGTGGTGATTGGCATTTTTGCCCCTATACCACCTGTCGATAGCAAATAGGAATGGAGGAAAATGATAATATACAAGTATATCGCAAATAAACCGTTGGTGGTCATGATCACAACCATCAACAGATCCTTTCTTTACTGACGCGGACTCTATATATTATGTTTTTGGTGAATATAATAATTGCATTTGTATGTTATTTATACAGATTCAGGAACGACGATACTTTCAGGATATATAATTATGTAATATTTAATTGGAAAATACATTTTTGCCATGTGCTAAACCATATTATTCATAGAATCTCAACAAAAGCCTTCAATTCACGAGCGAACAAAGATACTGCCACGGTATAAGATTTACTGTTGTCCTTATCCGAAATGAATTTACTTGGCGTCATTGTTTACATAAACGTGGCTTAGGAAAACATACTACCAGATATTGCTGATCTAGGATTGCGGCGAAATTAAGTTATTTAGAGAGAAGATACTTATCAAAAAACCTCTGCCGTAGAAATGGTCGTTGATTATCATTATTATGTTTTTCCATTTTACCAGCGCCAAGTTTCTTTCTACATTGATGTTTAGATGGTTTTAATTCAGTGTATTAATGTAAAAATTAATTTGTTTTTACTCAATGGAAAAAGTCACAAAGCTGAGACGATGCTCACTCTCAGTATTCTAGCATTATCTTCTCCTTTACCTTTTTCTGTTTGTTCTACTCGTACCTAACTCGTACTCTATAGATAGTATTTTAGGCAACAATAGTTTCCTACGTCATGGATTGGCGTGAAGCATTGTGTTTCTGCCTACATTGTCACGTCAATCAATAATCGTTCAACATTTATCGCTAAATTTCGATGTGACCTACTTACTACTTTGTTTCGCTCAACTTCCGAAAATACATTTTATTTTATACCACTAAAGTCTTTCCGATCCCATTTCTCATATTCAGGCATCTTTTTAAAATAGTCTACGATTGTATATTGCTGCCTTATGAAAGGCGATCGTTGGTGATAATTTAGACAGCGGGTGTTTCAGCCAGGTTATCCTTTACATATTGAATAAAAATATTGTCTGCGTGTTGGTCCCACTACGGGTGTAAGTCTATTTTCTTTCACCGTTCGACGTTAATACATCTTTAACTTACGTCAGACGGACGCACACTATTCAACACCGTGCGTGAGTCTCGTTTGGATCGGATATATCTGGCTCTGAAGTCTTTATTTTTGTCACGTTGAATCTCGATACATCATCTCCACCTATATTATTTTGATTCCCTTTTCTCCCTTCCTATAATGATACATTTTTATCACCCTCCCTTGTTACCACAATATTAATGGTTTGGATTAAATGTTTGCTCGTGTTGTTCGAGCTTTTCTCGCTTATTTATAGAGGGAAATTAATGCCGTTAATTTACTTTAATGTAACTTTAGAAGCCTTAGAGGTTGCTGTTGACGTTATTTGTTTTATAATACTTTTTTTATTATTGTAAGGCGACGTGGCAGTACAATGCTTTTCGTTTCTTATGGTCTATTCTAACTATATCAAAGTTGTGTAAAACATTTTGAGAGTATATTGTACGAGAGAACGATTACTAAATTAAGTCCATGTTTTAAGCTTACTAAGTTTTATTCTAACGATGTTGTTCTCTTTGTTTCAGGTAAGTACCTAATTACACATTTTTATCACCGATAGACACCAAAGAAGTTGTGATAATCAGACCAATACACTCTTTATTAAAAATATTCCCAGCCAAGTAAGTATGGAGAAATGAAGGTTTTACTAAAGGCCACGGTTCTTTGACAGTCAATGTAACAGTCGTAAAGGCTTATCCAACGCGCTCCACAAAAGAAAATGATTTTAGTGTATTCCACCGAGAAAATAAGGATGTCGTCGATGTAGAGAAATGTGGCTATTTCCATTCCTTATCGGAATATTTTTATCATAAGAATATACTTAACGCTGTTACAAAGATTCGCTTCGGGATGTCGAATTCTATCTCGACTATCGACAGTTTAATTATATAAACGTCTAGCGATGATCTACATTTCTGATACGGATGATTATGCTTCACGTTTCTTTTCACAATCGATTGGCATTTGATGGAATGCTTTCGGCTAATCCACGAGAGTGATATCACCGTGTACTGGATTTTGATACTCATATATTTAGAATATTACTATGATGAATATTATTCAAATAAATACCTTCCCGTCTTAAAGCATATGTGGTATTTAACGAGGCACTTGCGTCGGCCATGACATCGTCTGCATGGCCAATTAGCGCTGTCATTTCGAGAACGCTCAAAACTCTCTTGAGATGATGTTTAGCCCGAGGGGGTGCGCCTTTGTCGTAGTTTTTATCTCGCTTTTTTTCATGCTGGACGCTGATTGCACTAACGAACAATCGTACGAGGAGAGAGTAGGTGACTACACTCTCCTCAAAATTCTGCGTAGGTACAGAGTATGGATCTAATGAAGTCCATCAGGGCCATTGTTTTTTTTTACTTCCTCTAAGCCCATAAAATAGCATACAACCAATTCAACTAACTCATAAATAGAATCCAGATCATGAATAAGAAATGGTTTGTTCAGCACTCGGGTCGCAAGCCGAGTTGGGCACACTCTTTGCGTGAATTATTCAACATAGACCAACAGATTTAGAGTACTCAGCTAGTCACGCCTAGCCTATGAATTCACTTCGCTTAGACAGTTAAAATTTGACGTCTTTCATCAAAATAAGAGAAATTACAGTGATCTAGTTGAAGATGTTAATATTTTACCCCATAAAGTGAAAATCACCTAACAATAACGGCATAAGAACCTTAATATTTTCAAAATTCAAAAACTCGTCCGACCATACCTATTTCTGCCGCTAAGCAGTTAGTTACGTTCTGGTTTAAAGGTAATGAGTGCCGGTGAATTTAAAGGCACATGAGACTTTTCAACGCTCGAGTTTTACCTCTGGTGTTGCAAGCGTCCATAGGTTACGGTAACCGCTTTCTAACAAATGGGCCGTATGCTTGTTTGCCACTTAAGTAAGATTTTAAACCCCTGATGCTTTTTCGCCACATACTTTAGCGCTCCCTAGTGACTTGTGGGGATGAAATCTAAGAACTACCCTAAATGATATAGATAATGACAGCATTTCAATCGTTTCGGAGATAAATGGTTTCATACAAACTTACATACAATCAACCTCTTACGGTAAACGCATATACGGGTCCCTAACTTCGCAGGTAACACGTAATTTTTTGGTAAATTTGTAACCCTTAACGTTTTTTCTGTCGTCTATTGCAACGCCTATCTAAGAATCATCCTAAAGGACTTTCAAATCGAATGCAAAAACCGATTTACAAATATAAATAGTGACAAACAAACAAATAACTTATGGCAAACGCATATACTCGTACTACGCCACGAGCACCTTATTTTACAAAATAAAAATGAGCTTATTGCTACTTTATTTGCTTCTACAAAGACATCGCGGCAGTTTCATGACTAGACGGGGAGCTAGTAAAAACGTGTAACACGCGTAACCTTTTTGGAACAGCGGGAGCTAGGCGGCAGGCAGCCAAGATCTCTGGTATCAATCGACCTACTTAGTGACAGAATGGCATTGGCATATGGTGATATGCTCGCGATTATCTGTGGTGATATATTATCTGTGAGAAAATAACGATGGCGCGAAAAATTTACAAATAAAAAGAGAAATAAGAAAATGATTATGGAAATGTAATGTGTATTTTAAACGATCTGATTCTGTTAAGCGTTGTAGCGTGCTAAAAAATAAATAAAATAAACATCGAACAGACACGTACCTAGTCCTGGGGGTCGAGACAAATACCACTTTCTGTTGACGTTAACGCCTGCGGAAAGATTGAATTGTATGGGAATGACATTAGCTGCGGAAGTGTCACGTGACATTTCCATACAATTTTATCTTTCCGCAGGCGTTAACGTCAACAGAAATGGTATTTGTCTAGCCCCCCCTGATCTCACACTAGGATTCCCTGTATCGTGGGTATCAGGAACTACGAGTACCGTGGTACCACAACACGCAGACTCGAAACAAATGTCTGCAGAGCATGCAAACATTTGTGCCGCAGCGGGAATCAAATCCACCTCTTGCGTCTCTCACTCGGCCGCCGGGCACTGAGGTCGTCTGAGGTAATAATGTAATACTCTCCGCATCGGAATAGTCTAACGCCTACAGAGTTCATCCCAGCTTATATATTGGTTCGGATCCAATTTGCGATGGAGGGTTGCACTATCCAGACGCTATATAACTTATACAGCAGTTGTGTAACCGTCTGGTCTCACTGGGAGTGCTTATTTTTAGCTCCTAGTTACTTTGTTTTAATCGTTTTTTTGTCTGCGGCTATAGGAGCTCTGCTGGCTTATCCGATAGGCATGCGATCTTGTTGCAATCGTTTTGTATGACTTCGAGAATGGTGATATAACTTTTAAAACTATCATTATAACTTTTAACTATGAACATAATTTTTATCAAACTTAAACATTCATACTCACAGATCAATCCAAAACTATCCCGTTTTTAGTAAAAATTATCTAGATTGTTTTTTTCGCCACAAGTCGTGCTGTAATCGATGATTGAAATACCTACACGGGTTCTATAATTTACTTGTTCTTATCTATTTTGATACCCACGACATACTAATCTTAGTATGGGGTCAGAACTTTGTATGTGTCGGCCGGTTTCTAGGGTTCTGTACTCAAAAAGAAAAAAATAACCCATACAGGATCACTTCGCTGCCCGTCCGCCTGTTTGCCTGTCTGTCAAGACCCTTTATCTCAGGAACGCGTGGAGGTTTCAAGTTGAAATTAATATCTAATACGTAGATCTGCAGTCCCTTGGAACTGTAAAAATATCAAGCTTCTAAGTCAAAGCAAACAAAAAATACAGCCATTTATGCCTTATATTTGGACACTCGTAAACTAAACTTCACATTGCCCTAGAATAATAAAATTTGGCAAGAAGCATAAGGTCTCACAATATAAGTAAAGTTAAAAGTCTGAATACTGTTATTTTGTAGTTTTATCACATAAAAGCATTATTTTGCGATTATACTTACATAATTTGTGGTTAGAAAATTGACCGTGCCCTATATCAATTTAAAGGCGAACATTTTGTCAACCACAAAGTTAAGTTTGTCTTTCTATCTGACTTATGATTTTGTTAGAGCAATGTTTGTTGCTCTCATAGTTTATGAACAGTGAGTAATGCGTCAGACTCGCACTTGTCCGGTTTTTTAAATTGAGGGTGGCTTAGCCAGTACTATAATCGAGCCAACTGTTTGTAATTTCGCCATACTTATTCCTAAGTTAAGCAAAGCAATTTGTTTCAGTGAAACTGAATTTGTACTGTTGTTGTGTTACGAAATCTCAGAGTAACTTTGTAATTGGCCGTCTCAATCTGCTAATTAAGTTTTTGCGATTCTCTTGGAACTTGCCAACTTTTGTTTGAAGGCTTCATTCGAATCTGTCTTGTTTATGCTAGTAACGCAATCTGACGACCATCGACAACACTTCCGATGGTTTGGCGCGCCAGTAGCCGGCTGCGATACAAGAGGTGCGGGTTCGATTCTCGCTGCGGGACAAATGTTTGCATGTTCTGCCTCGGTACTCGTAGTTCATGATAACTATGACACAGGAAATCCTAGCGTGGAGTTAAGACTAGGATCATGGGCGTTTATAAAAAAACGGTTTGATGAAGTTTGTCTAATTCATATTTATCTTCTTCAGAATTACGAGTATCTTCGTGTCGGAAAGTTCGAGATATATAACATAAAATAAAAGAACCATTGAGATTGCTGGGAATAAGCCGAAATAAATCTTAGTGTCTAACATATTAAATTGGCTTTGCATCGCACCACACTAAAGTTGAATGCCTTCTTCAGCTTAAGTGTGGTTAATGATCATTAAAAAAAACCGAGTGCAGTAAACTTTTATGAAATTGTGTTATGCGCAATAGTTCATTTGAAACGCGGATTTTAGTTAGATTAGTTCTGTATTTCTCTTTGCTCTATCTAGCATCGCATGTTATTTAAACTGAAACAGGATCCTCCGAAACTAAAATAGTAATTTAAATATATTTAACTTCGTCCCAGAACTCTAGGTATTCCATTTGATAGAATCAACTATCAAATTCGCAATTTCCAGAAGCGCTGTTCAGATACTGCTCGGCGCTGCTTGTATGTGTACTACGAGCACGTCTAGCATGTGTGTGTGATTTCAGCTTGGCCACTCACACACTCAAATACTTGAGTTAGTTTGCTTTGAGGGTAAACTATAATTTCCTTTGCTGTTTGCAACCAACGTTACTATGTCATATACGATGTTCTTGCTGTTTCTAATTTGGTTCGGTAAGAATGACGAACAAATGGTTGCATGTTCTGCAGATATTTGTTTCGGGTCTGACTGTTGTGGTACCACGGTACTCGTGGTTCCTGATACCCACGACACAGGGAATGCTAGTGTGGGTTCAGGATGCCAGGTTACTAGGAACCCGCCTCGGTTTCGTACGGAAATTTGGGTCATCCAAATTTCACACTTTTCCGGTGGATTTTCCAAATTATCGTCCTTCTCAAGTGATGATCTTTCTTAAAAGCGGCAATTGCTTTTTATTTATATAGATAAATGTTTTTTTTAGTTTTTCTTATCATTAGTAATGACTTGGAGATACTCAAGCATGTATACTCGTAGGTATCCCTCAAGAGTTTCCAATCCATGTCAAAGACTTTTCAGTAGCCACTGGAAACCTTCCTTTTGATACCCACGCACATTCTACACACATGACATGATAGATGCGTTGAACCTGGGTACCATTGATTTCGCACCAGGGGAAAAGCATTTCCTCGAAGAGGGTCGTTTCAGAAATTTTCCTCGAAAATTTCTGAAACGATCCCCTTCAAGGCAATTTATTATCAGCTATTTTTGCCCGCGAGACCCTAAAGTTATCTCCAATATTTATTGCAAAAGGCTCGTAATATATTTAATTTTCTCCTTAGGTTCATTCTTAAAATGTTTACCAAAAGAATATTGCTCGTGTTCGTATATTTCTAGGTTTGAAAGAGAACTCGTCTCGTCTCTTTTTATGCAAAAGCTTTTGAATACGTCTCACACTTTCCTTTTTATTTTCTCGTAATAACTGTGTTTCACCAGATTTTTCTATTTACACGGAAATGCTGTACTTTAAGATACCGTTGTTGGTGTTTTTTTTTCATTGTTTTCTGTTCGTCTGAACAGAAAACAATGAAACCTAAATCTTAAAAAAAATTTACTAATAGTCACATTACATAGTCCTGACCCCACACTAAGATTTTCTGATTACATTAAAAATATTCATACAACAGAATAATACAGCTATCTACATAATATTGAACTATGGAGATTAAACTGTTTTCTACTTGTACTAATAGGATTACAAGTAGAGAACAGTGTCCAAGTCACCGACCGCAGGCAGCGTACCCAAAAGGCTGGAAATATCACCTCATCGAATAGCAATGCAAATTTTCTGACCGAGATAAGCGCCCTTTGGTCATCCGTTTCGCCAATCAGCAAGATCTTCGACATTTCCCTGAAAAGAAGCTTCGCATCAGTGCCCCACCGACCTGAGGATTCCACCGCAAAAGGCATAAATATGTATCCATCGCCGTTGGGTGTTTTTTTGATTTTTGAGCTGAAATGCAAAGTCAGCATTATTTTTGACACCGATTTAGTAAATCCCTTTTGCTTCAAAATTATCACCATCATCATCATCATCAGCCTATATTAGTCCACTGCTGGACATAAGCCTCCCCTAATGAGCGCCATAGCGCCCTGTCTTCAGCTTGTCGCATCCAGCATCTGCCTGCAGTCTTTCGCAGATCATTATCCCACCTGGCCGGAGGGCGTCCTACACTACGTTTTGAGTCCGGTCTCCACTCAAGAACACGTTTAAAAATATATCAAAATATCACCCTTTAAACCTTAACTTCAGAGCTGTTTATATTCTCAATCTTCAGTATGCTTATCTCTAATTTCCACGTCATCAACTAATAATTTCCGCTCAATTTTGTTCTTTCTAACTAAGGAAGCAGAATTTACTGCGGAAGTTCTTTAGGTTTCCTAGTTACGTAATGTAGTTCGATAACTGGATTTCAGCTTGACTGCGTGAAATGTTGCAGTATTCCAAACTTTCTACTAACCTGGTGAGCTACCCTTGACACTCGATTCTAATCGCAATTTGGGATTAGGATCGAATTGGTGCAATTTGGTACTCTTTAATGCAATACTAGCGCACGATTGGAAATAGTATTTGGTGGAATTTTATGCAACTAAATGAAATCGACTACGCTATTTATTGGTAGGTAATTTTGACGCGATTTTGATGTTGGCATTCGAGATTGGAGTAGAGATTTCGATAAAAATGTAAGATTGGGAAAATGTACAAAAAAAAAAAAATGAAACTGGATTGAATTTGTATTAAATAAATAAATAATTCTGGACATTTTTCACACAGACTCATCTAGCCCCAAACTAAGCAGAGCTTGTATTATGGGAACTACATGACTGATATACTACTTATATAATTATTTTTTTGTTAATACTTACATATTATACATAGAAAACACCCAGACCGGAGACAAATATTTGCGCAGATACAAACATTCGTCCCGAGGCGGGAATTGAACCCGCAACCTTCTGCGTCGCAGGCGGGCCTTCGCCCACTGCGCCACAGAGGTTATATTTGTATCGTTTCGAATGTCCAGGGTAACCATCAGAGTATAATAGATAAAAAAAAACATTTATTCGTTGCTACAGACACACACCAATATACATTTTATTGTCAGTAAGTTTGTGTTTGTGTGTGTTGCAGCACAACAAAAAGGCCATGGCTCAGTGAAATTTTTTTGCTTAAAAGCAAAAACGCTGATTTTCAGCCAAAAATATTGATTTGACATATTTTTGCGGGATACCAGCTTTAAAATGTTCACTGTTATCTATTTAGTCTGATTCATTAGGCGGAGTTTAATTAAGGGGTGGTGAGGGTAAGGCATGCTGAATCATTCCCTGCTGATCCAGAATGAGGGTACTCTAATATATTACCTGCATGTGGCATTGTGTTCAGGAGAAATTGCTGTTTTGTTTTCATTGTTGTACTGAAATGGAAAAGTGTGTGTGTGTTAATGATGATATTTTTGATTCACCTTTGTATGAATTCGCATGTTCACGTCCATTCGCGTTAGTTACTTCCATAAACAGGTATATGTGTTAACAGGTGCATTGAATTTGTTTTTTTTATTATACCCACATCGAATTGTATAAATATAAAATGTGTCTAGCTTACTAGGTTTGGTACATTTAGGAGGACAATCAAAACTTAGCAGTCCGTAACACAGCTACGACCTAGCACGGCTGCTAAAGTACGCAAAATGTTTAAAATATTTTAAGTTAATGTGATAAGTACTATAATTTTATTTAAATTTGATTTGATTTTGATTTAATTAATAAATTAACAAAATATACCTTTACCTCAATGCTGGATTGGATTATTGCACGATGTGGTTAGATAGAGCCTTGTTGGCGTTGTGGGCGCTACCCCGACTTTCGATCTGAAGGTCGTAAACGCGTTAAAGTCCCGTATAAAACTTGCATCATAATTTATAACGCAAACATAGCGTTCTCGTTATAAGTTACCAGATTCTGCCCACGACTTCGCCCGCGTGGTACCCGGATAGAAAATAGCCTATGCGTTATTCTGATGTATAAGCTATACTGTAAAGTTCATCAAAATCCGTTCAGTAGTTTTTGCGTGAAAGAGTAACAAATATCCATCCTCACAAAATTTCGCGTTTATAATAGTAGAAGGATTGCTATTGTTCCTCATTTCTAGCTCCAAGAATTGTTATTTGTAATTCCACTTGGTGTTCCATTTCTCACATTTTCCATTAGTGTTGCCACGCGTTCGTTTTCCAAGATAAATGTAATTGCTGCCATTTTACACTCCTATTTTCCACAGAAAGTTTCTCTTGTCTTTATTTTGTTAGTTTTTAATTTTATTTAGTTCTTCGGGGTTTCCTGAGTTTTATAAAGCGTGTGTTCGTGTGCATTTTTGCAAAAAACAAAACACACACTCATAACTCCATTCGCTATGATGGGCATCGTCAGATACATACATAATGCAGTTATCTTTGAGTATACCAAGTCAGGGGCACGTCATAACATTAGATTTGTCACATGCCCGCGTTTTGCATACTAGTTATGCCACGTAGTTTCACTACCCTAATTATAATTAATTCAAATCAAAACAAAACCCTTTTCACACTCACAAAGTTTGATTGCTTCAACATCATGTAATCTAACTTTGGAATGAAAGAGTCAACTTGATCGACGTAACCAAGAAAAACGATTTGCTTAGAACTAAAGTCGATAGTGGTTAGAACTATGAAGTGTGTAAAACTATTTGGCAGGGTTTAATGGGGTGGTGACTTCTCTAGAGGTAGAATCCATCCTCTATCTTCTCCAAAATAACCATCAGTGGTTTTCTAAATGTTTTTTTTATAGGTGTGTGAAATCACGAGGATCATAGAAAAGTCATTTAAAAGCTTGATGAATCAGGCAACAAACTCCGGTTGGATTTTTGATGACTCTTGCTATTTTTCAGCTATTCATTCGTTGGATATTTCTGGGTCACCCAACCTAAGATTTGTTCTGTTTCGTATTCGGTTCTTTCAAAATTACCTAGTGACCGATTCAGTGCGTCTCGGAGAGGCTTCTTATAAGCACTTAATATATAAATAATTCTGGACATTTTCACACAGCATCATCTTGCCCAAACTAACCAGAACTAGCGTTATGGGAACTGCATGACTGATATACTACTTACATTCATTTTTGTAAATACATACATATCATAGACTTGTCTCATTTTTGTCAAGATCAAGATGTTGATTGTGATGCTAAAGTCTAGATAGACGTAGCAAAATTACAAGATTACCATCAACGAATCTCGACAATCCGTCATGATTATTATTTTCCACTGCTGTGATCCAGGCCTGTTATTTATCACCGAGAGTGTCACGCAGATGCGCATTTTGATTGCTGACGGTTTGCATCGGTAACATTTCAAAACTGCATCGGCATGGGATTCACCCAGTGTTGCCAGCCGGGTCATGACAAAAGTAACCTAAAATAGATAAAAAAGTGACCTTTCTTATTTTTCCCTTTTAATAAGGTACTGAAAGTTGATAGACAGATGTTGATTGTATTAACTTACAGAAAAAAATGATAATTCAGTAGTGTTTTCCATCCGAAGTTGCATTTCACGATTTATCTTTTTATAACCCATTTTTCCTTTTCTATTTTTTTGCCAATATTGCAAAAATATGCAACAAAGAGCGCTACTAAGTTCTGTTTAAATTTATATTAAACTAAAAAAATTAATACCTACCTATTAATACTACGAATTCCAGAAAATCACCTAAAAGTAACTTTTAGAGTTGTGTAACCTTTAAGTTACCTGACGTAGTTAAAAATTACCTAAAAGGTTACAAAAGTAACCTTCTGGCAACGCTGGATTCACCCTTACATCCTAGAGCCTGGGTTAGCAAAAAAGCGCAACTAACTTGGCAAAAAAGTATACGAGCCCATGCGTTGGAAAGTGGTTACCGTAACCTATGGACACTTGCAACATCAGAGGTATCACTCGCAAGCCGACCCTGAGACATAACGGGTGAAAAGTCACATGTGCTTGTAATTTCAGAGAAACTTCCCGTGAACATAGGTTATGTGGAATCCCATGAAATTTTCTCAAGTGACTTTGATTTAAGTAGGAAAGACGAAATCTCAAAGTCAGATAGAACCTCAGAAGTGTGAGTGGTGACCTAGATAATAAATAGAAAATGCAATATCCGTTATCCGGCAAACAAGCATATATCTTACCTGTTTGTAACTGTATGGGCGCAACACCAAAAGCAACACACACTCGTTGCTGACTCTTTGAAAATTTCATAACGCCCTTTTTTAAGAACTTCATACTTAGTGTGAGATTTCGTCTTTCCTACTCAAATCAAAATAGTCTTTTCGTGTTGCTAAATTTGGAGTACATTGGCTACACCTTGTTAATCCTACACATTGCCACCCTAGCTTTCCTTTTTATTCCGTTCCATCCTTTAATCACCATATTCATGTCTTCACATACAAAAGCAACCTTATTTCATTCAGAATACGTTAAACATTCGGTCCTGTGAAATGTGGCGATTCAGTTGTATCTACATCATTTAGTCGTATGTCTTCATTACTCCCTCGTCGCTTTGTTAATTTACACTGAATATTCGTAATGTGCTACGTGTTCTTTGGTGAAATTAGATGCGAACAATAGCTACGGGACATATTGTCTGTTATATTGCCTTTCATTGCCTTCTTATTATTTTGGGTAAACGTAATTGTATTTTTTTTGTGACCTCCAAGACCTTGGTGACCTTGTACCTTACAAGGTTCATGTTCCTAAAACAGATTCGAATATGAACGTTGATAGAATGTTTCAGTGGGGTTTAAGGTGCTTCATTTGTTGTGCGCGTTATGACTATCCAATGTCTCATATTTTAGTTTTTATTTTTCTGTCAATAAGCATATCATAGCATATTTTATACTTCAAAATACTATGGAAGAGATTTTGAGCGAGAAGGCCGTCTATTGTGCCTTTAATTTTATTATATGTGTTATTTTTAATTTTTAATATTTCATAAATTGTAAAATAAAGTATTTTCATTCATTCATTCATATCGTCTCAGGTTTCCAACGTCATTTTCGGTCTAAAAGATTGTATCACAACAGGAAAACTCATTTCGTTACTCGATAAAAGTTTATCAATGTGACGAATCATTCATTCAGTCCCTTCTATAGACTCCTATCGTCATGTCATCTTGAACGTTCAATCAATCTTCTGTCCCTTGTCCATATTTGCTGGATTATTTATTACTAGCTTTTGCATAATATATGCGAGCTAGATTTTAGTAATAGGTAATTTGGTTTGGTTGAATGGTCTATTTCCTTCGTTCCAACTTCGGAAATCATCTGTTTTCCCTCAATTTATTTATTCTGGTCGAATCTTTTCATAGTATTCCACTATAACCGAATAAAAAAAATGCCTTTTTGTGTTTGTGTTCCGAGTTATTTTAGTATAATATAACCGACTTCAAATAACGAGAAAGTCAATATGAAATTTCGTCACCCATTTTTTCACCCAAATTTGAGGAGTTCTCTCAATTCCTCATGGAGCTCATCATCAGAACTGGATTCTGATAAAAACGGGACTGATTTAAAAGCATGTGTTGAGTATAGTAGATTGCTAGGTAGATAGCCTCTTCAATTAAACTCCTTTATTTATGAGGATGTTTTCTTTAATGAGCTGAACTACAATAATAAGCCTTTAGGTGGCTGTAAGAATAATATAATAAATTCGACACGTCAGTCGCTGTGTGATGGACGGCCAAGTGAGTGTTCCTACGGGCGCGGGGTCGCGGGAGGGATAGCTGAACCGGTTTCCTCGTGAGTAGGTCGCCTTGGTTAGTATTTGTTTTACTAAACAATCTCCGCCTCCTTAAAAAGTTGATGATCTTCTAGTATCTCTAGGGAAGGTCCATGAGAGGGCAAATCCGGTTGATTGATCGTCTTATTATTCCCTTATTGGTCTTTATATCGGCTAAACGGCAGGCACCATCTGATCCTTTGTAAACGGTAGTGATTCTTCCTAATGGCCACTTCATCGGCGGACTGCATTCATCCCGGATAAGAACTAATTGATCGGTCTTGATGTCAGGGTATCTGTTCTGCCATTTTGTTCGCTGTTGCAACTCACAAATGTACTCGCGGCTCCAACGGCTCCATATGTGCTGCCTTGCTTGTTCTATGAGAGCGTATCTGTGAAGACGGCTGGGGTTAACATCTTGTAGGTCAGGTGCAGGAAGTGACGTGAGTGGTCTCCCTACAAGGAAGTGCCCAGGGGATAATGGACAAAGATCGTTTGGATCCGAGGACAGGGGAACTAGCGGTCTCGAATTCAAAATCGCCTCGATTTGGCAAAATAATGTGGTGAGCTCTTCAAATGTGAAGTGAGCGTTACCTGCAACCCTTTTTAAATGAAATTTTGCTGACTTAACAGCTGCTTCGTAAAGCCCACCAAAATGGGGGGAGTACACTGGAGAAAATTTGAATTTTATACCTTCATTGCTTAAATCTGACACAGCATCTGAACAATTTTTGACAAGTGCAGCAATTTCACGGCTTGCACCGACAAAATTGGTGCCATTGTCACTAAATATCTCGCGAGGCTTCCCTCGTCGAGACATAAAACGACGCAAGGCCAATACAAATGCTTCCGTGGTTAAATCACTCACCAGTTCTAAATGAACCGCCTTAACCTTAAAACAAATAAACACACAGAGATAGCATTTCATTAGCCTAGCGCCACGACCCTTTTTATTGACGATAGTAAAAGGTCCCGCATAATCAGTTCCTGTTATCTCAAAAGGAGAACCTGGGGATAATCTAACTGAAGGTAAGTTACCCATAATTTGTTTCGCAACTGCTCCTTTCAATCGTTTGCATGTTAAACAATTGTTACATACTTGTCTTGCCAAGCATCTGCCACCGATAGGCCAGTACTGTTCTCTGACGGCTGAAAGAAGCAATTGCGGCCCTGCATGCATTAGTTTTATATGATAGTATTTCATTATTAGCTTTGTATAATTGTGTTTGCTATTCAAAACAATAGGATGCCGTTTGTTAAAATTATAATCTGAGTTGTCTAACCTCCCACCAACTCGAATCAAGCCTGTCTTTTCATCAACTGTGGGCGTTAAGTTATACAATGCAGGTAAGTTTTTAAAGTTATTTTTGTAAATAGAAAAGCTTTCTAATTGTGAAAATTTTGCAAGCATTATCTCACTGTTCTCTAACTCTTCGACTGTCAATGGCCCGCTAATATTCACCTTCTTTTTGCATATATGAATAAACCTATAAACGTACGCAAACATACGACGTAATTTTGAAAAACTTGAAAATCGCTCGAAATCAATAATTGATTTCGGATTTGCATCAATATTTGATAGATGAACTCTCACCTCAGGTAAAATAATTTGTGTGTTGTCACCACTACGCTGATCAGGCCATTGATCTTGTGCGCCTTGTAGGTATGTAGGCCCATCCCACCACAACGACAGTTTGGGTACCTCATCGGGGTACACGCCTCGTGACGCGAGGTCAGCTGGATTCAATGCTGATGGAACGTACCTCCAGACACAATTATTAGCACACAACTCATTCACTTCAGCTACGCGATGCGACACAAACGCACTCAACTTGTGTGGAGGAGTATTCAGCCAGCCCAGTACAACGTTTGAGTCGCACCAAAAATATTTGAACTTGACTGAAAATCGCAGTGAATCTGTCACCTTCCTACACAAACGAGCTGCTAACACTGCTCCACACAATTCAAGTCTAGGTATAGTTGAAGTTTTGAGTGGAGCTACCTTAGATTTTGCACATAACAACCGCACCGTTATGTGCCCCAGCGCATCACTTGAACGTATGTAAACGCACGCAGCGTATGCATTCATAGATGCGTCTGAAAACGTATGTATTTCAATATTACTGGGACTAGTGCAAACTGCATGTCGTGGGATGGATAGACGCTCAATATGTTTTAAATTATGAAATACTTTATGCCACATGTCTGAAATTTCTTGAGGAACCTGTTCATCCCATCCAATTTTTTGCAGCCATAGTCTCTGCAAAATGATCTTGCATATAATAACGCACACACTTAATAAACCTAGTGGGTCAAATATGGTTGATGAGATTGATAAAATAATACGTTTTGTAAGACAATGATTAAGCTGTACATACATTTTTGATGATTTTTCTACTGCAATTATAATAATATCTGAGTTAGGATCCCATTCGATGCCTAAAGTATTCGTTACTGTTGAAATTTTCAAATTATCTTGTTTGTTTTCAGCGTTATTCGATATTAAACTCAATAATGACTGAGAATTACTCTTAACTTTTCGCAAGTTGAATCCTGCTGATGCAAGTTGTTCAGAGACACCTTTGTAAATGTTTTTTAATACTGTTTCATTAGAATCTCCTGTAATTATATCATCTATATAAAAATCATGCCTAATTATATCACTTATCAACGGATCTATGCATTCAATCGCTAGTTGTATGATACATCTTGTACTTAGATAAGGTGCAGACGAAGTACCATAAGTCACCGTATTTAACTGTAGGTAATTTATGGGTTCCTGCTCGTTCTTACGCCATAAAATTGTTTGTAACTGTCTCTGTTTTTCTTCCACCATTATTTGTCTATACATTTTTTCGACATCTCCCGTAAAAATAAATGCATGTTGTCTTAATCTGATTAAAATTGAAAATATATCATCCTGAAGAGTAGGTCCTACCATCATGATATCATTGAGTGAAAGACCTGATGTTGTTTTGCACGAAGCATCAAACACGACTCGACATTTTGTACTTTCACTTTGCTCCTTCAGTACCGGGTGATGTGGCAAAAATACTGCATTGTCAGGCCTCTCAGTCCTTGATAAATGACCAAGAGCTTCGTACTCATCTATAAACTCCAAATCATTTTAACTCATCTATTGGGCTTTTACGTTAGGTTGCTTCTGAAAGCGTCGCTCTAATGATTCGAATCGTTTACGTGCCATATAATATGAATCTCCCAATGTTTCTGGCTTTGCTTTCAAAGGCAACGTGACGCAAAACCTTCCATTTTTAAGCCGACGAGTGTGCTGCTCGAAATGCCGCTCACACTCCGCTTCTTCTTGAGACATGACGGGCTTTTGTGGGACTTCTTCAAGTTCCCAAAATTTATTAAGTTGACTTCTAATTTCCTGACTGAAATTACATACAATTTTTGTTTGATCATTACTTTGTTTGCTACACATGACTGGTCCTGAGATTAACCAGCCAAACATGGAATTTTGTAAAATTGGCAAATCATTACCTAATTTGATTTGTTCTGCACATAGAATATCCCAAAATACGTCTGCTCCTAACAACAAGTCAATTTTGGCTGGAATATGATAAGTAAAATCAGCTAGTGCAATATTTTTTGGCAACTTTATTTTTGATACATCGACTTCGTGACTTGGAAGCGAACTGGTTATGTCTTTAATCACAAATGCATCGACTGACGTGCTAAATGTATTTGTGCGCGACTGTACTTTAATGTTACAGCGCTGTAACGCTTCAAAAGATATACTGTTTATACCTGTTATACAAACTGAATCCACACTTTCAGATTGAATGCCTAATTTACTTTTAAGATCGCAGCTTATGAAAGATGACTGACTACCACAGTCGAGAAGACAGCGTGCTTCCACAACTTGATTTGAATTGTTACTTGAAACCTTTATAATAGCTGTTGATAGCAAAACTTGATTGGCAATGCAAGTCGATAATGAAATTGGACTAGAAACTAATTGCTTATTCTCTGAAATAGGTTTGTCAAAATGTAAAAGTGAATTATGCTTATGATTGCATATTTTGCACGACATTGATTTGCATTGAGGGGCTAAATGTCCGCTACGAAGACAGTTGATACAATGTCTGTTTTTTACGATCAAATTGAATCTGTCTGCCGGTGACATCGCCAAAAATTGTTTGCAATAATAAATCAAATGCTCACCATCACAAACCAAACATTTGATGTTATTTTTGCCCTCATAAGTAGTAGCAACAAATGATTTTTGCTGTTTATTCATACGCTTATATTGGTGCAGCTGCAGCTGTTGCTTCAATTGCTGCTGCCCAGAACCTTGCTCGCTGCTACCTGCGGCACTTGCGGACGTTGCCTCGTGAACGTCTGCTCTCATTCGTAAAAACGTATAAAAATTATCTAAAGTAGATACCTCCGTAAAAGAACCTTTATATTCCTCCCATTTCATACTTGTAACGCTATCTAATTTTGTTGAAAATAAAAATATAATCAGCGTGTCCCAATTATCAGTTTTTTCGCCAAGTGTATTTAAAGCTCTTAAATGTTTCGCAATATGGTCGGCTAGAGTACGAAGAGAATTATCCGCACTGATGTTCGGTGCGTCCAACAGAGATTTAAGGTGAGTACATACCAACTTACGCTTATCATTAAAACGATCACAGAGGAGTTTCCAGGCGACTTCATAGTTGCGGCTCGATAGTTCTAATGACGCGATCACAGAGGCGGCTGTACCGGTAAGTGCGCTTTTTAAATATTGATACTTGTTTATGCTTGCGATGGAATCATTACTATGAATCAAAGAAGTATACGTATCATGAAATTCCAACCATTTCGATACGTCACCGTCAAAATTAGGAATTTTAATTTGAGGTAACTTAATATTCGTCTTTTGTACGGTTGTATTTGAACATGTACTTTGCGCGTCAGACTCAATACAAGTGTGATATTTTTCTATAATTTCTTGAGCCTCCGCAATAGATCTATAAAACCTGTTTTCACTAGACTCCCGCTCCACCTGATTCTCTGGATTTTCTATCTTAACCTCTATGCTGGTTTGAATTAAATCATACTCCTCGAAAAGTACCTCTAACTTTTTTAATCGTGTCTTTGTTTCATGGCATTTGAGCTTACTAATAGTAGAGGATGGCCTAATTTCCTCCAGATATTTTTCAAAAGTAGTTAACCTTCCTTTTATTGAAGATCTTTTAGCCTTCAGGTCTTTTAAATCGTCAGCGCTGGTCATTGCAATGAAGACAAAAAACTCAAATATATAAATACCTTAACTCGACGCAAACCTTCGAAACAGCTGTAAAGTCGATACGACAACAATATGTAGGCATAAGCTTGGGCTATTTCACGGTCACCGTTTATGTAGATAACAGAGCGTAGTTATTAAGTCTCAGTAGGTAGGTACTTATTGCGCTTGCATTCGATTGAATAGCCTGGAATTGATATATATAAAACTTGTAAATACACTGTGGAAATGATTTTACTGTTTAAGTGCGGGGCACGTCATTATTATGAATGTAATTTTAATAATTTACTGTAACAAAACACTTTAATAAAGCTGAAAATGGCTAATTTATTTGCTAAAAAAACGTAGATAAACAGAATATAAACCGAAAGCTCGAAATGAAATAGGTTTCTAGCAGTTTGCCAAAGCTGTGAAGAAAATTCAATAGCAAATGCGTTGCGTAATAGAAATGTAAACGTAGTAATTGATAATAGGTATATTTTGTAGGTAATCTAGTCTGCCTATTGTGAAGAAATGGGAAGCTATTTATTGTTTCACTAATGAATGGAATAAATATAATTAGATAGGTACGCTTCGCCACTTCACTTGTTTAGCAGGATAAAATGATTTGTTTTGACTTAGCCAGAAAAAAACTCAGCACAAGCACGGCAAATGATGGCTAACTTGTGTGAAAAAATGACTTTGTAAAATGATATTTGAACTCGAGCAAGCTAAAACGGAACTGATTTTAGGAAGAAGGAATAAGATAAGGAACGGGCAAACCTCCCTTTTAGAATCCCACTGTAATGTCACACACTGCAATTCCTTTGTTATTTGTTCCAAATGTTCCAATGCAAAGCAGCGTCCGCCGTTGCCGTTTCAAAGTCCAAGTCAATCCTTGCAAAATGTCTGCCAACGTGTCGATTGCAAATTCGTGATCTCGTCAAAACGGTCGCCAACTTGTTGAGTATAGTAGATTGCTAGGTAGATAGCCTCTTCAATTAAACTCCTTTATTTATGAGGATGTTTTCTTTAATGAGCTGAACTACAATAATAAGCCTTTAGGTGGCTGTAAGAATAATATAATAAATTCGACACGTCAGTCGCTGTGTGATGGACGGCCAAGTGAGTGTTCCTACGGGCGCGGGGTCGCGGGAGGGATAGCTGAACCGGTTTCCTCGTGAGTAGGTCGCCTTGGTTAGTATTTGTTTTACTAAACAATCTCCGCCTCCTTAAAAAGTTGATGATCTTCTAGTATCTCTAGGGAAGGTCCATGAGAGGGCAAATCCGGTTGATTGATCGTCTTATTATTCCCTTATTGGTCTTTATATCGGCTAAACGGCAGGCACCATCTGATCCTTTGTAAACGGTAGTGATTCTTCCTAATGGCCACTTCATCGGCGGACTGCATTCATCCCGGATAAGAACTAATTGATCGGTCTTGATGTCAGGGTATCTGTTCTGCCATTTTGTTCGCTGTTGCAACTCACAAATGTACTCGCGGCTCCAACGGCTCCATATGTGCTGCCTTGCTTGTTCTATGAGAGCGTATCTGTGAAGACGGCTGGGGTTAACATCTTGTAGGTCAGGTGCAGGAAGTGACGTGAGTGGTCTCCCTACAAGGAAGTGCCCAGGGGATAATGGACAAAGATCGTTTGGATCCGAGGACAGGGGAACTAGCGGTCTCGAATTCAAAATCGCCTCGATTTGGCAAAATAATGTGGTGAGCTCTTCAAATGTGAAGTGAGCGTTACCTGCAACCCTTTTTAAATGAAATTTTGCTGACTTAACAGCTGCTTCGTAAAGCCCACCAAAATGGGGGGAGTACACTGGAGAAAATTTGAATTTTATACCTTCATTGCTTAAATCTGACACAGCATCTGAACAATTTTTGACAAGTGCAGCAATTTCACGGCTTGCACCGACAAAATTGGTGCCATTGTCACTAAATATCTCGCGAGGCTTCCCTCGTCGAGACATAAAACGACGCAAGGCCAATACAAATGCTTCCGTGGTTAAATCACTCACCAGTTCTAAATGAACCGCCTTAACCTTAAAACAAATAAACACACAGAGATAGCATTTCATTAGCCTAGCGCCACGACCCTTTTTATTGACGATAGTAAAAGGTCCCGCATAATCAGTTCCTGTTATCTCAAAAGGAGAACCTGGGGATAATCTAACTGAAGGTAAGTTACCCATAATTTGTTTCGCAACTGCTCCTTTCAATCGTTTGCATGTTAAACAATTGTTACATACTTGTCTTGCCAAGCATCTGCCACCGATAGGCCAGTACTGTTCTCTGACGGCTGAAAGAAGCAATTGCGGCCCTGCATGCATTAGTTTTATATGATAGTATTTCATTATTAGCTTTGTATAATTGTGTTTGCTATTCAAAACAATAGGATGCCGTTTGTTAAAATTATAATCTGAGTTGTCTAACCTCCCACCAACTCGAATCAAGCCTGTCTTTTCATCAACTGTGGGCGTTAAGTTATACAATGCAGGTAAGTTTTTAAAGTTATTTTTGTAAATAGAAAAGCTTTCTAATTGTGAAAATTTTGCAAGCATTATCTCACTGTTCTCTAACTCTTCGACTGTCAATGGCCCGCTAATATTCACCTTCTTTTTGCATATATGAATAAACCTATAAACGTACGCAAACATACGACGTAATTTTGAAAAACTTGAAAATCGCTCGAAATCAATAATTGATTTCGGATTTGCATCAATATTTGATAGATGAACTCTCACCTCAGGTAAAATAATTTGTGTGTTGTCACCACTACGCTGATCAGGCCATTGATCTTGTGCGCCTTGTAGGTATGTAGGCCCATCCCACCACAACGACAGTTTGGGTACCTCATCGGGGTACACGCCTCGTGACGCGAGGTCAGCTGGATTCAATGCTGATGGAACGTACCTCCAGACACAATTATTAGCACACAACTCATTCACTTCAGCTACGCGATGCGACACAAACGCACTCAACTTGTGTGGAGGAGTATTCAGCCAGCCCAGTACAACGTTTGAGTCGCACCAAAAATATTTGAACTTGACTGAAAATCGCAGTGAATCTGTCACCTTCCTACACAAACGAGCTGCTAACACTGCTCCACACAATTCAAGTCTAGGTATAGTTGAAGTTTTGAGTGGAGCTACCTTAGATTTTGCACATAACAACCGCACCGTTATGTGCCCCAGCGCATCACTTGAACGTATGTAAACGCACGCAGCGTATGCATTCATAGATGCGTCTGAAAACGTATGTATTTCAATATTACTGGGACTAGTGCAAACTGCATGTCGTGGGATGGATAGACGCTCAATATGTTTTAAATTATGAAATACTTTATGCCACATGTCTGAAATTTCTTGAGGAACCTGTTCATCCCATCCAATTTTTTGCAGCCATAGTCTCTGCAAAATGATCTTGCATATAATAACGCACACACTTAATAAACCTAGTGGGTCAAATATGGTTGATGAGATTGATAAAATAATACGTTTTGTAAGACAATGATTAAGCTGTACATACATTTTTGATGATTTTTCTACTGCAATTATAATAATATCTGAGTTAGGATCCCATTCGATGCCTAAAGTATTCGTTACTGTTGAAATTTTCAAATTATCTTGTTTGTTTTCAGCGTTATTCGATATTAAACTCAATAATGACTGAGAATTACTCTTAACTTTTCGCAAGTTGAATCCTGCTGATGCAAGTTGTTCAGAGACACCTTTGTAAATGTTTTTTAATACTGTTTCATTAGAATCTCCTGTAATTATATCATCTATATAAAAATCATGCCTAATTATATCACTTATCAACGGATCTATGCATTCAATCGCTAGTTGTATGATACATCTTGTACTTAGATAAGGTGCAGACGAAGTACCATAAGTCACCGTATTTAACTGTAGGTAATTTATGGGTTCCTGCTCGTTCTTACGCCATAAAATTGTTTGTAACTGTCTCTGTTTTTCTTCCACCATTATTTGTCTATACATTTTTTCGACATCTCCCGTAAAAATAAATGCATGTTGTCTTAATCTGATTAAAATTGAAAATATATCATCCTGAAGAGTAGGTCCTACCATCATGAT
This sequence comes from Perizoma flavofasciatum, assembly GCA_958496245.1. Classification (NCBI taxonomy): domain Eukaryota; kingdom Metazoa; phylum Arthropoda; class Insecta; order Lepidoptera; family Geometridae; genus Perizoma; species Perizoma flavofasciatum. The sequence goes on along the minus strand of OY292439.1, from coordinate 811,730 downwards.
ATCATTGAGTGAAAGACCTGATGTTGTTTTGCACGAAGCATCAAACACGACTCGACATTTTGTACTTTCACTTTGCTCCTTCAGTACCGGGTGATGTGGCAAAAATACTGCATTGTCAGGCCTCTCAGTCCTTGATAAATGACCAAGAGCTTCGTACTCATCTATAAACTCCAAATCATTTTAACTCATCTATTGGGCTTTTACGTTAGGTTGCTTCTGAAAGCGTCGCTCTAATGATTCGAATCGTTTACGTGCCATATAATATGAATCTCCCAATGTTTCTGGCTTTGCTTTCAAAGGCAACGTGACGCAAAACCTTCCATTTTTAAGCCGACGAGTGTGCTGCTCGAAATGCCGCTCACACTCCGCTTCTTCTTGAGACATGACGGGCTTTTGTGGGACTTCTTCAAGTTCCCAAAATTTATTAAGTTGACTTCTAATTTCCTGACTGAAATTACATACAATTTTTGTTTGATCATTACTTTGTTTGCTACACATGACTGGTCCTGAGATTAACCAGCCAAACATGGAATTTTGTAAAATTGGCAAATCATTACCTAATTTGATTTGTTCTGCACATAGAATATCCCAAAATACGTCTGCTCCTAACAACAAGTCAATTTTGGCTGGAATATGATAAGTAAAATCAGCTAGTGCAATATTTTTTGGCAACTTTATTTTTGATACATCGACTTCGTGACTTGGAAGCGAACTGGTTATGTCTTTAATCACAAATGCATCGACTGACGTGCTAAATGTATTTGTGCGCGACTGTACTTTAATGTTACAGCGCTGTAACGCTTCAAAAGATATACTGTTTATACCTGTTATACAAACTGAATCCACACTTTCAGATTGAATGCCTAATTTACTTTTAAGATCGCAGCTTATGAAAGATGACTGACTACCACAGTCGAGAAGACAGCGTGCTTCCACAACTTGATTTGAATTGTTACTTGAAACCTTTATAATAGCTGTTGATAGCAAAACTTGATTGGCAATGCAAGTCGATAATGAAATTGGACTAGAAACTAATTGCTTATTCTCTGAAATAGGTTTGTCAAAATGTAAAAGTGAATTATGCTTATGATTGCATATTTTGCACGACATTGATTTGCATTGAGGGGCTAAATGTCCGCTACGAAGACAGTTGATACAATGTCTGTTTTTTACGATCAAATTGAATCTGTCTGCCGGTGACATCGCCAAAAATTGTTTGCAATAATAAATCAAATGCTCACCATCACAAACCAAACATTTGATGTTATTTTTGCCCTCATAAGTAGTAGCAACAAATGATTTTTGCTGTTTATTCATACGCTTATATTGGTGCAGCTGCAGCTGTTGCTTCAATTGCTGCTGCCCAGAACCTTGCTCGCTGCTACCTGCGGCACTTGCGGACGTTGCCTCGTGAACGTCTGCTCTCATTCGTAAAAACGTATAAAAATTATCTAAAGTAGATACCTCCGTAAAAGAACCTTTATATTCCTCCCATTTCATACTTGTAACGCTATCTAATTTTGTTGAAAATAAAAATATAATCAGCGTGTCCCAATTATCAGTTTTTTCGCCAAGTGTATTTAAAGCTCTTAAATGTTTCGCAATATGGTCGGCTAGAGTACGAAGAGAATTATCCGCACTGATGTTCGGTGCGTCCAACAGAGATTTAAGGTGAGTACATACCAACTTACGCTTATCATTAAAACGATCACAGAGGAGTTTCCAGGCGACTTCATAGTTGCGGCTCGATAGTTCTAATGACGCGATCACAGAGGCGGCTGTACCGGTAAGTGCGCTTTTTAAATATTGATACTTGTTTATGCTTGCGATGGAATCATTACTATGAATCAAAGAAGTATACGTATCATGAAATTCCAACCATTTCGATACGTCACCGTCAAAATTAGGAATTTTAATTTGAGGTAACTTAATATTCGTCTTTTGTACGGTTGTATTTGAACATGTACTTTGCGCGTCAGACTCAATACAAGTGTGATATTTTTCTATAATTTCTTGAGCCTCCGCAATAGATCTATAAAACCTGTTTTCACTAGACTCCCGCTCCACCTGATTCTCTGGATTTTCTATCTTAACCTCTATGCTGGTTTGAATTAAATCATACTCCTCGAAAAGTACCTCTAACTTTTTTAATCGTGTCTTTGTTTCATGGCATTTGAGCTTACTAATAGTAGAGGATGGCCTAATTTCCTCCAGATATTTTTCAAAAGTAGTTAACCTTCCTTTTATTGAAGATCTTTTAGCCTTCAGGTCTTTTAAATCGTCAGCGCTGGTCATTGCAATGAAGACAAAAAACTCAAATATATAAATACCTTAACTCGACGCAAACCTTCGAAACAGCTGTAAAGTCGATACGACAACAATATGTAGGCATAAGCTTGGGCTATTTCACGGTCACCGTTTATGTAGATAACAGAGCGTAGTTATTAAGTCTCAGTAGGTAGGTACTTATTGCGCTTGCATTCGATTGAATAGCCTGGAATTGATATATATAAAACTTGTAAATACACTGTGGAAATGATTTTACTGTTTAAGTGCGGGGCACATCATTATTATGAATGTAATTTTAATAATTTACTGTAACAAAACACTTTAATAAAGCTGAAAATGGCTAATTTATTTGCTAAAAAAACGTAGATAAACAGAATATAAACCGAAAGCTCGAAATGAAATAGGTTTCTAGCAGTTTGCCAAAGCTGTGAAGAAAATTCAATAGCAAATGCGTTGCGTAATAGAAATGTAAACGTAGTAATTGATAATAGGTATATTTTGTAGGTAATCTAGTCTGCCTATTGTGAAGAAATGGGAAGCTATTTATTGTTTCACTAATGAATGGAATAAATATAATTAGATAGGTACGCTTCGCCACTTCACTTGTTTAGCAGGATAAAATGATTTGTTTTGACTTAGCCAGAAAAAAACTCAGCACAAGCACGGCAAATGATGGCTAACTTGTGTGAAAAAATGACTTTGTAAAATGATATTTGAACTCGAGCAAGCTAAAACGGAACTGATTTTAGGAAGAAGGAATAAGATAAGGAACGGGCAAACCTCCCTTTTAGAATCCCACTGTAATGTCACACACTGCAATTCCTTTGTTATTTGTTCCAAATGTTCCAATGCAAAGCAGCGTCCGCCGTTGCCGTTTCAAAGTCCAAGTCAATCCTTGCAAAATGTCTGCCAACGTGTCGATTGCAAATTCGTGATCTCGTCAAAACGGTCGCCAACTTGTTGAGTATAGTAGATTGCTAGGTAGATAGCCTCTTCAATTAAACTCCTTTATTTATGAGGATGTTTTCTTTAATGAGCTGAACTACAATAATAAGCCTTTAGGTGGCTGTAAGAATAATATAATAAATTCGACACGTCAGTCGCTGTGTGATGGACGGCCAAGTGAGTGTTCCTACGGGCGCGGGGTCGCGGGAGGGATAGCTGAACCGGTTTCCTCGTGAGTAGGTCGCCTTGGTTAGTATTTGTTTTACTAAACAGCATGTAATAAAAAAATAATACAAATCGGTTTATAAATCACGTAAATCTGAGGTAGCAATCATTAAAAAATACAATAGAATTGAGAACCTTTTCCTTTTTTTTTGAAGTCGTTGAAAAACAGCTGCTCATTACGAAGTTTCAATACAACTACGCTTATCTGCAATTATGACAATGCTAGTAGAATATTTGCAGAATCAACAGTAACTAACGAGCTACTGCATATGTAAATGCCTCAGTAAATGGCCACGAGGACTATTGCTATTATATTAGCATTGCAAAGCGCTCGATAGTTGCCGGTAAGCGCTTTTGTTCGCTTCAGTTAGTTTGTATTTGATGCGCTGAATGGCTGGATGGAGTTCTGGTTTTTGCATAAAGTTGGGAGTAGTTTTGAATTGAATATTGCTTTTCATTGTCATCATTATCAGAGGTTTTCTAAATGTTATTTGGAGATCAACAGACGCACGCCGTTACAGTCGCCAATGCCATCTGGGGATATTGCTGAATCGTTGCCTGTTCTTAAGTGGACACTCTTGTGAATGTGAATCTCTGTAGAAGCGGCTTTTGTGATGCATCTCCATTCAATTTTATAATTCGCGTCATGAGAGCATTCTATCATGGTGAATGGTATGGCGAACTTGATAAGGTCTGATCATCGCGTAGAAGAGCGATCACGTAATCAATTTCCCTCCATCCTGCCTTGCACTACCAAACGTTCTATTGGGTCTTCATTGCGGGTAACGTGCCCAAAGAATTTAAGCACTCGTCAAAGAAAAAGACGTATCCAGCACCACATTTAACCTTCTTATTCTCTAGGGGGAAGAAATAGTCCTCTACTAGGCGCCTGCCGTGGACTCGCTATCTGTACGAATTAGTCCCTGACTATCCTCGTGTGCGTTAAATAAAGCAAATGCACACGAGGATAGTCTTATATATATGTATATATAAGCAGGTTAAAGTGCATCGATCTAAAGTGTTATGTGCTTATAATTTCACCGTGAATACAGTAATGCGAGCTCTGCTTGGATCCTCTTTTTAACCAACCCTCTTATTCATAATCACTAACTAACTTTAGAAGCGTGCTAAAAGTTGTCTGCCTCTATCCTTTGTTTAGTGTTAGAAAAGGATAGGGTTAGAGACTTGCTAAGTTAGTTAGTAAGTGCAAATAAGCTTCTTGTAATGTGAGTGGCGCATTGCAGAATGGAAATTTATTTCCAAGGTGTTCCGTCTTTTTGGTCCGTCTTTCATGATATAAAATCAGAGGCCGTCATAAACCTCTAACGTCCCAGTGTCGTATTTACGACAGTAGCTGAGTATCGGGAACAGTTCCTTGTTTCATGGCCCGTTATGGCCCATTTAATGTACCATCGAGACTATCAGGACATGCGAAAAACACGTTTGCGTGATGTATTATGATGGATATAACGTGGTTAGTTGGTTGGAGAGTGGAGTTTTTGCTGTATATTCTAGTAATCATCATTATTTAAAGCGCTCCAGTTGTGGATTGGCCTGGACTATTTTTCTTCATGTTTGTGATAAAATTGATAATTTGAGGAATCGTGCCAAATGTTTTTGTTCATTTTTATTCATAACCGTGGGCAGAAGCTAGTTTTAAACATAAACATTTGACTTTGACCGATTACATCATTATGACTTTTTGGAGGCGTATTTCAAGCAGTGGACTTCTAAATGATGATGATGATGAAGCCATTGTCTTATTTTAGTTTCATTGAAAATAGTCCTTCAGATCAGGCGACGAATCAAAAATGCCCCAATCTGCAATACTGCAGATGTGAATGGGCGATGGTAACCGCGCACCATCAGAATGTCTACTCTAGACAAATTCATCACGCTTAGTTTCCCTTTCACGTTAACGCAAATTTGTCAAGGAAAAAATTGGTAGCAGTCACGTGTCATCTCAAAAGCTAATGTCAATTCTATACAATTAAACCTTTCTGCGGGCGTTAACTCAAACAGAAAATGGTTGTTTTCTAAGTGGTTGTATGTCTGTTTGCCACAATGTACATATATATCCGAAAAACTCCACTTGAAATGCCTTGAGCAACTTTTTTCGAACAAGTAGGTATCTACTAAACATAAAAAGTGTACAACCCGAATATTAAATTTGTTATCTTTAATTAATCAAAATCAGAGTTTCCTAAACAATTAGCGTTATTTACGAGACGTAACTTGAATAATCTTCTGACAAGACTCATTTGCATGAATATAAGATTACGGCACAGCTAAAAGAGAACAGCTGATCTAGGATAAATTATTTATCTATGGATTGCGTACAGAGCGTTCATAGGCCAAGAAATCTTAAAAATCATAATTAACCCTCGACGCAAACAGCCCCTCTGTTATAAGTCTAACGTGTGTATCCGTTTGAGATATCGCAATTCCCAAACGTATGAACCGATTTCGTTTTTTTTTTGTTTTAAAGGTGATTTGATCGAGAATATTCTAAATATGGTCTCTCTCAGCTGTCTGTTAGCATTTATTTAGGAAACGGCTTATTCTATAGAAGTACTGTTATTTACAATTGATTTGTGTACGGACCACAAATCTCTAATAGGCGCTGTAATAGACGTAAAAACACAATTCTTCAGATCGTATTAGGAATTCTCGTCGTAAACTGACCTAATGTAATAGGTCAGTTTACGACGAGAATTCCTCGCGACCAAGCGAATCGGAATCATCAAAGATTTCGATGAGTCTAGTAGATGCTGATCACGCATTTATAAAGCCGTGTCCTCCACGGTGAAGAAAATGGCATGCCCTACAAGCCAATTCAAAGACATATGCCATGGAATTAAAAGAACTACAGAATCCTTTTTCCACAGTTCACGAGGCCGAGGCTTATCAGAGCCACTACATCTCAAACTGATCATATGGTTAACCTAAAAAAAGAATCTTTCAAAGCAGGTAATACATCAGAAATGCCCCAAGTGTTGCAGATGTTAATAAACGATGATAACCGCTTTCCATCAGATGGGCCGTATGTCTATTTGTTTCGTCATATAATAAAAAAACGATCCCTGTTCGATGGCGATCTGCCTAACACTTCAGGGGTGAGATAGTTATCTGTTGGTGAGCTGTGATCACGGCCATCTCAAGCTGTTTACTCAATGATGAAGAGAATTGCCTCGTTACTCGTAATTAAATTACAAGGTTCAGAGAAATATCTGCGAAAGTCATGTCACATTATGATGCGGACTAGTCAGTAGAGGTCCTCTGTGAAAGAGTTCTCGAGTAGTGGTATATTACTGTCGCCAAGTACTATAACGCTTGCATTGCTATGTTCTGGATTGAATATGGGGGCAGGTGAAATAACAGGCACATGTGACTTTTCAACTTCATCTATTGCTGCTGATATCAATACCGTTTTTGTGCTGCAGAAGAGGGCTGTTCGAGCAATTTATAGTATGGGCCCCAGAGAATCACTTCGCCAAAAGTTTAAAGAAATAAATATAATGACATTCCCTTGTCAATACATCTATGAAAATCTGATGTATGTTCACAAAAATATTAATATGTTTAAGAAAAAAAGCGATAATCACAATGTTAATACTAGAAATAAAGATAAACTCGCTGTTGCCACTTGTATAACTCCATAAAGTTAGTAAATCGTTTAAAGGGCACGGTGTATGCTTTTATAACAAACTCCCAAGAGATATACAAAAATTATCAATTAACAAATTTAAAAATGTAATTAAACAAAAGCTTTATAAAAAGGCATACTATAAAATATCCGATTATTTAGATGACAGAAACTCTTGGGAATGAAAATGCTCCAACTCGAACGTATTTTTAATGATCGTTTTGTAAAAGGATCATTAAAAAGAATAACCAGCCTTGTTTTCTTGCCTTTCTTTCCTGGCTTGGTCGCGGAGGAACAGGCACCTAGATAAAAACCGACGTTTCAAAGTGGTCCTTGTGATTTTATTGAATAAATTAATTTTGACTTTGACTTTGACTTTGATCTTTTGGCCGTACTTTTTCGTCTCCATTTCAAGAAAAAAGCTACACAAATTTATTTCCACTGAAATTGTAACGCGGAGAGTGGAAATTCTCCAATGCTCCATGAAAATTCGAAATCCATTGTGCATAGTGCTATCACAAATACTAGCGGAGTAAATCGAGTAACCTGCGAGTGCTGGTGTGCGGTGATATATTTCCGAATCGATTTTCAACGAGAGCAGCTTGGAAATGTAAAGGTGTTATGTTTTCGATATGGCACTTTAGAGATTTTCCGTAACGCTGGAATCAACCCTGCACACCTTTTGTTTCACTCAGCGCCCGTAGAGCTACGAAAGTGGACCATTGTCAATTCATATGAAAACTGCAATGCACAGTTTTTATCAAAGTGAAAGAATCTCTACGTGTTTCCATCGTTCCCCAGTGCCTCGTTTTCTGTAGCTTCTCTTGTCACATTATTCAGTAAATGCGACTGGATTCCAACAGTTTATCATCTGAATTGCAGAGAGAAAATGTTTCACGCTTTCATAAAACACCCTTTGTTGGATAAAAACGGCACAGTAGCTTCGCGGACGACAATTGGACAGACGGTAGAAAAGTCGAGTATAACTCGGTTGGTCATAATTTTATCTTCTTTGATAGTTGCATTATTATCATATAAAAGTCAAAATCAGAAAAAAATAGGTTTTTATTTATTGAAAACACAAGGTTAATAAAGAAACGTCAACCGCAAAACTACGCGAATTTAAAATTTTTAAATTTTAAGTGAATTTACGCCGAAAACTCGCGCGCGATCAGTCCTAGAAGAATCGGGCAACAAACTTTGGAAGCTTAAAGATATCAGCTAGAAGCTGAATAGGGGACTCATCCATGGAATGCCACGAGCAAAGGCCTTGCGACGCTTCTATCCACCGGTTATTGTTTCTACATCACCGATTGACTGAATTCAAAGTACTACACTTGTGTTTTCCGGTTCGTGATTGCCTTTTGAGAACCTTAACACCACTGGGTATAAAAGTCACTAATGCCCTGCCTATTACCACAATTCTTCCTTACGAGATTCCTTACTTCATGAAACCATTACTTCTTTTGACATAGTCCAAACAATAGTGACCCTATTCTGCATAATAAATGGAAATAACGCGACGCGGCTTGTCGCTTTGTATGGTTCTGTTACTTCCATTCGAACACTTGTTATATTTGCTCTTTCATGAATACGATTAAATGGAACACAATGCAGTCCCCCTAGGTGTTAAAACGTTCTAAGAATCTTTGTTGGAGTCGAACAAACTGCATGACTGCCGGTTACTCATTCCATCATCTATTATAGCGACTCTAGTTACTTCTTTATTCTTTATTGTACACACGAAAGGCAAAATGTAATGACGCCTTTGTACATGACAAAGGCTATATTTCTACTCTGTCTGTTCTATATCTTTATGTGTGAGGTGTGAGGAGATTTGTGGATGGAAACCGGATAGCCTATAGGAACTATACACCGGAGGACCTATATACACTAAGATATTTCAGACTTCTAGTTCACTAGAAAAGTTTTCACCCCCAAAGTTACAATAGCAAGGCTGGGAACACCTGAATAATAAATGGAGCGGACTTACCGTTTTGTGTGCGGCGGATTTTCCATTACCTACTATTTTCTTCCATTCGGACACGTATGTTCTATTTGCTTTGTCAAGAGACTGGTTTTATTGAAATTGCTTTACCTAACATTAGGAATATTACAGTGTCTTTGGCTCTTTGTGCAGTCTGCTTTCGGAAATCTTACTTGTTTTAACATTTATGAGAAATGCAGGCATTACTGTGTCCTGAGTTAAAGATCAGGGATGTCACACAATATGCAGAATAATTATCATGCGCAGTCTGCTTTTTGAAATCTGGTTTCAACATTGGCGGAGAAATGCAGGCTCAACTGTATTCTGGGTAAAATCCATTGATCCTATGCGTTACCTTTTGAAATGAATACGTCGGTATTCATTTCAAAAGGTCATTCATTACGAAAGGAATGAAGGTTTCATGCCTTAACCGTCCAAAATGTATTTGTACTGCGATTATTTCCGTATCGAATATTATTAAGTTCGATTCCCTCATTAATTTCCTTTCAAGAGGCAACCTCGCTCGCAATAGCTCCATCCACATTAATTCTATTTTCCTCTAAATAAATTCGTTCTAAGCTTGTTACAGAGGCGAATTTTCAAGATGGAATTATTGATTTTTCTCGAAAGCTTTTTATATCGTGAGTTCTCAGAAACTTTGCGGCTTTGACTGTGTTTCTACTTTCGGCATTTTTTTTTTCATTTTTATGGGCTCTTTACTATTGAATCTTTAAAGCTGACTTTTAAATATTCAATAGAAAAGTGTGGCTTTCTTTATCTGACCTTAGTAGAATTGCTGATATTTTCTGCCCTTTTTCTTTGTCTTTGATCCAATTTTGCTTTATTCTTAAAATCTGTTCTCTATGCCAACATTACGCTTGTACACCTTTTGTGAAAAAAATAGTATTTGAAACTATTTTTTCCTCATAGCCAAATGAATTTTTATATGTTTACAGCTTTACTCTTTTCGTGAAAACATCTAAAAAGTTTTAATTACCCAGAGAGCAATGCACGCTTTTCATAATCCCTCGCTGACGTCAGAGCCAGCGCCTCCTAACAGAATCACTGTGAGTTTTCCAATCTCAACTCGGTTGAATTGAATATTAAAATTCCAAAATACTAGGGTGACGTACTGAATATACAGGATGTGGCGTACCCAGTAAAAATCACATGCTTTTCGAGTTATAAGATTTTTTTTTTACCCATGCCCATTCTTTTCGACGCCAAGATTACAAATTTTTTTGAATCAGTATGAAAAAATTCCTTTGAATTTTTTCATCCTGTTTTTGGTATAGCATTCTTGGATAACTGTGCTATCAAATTTTCTAACTCTATTTGTATAGCCATCAACATTAAATATATCGATAGATCATCATTTATTCAAATCCATCACTTATTTACTTAAGAACTAAACACATGTAAAACGTAAATATAAAATTTAAAAAAAGAAAGTGGTGGTGAATCTGGCTTCAGCTCAGCATGTGCTGCTACATGTTGCCATGCTTCAGCGCTGGTTTTCAGCTGAGACCAGTGTTGACCTCCCGGACATAAATACTTGATATTTAAAACTCTTCTCGTAATATGACATTCATTTCTCCTCCGCACATACCTCCGCTAATCTATTAGTCCTCAACTTCTCCGTCACTTTCATACTTCCCCTTTCATTGCTCATACTCATCTCTTATAAAAACGTTGATTAATAACCAAACATGAGAGCTACGTGTGTAATTCTCTATATATCTCCCTTATTTTCAGTTCTTAAGAAATGGGATATAAAATGGGACATTTCATCGTTATTTGGCTCATAAATCCGTTTTATAAACATCAGGGATGTGTGAATGTGTGGGTGGTTATGGTTATGTTATAAGCTTTCATTTTTATGGAGCTTAAAACTGATGTTCGTAGCTGATATAATATGTTTTGAATATGAAATGGCAGATAACTTATTTGGTGTTCTATGAGAGATTTTAAATTCACGTACGTTTCCATAAACATTCTATATCCTTGTGATTTCAATAAATAATAAAACGTGTAGTTTACGTACGTACTAAAAAAAAAACAACTATACACCTCCTGGCTCCATCATCAGACCCTCGTTTCCAAGCACAATCTATTGGACTCGTCAAAACGAATCATATGAGAGCAGACTCGAGGGGTTTATTAGAAACCACTGAAGAGTTCCACTATCCACCTTCTGGCTCCATCATCATATCAGCTCCAAGATACCAAATTATAGTATGCCATCAAAATTACATAATACATACTTAGTTTCGTTTCGATACGACAGTTAGAAATAGGTTAAAATTGACTTCGAAGATTTGATTACATGTTTGTTTGTTATTTATATAGTTACAAGTTGAGGCTAATTTTAAGCGTGTTAAAAACCTACTGACTGATGATGAGATATACTCAAGAAACCTCGATTAGTTTGTTCGATGTGACACTCCTTCTTTCTTGGTCACCGTGTGTTAGTTCAGTGGCCAGACTTAAATGCCCTTTATTAGGGCCTTGTGACCGGTGGTGAAAGAACCAGTGTGGTGGAAGAGTTTAATGTGCCTCAGTAAATACAATCCAATCCCTGAATAAAAAAAAATTGCTGAAATTAGCAAGCTGCTTCTCGAAACGACTAAACGACTGGTTGTTGCGAGTATTTGTAGGGGAAGACATGTTTTTTCGTTGAGATCGTATAAATAAAGTATGCAAACCAGTTTTTATACAAAGTTAATGAGGCAAAGCTGTCAGTTGTCAGCCGCCACCAATTCAGTTAGCGTCGGCATCCCTGAAACCTAATTACTGAGGGTCCGATCAAGATGGATGGGATCCGAACACGAATAGAATAGGTTGCGTTTCCGGATTATTTGGAGACACGAAACCGATCGTCGGGTGTCCGTAGGTCGATATGTGTGAACGAAAGGCGCATTAAATCCTTTTACCAGAAGGATTAATTCTCCCTGAAGCTACTTGCTAACCTAAAGCATTGTGACCAAGAACCTAGGTGGTGAAATCTAAGTAAGGTATTAAATTATGTACGTAGTTAATGACCTTACCAAAAAAAAATAATGTATTGACTTCGTCACTCCTCTGGCTCTAAGGTTCCATCTAAAAATCAGCGTTGCTACGCCTTGGCGAAGCATAGGAGCTGAGATAGGACCTTTTCAACCCTGCACTGCAGCATTGAATGTCCTCGTTAGCACTGGTTAGTAACCAAGTATAAGGGTAATATTATAAGGGTGGTGAATATGTATGTAATTAATTACAAGCATTAATTGACTGCATACCTAATTTTTACCTTTTATCGTTTTGTAATTTTATATTTTATTGGAATTTACTGTTTTTCTTTCTTTACTTTGGACAGTGTAAAATATAGAGTTCAAGTCAAAATGGCCTCTTAAACAGAGTAACAAATAAAGGAAGGTCTGAAAAACTCAGAGCTGCTTGCTTAAGTATGTTTAACTAAGTATGTTTAACTAAGTATGTTTAACTATCGGAAAAGAAAAGAAAAGAAAACTATTTAATTCCATACCTATCGAACTGGCTTCTCGAGGAAGCTAATATTTCAAAGAGGAAATAAAATACGGCCAATATTATAATGGTCAAGAAAGTGGAAATGCGGAGTTCCGATTGCGTAGTGCTTTGAAGTAGTCTTTCATCATCGGTTAGTAGGCGCTTTTTAGGGTCACAATAACTCAACCTAATATAGGGTGGTCGCTGACCTAGCACAGTGACCAAGAACCGGTAAAAAGACGAACGAACCGAAAAGCCAAATACCAGGTGTTGCAGATGTCAACAGGCAGGGGTAACCGCGCATCGTCAGATTGGCTACATGCCTCATCATAACACAAAAAAGTCAGGATCTTCGGCCAATTTAAAGTAAAATCTCCATAACTGCTCAATTCGTTTCAGCAATTTCAATTTCCACGTAGAAAGATATAGATAAATCGGACGCTGTACGCATAATAGCGACCCAATTCATCTCAATTTGCTCAATCCGGCATTCGACAAAAAATAGCCATGTTCCATCACTGCTGATGAGTAATGGAGCATGGCAATTTTTTTATTATTTAATTCCTTTGAGTGCAGTGCTAGCGCACTGCCACGTCGGCTATACATTTACATGTCATCACAGATGGCTGGTCCCTTTGTGCGCTCAATGTATATCCTCAGTTTACATGAATAGGTTATGTGTATGTCGGTGCTCAATTCTAGATACTATGTTACCTAGATGTCAGCAATTACTAGTTGATGATGTTATGATTAGGAGAACTTTTCGCAAGTTAATAATGTCTGGAGTTTCTTAAAAGACGATATTATATGTGTGTCTCTACTCTCTAGTTAGCAGTTTCAATTATGTTCGGGTCAAATCAATCGGGTCTTCTGGGACAAAAGGTTTTCGAATGGCGACCACGAAGATTGGAGATTTTTGAAGGAGGACTCTACGACCTCTAAGTCTCCAATCTTTTCTGTTCTCCGCTTTCTTCATCCGCAACTTGCCTGCTATCTTGGTTATCTCTTCCTGATTTCTTTTCTATGGTCACATAATCCGTTACAACCACTGTCCATGTCGGAATCAAGTCTGAGTCGTGTCGTAGCAGTGTTGTTCGGATCGCCATCAGTTGCGTGGATTAATCAGTTTAATTCTGTGGATATGTCCGTCCTGTCCAGTTGAATTAATGGTAGGCATTGTTCTTGCTTACGGATGCGATGGCTCTTTCCGAATGAGGTAGATTTAGGAAGGATTCTAAACAATGGCCCTGGATTTGCTTTTTTTTGTTTATTCTGTAAAAAAATATATATTACTATCCTAGAACAATTTATGTACGGTTGGTATCGCAAAAAAGGTGAACGTACCATAAATTTTTGTTCGCGAACAATAAGATAAAATTTTTGTCTTCTAGGTAGATTCGAACCTAAACTTATCTAAAACAAATTTTCAGACCGCTATTTACTCATTACATTTTTACACATTTTTTTTTCGTGATTCCTCAGATACAAACTCAATACGTAGATCTTTGAAGATACCAAGTATGGGGTAGTCAGAGCCACGCCCAAACATTACATTTGACTTATGCCCGTGTATTGAAAGTAGTTTGAATTCCACATGACAGGTTGTCACAATTACTGATGGCACATGTCTTCGAATTTGTGATTCTAGGGCATGCCAGTTTTCTCGTGTGGAAAAATCCATGGGTGCACGACCGGTTTCGAACCCACGTCCTCCGGATCGAAAGTCGGGTTCCGCCCATCAGGCCAACACGGTTTTCAATATAGTTTTATTGTAATGGAAATGTTCTTACTTTTCCTTTTTGCGTTAGCGTGACTAAGCTAATAACGACATTCTGTTTGCAAAGCACTCTAGGAATTTTCTCGGTAATTTCTTAAAAGAAACGCGAAATGAGGACATCAATTAGTTCTTGGAATTTTGAAACTAACGAACAACTTCGTATTTTCCATGAATAATTCAAAGTCCATTGTATTTCTTTACTAAAAATGCTATGTGTCTTTTGTAAGTTGGTGTTCCAATAATAACAGTAAACATTTCAGGTAGAAACATATAATATGCAATGATACGCTCAACTTCGCTGTCGATAGAATAGTAAATCGCCCTCAGACAAAGATTAGGTTAGGTTAGTAAGTAATAAATGGTTATCTGGGAGAGATCGCTGTCAGCGTTAAGGTCGCCGGTCGTAGGACTACCCAATTGTATTATACTATAGGCAAAATTTTGCTATTTTAGGTTACATTATTGCAATTTTCTTAGGGATCTCGTATTTTTTTTTAAATAAATTATAACCTATGTTACTTCCTGATAATTTAGCTTTCATTTGGTGAAAAAATGGTTAAAATCGGTCCAGTAGTTTCGGAGCCTATTCGATACAAACAAACAAAAAAACTTTCTACTTTATAATATTAGTATAGATATGACGTTGTAAGTGTTTTTCACATTGTGTCCTCAGAAAGTGATTATTTATTTTATTAAAACTTTAACAATATGCCTCCGTTTGCTGAACACACAAAGCCCTTCGTTCTCTTTCCAGGTCAAGATCATCCCTCAGGTTGTCGGTGACCCAATGACCCAGATATATAAATCGTGAAGGGATGTTCAGATAATTACCATTAATCGTCACAGGTGGTACGTGACAATATGTTTTGCTGCTTGATTTGAACAGCATCAACTCGCATCATTGTATCGGAGTCCATGGGCCACCGCCTACTGCAAACTACTTCACAGTGCAGGACTTACATCCCCATAATTTTCTTAAGAGCACTGACCGAGGGACTCAGCAACACCATGTAGTCAGCATAACTGATGTTATTTACAATAAGCCCATCTACGTGACATATGACAACTACCTACCTCTTTAAGACCTCTTTACTAGAAAGAGTCTACGAGTTTCATTGTAGTATACCTATATATTTATCCAAATATAACTAAACAAAAAATAACAAACAAACAGTCTCATCTATACAAAATGCAATACTTCATTCAGTTTAGCAGCGTTCAATCTTTCTGTTAAGTTCTCTCTTGATACCCAAGATACAAGTATATGCTTAGTTTGGGTCTCACTAGAAATTCCACTTAGGAAGTAGTAAGCTATTTGTATATTCTATTTGCATTGTGAATTGTATTCTTCTTCTTTGGTAATAAATAGTTTTAATATAGTTTTAAAACTTTCTATCTAGAATGCAATGGTATATCATCCAAAACATCAGCCATTTTCACCCCCTTAGTCTCCGGCAAGCAGAAGCAGGCTACGGCAGCCAGAGGTGCCACAGCGAAGACTGCTGGTGGTATCCAGAGTACAGCAGACCCAAGACCTGCCACGAACGGAGCGAGCATGGAACCGACTCGTGATGACATCGAGGAAGCTCCTAAATCCATATTGCGGACCACAGTCGGGAATAGCTCTGATGTGAACATATACCTGGAACATGTAAATGACAAATATTGATAGTAAAAAAAAGATAGATATTCAGATATGTTACCATTAGTACTGGAGGAATTGGCCACTTCTTTCGTAGCAGCTGACTACTCGCCTGACCTACTACTTAGGCTTTCTGGCTTATACTTACATAGCGGCAAAAGCACCCGAAGCAGTACTGACACCCACAGAGCCAACGACCAGCTTCACGTAGAACCAGTCATCGGGAAAGGCCAGCATACCGTTACTGATTGCACAAATGCTCAGGAAACGGATGAGGGTGTAACGACGCCCAATACGACGGCAGCACAGGAGAGACACGAAGATTCCTGGGATCTGCAAAATGTGTCGTCATAATTTCAGCCCGGAGTCACCCACTGCTGGTTATAGGCCTCCTTTAACATGCAAGCCTACCCTGTCATTTGTATCTCGCATCCAGGTAATCCCTGCGATTTGGACAATGTCGTCGATCCAACGTTTCATCCGACGTCAGATTTTAGTTGCGAACTTGGTCAAGAAGTAGCCTTGGTCCATGACTCATTGACAAAGTCCTTAGTTCTCTTGGAATGAGATGGAGAAACTGGTATCCAGATATATGATTACTAAAAGGTCTATGCTATGTTCTTTGCTTTTACACACTGTTGTCGCCATCATCATCATTATGAACAGCCTGTAGAAATCCACTGCTTAAATCGGCCTCTAAAGAATGCCATGACGAATATTGTTTCTATCATTATGGGGGGGTTTAGATTAAGCCCGTACTTAAGCATTTAAAAGTGAGTTAAATACCTACCCAATCATATCGTAAAAGTGTTATACGTATAATTTCCTACCCAGGTAGCTTATCTACGAGTAAGTCGCGAACCAGCCTGATATCTTACACATAACAATCGCAAGGGTTTTATTTGAAGTGGATTTATCTCCTTGCTTGATTTTAATTGTCTAGGACAATTTAATCTACGTATTAATTGCTCTTATCAAGATTGCCGACTGTAAGTTAAAATAGTTATGATATATATTTATTAAGTTTCAACTAGGTCACTTTCACCACTAAGTTGAGTTTTAAATCCTAATTTATTTCTTCGTTGATTATTCCTTGAATAAATCCACGTGATCGATGTTGAAATAGCCAGTCTGGAGAAAAGATACAGTTCTAGAAAATTCTTCGTATAGCGAATAGAAGTTCTTGTGAACTCTCCTCATTCAGTTATTCTCGGTTACAGTTTTAAAATCATTTTATGAAGTATTCAATTCCTTACTTGTAATCCTCCTGCCAATACAATAGTCAGGGATACATTCGAGCTCGTCTGTCCGATGTACTGGTTGCTGCCGTAGTAACTCAGCCCCAGTATGAACCAGGATATGCAGGAGCAAATGTTCTTCGTTCTGATACTAGGCCGTCTGATGAGGTCGAGGTAGGTAGCCCTGGCGTTCGGCCGGATGGCGCTTGCGTCTTTAGGTATTCGCTTATTCGGCACCGCTATCCCCAAACTAAACGTGTTCCAAGATCTGAGGTAGTACGCGAAAAGTGGCATTATCATGTCCCCAACTGACTGCGGAAGGTGGGTCAAACTGGTCACCAGCTCCGTTTCCTTGGTCCAGTGAGCTCGATGATGAGGGTGAAAGGAACTATCATAATGCCGCTGTGCCTAAGAAGAACCTGATGGTGGTAAATACCCAGAAGTTGGAGAAGAACGGTGTTGCGAAGCTGGATATTGCTGCAACGTGCATGCAGTTAGCAATGCTGCCCTTCTGCCGTATCTGCGAAGAGATGATGATGGTGACTGTTGTGAATGGTCCTACGCTGTCTGTCAATCTGTCTGCCACAGAACTGTATGTTTAAGACGTAATATGTCATCATCAACAGTCTGTAGAAGTTCACTGCTGGACCTAGGCCTCCTGCAACCCGGTTTGTGGTCGCTATTCGAGAACCTTTCTTACCCAGCGGTTATCTGTTCTGCGAGCTATATGACCGTAATGTAACTTAATATTTTAACAGAATATCTATTAGTAAAGGGTTATCATAGAGAGTAATAATAATATCAACAATTTAGCTTTTTGTATGAGGGGTACCTCTACATATAGGTATACAAACTGTTTCAGGCGCAGGACAGAAATTATAATGAGCAGATTTTCGCATGTCTGTTAATAATTTACAAAATGTGAATTTCTGTTGTCTTAGCTGTTGATGTAGATTCGGTTCATTTTTTTCCTTACCTGTGCGAGAAAAATCCGAAAAGGACACTTCCCACTAAAATCCCAAACATGCACACAGTCTGCGTAAAATTCGCTAGCCATTTCTTTTCGCATATAAAATCCACTCTGATATTATCGTGTTATCAAACTCTGAACTATACTCGTATTTCACACAGTCATGTAGCACGTTGAGTTCACTAGCCCTATGCCCTGGGATGTATTCGATCTTTCGACACATTTGAATGTTGTTTTCGGCGCCAGAAATATGATCCCCATCTGTGCCCACAATGCTGTCATTTTCGTCGGGACCATGAGGGCTATGAGAAGGGTCGTGTGCCATCTTCCGAATTGTCCTATAGCATTTGTCAATACATCGTCGTTATTTTTATCTTTTTCTTCCATTATGAGAACACGAGCACCTCATCTTGTCACTAACTGCTTGTGTGTTTAATTGCTATCGAGTGGAACGTGTCAATACCTTATCTTAAAAAGATTTATTACTTGTTTGCGGTTTTATTTAATGAAGTTATCGTGATAAAAAAGAAGTATTTCTTTAAAATAATATGACATTTTATTAAGGCTTTGTCTCGGCTGTAATCTTTTATTTTATTAACACATTTTATAAAGCACAAACCTCTTGATTGTCAGATTTATGGCCCGTTCAAACTGGCGGTAGCGGTCAATACAATTACGTTAACTTGGACAACCACCACACGCCAACCCTTTTATCGCCACCGCCACACGATATACCTGTCTTTTATACTTGATTTACACGTTTTTTCATGTCAACGGAATTAATTAATTTATACAACAGAATTATACACAATATTACGAGTACATAATATTAAACAAGTAAAATAAAATCCTCAATACTACAGGTAGAAAACAGAGTTTTATGTTGAAAGTACTTTTTATATCGCTGTTCCAAGCGGTTAAAGCTGTTGACAGAAGCTAGTCTATCATAAACAGACATTCTAAATTAGCCAGTCAGTCTTCCTCCAATTGGTCCACCAGCTGTTTCCCCTTAGTCTCCGGAAGGCAGCAGATAGCCAGGACTGCCAAAACGGGGGCAGCAGCAAAGACAGCTGGTGGTATCCAAGCAGCGGTGACGTGCAGGGATCCGATGAACGGCGCTATCATGGAGCCCACGCGATTGGTGGTGGATGAAGCCCTCATTGCCATGTTCCGGGCCACTGTTGGGAACAGCTCTGGAGTGTAAACGTACCTGGAACGGAAAACTTCCTAGATACTTCCGACATCCAAGATAAAAAAGAAACTTACAAAAATCGACATCACAAATTATAAAAAAAGGGCACCTATTTAGTGCCAAACAGGCACTAAATAGAGGAAAATCATTACAGATTATTATTATATACGCTACCTACTGATCTGTTTGAAGTTTTACAGACGAACATAGATCTTTCTCCTGTTTTAAAGTCAATATCAACTATTCGTTGAAAACTTCCCCGGCTGCCTCCTCATACAAGAAGAAATCACTTCAATGCTCTGCTTAAAGCTGACGTTGGCTAAGTTTTATTAACTTGCTTCGCTCGCCCCGAGCGAAGTAATTTAATAAAACTCAGTATTTGTAGAACAAAGAAAATTACCAGTATTGACCACAGTGCCATTTATGGCTCAACTGCCAAATTACACAGCAAGGTACTTGCTAAACTAATCACATAAGACTCAATCATCAGTACATCATAGTTCCAAACACTACTTATAGAGGCGCCGTTTAATACTATAAAGCGATATTACAATATACCCAGCCTCTCTTTTTTACGATGATCATATCCTGCCTGTATAATTGTATTGGTTTTTCCTTATACCGACTGTGCAAACATTACAACCGCTAAGCAAAGATAACCGTCCAAATCATTTGTAAAAGAATGGTCCTTACAAGAGTGAAAAGACAGCACCACCACAGCCGACTCCCAGTGTTCCAGCGATCATTTTGACGTGGTGCCAATCGTCAGGGAGAGCCAGCAGACCGTTGCTTATAGAGCTGATGATGAAGAAGACTATGATTGTCCACCGTCGTCCAAGGAGCTTGGACAAAACTGCGCTTTACATGATACCCGGAAACTGAAAAAATTACATGGCCATTACTGTATGAGGCTGGTTATCATCAGATCCACGCGGATCTTGAGAATACCAAGAAAATGGTCAGAGGCTTGTCTGAACATTATATTTGGTAGATGCCCATTTAATAATATTAGCATTACACGTGACGGGTTGCAAGTTGATTAATAGAACACTAACCGATAATTAATCAGTTCTAGGACATACCATTTTCCCACGATGTTTTCCTTCACCATTTTGAGAAACAACGACAGGGCAATTAGGGCCTAAACAAACAAACAAATTAGATATTTATAACTTTAAGGTTGCATAAAGAGTAATTAATACGTTTGAAGTGCCCATCTGAGGGTACAAGGTTAATTAGAACTGTTTTTGATGTAAAGAATATTAATTATCCAAACAAGACCTGCGGGATAAATTCAAGAGTAGGCTCGTATTCTGTCTCTGTAAATTATTGAAACAAGCAATTTCTTTACAGTCGTGGTGAAGGTTTTGGATTTGAACCCGGTCGTGCACCAATTAATTTTTCAATATATTTCACTAGCTTCTGCCCACAGCTTCGCCCGCGTGGTACCCGGATAAAAAGTAGCCTGTGTTATTCTGATGTATAAGCTATATTACTGTAAAGTTTCATCAAAATCCGTTTAGTAGTTTTTGCGTGATAGAGTAACAAATATCCTCACAAACTTTCATGTTTATAATATTAGTAGGATTATAGAAGGATAATAGGATGTGCGCTTAACACGTGCTCAAAAATTGGAATGCTAACTACTGTTTAAAACGCATACATGTGCCAATAAAAATTTTCGACGTATCTTTGACTCCCCCCTACTTGGAAGTTGGAATCCTCAGATCTGCGTAAGCGGGGCTGCTGCGTACTTAGTATGGATCTAAGGATCTCCATCATGAGGATTACAAAATTTTGATTTTTAATATTGTAAAATATTTTAAGCATTCGACGTGAAAGTATTCCTGTATTGCATGTAACGCTATCTCTGAAAATAAGAACCAGATATATATACCTGTAACATTGCTAATGGTTATTGAAACATAATGAAAAATGTTTATTAAAGTAAAACGGTCTCATTACGAAACGTGGTCTAAATCGGTGGTTTATCTCTCAAAGTTAGACCAGGCTTTTGAATCCTGATTTTTCAAGACAAATTGTTATAACAAAGCATACAAGGTTTAAAATTGAATGTTAAAATAAAATTGCTGACAGTCTATTTGACGTTTCAAAAAAAAATGTTTGATGATAAATAACTGCTAAAAGATAAACCAGGCGGTCACCTAGTTTATTTCTATCATAACTCAACCTCTTTTTGAGAACCTACTTTCTTTTGGTAGCCAATCAAAATGATGTGTTTCTTTTTTATTTTAGTTTAGAAGTGTTTTTTAAATCAAATGCTCATCCCCCGGTTTTTTTTTATCTTTAAACTCTAGACCTTAGTAACTTTGCAATAGTACTCTTTTTTCGATAAAGTATATTTAAACCTTGGTTTAGTGGATCTGACACGACTTGAGTTCAACTCGAGTTTAGACCACGTTTCGTAATGAGACTCAAAGGGTCTCATTACGAAACGTGGTCTAAACTCGAGTTGAACTCAAGTTCTGTCAGAGCCACTAAACCAAGGTTTAAATAGACATTATCGAAAAAGTAATATTATGGCAAAGGTCTACAACCGCGAATAAGGTCTACAACCGCGGGCTGTCAATATGATTTACAAACATTTCAAAACCACAAAAAAAATACACATTATTTTGATTGGCTACCAAAAGAAAGTAGGTTCTCAAAAAGAGGTTGAATTATGATAGAAATAAACTAGGTGACCGCCTGGTTTATCTTTTAGCAGTTATTTATCATCAAAACTTTTTTTGAAACGTCAAATAGACTGTCGGCAATTTTATTTTAACATTCAATTTTAAACTTTGTATGCTTTGTTATAACAATTTGTCTTGAAAAATCAGGATTCAAAAGTCTGGTCTAACTTTGAGAGATAAACCACTGATTTAAACCACGTTTCGTAATGAGACCCTTGGTGGTCATTACGAAAGGTGGTTTAAATCGGTGGTTTATCTTTTAGACCTTTGATTCCTGATTTTCAAGACAAATTGTTGTGCAAAGGAAACAAGGCTTAAAATTGAATGCTATAGTATAATAGCCGACAGTCTATGTGACATTTCAAAAAGAGGGTTGACTACAAATAACTGCTAAAAGATAAACCAGGCGGTCACCTAGTTTATTTCTATCATAACTCAACCTCTTTTTGAGGACCTACTTTTTTTGGTAGCCAATCAAAATTATGTTTTTATTTTTTATTTTGGGTTAGAAGTGTTTTTTAAATTAAACGGTCATCCCGCGGTTTTATTTTATTTTTAAATTGTCGACCGTAGTGGCTTTGCAATAATACTTTTTTTTTTCGATAAGGTATATTTAAACCATGGCTTAGTGGATCTGACAGAACTTGAGTTCAACTCGAGTTTAGACCACGTTTCGTAATGAGACCGAAAGTGTTTTGTCGAAAGCACCAAAATAAAACGTTAAACGTTTTACATACCTGGGCAATGCCCATAAGTCCAAACGAGAGAAAGGCATTTGAGCTATTTTGCCCAAAGTACTGAGTGGATCCGTAGAAGGCTCCACCTAGGATAAACCATATGAAACACGAGCACAAAGTCTTCACTCTCAAACTCGACAATCTAATCAAATTCACGAAGGTGGCCTTCGTTTCTTTTCTCTCTGTTGTTCCTTTCTTCGATATGTTTTCCACCGTTGTCAAAATGTTGTCCGTTGGGAGCTTGTTCCTGTAACAAATGGTTTTCGGTTATTTTTCCTTTGTGTAAAGTGTTTTTGTTATGTTAATAGCACTGGAGACATTGAATATTTTGCTATTCATTAGAATACGCAAACAAAAGTACTGGTGAAGGTTAAGCGAGGGGTGTAGTGGCTGGAAACACCGACTTTTGATCCGGAGGCCGTGGGCTCGAATCAATTATGCACTAAAAGATTTTAACACGCAAATAATGTATGGTTGTCTTCGAAAGTCTAGTGCTCCTAAATGGTGAAGGAAAAAATCGTGAGGAAACTGGCATGTTTTAGAAACAATATTTCGAAGACATGATAGGACCCTATACAGTGTGTCTCGTAAAGGTCTTCAACCACACTGGTTCTTTCACCAAAAATCCTTTTAAGGGGCTATCCTTTCTCAACTTGGTCAGATCATTGAGCTTACACAAGTTGATCGTGGTAACGTGGACAGTGCAGTCCCATAGAGCGATCTTACAGGCTGACTCCCAGGATCTAAGTTCACGATTCCTAGTCAATTCTTCTCCATCAAGAGTACGAGCGTACGAGCTCTGTGAGCTATCAAAGGTGAAACGTTCCGCTTACAGGCTACCAGTGACCATGAAAGAACTGGTAACCCGACAAGGAAGAAGATGATGGTTAATACGAGTTGAATAGCTCACCATTTGGTTGCTTTCGCCATTACAACACTCGCCTCCTCCAATCTGCCAACAGAGATTAGCCATTTTGGCGATTCTGGAACGTAGAACACATACGTCAAATACACCAAGGTCGGTGCTGCCGCACCGAGTCCTATGTCTCTCCAATTCCTGAAGTAAAACGCGACAACTGTCATGAAAAGGTGCCCTACAGTCACCGGTAGCATAAAGATGCAGCCTAGGAGCTCTCGTTTGCTCGGCCCAAAGATTTCCATCAGTAATACGAAGGAGGTGATCATGGTCCCGGTTGTAGCGGCTCCGAGGAAGAACCTGACGATGATGAAGACCCAGTAGTTGGAGCAAAAAGGCATCGTGAAGGCGGTGCATATTTCTAGGAGACCAGCAAGGAGAATTGTTGGGCGACGACCACATCTAGAAGTAATCAAAGAAATACATGAAAAAATTATTAAGTTTCTATAAACGCGAAAGTTTGTGATGATGGATGTTTGTTACTCTTTCACGCAAAAACTAATGAACGGATTTTGATGAAACTTTACAATATTGTAGCTTATACATCAGAATAACACATAGGTTAGTTTTTATCCGGGTACCAACCGGGCGAAGCCGTGGGCAGAAGCTAATGAGACTGTCATCCGAAGTGAAATCGCCCGATGATTCGGTTTAGGTGTACGTGTACCGTAAGGATTTTGCAAACAATTATTTAAGTGTAAATTATACATAATCTTGATTATTTTACGATAGCTTTTAATGAGAACCTGACTTTATTTTGTGTTTCATAGGAATTTATTTAAAATATGAAAAGCCTTTCAGTAAAAGAATTAAGATACCAAAATTGTGGGTTAGTACTTTTCTTACCTGTCAGAAATAAATCCAAAAATGATACTCCCTACCATAGCACCGAACATGCAAGCGGTCTGTGCCAAGTTAGCAAGCCAAGCTCTATCGCACACCAAATCCCACTGTGTGATGATACTGTCATCGAAATCACTGAAATACTCGTACTTAACACAGTCTCTGTAACACGTCATATTCACAATTTCTTCAGTGGAGTTGAATCTTTCCATGCATTTATATGCCGTCTTCGGAGCAATGCCGAAGTGTATACCAGGTAGAACCATTTTAATCGGGAATGCCAACATAAAGAATAGAAAAATTTGCCATCTTCCTCTTTCTCCTATAGCCTCAGTGTATTCATCATCTTTCCGTTCTGCTGGGTCTTCCGAAATTGTTTCTGCTATTTTAGGATGACTGCGTGATTTTTTTGAAGACATATTTAGAAAAACGAGTATACTCTTCACAGTTCCGTTTGTTTTTGATGCCATGGTTTATTATCCAGTACAAATTCGATTTATCGCTCTGAATTTTTTAAAAATTAACATAATTTTAGCGATCGTTTTACTTGTAGAGAACGACGGTTATTTTTATCTATAACTTCTTACATTGTAACAAATATTGTGCCTTTTGTCTTTTTTGTGTCTGCAGTTGCTTACTGCTTCGCTACACTTGAGTTGGAGTAAGTGCATCAACTGCGTCGTTCATTACATTTATTTTTCATGTATGTTTATTGCATTGTCTACCTCTATTATATTTTAATCAGCTGTTTATTACATTGTCTGTTCTGTGCATTGTTGTGAGTCAAATAGACTATATTCTGAACACATCTCAGGGTCTACTAGTATGGCCTGTTAATTATAACATTGTCTAAGGTCGTTTTTTATTTATAAATAATTTATTATCTTGAACAACTTCCTAAAAGATTATGCGCACCATAAATAAACAGTAACAATCATTTTTTCCTTTTGAATGATGACAGAAAAAAATCTATTATAATATAACCTTATTATGTTTAAAAGGCTTGTGGTTCGAAGTTGGACAATGGTATCTAATCTTTCTGGCTGTAGGTTTCTAACATCATCATTAACAGCTTGTAGGAGTTCAAGGCTGTACATTAGCCTCCCACAAAGGGTGCCGCAGCGAACGATCCTGGTCCACCTCCATCAACCATCTTCCCGCAACCTTTAAGATATCATCGGTTCATTTTGACATCTTTTGCTACACTTCGTCGTCTCGTTTGTAGTCGCCATTCGTTTGTGTGCCACTTCAACTTTCCAATTCTAAGAGCAATGCCGATTACTTAAGTTTTACAGATTCTGAATACGTTCTGAATTCTGATCAATAATATTTTTTTTTTTCACAGAGCATCCTGGGCGAGTTCAATCGCGAGCAAGACGCGTTCATTAAAGGCCAGGCAGGTGGTGCTGGTACTGCCGTGGCTCCCTGGGTCGGAGCCCCCAACGAAGCCGGACTGAAGGAGGAGTGTCTGTCTCTATCTACTGTGAGTGTTTTTCCATTATGTTACATAGATATAAATCCATTTATTCAAACCACCACAAAATACAAAGTAGATTAACTGTCAGGTTCACTTAAGAACTAAGATAAAAAGTAAGTATGGTTCGTGCGGTGGTAAATGGCCTTCATCTCAGTATGTGCTACTACATACATATGTACATGTTGCCATGCTACGTTCCGATCATAGATATTCCTTAAACGAACAACGTTATGCTTCTATGTCTATACAGAAAATCACGAATTTAATATCAAATTCGATAAGGTTTTATCCGTTAAAATCACAAGAATCTTAGGTTTGTCATGTTATACGAGTGATCTATGCCGAATGAACGCCCGTCATCTTATACAAGTAATCTGCTGAATTTCCAGGACCGAAGAAACTTCGTGCGCGCCCCGCCGGCCGGCGTTGAGTTTGACTTCGACTACGATAAGATGTACAACGTGGCGCTCGCCATCATGGAAGAGGACCCTAACCTCGAGAAGATGCGCTTTGAGCTCGTGCCAAAAATGTAAGTTCTCATCTAACATCTTCGGAGCGTGGTATTCTTGTAGTGTAATTTTCAGCAAAACCTCAGCTTGCCAAAATCAGAACATTGAAGTTGAAAAGTCAACAAGGCCTCGAGAAAAGTTGAGGGTGAAAAATTACAGTTGAAGGAAACATTAACTGGATGACTATGTGTAAAATTGCAAAATTTTAAGAAAGAACCATTAGAATTATGAAAAGGAACAATCTGAAGGGTTCTTTCATGCGGCCTTAAGCCACGTTCATCAACTTCTAAGATGTCATCGGACCATATGGTCTTCCTGCGTCGTCGACTTCATATTTGTATTCAGGAACCTTAATTCCCAGGGGCTTAAACGTAAGGTACATTTAAATGTACGTAAAAGGTTACTTTAACACATTTCACCATTAAAATTTTTCGTAAACTTCGTAAATATTCAGTTAGTTTTCTCAAGTACTATCGCAGTACATAGCTCCTATTTCAAGTATCCAAAATTCTGGAAAAGCGACTGGTTTATAACTTTTCTTTTCTGCAATTAAGTTAATTGTGACGTCATGAATCGTAGTGTCAGTTTTTTTAAGCACACCTTCGCTCTCGTTTCCAGCATCACCGAGGAGCAGTTCTGGCGGAACTACTTCTACCGCATGTCGCTGATCGTGCAGGCCAACGAGGCTGACCACGCGCCGCAGCGCCAGGCCAGCGCTGACGACTCGCAAGGTACGACCTGGCATGTTAGAGTATCACCTTCATCATCAACCAGTGGTCATTGCTCGACTGAGATAAGACGCTCTATTTCTACTTTGATAGCTTCAATTTTAATTCTGCAGTCAGTGTATTTCTAAAGTTACTGTATTTCTTAGATACCTTCAGTTTTTTCGTGTCATACATTTTTATTTGAGGCATTTTTTTGAGGTTCTAGTTTGACTAAAACCCTACAGTGACACCGTAGTCTTAAAGGTTCGTTAACTTGCTTTGAATTAAATTATATCAGTATTTCATGATTTCCACAATAAAGAGTTTGATTGATAATAAAAATACATAAAGCGATGTCTATGTTACTTTAATTAAATAAAAATGTAAGTAACATACAGCAGGATCAGTCGACAATTGATCGAAATTGTTCATCTCATATCAAAAGCAAGCTTGATCAATGATTATATATTTGTGCGGTGCAGCGATGCCAAAAATTTACATCACCTCAATGTTTAATAACCTACATATTATCAGTTCTCTATCTCAGTTCTCCATGTTCTCAGTTCTCTATCTTCATTTGCATTGTTTTCGTTCACATCTGTTTTTGTTTTATTTAGTTTTATTTTTGTTTTATGTAGATGATACTGCAAGTGATCTTAAAGTAAATGAGAAATCATCGCAAGAATCAATAGATGATGCCAAGAAGCGAATCAAATCATTGAGAGTCGATAAAGACAATGATGATGGTAAGACTTGACTACTTAATTATTGAAAATGATCTAAAATATGATTAAATACAAGACATTATTCAAAATAATATAATATAATTGCTGTGATAATAATACTCTATCTTTTCTTATTTTATGTTTTCATCGTGCTGAATACATAGCCAAATTATTAATTCAGTTTTATTTCGGTTCCTATTATTTATCTTTGCGTTTATTTGATATGCTACAAAATTTAATTCACGTTACACAAATATGTTTCGACACGAAATAGATAAACATTTGATATACGTTCAGCATTACCAACTTTGGGGAATATTTGTCAAATTATTTTCTTGCATGTTTTTATATGTCTTGTGAATTGTTTTATCACTAACATTGCTCTATCATATACCAATTTAAACCTTGACATTACTAAAACTCAAAATAATTTTAAGCAAGAATCGTCAAATAATAATATTACGCATCAATATCATTTATAATATTTCTTAATGTAATTTTTTCAAGTTGTTTGCTAAATGCCTTATGTTTCCTCCCCGGAATGCAGCTTAAATAAGACGCACGGACATCCAAAGGGCATCCGCTATCACATAACACCAGCGTTATACGGTTCTATAATATTTATTAACTTCATAATTATACAGGCACATATATCCATACACTTAGGTTTTTAAGTGCCATGCGTTCTGTAGTACCTTCCGGGCCTGCTCTTCTTATATATCTTTAAAAAAAGGCTATAATCTTCCATTACCTATTAAGAGATAAAGTATAGAGCCGAATATACCCTAATCAGAACTTGCGTATAGCGGTTTATATTATAACGCTATAAGATGTCTACCCCGCGGGAAAGTTACTTCTATTTCAATCTTGATAAAATAATGCCATCACAGCAATGAATATATGTATAGGGTACGCACATATAGCGTTAGCTGATAATTATAATGTAATTGGAAATTCAGTAAACTTTCAATAAATTGACAGATCATATTTTGAGCTTGTCTAGAAACGGCTTCAACGTTTTTCACTGGACCAGTGAAGAACGTTGAAGCCGTTCTATCATCAAAATGCCCCTAAAACTTAGAAAATTACATTCTTCAAGAGTCTTGTCTATACGGATGATATAGTCATACTTTATCACCCCAACAAGGGCCATGGTAATATTATGTCAAGTCATATTTTCACTGTTAATCTCTCACTTATCCTGTTCAGTTTTGAGCATTGAATATGTATAGAATTTATCGCTGTTTGCTATCTATTGTTTATGTATAACTTAAAAAGTTTATGATCTATATCACTGTGTCATATCTTCATCCTTGTTGTTATTTCGTGTGTCGTATATATATTAAATTGATGTTATAATATGACAATATAGCTTCTTCTATCCCGTTTCTTGTGAACTATAATATAAATTGTATATATCGACGTTTCATTGATCCGATCTATTCGTTGCACCACTGATAGCCGGTTGGTCTGTATTTCAATAGCCCAATTGGTTATAATTTAATTTTTGTGCAGTCTACAGTATATTTTGATCACTTTCTGACTTAGCTATTGACGTAGAGACCACTGTAGTTGAATTGTATACATTATCGTATTAACTTTCTCCATGGAACCTATTTTAATGTCTACTGAATGTTATATATGTCTAAGTATTTGATAAGGTTATAGCAGTAACTAAACACAGTTCATTATGGTTCGGCTCAGTAGTTTTATCCGTATTTATTGTCCCAGTTTTGACATTGCTACTTTAACAACTCTTTTTTTTTGCTTTTGAATGTTTCGCTTCTTTCTATGCCTATTTATTATAATATAATATGTTATTTCTCAAAGTTGGTCATCACATTCTTTTGACTTTGCTGTCGTATAATTTAAAGAGTGTAGCAATGTTGAAACTTATTTGTATATAATTATGTGTTGTCAGATATGTATTACCATCATCATCTCAGTAGATTTTCACCCAATGACTCGCAATTGGATGAAAATCTATTGAGGCTTATAAAAGTTTCCGTATAAGGGATACTGAAACATAATAATAATTAAATTCGAAACTTACCTGAAAGAAATTTGTAGTTATTTTCGATCACGGTTGACGAGTACTTTTGACAACCATGACATATCACTGCGGTGACAGTCAATTATCCATATAGAATAACTGTCAATTTTTTTACTTTTTACAAGTCATATAGCTGACAACACTCTGACTATAAGACATTTTCTAAAGAAAGTCTAAAGTTAAATATTATTTTAAATTAAACTCTTCAAACATTTTATTGGCAGTGACGGGCGGGGCTAATTTAAAATGATGTCAGATTTTAAGGTCAAGTTTAGAGAATGTTTTGAAGTTATTTTACTCACTGACTCTTCCCATTTTTCTTTTAAAATTACTTACACAATTAGATTTAGGTCATAATCTGTGGAATAATAATTAATAATCAAGTTATTGAAGTTGTGTAGAGTTCTAGATTGTAAACTCATGTATTTATAGTTATTTGAGAATGTTTGAAGGGTGTGATAGTAACCGGCCTAGAATGCTGTCGCCATACATCCGGTTCTATTGCAAAGACAACACCTGACGAGGTTTTTAGAAGGATATAATGTTATAATGTTACTCGGTGTCCATTATTAACCAATGTTTACTCTATAGATCTTCCCCTTACTTACGAAAATCTGTCTTATGTAGGCACTACATTATCATGCCTACAAGCAAGTCACCAGCATAGACGGGAACATTTTGATGAAAGCTTACATTTGAATGATATCTTTAAGTAAGGGGGCTTAAGTTTAGTGGGAATTTAAATAATTTGGCTATTGTGTGACCAGCTGTTGTATTTGAATTTCTAGCATTTCAATAGTAGTTTTGTTAGCGACAGTATTTAATTTAAATGACAATGTATTACAACGTATAGTTACAACATTATAAATTGGCATTTATAGTTAGTTATATGAATTGAAATAATTATATTATTATTCTAAAATAATATTGGTGTTGTTATTTAAAAACATATTGAGTAACTCATGTTGATTACTTATAGTTTACGCCTTATATCCGATCAAAATGAAACCTGTAACCGATTGGGGACGATTACCGTATCTCAGTAGTCATAGCAATTAATAAGGTAAAACATAAAATAAGAAAAGGAAATAGAATCAGATCTTATAATACATAAAATTATAATAATAATGAAATATCAGAGAATAACGAATAAAAAGTGCGAATTGATATTTCAGAGCAATGGGAAAAGGAACTAGATGCGGAACTCAAGGAATACGAGGTGGTGGCAGAAAAGACCGGTGATGATAAACACTGGGAGAAGGAGTGCGAAGATCTGCTCGGTGATGACGTCGACCTTAAGTAGATGAAAATGAATGACGCTGTTATGACGATGATGATAATATAAAAGTGATTCTGATCAGTGAAGGTAAGAGAGTTAAGAGTAAGAATCCGTTAGTTCACAATCTAGCGGGACTTTAATTGTTTTCATACTAAGACCTAATCTCGCTAGTTTTTGAGCATGGACTTATGGGATTGAAGTCAATAATGTTTAAATTAAAGTGTTGTTCAAGTGATGTGTGTATGGTACTTAGAGCATTAGAAATAATATGATTATTACTCCTACTTAGATTTAAATATGTAAAAAATATTGTATCCGATTAATAATTATTATCAAAAATATGTGCTAGAGGAAGTCATTTGAAAAATTTGTTGCTTAAATGCAAAGAATAAACACGATATTTTTGAATTAATAGAAATATCAAATATGAATAGAATTACTTAAGTGAGTTCGGCTCAAAAAATCTTCCGTTAAGCGTTTTGAAATATTGAAAATGATGTATGAAAAATGCATTTTTAATACTATGTAGCTTTGTATAAAAATATAAAATTAAAATCCCAGGTTAAGCTTCTATTTCGCTAGGTGCTAGTGCTTGGCAAGGATGAGGATTTTGCAATTTTATTATTTTTAATAATTTTAGTTAAGTATTTTGTATTATTTGTAAATAAGTTTGTTTTGTTGAAACTGTATAGGTATGTTACATGTTAAATTGATGATTGGTGTTTATGGCATCTCTAGATTATCTAGATATCACATATTACACACATATTAAAATGCTTTTCATAGATTAAGACATTTTAATATGTGTGTAATAATTTAATAAAAACTTCTTAAAACACTCACCTACCACTTGTATGAAAATGTAAATTTTTCAAACTTTCGCTATCAGAAATCATAATTAAAGTTATTTACGGGCTATTGCGAAACAGCTGAAACCTCGAGTAATTGATAAAAAAGGTTAACGCGATAAAAACCCGTGCACAACGTACGATAACATTATCATCATCAATGGCAGCTCCAAGTAACTCACAGCTGGGCATAAGCCTCCACCCTCAAACGCCTCTTCTGTCCATTCCGGGCCTTTCTTATCCAAGGCTCTTAGACAAATACCTCACTCTTAGTTTTCCTTTCACGCTAACGCAAATTTGTATAGGATAAACTTGACAGAAGTCACCATGACATTTCCTACGATGCCAACAAGAAGTAGTATATGTCTAGACACCCAGTTCTTACCCTGAACGGCAACGATGTCGTTCATTCTGGCTGGTGGTCTGCCTAGGCCCCTTGTGTAGCCCCACGGCCGCCATTATGTCATTATACAAAATCATTTTTTGATTGTCACGTTCTGTGAATCTGTCAATCTGCGACAGCTACAATGGAGATTATCAGATTGTGACAGTCTTGGTACTCAGCTCACTTTATGCTTTAGCTTCCTTAATCATTTATAAAAATATTACTCATACTATGATAATGATAAATCACCAGTACTTTTTGCTATTAATAACCTGTTAAATAGCGGGCAAGACAAAGTAAAACATATAAATATTAAACTTTCAAGGTCAGCGTCTGGTTTTTGTTACGTGGCAACATCGAAGTGACTTAGGTTTGCATGAGTATGCTACTGGCCTAAGTTCATTTATGAAATATCTAAAAAAACGTAGCAATTAAATAATCGTTCTTTGGTATCATTTTAGGATATTAATACGACTATAACACGTACTTTTTTTATTCTCCTGCTGACATTTAAGTTCTTATACGGAAGGACCTCTAAACGGTCAACTTAACGCCAGCAGGAGAAAAATAAAGTACGTGGTACAGTCTCAATAATATCCTAAAATAACAGTTAAATATGATATTCCCAGTATCAGTGTTGGGCAACCCAAGAGACGATGATAGAAGTGTGCAAGCGGCTAAGATAATTATTATAAGTTTAACGGGTCTTTATCGTGTTTACCTTTTTATTATTTTTCCGACGTTTCAACTGTATTGCAACAGTCGTGGTCACGGAATGACTGGAGTATACGGAGCTACCGTCGAGAAATAAAGGCAGTAGCCGCAACTACCCTCATTTCATCTTCGGAATCAGAAAAGTCAATGTTCACATTACGGCACACTACACTAACCGTATCACCGCACTGCACAATTATACACGAATATCTGTTTATCACGGGATTCCAGGACGCAGAGAGTCTATAGCCATCTTCACGATTAAAATTTGGGGTACTTCTTTATTTCAATCGCTTCACGAACCATTCTCTTATAATATTGGCGTTCACTGGATAGCACCTTAGGGTCATGAAGCTCGATCCAGTGGTTTGGTCCTGAGTCCACAAGGTGCTCCGCTATGGCCGACCTGTTTATCTGGCGATTTTTGACAGCTGCAATATGCTCTTTGACCCTTTCAGCAATTGTCCGCTTCATTTGCCCAATGTAAGCACGGCCACAGCTACAGTCTATTTTATAAACACCTGGCATTTGCAGAGGTACCACGTCCTTTGGTTATCGAAGCTGCTTAGCCACTTTTGAGTGCGGAATGAAAACTGACTTGATTGAAAACCTCTTCAAGATGTTACCAATCTTATCCATCACCCCCTTCAAATACGGCAAGAACGTGGGCTGTCTACTAACATCAGGTTGTTTTCCTCTGCACGTGCGTTCGTTAAACTTATAATTATGTTATCTAATTGCGAAATTTTGAAAAATACTAGCGGCTAAAATGTTTAGATTGATGTGTGGAGTTACGAATGGCAAGATAAAGAATGAGTTGAAGTATTACCATTTACTCCGAACCATCAGACAAACTGGGCTTGGTTATTCCTTTGATGATTCATGCTTACAAATTACAATCGTTTTTTAGCTGAGTTGGAACGAGTTCCGTCTAGCCTAGTAAGCCAAGTAGTGGTGACAGCGTGTTTCTTCTTTGTTTCTAGTATTTTACATTGTGATTGAATATATTTTAGTTTGAGAGTATCCCACTTCTGATGACAGAGTGTCTATCAGGAGGGCCTCTCGTTCATAGTGTGGTATCAGGAAGGAAGGTGTGGCGGAAAAGTTGAGGAGGTGCGTGGAGAGTGCATTTCATTAGGAGGAAAGACAGTCATATTACCAGAATAGTGTTGAATTTATGTATGAGAATGAATATAGGAGTAGCTGTAGGCCAAAGTAAAGATGGATGACACGGGTAATAGAGAATTGAATGAATGAATGAATTACACAAAAAAATAAACAAAATCCACCTCCGGAGTTGGCGACGCTGACTGTACCCACAGGAAGTCCATTATTATAATTAACCATTGTCATATTTTTTGTAATATTATACTCTAGCTCTGGCTTAACAATTTACTGTAAATAAATTATAATGATAATTACTTTTATGCTTAAAAATCTAATTGTTTGATATTGCTAAGCTTCTAGATTGTTTAATGTTATAAAACATTCCGATACATTAAATAAACGTGTGTTTTTTATATGTTGTTTTATCTTAACTTTATCCTCTTTCCTATGATACTGTTTCACAAAAAAATCCTGATTAATCGATGAACTTCCGAACATTCAAACGTAGATTTACTGAAACCGTTGCTAGATTTTTCAAACAATAGTTGGTAGGTTTAAGGATTCTTAATTTTCATTTCAGAATCATCATTTAATTACACTTTAATGTCGTAATCCAACGTAACATTGAACTTAGTCTAAGAGTTATAAAGAACTTAGGTCAAAACACTAAAATTATTCAATTTCCGGACCCTGTGGAATTTTCGGTCAGATAAGGACCTAAAATGTACATGTCCTTTGTACATGTCCTATATGTAAGTCTTTTGTCTGTATTATCTGTGTGTACAATAAAGAATAAGAATAAGAATAAAATTGGTGTATGGTATTCTCAGTACTGAAAATACCGGTAGGTTTTCAAACACTAAGTAGGTAAGTATTTCAGTGGCGTCGCTTGAGACTGCTTGCTTCAAGTCAAAGATTTTGGACACCGCTGCGTCTGCAAGGTTTTTACGTGTACCTATCATAGTTGTTACTCATATAAATCAAAGTCAAAGTCAATAGGTTTTTATTCATTGATATCACAAGGATCATATAGAAACGTCAACTTAAAAACTACGTGAATTTAAAATTTGAATGTGAATTTACGCCGATTCCTCGCGCGCGACCAATCCTAGAAGAATCAGCCAACAAACTCTGCTTGGTTAATTTTTTGATGATCCTTCATTCAGCTTTAGTGTGGTGCCAATCGAACTAGGTAAACTTATTTATAGAAAAAGAGTGCTTCTCAAAGAATTAAATAAAGTCTAAAAAGTATCAACCAAAGTTATTAAGACAACAAACGATTCGCTTTATAATATAATGCTTAACCTATTCTTAAAAAAATATGTTACCACAGATACGCAATTTGATTATTAAGTTAACGAGGGAGCGGAGCGACGACATCGGACCATGCAGTTTTATCCTCAATATACCTCTAGGCATTTATGGTGTAGTACGCCTTCTTTATTAGATTGTTTTTTATATAATATTTAAATCTTCGAATGGGCAGCTTGGTTACATTTACCGGAAGCTTATTATAGAAGCGTACAGAGTTTCCCATAAAATACCCATTCGACTTCTGACTTTGTTTCCCCGTCTTTGTGTCTTTGATCACGAGTCTCATCCCTTCGATAGTTTTGATTCGCAATATCTACCAACGCAGTATGCTAGCGTGATCATTTATTAAGATTAATTGTTAACCACAATCTGACCTAGTGGAAAATGGCGATGTGGTCAAGGAATTTAGCACGCTTGTCTAGAAGATAAGTACCTATTTACCATAGAAATTGACATCTTATTTTCTGGTGGTTCTTAATTGTATAACATTGGCCCAAGTTTTAAAGTACACATACGTGTTTGATTAATAAACATCTTCACGCAATAAGTGTTGAAAGTAAATATTAGACTTCCAATAATATTGTTTGGTTAACAAATATGGTCAAAAATGACACGCGTGTTTACCAAAAAGAGTGTAGTCTCTGTTCACGAAATCATACTAGGTACTCGAACATTTAAAAACTATCACACCAAATTAATGTCATAATTTGTAAGGAAACAATAATGCGTGAAGATAATTTAACTTTAAAATTGCTTTAGCCAGTCACTAGAAGTATATTTTTCCTTGTTTTTTTATACGAAAAATCTACAAATAATAAATTTTAAAATGAGCAAATGACGCAGGCTCTAAGTTGTTTGATCCATGACTCTGTAAAGATCATGTAAAGCAGTCAGTTTTTACTATCACGCCTATCCGACATAGATATTGAACCACGCGACGCGCAAGAAACATGCAAGGCTGTTCGTCGATGAAGTATTAGATTATTCATATTGTAAAAACGGGTATTTTCACGTACTGCACTATCGGTGAAGGCACCGACTAAGTTTCGACTTATTCCGAGAGTCTTCATCAGGGTGAGTGGTTGCGACTTTCTCCTTCCGCGTCGCGCCGTGCACAAAAAAGTATTAGATTATTTTGTTGAAACCAATTCAGTTTACAATACGAGACCTAATAAAATATATAGGTAGGTAAGTAATATTTGATTTATTCTTCTAGACTTCATCATCGTCAGCCTGCAGAAGTCCACTGCTGGACTTATACAAAACCACGCTCAAAGTGATTCACTGCTCGGCGATACCTACTTCTTTTTTTTTTTTAGCTACCTATTGAATAACTAACGTAACATAGATAACTACGAGTATGTTTATCAAAATAAAATGAAGTCTGTGAGTCTGCGGAGAGACTTTGCCTCTCTACGCGTGTTCTACCACTTGTATAGTCAGTGATCTGAGGAATTGTTTGATATCATGCCAACAGCTAGGTACTTTTTATAGCAACACCGCTCGCTATCTCGGTGGAGGATCCATCATCACACCCTACAGCCTGGGTGGTCGCGTACTGTGCGCTTTCAGAGGAAATTACTCCCACGAACACTCAGGTTATAGAATGGTCTCCCTGCGCAAGTTTTCCCAGTGACTACCTACAGTAAGTATGAGGTTCTTTTGCGTATTATGGCATGAAAACCATCCAACGAACAGCACTTGGTTTTTAATAATTCTCGTTTAGCTTTAAGTTTAGCCGCCTGAGACGCAGAAGGTTGCGGCTTCGATTCTCGCTGCGAGACAAATGTTAGTATGATCTGAAAATATTTGTCTCGGGTCTGGTTATTTTTTATGTATAATATTATGTGTATATATTTATAAAATAAAAGTATATAAGTAGTATATCAGTCATGTAGTTCCCATAATACAAGTACTGCTTAGTTTGTGGCTAAATTAAGTTGTGTGAAAAATATCCAACATTATTTATTTATTTATCTTGCCTCTGTAGGTAGGTATAGTTATGAATTGCAACGTTGTTTCC
The DNA here is from genome assembly GCA_958496245.1 of Perizoma flavofasciatum. Taxonomy (NCBI): domain Eukaryota; kingdom Metazoa; phylum Arthropoda; class Insecta; order Lepidoptera; family Geometridae; genus Perizoma; species Perizoma flavofasciatum. Next base: position 773,982 of record OY292439.1, on the reverse strand, counting down.
GTACTATGTTATCTGTGGCGCCAGTTAGACTCAGAGGCTACGCTGCGACCGACTGCGACACTTCATTCATCTAAACACCTCCGATGGTATTTGTACCTAAATAGTACCCGATACTTTAAAAAAATATTAAAAAATACCTACCTACCTGAAAATAATAAAATTAAAATCCCAAAAAATGATTTTATCAAACGGAATCAAAGGACTGGACTGGAAGAAGAAAGTTGAGGTGCGCAATAAAAATATATTTGTCGAATCTTATAACAATATAATCGGTTTTAAATGTGCAGTGGATTCTAGTAGATTGGTTTTGGTCATCGTTCTAATTAGCACAGGTAAGTGATTATGCTATTAATTTTCTATTTAGTATTATTTGCCCCTATTGGTAGGTATGGTAGGTATGACTTCGTAGGCGCAAGTCGATACATAAATAAATGAATAAATAATGCCCCAAAGTAAGCAAAGCTTGTGTTATGAGAACTACATGATAAATAAACTAATGTGCCTAGGTACATAACACCATATACAGCACAAAAAAAAACCTAATGAAACGCAGGAAGTTAAGATTAGTAATTTACTCATTACATTACATCCAACATACGCATACATAGTCCTGACTAAACTAGGATACTCTGTATCATGAGTATCAGGAATAATAAGCCCCGTGGTACCATAACATCCAGGGTCGGAACAAATATCTGCAGAACATACCTACAAATACAAAATATTTAATTACCATTATGTAAAAAAACATGCAAACATTTGCTCTGCTGCAGGAATCGAACCCCTTGCGTCTTAGCCGGCTTCTCGCCCGCCGCGCCAACGAGGTGGTAGATCTTAACGTATTTGCCAAAAAAAAAAACTAATTTAATATACTTAACAAAAGTAGTTAATGGCCTCGATTCTGTAGTTAGGTACACTAAACTAAATTTAAACTGTCGCTCTTTTCTACTGATAGTGTAGTCAGCATGTTTTGATATTACGACTAAATTTGTATGGAAAACTTAAATCTGACTAATTTGACAGCACTAAAATTCTAGCTATCTCTTTCTTGCTTGCACTATCAGTAAAAGAGAGCGACAGTTTAAATTTAGTTTAGTTTGTGTACTACAGAATCAAGGCCATTATCATTAATATCACCTAAAATCCGCTAAGGTTTGTACAGATGATGCTATTTGTGAGTCCACTGTTGCTTAGTTAACAATAGTAGGTAGTGAATGTAACATAGGTAGCCTATCTACATAAATTTGGAAAAGTAGGTAAGTGTAAATACATACATAGGTACATGGCTGAATTATTATTTGGTGTGCAATAAAGTATTGTCTATCTAGGTATCTATCTACATACGTAACCTCACGCCTGTTTCCCTGACTGACCGCGGATTTCAACTTGCTACGATCGTGAATCCTTTGCTTAATTTACCCTCATTCATCACACCATTCTTCAAGCATGCTCGTAGGCAGGCACTCTTGATCTGACCTTTCTCCAGAACGTCTCCGATTTCCCCCCTTCCAATTTTTATCACAACATTAGCCAATACCGTATAATAACAACAATAGAACCCCAATTACATAACGACATAGTAACATCACAATGGCACAAAGAACGATCACGGTCGAATTTACATCATTTTCAGTATAATTCAAATTGCCGTACCGTTACCGACATCATATTGCAATAATTTTATCATACTAAGAGGTTCCGTGAGGTGTTTTTTTATAAATTAACGATTGTTGACTCGAACATAAGTAGGTATAGGTACCTATTTTAGTAGAATAAATAAACACCCAATTATTAAGTGACCTACGACACTTGGATTCCCTTTATTGTGGGTGAAAGAAACTACGTGTATCTACCATGGAGCAAACATATTGCAGACATGGCTAACATTCGTTCCGTTGCGGGAATCGTACCCGCACCTCTTGCGCCTCTCAAGAGTACCATTTTAGAGGTAGAAGTAAACATTTTAAAGTATTTATTTTAAAATGTTTACCTATATGGCGTTTTACTATACATTAGTCATTAATTATAAATTTAATTGTAGTTAGCGAATTAATTATTTCCTATTGCTTTTCTGTAAAAAATCTACACTGCTAAAACAACAAAATAAACGAGTTATATATATCTATAAAATTCTATAATATTTAAATGTTCAATCAGGTTATATCGCTTAGAAGACTAAGTGATATCTTCTAGATAACCTTTGAATGGAGTGGATTCCATAAAAAAAGATGGAAAGAGCTGGTCCAGCAACGGGTAGCCAAGTTAAAAGTACCTATCCTACTAATATAATAAATGCGAAAGTCTGTGTCTGTGAATGTTTGTTACCACGTATCTCCGTAACTACTAAACCGGTTTTGATGAAATTTGGAATGTAGAGGTAGATAGTTTAGGTTCTGGAATAATACATAGGATAGTCTTATTTTCGAAAATCAACCCCTAAGGGAGTTAAACAGGGTGGTAAAGTTTCTTGGTTTTATTCACTCAAAACTCGGTACACATAAACTTTAAAATAAATAATGAAACTCGTATTTTTTATTTTCTCAAAACTACCTTTTGGGGGTGTGCAATTGAGTTCTAAACTTTGTTTAAATTGTAATCCTTGGTTCGATTCATTCAAAAGTTGGTGAACATAGTTTGAAGCCTGGAGACGGTCATATGCTACTTTTATTTACATACCACGCGGGCGAAGCCGCGGGCAACAACTAGTTACGAATAAATTTTCGTCATTAGGTAGGTACTGGCGGCAACGACCGTGACATGTGCGCATAAATTACTGTCATGTCAATAATACTTTGAAACTGACTCCATAGGGCAGGAGGAAAATATCAAGACCTTGGCTCAGAATTAAATGTAATAACAGATCTACGTTAATTAATTAATAAACTCGGACTAGTTTTTGTGTTATTGTTATATTTTGGGTATTTATTGTAAATAAAGTATGTAAGACAACCTCTGTGGCGCAGTGGCGGAAGGTTGCGGGTTCGATTCCCGCTGCGAGACAAATTTTTGTATGATCTGCATTCATTTGTCTCGGGTCTGGGTGTTTACTATGTATAATATGAATGTGTTTACAAAAAAAATGTATATAAGTAGTATATCAGTCATGTAGTTTCCATAACACAAGCGCTGCTTACTTTGGGGCTAGATGATGCTGAGTAAAAATGTCCAGCATTATTATTATTATATAACTTGAGATATACTGATAACTTGAGTTAGTGTACTACAGAATCGAAGCCTATAACCTCGATACTGTAGTAGACTAACTAATCTTAATTTAAACTATCGCTCTGTTTTATTGATAGTGTACGCAAGAAAGAGATGGCAAGAATTTTACTAGTCAGCTAAAAATCACGACTAAATCTGTATGGAAAACTTAAATCTGACTAATTTGACAGCACTAAAATTGTAGCTATCTCTTTCTTGCTTGCACTATCAGTAAAAGAGAGCGACAGTTTAAATTTATTTTTTTAAACTTAAAATTATCTTGGTTTGGTATCATTTTAGAATATTATTACGACTATACCACGTACTTTACTATTCTCCTGCTGACGTTTCGTTGACTTTTTAGACTTTAGAGGAAGAACCTCTAAACCGTCAACGAAACGTCAGCAGGAGAATAGTAAAGTACGTGGTATAGTCGTAATAATATTCTAAAATGATAACAAACCACAATAATTTTACGTTTAAATTTAGTTTAGTTAGTGTACTACAGAATCGAGGCCATAGTCACATCCGTGGGCGCCAAGACAGGCTGTGTTTAGATGGGTTCCCAACGAGTCCTTTGAGTCATCATCATCACGAGTAGAAGAGCTCGTCAGGAGAAGTGCTACCTCCATACCTACTTCAGCCGCCAAGCAGTAAAGCTCGCCATGTTCCAATTTGAAGGGTATAGGGTAGAAATTACAGGTACATGAGGCTTTCACCCGTTATGTTATGTCTCGGTGACGCGAGTGATACATCCGGTGTTGCAAGAATCCATAGGTTACGGTAACCGCTTACCAACAGGTGGGCTGTATGATTGATTGTCACTGTGTATAAAAAAGCAATAGTGTCACACTGTTTGGAGTACGTACAAGACCTTTCCCTTCCAACTATATAATTGATGCTCGGCTTGTATACTTGTTTTGTTGATCTTCTTTCATCCATCCTTTCTCTATGCCCAAGCCAAATATATTATAATGGCCCAAACCATCTCAACATACCTTTCTCAACTCTATTTATTTATTTATTTATCTTCATTCACACCACACTAGGTATTTATATTTTTGACATCTTTTTCAATTGATACATACATATATTCACGCCTGTTTCCCGGAGGGGTAGGCAGAGACCAAGGATTTCCACTTGCTACGATCCTGGCACACCTCATTCGCTTCAATTGATATTATTACTTTTTCTTTTCTTTTTTCATATTGTAATTTCATGAATTATTTCACTAATATTATTATTTATTATATTTTAATATGGCTATATTTAATTAATGTTATTGGTGCAACCTTTTTAATTAAAGTAAATAAATAAATACAAATACCGTTTTCTTAACACGCTGTTCCTCACTCTATCTCTCAAAGTTACACAGTTTCTCAGAGCTCTCATCCCTACTGCATTTATTTTTGATGTTTCTTCTCTCATACCCAACTGCAAAACAAGTAAAATATAGGTACTATGTGTTTCAGTTTTGATACCATGCCAGTGTCAGAGAGAACCGAGTTTACCCATAAACTCAGATAGCTTCAATCAATTCCTACGCTTCACAATGCCTGGTAAGTACCTACCTACCTATTTAACCATCTTTTTGATTTAGGTTAATTTAAAAGTGAAAACGATGATGGTAAAAAACCGGAGAAGTGTGAGTCTGACTCGCGCACCGAGGCTTCCGTACAAGCTTGTATGTTCATCAAAATAATTAACATTAATCGAGTTCATAAATGAAAGCTCCAAACATTGCTCTAACGAAAAGGTAAGTTGGATTGAAAAACTAACTTAACTATGTCGTTTTTTTGGAAAAAACTACAAATTAACGTTTTTCGGACTTTTCCTTTACTTGTGCCTTGCTTCATGCCAAATTTCATGATTCTAGGTCAACGGGCAGTACCCTAAATCAAACTCCTGGGTAGTATAGGTTTTGATAACATAAAACCTATACTACTACCTATCATAAGTCAAAACCTATACTACCCAGTAGTATAGGTGTTGATTTATTTGTGAGTATTAAAATATTTCGCATAAAAGGCCGTATTTTTTTTATTGCGTTGACTTAGAAGCTTGAGTTTTTGAGAGCTCCAAGGGACCGTAGACCTACGTATTTGATATTGATTTCAACTTGATACCTCCACGAGTTCCTGAGAAAAAGGGCGTTGACAGACAGACAGACGAAGTGATCCTATAAGGGTTCCGTTTTTTCCTTTTGAGGCACGAAACCCTCAAAAATAATTAACACCCAACAGAACCCCCGTATATCTTGAACATTAAATTTAAATGTGTCCCAAAATTATGATGAATTTAAGCCGTTTCGGAGATAAAATGGTAAACAAACCTACAAATAAACTAGCTCTTATTAGCTAACGAATTTTTATTGAAAGTTTAAATGATGAATCTTGAACGTTCTTCGCTCTAGAATTAGATGCTCAAAATAGCACAGTTTTTAGACACAAGTGCTGTGTCAAGGTTATACCAGAATCGGCAAGACCATAAATATTAGTATTACAAGTATATATTATCATTACATACTCGTAATACTAGTCTGCAACGTTTTTAATATTGTTTTGACCCTGTTAACCTTGTACCTTGTACTTGTTAGTAGCAAAAACGTTGGTCTGCCATTTCGATTTATCAAATATCTTGATTTTTTTAAATTATAAAGTTAGTTACGGATTTTAATCACGTTTACGTTATATGCACCTTAAAAAAAGGAGGTTTTCAATTATTTTGTTTCTTTTTGTGTATGTTATGCGATATCTTCGCTAGCTGTTTAAATGATTATTTTTTAATGGGTGAGGATAGTCCCATACGGGACCTATAAGGGACTTCGAGGATAGTCCCATGTTATTTTTTGAAAAATCCCACCCTTAAGTGTGGAAAAATGGGGTAATAAAATAATATTAAATTTATCAACTTCCTGGTATTTGATGATGGTATTGGATGCCGAAGATTAACGAGGACCCAACGGATTTTGCAACACCGTTGGGTTTAGTATTAATCTAATTTTCGCGATTAGATAACATAATTAGAAGAGAGAACGGCTGTTGCAAAAGCTTAAAAAAAACACGGTAAACTCGATAAAGACCATGTAAATAATAAAATAAAGAAGCATTTATTTACTTAAATTTTAATAAATATACCTATCCTAAGTACAATATAATAATAAGTAGGTGATTAAAATAGTAAATAGGTATGTCTGTATATACGTAAAAAGTTCGAGGACTCAGCCACTTATAAAACTTACCTATAATTATGTTTTTTTCCTATAATTATGTTGAGTTTGTTTGTCCTGGCAGGGATATAATATAAGTATTCTGTAAATATCTACAATATTAAATTAATTTTGTTTTCATCTACGTGTTTTATTCGAAAAAAGTCACTTGATTTTTTTCATTTAAACGGTAATTTTCACGCACCGTACTCTAGGTGAAAGCGCCGACTAAGTCAGTGCACGTCGCGACGCGGTGGAAAAGCGTCGCGATCACTCACCCTGACGACTCTCGGAATGAGTCGAAACTTAGTCGGTCTCTTCACGAATAGTACGTCATGTTTATTTTTTTATTTCCCATTTTACAATATGCTGTATAATCTAGGGGTAGCTGGACTTGTGCTTTCTTAGTTTTCCGGAGTAGTCTTATAGATACATACACATTTTATATTTTCAGTTCCCTCTGGTAGAGCGGCTAACGTCAGAGATATCTACATCAGATTTTATGGGTAAGTTTTTGAAGTGTTTAACATTCTCCATAATATGTATTACTAGCTTCTGCGCACGGCTTTGCCCGCGCGGTACCTGGATAGAATGTGTTATTCTGATGTATAATCTATATTACTGTAAAGTTTCATCAAAATCCGTTCAGTAGTTTTTGCGTGAAAGAGTAACAAACATCCATCCTCACAAACTTTCGCGTTTATAATAGTAGTAGGATTTCGTAGTTTCAATAATATTCGTTCGGTATCAAAATGCTTTTATCGTTGCTCGCTTCACTTGCTTAGTAAACATCACTTGATCCTACGCTCGACACTTTTAACATTCGAATGGATGAATGGAAATAAATTTTCAACTACAGTTTTTCTGTAAAACTGTAGATATTTTTATTGTTTCGATGTTTATAAGCGACTAGCTACCTACAGCCTACGGCTTCGCCCGCGTGTAACCCTAAAAAGTAGCCGATGCAAAGTAGCTCTTATACAGTATTAAAAAATATGTATATAAGTAGTATATCAGTCCTGTAGTTCCCATAACACAAGCCCATACTTTGGGCTAGATGATGCTGTGTGAGAAATGTCCAGCATTATTTATTTAAAAAAAACATTGTTAAATATAGTAAAAGTTACTATATTTAAAGTTACATAGTTTAGCCTGAGACACAGAAGGTTTCAGGTTCGATTCCCGCCGCGGGATAGATGTTTGTATGATCTGCAAATATTTGTCTCATGTCTGGATGTTTTCTTATGTATGTATTTACAAACATGCATACAAGTTGTAAATGAGTCATGTAATTCCCATAACACAAGCTCTGCTTAGTTTGGGGCTAGATGATGATGTGTGAAAATGTCCTGCATTATTTATTTATTTATAGTTGAAATTTCAGAACGAATGCCACGAATCCTTCTTCCTATCGTCTGAAGGACATTAGCCGGTTGCTTGACGATACTCGCTTTGACATACGGAAGCCCACCGTGCTTTATGCTCATGGGTAAGTACCTGGGTATACCCAGCAGGGTGCGCCTTTCATCACTCGGGTTCTCGTCTAAGGCACTCAAAAGTTATAGTAACCTTGGCGTCCTCGATGGCGCGGTATGCGAATAGTCGGCTGTGACGCGTGCGTGTTCAATTCTCGCTATGGGATTAATAACATTTTCTGACATTATTTTTTATTTTATATTGTAATGCATGAAATTTAATAGACTAATTTAATTTAGTATAAATTTCTTCTGGTGCCTAATATTTGCACGACAAATTTAGTCGAGTGATACCTAATAACGTAGCATAAGAACCAATGTACATGTATTCAAGCAAATAAAGTTTTCATTCATTCATTTATTCATTCACTCATTCATTCATTCAATGTTTGTATACTCTGTAGATATTTGTTTCGGGTCTGGCTGGGTGTTGTGGTATCACGGTACTCGAAGTTATTCGTACCCACTATAAAGGAAATCTTAGTGTTTTTTTACAAAAATTAGCGGCAAACACGTATACGGTCCATCCGTTTTTTTTTAATTTCAGCTTCAACCCTCTGATATATCATCAGAATACTTATTTTCAAAGACATATACAACTCAGGGATTCTTTATTCACAAAAAGCCCTCGTAGAGCGCTACTAAGGTGTGGGATGCTTGGGAAAGGTGTACAATTTATATTTAAAAACTACTTATTTATATCTAGATATTTGAAATTCTAATTTTACATCTTACAAATAATACGTTTTAGCCTATTTCGCTTATTATAATACTTTTTTCAAAATTGTATATGCTAATGGTATAACACATAATATATATTTAACATTAACACGCGGTCCACCCGTTGGTAAGCGAACCTACACTCGGGGTATCACTGCGCATTACCGACCCTGAGACATAACGAGCTGAAAAGTATACTTTGCATGTAATTTCACCGGCATCCATACAGCATCATCTAGCCGCAAACTAAGCAGAGCTTGTGCTATGGGATATACTAAACATATACAACATTTCACGACCACTGTGGCGCAGTGGGCGAAGGCCCGTCTGCGACGCAGAAGGTTGCGGATTCGATTCCCGCTGCGAGACAAATGTTTGTATGATTTGCAAATGTTTCTCTCGGGTCTGCGTGTTTTCTATGTAAAATATGTATATATTTACAAAAAAAAAGTATGTAAGTAGTAGGTATATCAGTCATGTAGTACCCATAATACAAGCTCTGCTTAGTTTGGGGCTAGATGATGCTGTGTGCAGAATGTCCAGCATTATTATATACTTTTTGTTAATACATACATATTAAACATAGAAAACACCCTGACCCGAGACAAATATTTGCAGATCATACAAACATTTGTCCCGCGGCGGGAATCGAACCCGTAACCTTCTGCGTCTCATACCAAACAGCAGTCGATCTTCTATATTTTTTTCTGTAACTTTTTATTTTTAATTTCAGTTACATAGAGCTGACGACAGATACGAGTGTGCAAAGAATCGTGAAGTCGTATTTGAGCCATGGAGGATACAATACTCTGGTATTGGACTGGGCCAACCTAGCCTTTGGAAACTACGTCGCTGTGGGTATGGACGTGGCTATCGTAAGTATGACTAATAATAATTTATAGGCTGGTAGATACGAAACTTATCGTGAGTTCCTATATTTTTTTTCATATTTTATTTTATTGCTGTCATGTACACAGTTTAGTATAGGTGTTTAAACAATACATAAGAAAGTAGGTAGGTACATGAACCCCGTTAGGGCGCTGCAACTTTGAGTTCGATTGTGTATGTTGATAAGTAACTGTTTTTTTTAAATCTGTTATTAAGAATGAAATATAATTTAATAGGTTGAAGAAATCATAAAAGTCACTCATAAAAACATAGGTAATCAAATTCAATCACACTCTAGTCAACAATGAAATACATAATTAGCAAATAAAATTTCAAATTATCTGTATTGGTTTGGTATTATAAATTAAATTAAATAGAAATGTCCAATCAATTAAAACTAGTTAGGTGAGGCCAAGTCAAATATATATAACTATAACTAATAGTAACTGAAAGGCTGATAGATAAGAAACTTATGGTGAGTTCCTACGATTAATAATAATTGATAGACTGGTAGATACGAAACTTACCGTGAGTTCCTATGACTAATAAAAATTTATGGGCTGGTAGAAACAGAAACTTATCGTGAGTTCCTACGACTGATAATAATTTATAGACTGATAGATACGAAACTTATTTGATGACAGAATGTTACTTAACTCAGTACCTACATAAATAGGCACATAAACATGTTTTACATGTAAATAAATAAAATCAGTTGGTGGATCATAAGTTGATGAGTTGAAGATGTTGGATATATGGTGCTTGGGATTTATACTCATTAGTTGTTCTTTCCTCTAGTTAAGAAGATGTATCTTTCAAATGAATAAATTACTCTGATTTAAGAATCAGTACCAATCCTCTCATATTTGTAATCTCTCGTGTGTTTGCTTTGAGCAAGAAAGAGATAGCAACTATTTTAGTGCTGAGAAATCGGTTTACGTGCTGCTTTCTTTGTGTTTATAGTCAGCATGTTTTGAAATTACGACTAAATTTGTATGAAAAACTTAAATCTGACTAATTTGAAACAGCACTAAAATTGTAGCTATCTCTTTCTTGCTTGCACTATCAGTAAAAGAGAGCGACAGATTAAATTTAGTGTAGTTAGAGAACTACAGAATCGAGGCCATTTAATGTTTAATCAGTCTAAATATTAAACTCTAACTAAACATCGCAAAATGTCAAAGCGACGTGTAACAGAGAGCTGGTTATCTGGATCAACGGATCAGTATTTTAGGGAAGCTTCCATCTGCTAGTGATCTGGATCAGTTGAGCTATCAATAGATCGTTTGGTGTTAAAACTGCTCTACTCTTTCAACAGTTTAGTTCAGACATACTTGAGTAGTTTTGTATTTAAATGTTTTTAATTACAAAGTCATAGACATAATCAAATATAATTTTCATTCAAAAATGGGTTATTTATTATCATTTGTTACTTTTAAAATACTTACATATTTAGAACTTGAGTGTTGAGAAAATAGACTTTTTTTATTTTTTTTTATTTGGAAGTACTTTTCTAACCAATTAAAATACTTTATTGTACACCTTATGAAATTAACAAAATAGGGTGGTCTCATCGCTCAAAAGCGATCTTTTCCAAACAACCTTTGGATGAACTTTTTAATATACCTTTGAATAGTTTAGAAAGTTATATCTCTTTATACTTGTTATGGTGAATAGATATCGAAGTAAGGCATTCTATTTTTTATGGAAATGCAAGAGTTTTACCCATATTTGTATCATAATGTTTTTAGATAGGCAAAGAAACGGCCCAAGCTATGTCCCGACTGCTGAAACAAGGAATTACCGTGGAAGATGTCCATTTTGTGGGACATTCTCTGGGAGCCCATGTCCTGGCGTATGCTGCGAGGTCCCTGGCCGGACGAGGACTTAAGATTCCAAGGTACATATTATCAAGGTATCATCATACAAGGTATAAAGGATCACTTTGAAACGTCGGTTTTATCTACTGCCTGAGAAGGATATGGTTTATTTGACACTGTATTAAAAACCTCAGAAAAGACAGGTACAAAGTAAATAATTCCAAGGTACATATTATATTTACTCTAAGGGTTCCGTTTTTGCCAATATACTGTTCATTTCCAAGCGGTTCTTAGTAAAGCAAAAAATAAATAAGTTCTTATCCCTTAAAACCTCTTAAATAAGCGTGTGTGGGTATTTTTTATATTTCCGTAGCTTAACTGCAATTCTTGCCTACATTTGTACCGCTCCTACAAATTTTGATATATTATCTTGACATAGTAACTACTTCCTCTTTCCAGACTAACGGGACTCGACCCTGCCTACCCTGGCTTCTACCCTCCCATCTTTGGCCAGCCTATCTCCAAAGCCGATGCCTCCTTCGTAGACATCATCCATACAGACGGCGGCGGCTACGGGGCCCCGGGCAAGACTGGGCATGCCGACTTCTGGCCTAATGGAGGACACGCGAAACAGCCTGGATGTCTCTCTGCCACTATACTGCTCACTGACCAAGGTACATAGGCTTCTTCCTCTCAAGCCTCTATTCGGGGTTCCCCATTTGGCGCAAGTCAGGCTTTTTCTTTCTTCCGAAAGTCTTTTAAACCGATGTTGCCTGAATGCGAAGAGACTTCAATTGCTCCGTATAGTCCGTCCGTAATACACCCACCAAGCTCCGAGGCAGGGGAAGATCCCTCGTTTATATGGTGGTCCGATATCGAGAGGGATGTGAAAGCCCTCAATATAGCACACATGACAACTCAGGATAGAGCATCCTGGCGCCGAAGTACTGGAGGCCTGACTCCAGATGAACTGGGAATCGACAAAGAAGAAGAGTTGATTACCTAAATCATGATATGTCAACATTTGTACCTGGAAGAACAGAATCCTAATCATATAATAAATAATAATAATATAATAAATGCAAGTGTGTGTGTGTGTGTGTGTGTGTGTGTGTGCGTGCGTGCGTGCGTGTTTGTGTGTGTGTGTGTGTGTGTGTGCGTGCGTGCGTGTTTGTGTGTGTGTGTGTGTGTGTGCGTGCGTGCGTGCGTGTTTGTGTGTGTGTGTGTGTGTGTGTGTGTGTGTGTGTGTGTGTGTGTGTGTGTGTGTGTGTGTGAATGTTTGTTACCACGTATCTCCGTAATATTATTTTCGAAAATCGACCCCTAAGGGGGTTAAATAGGGCGGTAAAGTTTCTATGAAAATAAAATTGTTTGATTCGCTCAAAACTCTATACAAATAAACTTTAAAGTAAATAATGAAACACGTATTTTTATTTTTTTCATACCTACCATTTGGGGGTGTACAATTGAGTTCTAAACTTTGTATAAATTGTAATCCTTGGTTCGATTCATTCAAAAGTTGGTGGACATAGTTTGAAGCCTGGAGACGGTCATATGCTACTTTTATTAACATGCCACGCGGGCGAAGTCGCGGGCAATAACTAGTAATTAGTCAAACTTTAACCACGTTTTATCGATACCTACAGTCATTATATTTTGCCGATAAGCCAGCTGAGACGCAAGCGGTGTGGGTTCGATTCCCAAAGCGGAACAAAAGCTTGCATGTTCTGCAAATAGTTCTGGATCTAGATGTGTTGGTACTACGGTACTCGTACTTCCCAATACCCACGATACAGGAAATTCTTGTGTGGAGTCAGGACTGTGTTTTTGATTTAGATGTTTATTTATTTATAATATAGGTACATTAAGGTCTTATTCTGTTTAATTCCTTCGAAGCCTGCTTTTTCTAACCTCTATATTTCGTTTCCTATATTTTTAAGATTTCTGCAGCCACTGGCGTTCATGGGCGTTCTGGGCAGAGTCTGTGGTCGGAGGTGAATTCTTCGCGAGGAGATGTGACTCCTACGATTCGTTCCTACGCGGGCAGTGTCAGGCGGCGCCGCTAGTGCACATGGGACTCAAAACTGCATCTGGGTATGTGCTTGATATTCTTAATGTCTGAGGAAACATCGCGAGGAAGCCAACACGTTCTAGAACAAAATCGCAGGTGTTCCAATGAGTAAAATTCTAACTATTTGTTGTCTGTTATATTATATTAATGTTTACTAAAGTTTAAAATCCTTGACTAATATTTTCACTTCATATATTGGAGCGCCTTTTAGTGAGTTGTGACGTTAAACCATCCTCCTACTATTATAAATGCGTGAGTTTGTGAGGATGGATGTTTGTTAATCTTTCACGCAAAAACAACTGAACGGATTTTGATGAAACTTTACAGTAATATAGCTTATACATCAGAATAACAGACAGGCTACTTTTTATCCGGGCACAACGCGGGTGAAGCCGTGGGCAGAGGCTAGTTAGATATAAAACAATTGCAAGGAACAACATTAGAATCGGCTCCAAACACATAATATGCCATTACGGACAAAATATAATTTGAGATCGAAAAACTTAGCTATGCAATCATATTTTAACGAAGTCTAAAGTCTTTGGCATATTATTTTAATAGCTTATGTAAATTTTAACTTTTCTGCATGTGATATCGCCGCTTATTGGAACACTAACTCATGGCACATGTCTTCGCATTTTTGGTTCTTGATATGCCGGTTTCATCACGATGTTTTACTTCACCGTTGATAATCGTCCGTAGTTCGAAATTCGCTTATAAAATGTTAAATACAACGCTCTTGATCTGATCCAGAAAGTAGAATATAAAAGAAAGTCAACGTTAAAGTCAAAGTCTAAAGACAAAAACAAAAAATATTTTTTTCATATAAATCACAGTGATCACTTTGAAACGTCGGTTTTATCTACTGCCTGAGAAGGATATGGTTTATTTGACACTGTATTAAAAACCTCAGAAAAGACAGGTACAAAGTAAATAAAATAGACACTATACATAACAGTAACATAGACATAGATAATAGACAAAGAGTCTCGGCTTAATGCTGCTTTAAAACTAGGGTTATTTCCGTTGTCCCCCGATTTTCACTTTTGCCATCTAGTTTGAATCAAAGATGGCGAACATAAATTTTAGTCTGATAGGAAAGTTCTATTGCACACCCTCACGCATTTATCTTAAAGGGATTGGCTGTTATTATTTAACTGGCTAATTATAAAGAATAGCCAGCGTTGTTTCTTGCCTCTCTTTCCTGGTTTGGCCGCGGAGGAACAGGCTGTAAAATTGACGTTGCAAAGTGAAACTTGTAATTTTAATGAATAAATGAATTTTGTAGAATTTTAAACTTTAAATAAGTAATTATGTATGTCTTTGTGGTATTTTTATTATGGACCTATTGACCTCGATTCTGTAGTATACAAACTAAACTAAATTTAAACTGTCGCTCTCTTTTACTGATAGTGTACGCAAGAAAGAGATGGCAAGATTAAATCTGACTAATTTGACAGCACTAAAATTGTAGCTATCTCTTTCTTGCTTGTACTATCAGTAAAAGAGAGCGACAGTTTAAATTTAGTTTTGTTAGTGTACTACAGAATCGATGCCATCGTCGACATTTTTAATGTTCAAAGTCAAAATATACATATACATGTATTCATTTAAATCAGTCAAAATATATAATACATATACATGTATTCATTTAAATCACAAGGATCAATTTGAAACGTCGTTTTTATCTATTGCCTGTTCTTCCGCGACCAAGCCAGAAAATAAAGGCAAGAATACAAGGCTGGTTATTTTAAAGAAATAGTACCTAGGACCAACTTTTCAGACTTACTTTTCATCGTTCCAGATTAAAGGGAAACTTCTATTTAAGGACCGCAGTTAAGGAGCCCTACACATTGGGTATTACAGGGGCTAGCTAACATTAAGCTTTGATTTAACTAAAATTAGACAAGATAATTTAGTTTTTAATACGCTAAGAAGTATCCTACTAACATATAATTGTCGAAGTTCGGATGTCTAATAATCTTCTTAACGGCAGGGCCGATTTGGATGAGATTTAGAACTGGTATAGTTCGTGACCTAGAATAACATATAGACTACTTTATATTCAGGTATCACACGGGAGAAGCCGAGGGCTAAGGCTAGTCCTTATATAAAACAATACCTATATTGTCTTAGGTAATAATAATATGTACGTAAATCAAAATGAGAAGGATTTAATTTATATTAAAACCATTGTCAAGTAAGTTAATAGGTAATAATAATTGCTCAAAAGTTACTAGAATTTTAAGGTAAAATTAAATTTAATGAAGTGCCTACTTAAATCACAGATGTTCACATAACAAGCAGACTTCGTCCTATAACTATTTAAGAAACTTAATTAACTTATACTTAAGTTATATGTTTTTAAGCACGATAAAGATCAAGTAAAAAACTTGATAGTACTTAAAGTATAATAACTTATGACTATGTTTACTGATAAAAGTTGAATAATATGTACTAAGTACTACTAGTATATGTGGTACTATTCACAACTAAATACTGAAACGTTATTCAAGATTTATATATAGGGACGATCTATTATGACGATAGATTGCGGATTCTATTCTCACCGCGGGACACATGTTTGTAATATGCAAATATTCGTATCGGGTCTGGGTTAATATGTACTTATGTATTTACAAAAATGTACCAAAAACCATAAATGTTACAAAAGTTTGGGGCTAGATGATGCTGTGTGAAAATGTCCTGCATTACTTATTTATGTATTTAGTTGGAAAGAGATACTAAATGCGCTGTATGAAGTTTTTATGTTCTAATCGTCCTTAGGTTGTGATTGAACGTTCAGTAACGTTACGGTATTCGGCAGCTTAGCTAAGTAAACCACGTGTCTCGCCTAAGGACCCGGTCAAAATAACGCGGTGGCTGTGGCGGTGGCGAACAAAGATTAATTTAGTTAAAAAGTTTTTTTCTTTTCTTCTTCTATTCTGCTTCTTGTCAGTTTTTTTAAACAACAATAGTCCAATTTGATGGTTGATATTAATCCGGTTTTTGAGTTGTTTTGAGAGATCAGTCCAGTGAGTGCACTCTTAACTTTTGTCTGTGAATCTTGTAGTCAAAGTACTCGCCATCGCGTCAGTTTGACCACTCCCTTACTAAATATGGTACAAAATATCTTTCATGAAAATAAAGTCTCTTTTACAATAAAATACCCAGTTTCATTCCTTATCATCATCCATACTATCCGCCAACGCCTTTCCCTTCGTCTCCGGCAGGCATAGACAAACAGCCCCGGCTACTAATGGCGCCAAGCCGAAGATGACAGTTGGCAGCCATGGAACTGTCACTGTCAGATTCGAAATAAACGGTGCGAGCATGGATCCTACCCTCATGAACATAGAACAGGCGCCCATTGCCATATTTCTAACTACTGTCGGGTATAACTCTGATGTGTAAATGTAGATAGTGGAGGCGACAATGGACGCGCAGCTGACTCCTAGTGAACCTAAGGTCAAAGTCATCCAGAAGATGTTTGGGACGCAGCCTAGGGCGATGATGCAGAGCCCTCCAAATCCGAAGGAGCATGTCGTTGTGATCTTCCGGCCGAAGTGACTGATCAGCCACATCGCCAGAAAGTTGGACGGGATCTGTAAGAGATTTTTTGTCTTCATAATGCAAATAAGTATTTGTATCGTTCTATAGAAAAAACTTTAACGATTAAGTTTAGTTTTAAGAATTGGAAAGTAAAATAAGTTAATTCGGGACATGAATGAATAATGATGACATTATTGAACTGAAATAAATGAATGTATTTCATTCATTAATTTGTATTTCGGTTAGAGAACATTCAAAAGAGATTCTTACGTTATCTACAATATCGTGCTAAAATTTACCTTCCTGACTATTTGACTAGATGTCGTAAGTTTCACTTTCTTCCTCTTCAAACTCGTAGACATATTTCTGATTTATGTTATATATTGAGCATAGCGAATGGCACGGTGGACTGTTCGGAGCTGCTGGAACTGATGGGACTACGCACTAACACGTCCAATATGCGTAATCCTAGTACTCTTTTTGCACCGCTAGTAAGGACTAACTACAGGCAGAAGCCTTTATGAATAGAACAAGCAAATCGTTCAACACTTTGGCAGGGGCAGATGTTGATATAGACTTCTTTAATACATCTAAAAACAAGTTAAAACGCATGCTGACTGATAAATTCTTCTGTAGCAATTATTTTTAATTTATATTTAGTTTAATGTTCTTCTGTTACTACTTTACAACTGTTTTCTTTTTATTTTCTCATTTTCAAGCCTATAAGTGGAAACTTGTAATTTGCCATCATCTAAAATATGTGCTTTGCATGGATTTTTATATTTTTTCCTACTATCTTGTCTAGCTGTAAGTTTTCCCAAAATTTTTAAAATAAAATAAATAAAAATAAAATAAAATAAAATTTGAAATAAGGAATTATACTAACATTATGATATTATGTAACTTACTAACAAATTATCAAGTTTTCTGAATAAATAATAATTATTATAAGCTTTATTAAATTAAATTAAACAACCGAATTTCTAGAGAAGGGCCAGGTCAGGAGTACATCAAACCTCCAAGCTTGTATGAAGAATTTGATGAGGATGAATAAAGCGAAAGATTTATGCCAGGATCGTAGCAAGTGGAATTCCTTGGTCTCTGTCTACCCCTCCGGGAAACAGGCACAAACGTGACTATATGTATGTATGTAAACAACAAACATATACATAGTCCTGATCCCACACTAGGATTTTCTGTATCGTGGGTATCGGGAACTAAGAGTACCGTGGTACCCCAACACCACGGAGCTGCAGAACAAAAATTTGTCCCGCTGTGGGAATCGAACCCTTGCGTTTCGGCCGGCTACTTGTCCACCACACTATCGGGGTCGTTATTCAATAGAGTGAATACCTGTATAGCTCCTGCGGCTGCAACGCTGATAAAAGGGTCAGGACTGGTCTGGCCGATGTACTGGTTCAGGCCAAAGAAGGTGAACCCGCAGACCAGCCATATAAAGCAAGTACAGACTGTCTTCACGCGCAGGGAACTGCTTAACAGATCCAGGTAGTTCAGACGGTCTGAAGATGGAGAGGATATATCGGTGGAGAGCTTCTGAAGCGTCTCTTCTATGTTGGATGTTGGTAACTTGTTTCTGAAAGGTTATGAAAATTATAAGATTAGGTGGGGTAAATGCGAGCACCATAACTAAAGTGACATATTCAATATTAAACAACTTTTTAGTTTATAACAATATAAAAATTATAATTACCATTATGTATTAAGCATTTATTAGGCTAAAGTTTTGAGTAGGTAATATAGGTATGAAAGTTTTGCATAGTTTAAATGTTGAGTGTTCTTAAAGTGAGTTCTGGACTTTCCACGTCTTCCATTTCCACACATATATTTCTCATTCGAAAAGTAGAATAAATTATGTAATATATCGATATCGAACTAATCATTTCAACGAACGTGTATTGGAGAAACAACAATGGGTTCGTACGTTACTCTGTGATAATCCTCACATTCGTATTATAGGTGTACTGAAAGCCCGTAATTATTATTTATTTATTTAACAAACTGTGTAGGTACAATAGTTAGTTGGTAGTATCTTAAAACCTATGTTAGGTCTAGACACTAGGTGCTCGAAGTGTAACTGTGAAACGTTACTTAAGATTTAAGTATAGTGACGATCTATCAAATTAGGATTATAAACTTTACTTTAGGTACATAATTAATATGAAGCAACCGCACACAAAAATAACGACACCGTCACGGAGTATTTAATAGTAATGCAGCAAACAAGTTTTTTCTATCTGCTTTGCCCAATTGTATTAAGCAACTGTTAGTACATCTAGATGAGTGAAAGCAATTATGACTATGCACAAGTACTTTCTAATTATTCTTACTTGTGATCACGTTGATTATAACTAAAACGAACGTGAATAACTTTGATTTGTCAGCGTTGAGCACTAGCTCTGAATGATGCGACCACTTGCATATTGCGGTAGTCTGCCTGTATGAGATTTGTGCAACCAAGGGATCCTTATCAGCTGCGAATAGACAAGTGTCATTCGCGAATTGGTAGACAGTACAATATTTAATAACATTGTTTAGGTCATTTACATATGTCAAATAATGCAATGGACCCAATACTGATCCTTGTGCAGTTCCTTCCGTAAAATGAATACTATGGCTATACGAGTCTCCAACTCTTACGTGATAGCTACGATTACTAAGATAATCTTTGCACCAATCCAGCAAATTGCCCCTAACACCACTATTATCTAGCCAGTCTATCAATAGGTCTTGCCGTAACGTATCAAACGCCTTTCCATAGTCTATAAACGGTAAAATTACATGTTTTTTAGCGTTTAAGTAATATTCGATTACCGCTGCAGGACAAATGTTTGTGCGATTAGCTAATGTTTGTCTCGGGCCTGGGTGTTTTCTATGTATAATATGTATGTATTTACAAAATAATGTATGTAAGTAGTATATTATCAGTCATGTAGTTCCCATTATACAAGCTTTGCTTAGTTTAGGGCTAGATGATGCTGTGTGCAAAAATGTCCAGCATAATTTATTTAAATCCAAAATTATCATTCGCAGTTGTTGTCTCGTTTTACTGACGATGTCAACGTCAGTGAAACGAGACAACAACTGCGTAGTGCTTTTATTTGGCTGAAATCCATATTGTTGAGAGGATATAATACTATTTAATGAGTAAAACTTCTGTAGGTTACGATTATAAAAAAACTCCAATAATATTCATATATAGATGTCTTTAAAATGATAATAAGAAGCTATGCGATCTACTAGTACTATCAATAACGTTTCCAGTAATGGTCGCCTACCTTTTCCAAAGTCATACAAAAACGAAATTCTACGGTACGTGAAATTCCCGTTTTTACAAGATAAATATGTTACGATAGTTTTCGGAATAAAATAGAATAAACTTTAATTTTAATAATTCTATATTTATTTTTGCAAATAGCTTGTTCAGTTTTCACTTTTATCGTGATAAGTAGGTATTAGCTGTCAAAACAAAGCTAACCTTACTTACGTTGATTCCTAGACGGTAGATAGTACCATGTTTGATATTCAGTCTTACTAACTCTGAAGGTTTTTCGCCCAGTGTTCTCTATGTAATCTTGTCAAGAAATTTGCGATAAAAGAGACGTTCAAAAGTTATGTCATAGATAAAGTAGACATAAACCACTAAAACACTTTAAACAGTAAAGAAATATACACAGATCAAAAAATAAAGTTTAATAAGATCTCGGTAACACCGAGCAACTAGTCAGCAGAGAAGCAAAGATGCGGGTTAGGAGGTACAAATGCATGATTTGCAAATATTTATTTAGGGTCTGGGTGTTATGCTTCCGTACTACTTGCGGTGCCTTTTATCCATAACACAAGGAATCGCTCTGTGGTCAGGATCAGTCAATGTAATTACGTGCATACCTACTCATGTTATTGTTTTTGACACATCTTTTATTAAGACTGACTTTTGTCTAACTATAATCTCGTTGGTGATGTGGTCTATGTTGGAGTATATAAGAATCTAAAAGACACTTGTTCATTCTTGCCTTGAAGAAACCTTGATTGAACTTTGCAGGTAAGACCTATGGTACTAGTGTGTTTCGTTCCTTTACTGTTTGGATTATGAAAGTGAAACCGAAATATTTAGTCTACTAGTAAATAGGTAATATACTGACGATACATGGATTGAGTTATAGCGTATAATTGAGTTATTCTCATAGATGGAAACTTGGAAGAAGATGGTTGTTTATTGTCTTACATCATAGCAGCTTTCTTCACAATAACCGCTGCTTCTTCAACTCTGCCATTGATGACAAGCCAGCGTGGAGACTCGGTCAAAAGAAAGAAGTAGCCCAGGTAGATCAGCGGAGGGATGGCTAGCGCTAGACTGTAGTCGTTCCAGTCACGGAAGTAGTACGCAAACAGAGGCACTGTCATGTGACCTGGAATGTACAGAAGAGTACTTTTGTGACTATTGCTAATGTTTGGTATTCAGTTTTGGTAACGCTCTTTCTCTTAGTATGTAATATAATATATTTTAACTTTTTTAACTGATTGTACAAAACAGCTTCAATATTTTGATGGTGTCCGAAACGTCGGTAAATAATTAATTAAAATTAAAAGTGTGAGTTCGAACAAAGTGTCCGAAAATATTGTGTGCGAGACGTCAGCAAGCCGCGATTTTGAATCATGATTTTGACTTTTGTAAAAGCATTGAAAGCTTCCTCACTACATAAAATCAAAGGTACAAATTTGAACGTAGAAATCTTGCTTTGGTGCATTTATTAGAATAATATCCTGGCTATTATTTTGGAACGTCTAAAGCGTCTGGTACCAAAGGAACAGCCATGATCGTTCTATATCAACTCATCACCGTGAATGAATGAATGAAAATACTTTATTGTACACCATAAGGAAAATAGATATAACGTAACAAAACTTAAAGTACAATGGGCGGTCGTCTCGCTTAGAAGCGATCTCTTCCAGACAAGAGGATTTAATGAAATTATAATAATAGCTGGAGGTATACTAATACTTTATTAATTTATCACCTTGTTTTCCTATTTATGTTTGTTATACTGTTTGCATAGAGAACTTTTATCCCTCAGTGATATTCGGTTCTGCAAGCCAAATCGTCTGCCCATTTTATTTCTACTCTCTAAATCTGATAGCTATTTATTTATATTGTAAAAACGGGAATTTTCACGTACTGCACTATCGGTGAAGGCACCGACTAAGTTTCGACTCATTTCGAGAGTCTTCATCAGGGTGAGTGGTTGCAACTTTCTCCTTCCGCGTCGCGCCGTGCACTCATTTATTTACCTATGAAGATAAAATAAGAAACTTACCAATGATAAACGGTAGCTGATAAGTACATCCAACAATTCCCCTATACCGCGACCCAACCGTCTCCATTACAATCACGAAAGACACCACCATGGTCCCGGCTGTGGCCATTCCCAGGAAGAATCGGATGACTGTGAAGATGGTGTAGGTAGGAGAGTAGGGCACGCCGAATCCAAGAGCTATCACGGATGTTATGGAAACCAGGAACGTGTTTTTGCGACCATATCTGGAACATAATAATACATTTCAAATTGAAAAAGACACTCCCATTACCATGTAAAGAAATAATAATCCGAAGAAGGCGGTGTAGGTAGAACATTTTATAAGAATAAGTCATAGTCCATTTTCGTCATTGCTTTCTCTTCGCTCAAACCCTTAAACGTAATAATGTACATATGATAATGATAATTGCGATTTTTCAATAACCGTCAATATAATCAAATCAATTCAAATGTTTATTTCAGTAACTTAATCTACGTATATGGGTTTGAGATCTCCTTTTAAGTATAAAGATATGTGTGATTGGAGATCTCGCTCTTACGTAACAATATTTCTTCGAGACTAAGTTCTAAAATATTATATTAATGTATTATTATAACTCTAGAAACTATAAACAATGGATTGTGTATCCTATCTATGTCGAGTATGTGTTTGTGGGGGGGTGTGTAAGTGTGGAGGGTGTGTGTGTGTGTGTGTGTGTGTGTGTGTGTGTGTTTGTGTGCGCGAGTGTGGGTATGGGTAAGGGTGTGAGCGTGTGTTAAGAGTCTCTTATGAGTGTGTACGAGTATATGATGTGTGTGTATGATGTGATGTTGATAATATACGAGATTTTACAAACCTAGGAAGTTAAGTTTCGAATAAATTGAAAGTCACATATCATTTTTGTCTAATACGATGATCGCAGTTGAGGCCAAGGCTAACTATCATCGTCACCATCATCTACAGCCCGACTTCACCCACTGCTGGGTGTAGGCCTCCCTCAGTTTGTGGCATCCACCACGATCCTGCGCTAGTCTAAACCGTCCACGGTCCGCGACGTTGTCTATGTCGTCTGCCCATCTTCCTGCCGGACATCCAACGTTTTTATAATCACTCCTCTGCCACCATTCAGTCGCTAACTGTATTAGTACTAAGTTGATAATTTACTCACCTATCAGACAGGAATCCGAACAATATACTGCCAATCAGGATTCCCAGCTGAAGAATCATCTGTGTAAAGCTAGCCAGCCACATCCTGTCGCAGACCAGGCCCCATTCGGACACTATCGTATTGTTCATCGGCGAGACATCATAGTCATACTTCTCACAGTCTTTATAGCAAGTATTGTTGACAACGTTACTGATGTTAAGACCATTCGAGCACCAGAAAGTGACATTTGGGGTGAGGAATAGTATGGCCATTTGGACCCATCCTGAGGAGAGCTTGACGAGGGATACGGTACCCACAACTAGGAGCTGCCAGGGTCCAAAGTGGCCTAGGAGACGGTCGAATGGGTCGTCTGTAGGTTTTGGCGGGGATTGGCTGAATATTTTGAGCACCATCTTGATATTTTCTTTTATAACCTCCCGAGTTTTCTTTGTTGTTTTATTCTATTTGATTTATTATCTTATCTTATTTATTTTCTTTTTACGTTACGTACTTCTGAAGGAGTTAATTTAAAATGGTTATTGTCAATACTATCTACTACTAGGTCTGTTCTATATTTTAACTCGTGTCATTAAAAAATACTTACGACTAGTATTAATTTTATTCTTATTGTCTCTTTATGTTTGAGTCTTGCCTTGATTTTGTTTGTCTTGATTCACTCGCGAGCTTATTTTTTTATATCTTTGATATGGCACTCCATCTTACAACATAACCACTTTTTAGTTTTTTGCAGACACAGATATTCTAATCTTCTGTCCTTTCATTTATTGCTTCATTAATAATTGGATATCTTGCAAAATTCTCGCAGACGAATTTAATATGTCGCTTCCATTGCCGGAGTGTCTGGTATCTGTGGGTGAATGACAGATTTGATTTATCTTTACATGCAATAAGTTCCTATTTAGATAGAACTGACTCTTGAGATAATTTACCTTGTTCTTAATTTATAGGTTTTTGTGTGTTTGCCCTACTTTAAAGCCTTGATAACGGACGAATAAAGAAGGAAGGAAGGAAAACGGGATAAGTAGGTAAGGGGATTATCAGAGGACCTGCCTCTAAATATCCCCTTAGTATTCTCATGGATCTGCTTACTGAGTATCTTTTGCTTGTTCTTCATGGGGATTACAGTCGTATGCTTTTAGGTAAGTAAGTAAGGTACCTAGCGATTTTGCGCAGCGTTAATTTCATGGATAATTTTACACGCTTTGTACTAAAAAGGTATGTGAATAATTTGCACAATAACAAGATATGTTTCTTTGAACTATAAATAGACGAAATTATTTATTCGTACGATAAACGACTGAACGGAATAGACAATTTTATATGTGTTTTTCAATTAATTAAGTGATTTGCGCATTGGCTATCTAATTCAGGCGTTTGCCTTGTCTCTGTGAGCACTAGATACCTAATCTAGGTAACTAGGTAATCTTAGGACTGTGTAGGCAGGCCTATGTGCGGTAGAAGTCTAGGCTATTAATTTGTGCACTGCTTTTTGAGCTGTTTTTGAACACACGGGGACAAGGCATAAGATTGGCCCTCCTATCACTTAGTGTGTGCAATGCTAAGTAACTGATGATCATAATTATTTACCTAAGTATGTACCTACCACTGCTACGGTATCTAAAAGTACCTACCTTCTATTTTACCTACCACTAAAAAGTTGCTCAACAACTTTCCTCTTTCTAAAGATTAAGGCCCGAATTTAAATAGGGGCCTAGGAGACTTTTCAGACGCTATGTACAAGCGCTTATTCAACCTTTACGCACCCAGTCGTAAGGCGAATGCGGAATTATGGATTTTGGGGGACTGTACAAACCCCCGACTATGAATTCAGGCTTTAATTTTTATCGAACTTCGCATTTATTTATGATCACACGTATTTTATTGCAAAAATCTACTTATATGTTTTTGTGCTACGCTACGTTCAGTCTTGTTTGTTAGAAGCACAAAAAAGCGTAAAAGGTCAAAACCCGTCTTTGGGAATCGAACCCACGACCTCCGTTCTGCTTTATAAACAAAATGTTGCGGTCATTTATGATAGACTAGCTTCTGTTTACGGCTTTGCCCGCATGGTACCCGGATAAAAAGTAGCATATGTGTTATTCTGATGTATAAGCTATCTGTAAAGTTTCATGAAAATCCGTTCAGTAGTCTTTGGGTGAAAAAGTAACAAACAGCCATCCTCACAAACTTTCGCGTTTATGATATTAGTAGGATGATTCAACGACGCATCTCTCGTAATAGGTATCGCTCTAATAATACCATGCTTAAGTATTATTATTTGTATTTATGAATACATTCACCTCCACAATTTGCGTAACTTGGGGTCTAGACAATACCTCACGCTTCCTTTCATAGTTTTCCTTTCACGCTAACGCAAATTTGTCATGGCAAAACTTGGCAGAAATCACATGACATTTCAGCTAATGTCATTTTCAGACAATTTAATTCCGCAGGCGTTAACGCCAATAGAAAGTGGTATTTGTCTAGACACTCTGACCCCACACTAGGATCCCCTGTATCGAACTATGAGAACCCTGAACTACTAGAACACCCATACCCGGATCAAATTTCTGCAGAACATGCAAACATTAATCCCGTTGCGGGAATCGAACCTGCACCTCTTGCCTCGCAGCCCGCTTCTCGCCCGCCGTCCTATCGATGTCGAGAAATGTACAAAAGTCTAATAGGTAACAGTCTAATAACAGGCAATCCCAGAAAAAGTAGTTACTTAAGTAACTACTTTTCCTTGTTATTGTGTTCCTCAAATCAGGATTAATACCTAGCTATGTATAATCGTCATCTTCTTGTCCTTATCCCACATTACGTGGGGTCGGCACGTTTTCTTCTTCCACTCTCCTATATCAGCCGTCATCTCAGTACTCACTTCTTTCTTAACCATGTCATTCTTCAAACAATCCATCCTACTTTTCTTTACCTAGCTAGGTATCTACTGCAAGAATTTACTACCTACAAAAAAATATTATTTACCTACCTAGATAACTACTACCTCCCAAAGCAGGTATTTTTTACCTATAACTGAATTTAACACAAAAATGCGACGTAGGTGACTCCTGCTAGGACTAAATTGTCGTAAAAAACGTTTCAAGTATATGAAAATTCTTACCTCCATTTAGAAACAACAAAATAAATATTAAATACAGTAAAAATTAATATCACACAAACAATACTGAGCCAGTAGACAGCTAAACAAATACTGAGGAAAATAACGCGATGTGACGACACAACCGCTGAATTAGGCACTTTGCGAAAAAACCAGTTTGACGGGCAGATTACACGGGAACAGAGAAACAGAGAGATAAATGGTTTCAACAGAGATTTTATACTAAAGTGGTCATAGAAGTATTGATTCTGAAGCGATCTAAATTATTGTGTGGGGAAAAAATGGTACCTACCTACTTCATTCGTGATTGGTTAGTAAGTTTTTATACTTAGGCATCTAGGTACATGGTGTAAGATTATGATCTTATCGAAGTCGTAATATTTTGTATTTTTTGTATTTGTTAGTTAGTTTATTTTTTTGAATTGGATTTAAAGTTATAAGCTAAAAGGTACTCTTCGAGTACGAAACCCTAGAACAGAGTTTTCGCTTTTAGTTTATTTCATTTATTTACTAAGTTGGTATTCATACAATAAAACAATATACAATTTAGATAGTTACATAATTTACCTACATATTCAAAAGTCTTAATTTCTAAAGTCCATTGTTTTTGACATTGTAGTTTCTGATACCTATGACACAGAGTATCAGGGTGGTAAAAAAAAAATTAATTGTTCGTGGTGTGATCACATTTATGGAGTTCTATTTCCGGAAAATTTGCTCAACCAATCAAATAAAATACTAAACGTCAAAATTGCGAACGATAAATTTTTATTGATCGCTAAATATCAATAGCTTTAGCATTCACGACGTTGAAAATATTTTTAAAAGTTAGCTGATCAATTACTTATAGGTCAACTAGACAGGAAAATAGGATTTCAAATTAATTTGATGAAAATTATATAACCCTTATATTCGACACAGATATTTTGATAGAAGTAGGTAGAAGGATGGATATCAAATTTTGAATGAGTATGAAGGATCTTGAGGACACCCTTGCTTAGCAGAAAGCAATTGATTCATAACTGAAATTTTTAATTAATTAAATCTAATTTGTTATTTTTTTAATCGCAAGCCATTTTGTATAGAGATAAAAGGTAAAAGACAAACAAACAATTACGAACAACCAAAATAACCTCATATGGCCAACGCATATACGAGCTCCTTTCGTCACGGATGAAAAGTAAGCAACTTTGCTGTTGTATTTTTTCAGTAGAAACACATTTACCGGGACATTGGTTTTATCTGAAAAAATAATAAGTATGAATTCAAAATTGAATTCCTACATATTTTTGAATGTATAAATAAAACCCTTTGTATTTGACATGCCCACATGACTTGATATTTATTAAGTTCCGCTATTACCCACCGTATCATAAAATTATCTAAACTAAAAAAAACAATTGCCACTATAATTAAATAGTACTTTTATGACTTTCAAGTACCTAATAGGTAGGTAGACCATTATTTTTAGTTCCAATGTCTCTTTCTACCACGCGTGTTTTGTAATTGGTATGACCGTGGAAGCGCACGTGCAAATAATAAATAACTAATCAAGAACTTCACCGCCCATTCATATTTTATTCTAACTTTATTTACTTTGTCCGCAACATGGTAACATTGAAATAAATATATAAGGTCGAATGTGTTTTCTTCAGTGTAGCATCAACATTTGAGACTAAAACCTTTCCTTAATACAAAATCATTGATGCCTTATCGATACTAAAGGATAAAACCCGATTACAGATAGATTGATCACGGTCTTATATTCGTGGACCACAATGACGGCAATTTAAGAATTGAACAACTATAGTACCTAGCTATTATTCAAAGACTTTGGCCCCGTTGGTGGCAAGGGGAATTGGTTGTCATGTAGTTGTCAAAGTTTGCGTGAATGTATTAATCGCCACCGCCGTCATCGCGTCAGTTTGACCGGGCCCTTATATTCGGTGTGATAATGGCTATGGGCTTAATCAACCTCGGCGATTGTATATTGTGTCAAAATGGTGCTTATGAGTCAAAACCGGGTGGAGTGTTTGAAGGGTCAAAAGTCCAAATTCATTTCATCATCATCTTCTTGTCCTTATCCCAAGAAGATGATGATTAAAATAACAAGGATCACTTTCAATCGTCGATTATATACTGCTTGTTCCTCCGCGACCAAGCCAGGAAAGAAAGGTAATAAACAAGGCTGGTTATTCTTTTAATGATCCTTTACCAGACAAGAGGTAAATACATTTTGAGTTGGAGCAACATTAATCCCGAGTTTTTACCACCTACATATTTTATATTTATAGTATGCCTTTTTATATTTTTTTTCTTGAGAAGTTAATCAAATGCCCCTATATTATTCTAAAGATAAGCGGAACTTGTCAGGCAGTAATGGATAGGATAGTTTTTCTTACACACTGAATGTAGAGCGCAAAATAAGAAAACTTTTGTTCTCATACAACAGATCCGAGTGTTCAGAACTACTCGTAGAAATAAATAAATAAATAATAAATAAATAAATAAATAAATAATGCTGGACCTCGGGCAAATTTTGCAATTGGGTAGACACAACTTCGAGAAGGAGGCCAAGAGAAGGATCCAGCTGGGCTGGGCAGCGTTCGGGAAACTACGTCGAATCTTCTCGTCACCCATACCACAATGCCTGAAGACTAAAGTCTTCAATCAGTGCGTCCTACCCGTGATGACCTACGGTGCCGAGACGTGGACACTCACAGTTGGGCTAATCCACCAGTTCAAGGTCGCACAGCGAGCTATGGAACGAGCTATGCTCGGGGTTTCTCTGAAGGATAAAATCCGTAATGAGATTATCCGACAGAGAACGAGAGTCATCGACATAGCTCAGAGGATTAGTAAGCTGAAGTGGCAATGGGCTGGTCATATATGCCGAAGAACCGATAACCGTTGGGGTAAACGAGTTCTTGAGTGGAGACCGCGTCTGGGTAAACGTAGTGTGGGGCGCCCCCGGCTAGGTGGAGCGATGACTTAAGGAAAGCAGCGGGCAGTAAGTGGATGATAAGAGCCGAACACCGGGCTCAGTGGCGCGTATTGGGAGAGGCCTATGTCCAGCAGTGGACTGATGTGGGCTGATGATGATGATGATGATGGACAATCCACACAGCATCATCTAGCCCCAAGCTAAGCAGAGCTTGTGTTATGGGTGCTAGATGACTGATATACTTAATACATAGATAGATATTTTTTTATTATGCATAGAAAATACCCAGAACACCCGGAACAAATATTCCGGGAAAATGACGATTCCTTCTGCCTTCATCTTCACAGTTGGCTAGTGAGCCCATGTCAAGGCCAGCTATCACTTCAATTGCTAAGGTCTCTATCTCTAAGGTCAAAGTAAATCGTTTCGCAACGTAATCTCACAGCTGATAACTTCAAATGTCATGCGTTTGAATCGCTGGTCACGAAGGTAAACAAAGCTGTAGGTACCTACCTACCTAATCCAAAAAATATTACGTATAAATTAAACATACATACATATAGTCACGCCTGTTTCCCGGAGGGGTTGGCAGATATCAAGGATCTCCACTTGCTACGATCCTGGCATACCTCATTCATCCTCATCACATTCTTCATACAGGCTCGGTGGTTTAGTGTACTTCTGACCTGGCCTTTTTCTAAAATGTCTCCAATTTGGTCAGAGTACGTTCGCCGAGGCCTTCCTCTACTATCTCATTCACGCTCGCCTTGTATACTTGTTTTGTTAATCTTCTTTCGTCCATCCTTTCTATATGCCCAAACCATCTCAACATACCTTTCTCAACTCTCATTACTACTTCTTTATTCATTCCACACTGCTCTCTTAGCACGCTGTTCCTCACTCTATCACTTAAAGTTACACCACACATACTTCTCTAAGCTCTTATCTCCACTGTATTCACTCGACTTTGATTTTTCTTCTGGCAAAATGAATTAAAGAATCCTGGTAATAAACTAACTCCTGTCGATAAGATCGCCCATTGTACAACTTTTTGCGCGAGCGGACTGTCCTGAAGCGAACACAGGTATGTAGATGGCGATCAATATGGGTTCCATCTTATTAAATTTTAATTTTGATTTTTTTCTTTTGTATTTTTTTTTCTGCGTTTATGTTGTTTATAGATCTATATCTGAAATAAATGAATAATAATAATATTAATAAATAATAATAAACAAAACATGGTCCGGCCCATTTCATAAATTATTTATTTACCGTTTACTCCATCAGTCTTTGAATGTTCGATCTCTCGCTAAATAGATCTATTGTCCAGTCTCCTATTTACACTAGCAAAATGGCTACGGAAATGATGCTTCAATTTTAACAGGGTTTGCAACAAACTTCTAAACTTGAAAATGGACAGAGAGAGTAGTAAAAAGCCTGCGTCCGCGCTTGCTGTCAAAACTGTCAAACTATCAATAGTGTTGGGCAACGACAATAATCGGTTATCGATAATCTGAGCCTAACCTAACCCCACCGTGACGAAACACCGGTTTGAAGGTCAATGTGAAGCTTTGTTCCAATTATATCGCTCTGTTGGGAAATCAATCAAATGAGCTTATAAATGCATCATCGTCATCATCATTATCATTAAATAATAATTAACAATTAGTCAAGTACTCTCGGTATTCCATAGTTCTAAAACCCCCTACCGATAAACTCATAATCAAACTTCAAAATTATATTAGTACTAGTTGTTGCCCGCGGCTTCGCCCGCATGGTATGTTAATAAAAGTAGCATATGACCGTCTTCAGGCTTCAAACTACGTCCACCAACTTTTGAATGAATCGAACCAAGGATTACAATTTATACAAAGTTTAGAACTCTATTGCACACCCCCAAAGGGTAGTTTAAAAAAATACGTGTTTCATTATTTACTTTAAAGTTTATTTCTACAGAGTTTTGAGCGAATCAAACTATTATTTTTAATGGAAACTTTACCGCCCTATTTAACCCCCTTAGAAGTCGATTTTAGAAAATTAGCCTATGTGTTATTCCAGAACCTAAACTATCTACATTCCAAATTTTATCAAAACCGGTTAAGTAGTAACGTAGATACGTGGTAACAAACATTCACACACACATTCACACACACACATACCCACACACACACACACACACACACACACACACACACAATGCGCATTTTAGTTTTAGTTTAGTTAGTTTGTTTTTTTCCATTTTACTGTTCCTAATAGGTACAACTTATAAGATGATTTATAAAAATGTTAAAGAAGAGCGGGTTTTCCTAATACAAGCATACCATTCCTTAAAAGGAGACTCCAAACCCTGTAATCACTAATCTATTAGGTACAAGATGTCCCTACTAGTGTGTTTAAATTAAAATTCTATTGACGATCATTCTAAACTTTACTAGCATACTAATTATTTACATCATTGGCTTATGTATGTGATGATTTTACGATTTCCTTTGTATGGTAGAAGTAGTAAATATAATAAAAAAGGTAAATATATAAAAAGGAAAACTAATAATTATTCCAAAAACTATCGTGAACTTGACTATTCATATTGTAAAACTGTGAATTTTCACGTACTGCACTATCGGTGAAGGCACCGACTTAGTTTCGACTCGCGCCGACTCCTTCGACGCGGAAGGAGAAAGTCACAACCACTCACCCTGATGAAGACTCTCGGAATGAGTCGAAACTTAGTCGGTGCCTTCACCGATAGTGCAGTACGTGAAAATTCCCGGTTTTACAATATGAATAATAATTATTACATTGCATGGTCCATTACTAGGTCTATTTGGGGTAATTTTAATTTGTGGAACATTTAAAGCTCAGATTAAAATCGACCTTGTCGTGCGGTCTTTACATTTTTACGGTCCTAGTATGAATAGTCAAAGCTGACATCACTGATTTCAATTAAAAAAAACATCCTTACCTAAGTAAATAACTTTTAAATAAGCATCTAACAGTCACTAGGTATATACCCATTATTGACACGAATACCATGTCCCTATCGTATGTATAAGGAACAACGAATACATAACCTACCTATTAAAATATGGGACCCTATTGACCTATTAAAAAAAATCTTCAAAATCGGTTCACAATTTGTTGAAAATATTGCGTAACGTACACAAAAAATATACAGACGAATTGAGAAACTCCTTCTTTTTTGAAGTCGGTTGACAAGTAGCACTTTATGGAGAGTTACTAAGAAAGTCATTACATAATCTAAATGTTTATTTGTACATTTGTGTAACAGGATTTTCCATAATAGAAGTTTAATATCACAACATATCTTTAAAGGACCCATGATGTCACCCAACTTTCCACCGCCGCCGACGCAAAGAAACTCTCTTTTCAACACATTTCGGTGCTCGAGCTTGGAGGGTAAAGTGTGTGTTGTGTAAAAGGTGATATAGGTAAGTAAAAAATGCATTCGCTTTGATTTTTACTGGAAATTTCATTACGTCCTTTCGTTTTCACATGCCCGATATCATCAGCTCTTCCTATCCTATAAAGGGTTGCTAGAATAAAACTCGTAGGCTCAAGCTTTTCAATCGTCGTTTTAAATATTATTGGGGTTTCTTAGGATCATGTTGGCCAATTTTCAAAGCCAACAAATTTGCTAACAAGACCCTAAACCTACGCTGTTCATATGTGTGTAAGTCAGGGTATCTTTTAAACCGTAATAATGTTATGTGCAAGCCTTGCTTTCCTGAGTTATCAAAGTAAAAGATAACCCGGAATAAAACAATGAGAACATTACTGCCTGTCGACAGAAATAGGCATGCCATGCCTATTTACCCCGGACGAGTCATTTCACAGAAGCTCTACTACTTTTTAAACATCGTACTACTATTATAAACGCGAAAGTTTGTGAGGATGGATGTTTGTTACTCTTTCACGCATAAATTACCATACCGTAAAAAACGGATTTTGATGAAACTTTACAGTAATATAGCTTATACATCAGAATAACACATAGGCTACTTTTTATCAGGGTATGACGCGGGCGAAGCCGTGGGCAGAATCTAGTGAATAATAATAAAACATTAGAATGATGTCACATATCTGTAACATAATTAAAAAGTTCCCTTATTCAGTTGTAGAATTTAACTGACGTTTGTGAAAATTGCAGTAAGTAAATGATCAGGCGCTGTGACAGAGGCAGACTCTACCAAAAGTTTCAGTCATTGAGGTGGAATTAAGCATTTTGCATTGCCGTTCAAACCGTAAATGCTCAGTCCTATTTCTCATCTTAATATCTTCCCTACTAGTAATTTAAGTGTCAAAGTTTGAATGTTTAAATGTTCGTTGTAAAATATCTCCGTAATGGCTGAAGCGATTTGAATAAAATTAAGACCAGGTGTACAGTTCTAGGGCTAGAACAGCACAGGTTATTTTTTATCCGGATAACACGCGGGCGAAGACGTGGCCAGAGGCTAGTCGTAATTAAATTAGAAAAGAGACTGGGTAGGTAAGCTTAGTTATAATTCTGAGTAATTAACATCATTTAACATAATCCAAAAACAGTCCAAATATTAAAGCAGAGTCCCATGTTAATTAAGAAATCTGGGGCATTCATTAATTTTCATATTTTTCAGAAACCGTTGAAAAATGCTCACGAAAGCTGTTTACACTCTGGTTCTAATTAGCGCTGTGACAGCAATTAAAATATCCAAAGAAGCGAGGAATCTAACAAGCTATGACCCGGGAGAACTTTTGGCGTGAGTATTCTAAAGGAAGGATAAATATTTAGTAGTATCAACCGAACGGGTTCGATCCCGTTCGTGCACTAATGGATTTTTACAGTCGGAAATAATATTTGCGGAATAACACGTGCTCAAAGCGGTGAAGGAAAACCTGATGAGGAAACCGGCATGCTCTAGATCACAGGTTCTCAAACTTATTTTACCCACCGCCCACTTTGAGAATAAAAATATCCTAGCGCTCCCCAAAGTTTTTAAACATAACAACCTATGCTTTCCTCTCTAGACCGCCCCCCCTGAAGGCCTCCAGCACCCACAAGGGGGCGTTATCGCCCGCTTTGAGAAACAGTGCTCTAGATTCTAGAACCAAAACATCCAAAGCATGAAGGTATCAGTTAGTGCTCCAATTAGAGGCGATGGGCTTGCAATCTGTCACGTGGAATACTAAAATTTAAAAAAAACGAGGGCAGGTGCCAAATTTAATGTTTAGACGTGCCTCTAACTATTCCCTACTTGAAATCCTTAAAGATCTATGCACTAAGTAATGCAGCACGATGTTAATCATGGGGAATACAGTCGTGAGTATGTTTGTTTTTAACCGACTTCAAAATAGGAGGAGGTTCTCAATTCGTATTTTTTTCAATGTTTACGTTTGATTTATTCGCCAATTGTTAACCAATTTTGATGATTCTTTTGTTGTATAGAAAATGATGCCGAAGAGGTCCCTTCAAAGTTTTATTCATGAGGAATTGCCACTTTGCCCGTAAAACTAAAAAAAAACATCATCTTCTTATGGACCACAAGCCGATTTTGTTTTGTGGGTTATTTATTTTTGTTTTTATTCGAAAGAGTGTCATCCCGTGTGAGCAAAATAACGTAAACACGTGTGTCTTATATTATTTGTTACTCGCGTACGGCTCACCAGGAAAAGTCAAAGTTATAGGTTTTTATTTATAGATAGATATCTCAAAGATTATAATCCAAACAGAAACATCAATTTATTAATTACGTGAAGTGAATTTACGCTGCCTTATCTTATTCCCTCAATTTAGCTCTCTTAGCATCTCCGAATCTACATATATGCTTCTCCTAAAAAGCATTGGTTTTTTTTCAAATTGAAATACAAACACGCATAGCACACTCTAGGATTCTCGTGTCGTGGATATCAGGAACTCTAAGTAAGAACAATGTTTTTAATTTTCTAGTAAAATCTTCAACCCCAACGTAACCATTTCATCTCGCCAACAAGGCTATGGATTGGTCTTCGAAGACCAAACTGATTCTAAAACTGAATCTAGAGAAGAACAATACGGTCTCATCACATTCGAAGAGAATAACAAAAGACTGAAATTTGGAGATGATCCTCAGAACTATGATGATAATAAACCTTTAAGGTTTCAAGACGATAGCTCTCAAAATGATGCGAACCAAGATAGACCTTTAAGGTTCGAAGATGAAGATCTGGTCCGTGATCAGATGATCTTCCAAGATGATAATAAAATAGAGCAGAGTAATAAAAGAAGACAGAGAAGACGTAGGAGGAAGCCTAAGAATGGCTTGCAGAATTATCAAGGAGTTCCGCAAAACTTAAACGGTGTTCCTCAGCATTTTCAAGGAGTTCCTGCTCTTTCTGGTAGTAGACCAGAGTTTCCAGGGCCGAGTGGACCTGCACCAAACCCTTATCCTGTGAATCCTGGGTTTGGACCGAATCCTTATGTGAAACCTGGACTTCACGGACCAGCGCCATTCAGTGAGTATTCTATACTGTGTCAGGCAAGTGTTGGAGGTCATCTACGTTGAAGAATATTGTTCAACGTAGATGATTTCTACAAGCAGATGAAGACCCAGCTTCAGTCAGCTTGGTCATTACAAGTTGATGATCAATCCAGCCATCTATCAAGTGTTTCAATAACCTCACCTCTAGATGTAATGATTATCTGCGAGGCACATCCTTTTACTACATTGACTAACATATGTTGTCCAAGAAAAGCAATTGCCAACCATTTGGGGTTCCGGCTCCACTGAACAAGGTTTTTATGCGTTTTGCAGGGCGCCGACGCCGTCCCAGGCCTTCCCTAGCCTCTGATGCCCTCACCGCTGTCACGGGAGCCCTAACCTCCATCGCACTGTATGATGACTACCAGTGTGTTCCGAGGCTGCTGTGCGAGGCTGCTGCGGGTGGATCCTTGGGGTCCAATGGAGTGTTGGACTCTATTGCAGGGATACAACCATTGCTAACGTGAGTATACACTAGTCCATTATAAGATTGTAACTCATATCTGTTTCTTGAAGGAGAAGTTCTGAGTCCAGGGTTTTGTTACCAGATTTCTGGAGTCATTAATTACCGGGAATTTAAGTATCTTCTTTAATAATATTTGGTGTAATT
Organism: Perizoma flavofasciatum; assembly: GCA_958496245.1. NCBI lineage: Eukaryota > Metazoa > Arthropoda > Insecta > Lepidoptera > Geometridae > Perizoma > Perizoma flavofasciatum. The sequence continues at coordinate 737,373 of OY292439.1, read as the reverse complement.
TCCGCGTTGTAACAGCTAAACAACACGACGTCATCGACGAAAATTGTAATTTTCATGCAATGGGGTTTTTCTCGGATATGAGATTTTTCCAGCCATAGGACCTAGCTATATAGTTTTTTTCAAGACTTTGGGCTTTCTTTGCTACAATCCTGATAAATCTCATACCTACCAGTTTTTTAAAATTGCTGCTCTACTTATTTATTTGAAAATCAGGACTTTCGAAATTGAAATTTGACAGGAGGAACTATAAAGTTTATATTCAACAAAAAAATATACAAAATAAACACGCGTTTCCCACAATAGACATCGTCAAATACATATTAAGTGAGCAGAGCTTGGATACCAAGTAAGGGTTGTCAGAGACACATCATTTCATTTGGCCGCATTTTTTCAAGTAGGTAGCATTCCACGTGACAGGTTGCTAGCCCATCGCTGCTCATTGAAACATTAACTGATGGCACATACCTTCAAATGTTTTGGTTCTAGGGCATGCCAATTTTCTCGCGATGTATTTTTTCACCATTTTGAGCACGAAATGATGCGCACATACATTTAACGGGTGGAAAAATCCATTGTTACACACTTCAAACTCACGAAAAAAAATCTCCGGAATCGAAGTAGATACCCCGACTTTTTTTTAGACCCCACTAGGTCAACACGTTTTTTTTTCCGCTAAGATTACCAACCATATTTCATTAGTACCTAATAAAAATCTACAAACATAATGTATGCATTATCTAGAGTGAATCGAAATAAGGTAGACTAAATGAAGTCCTAAAATGATTTTTGGAAAAACAGATTTAATTATAATATCCTTGTTATCTGAGCGCTATTAATGTATGATTAGTAGATAATGCAAAAATTCTAAGTTTCCGCATGTAATGTTTTTGCATGAAACAGAATATAGGTTGTCATGCTGAAAATCCTCACCTTAAACAAATTTACCTCAAACAAATTCACAGGCTCCTTATAGAGACATTCTTGATTAAAGGCTAGAAAACCTCACTCCATTGAAAAAATATAATTTCACCGTCAAATATCAGTAAAATTTTATAAATAAAATAAAATATTTACTAGCTAATGTCGAAACATACTTATGATTATTTTTCTCCACAGCCTTCTCTCGGTCTACAATGGCATCAGTGCTTCTCCCCTCTTCGTCTTCGGACGAGCCGTGTTCCTTGGCATGACGTCACGTGGAAACACTGGGACTTGCCGCTATGCATACCCTCAATGTCCAACAGACCCGGAGCAGCTGATACACTACCTCAATAACCACAACGGAGGATTCTTTAGGTTCTTCAATGCCCCGCTCCCTAATCAAAATTTGGAACAGTTTTATAATCATCTCGGCCAAAATGGACAGAATTTAGACCAGTTTTATAATAATCTTGGTCAGAATGGCCAGTTTATAGGACAAAACTACGGCCAAGTAAATTATGGGCAAAATCAGCAACAATTTCAGGAGTCCCAAAGTAGCTATGGTCTTTATCAAAATCAACCATTAGGTCAACAAGGATACGGGTTTGAAAATAATCATATTGGCCAAGGACTAGGTCCATACGGTCAAAACTATGGTTCTAATTATGATTACAATACGTATGGATCCAATAATGTTAGGTTTAAAGATGCAAACGCTAAGATAGAGAAACGTATACAAAATAAGCCTATTAAAGATGATGGTGTTGATATTTTTAACGAAGAAAATGATACAAAATGGTTGTTTCCTGAACAGACGAAATCACGTGGTGAAGAACAAAATGATAAGGCACTAAAGTTTCCAGAAGAATTCCAAAACAATGACGACAAAAGAGATTCTAAAAGAAAAGGTAATAGTATACTCTTTCCAGAAAATCAATACAATCAGAATGCATATTCCAACAAAAATTTAAATCCAGTCAGTCAAAATAACAATGATCATAATAATATACGACCAGGTCAACCGTACTACCAAAATATCTATTTAAAAGTTCAAACAGACAGGCCATACTATCAAAACAATTATAATAATAACCAGAATGTTATAAATGCTAATATTAATAAACAAACCACGACCTCAACATTCAATGAAAACGATTACTATTATGATCATAAGCACAAATTCTACGTTAAAAAGAACCAAAACCAAGGAAATATTAATAACTATTATTCTAAAGATCAGAATAAAGTTGATTATGCCACTAGCAATAATTATAATATTCACAAGCCAGTAAGATATCTGAATTATAATAATAATGCAAATTCTAAAATCAAGGATGATAGAATCCAAACTGTATACATTGTTAGGGGTGATGGAGATCCCAATAAACCTGAAATTGTTAAAGTAAGGCCTGGACAAGCTTTCAATTAAAGGAATATGACATTACATTAGTTTGCTATGAAAATGCCAAACTAAACTTAAGCTAGGATATGAGAAAAGAAACATATAACTATGGTGAATTGAATTCCCAACTTTTATGATATTTGACGGCTTGGATATTTTATTTTTTGGTGTATATTCATTAAGTGTTAAATATCTTCTTGAGTTTAGTTTTAGTTTGAGTCTGAACAAGCTACAAATTAAAGGAGTTTGCTTTGAAAATGCCAAACTAAACTTAATCTGGGAATCGATTAAAGAAATATTTAACAATAGTAAATTTTGTTCCCAACTTTTTTTATATATCATTTCTCAGTATATTTTTAGGTATTTAATATATTTGTGAGTTTACTCATACAAAAAAATGTTTTTTTTTATCAAGTCTTGTTACGATGGAATACTACAGCACTTAGAACCTTAGTAGGTAAATTTTAATAGAAAATTTAAAACTACTTTGTAAATTAAAAGTTTTTGTCGTCTGTCTAATTAAAACAGGTTAGTTACTTCAATTATTATTGATTACTTATAATAATTGTAATATTCGTCCTTAGCTTTATTTTTACACGTTGAGATCGTTCACCTTTCATGAATCGTGAGGCGCTTTACTTTTACGACACGATTCCGAAAGCTTGGTCAAGGAGCTATCGTAGGTCATAGGTATCTATCTGATTTGTCTATTGATTCTATAGTCATATCTACAAAAGCAATAGGTAGGTATGGTCAAATTTCACTAGCAGTACTTCATAGCAAAGGTTGCTTTTTTATTCACGCCTCTGCGGTGTAGTGGGCCAAGGTCCGCCTGAGACGCAGAAGGTTTTGGGTTCGATCCCGCCGCGAGTCAAATGTTTGTATGGTCTGTAAATATATGTCTCGGGTCTCGGTGTATTCTATGTTTAATATATACCTATGTATTTACAAAAAAAAGTAGATAAGTAGTATTCAGTCATGTAGTTTTCAAAATACAAGCTCTGCTTCGTTTGGGGCTGATAATGTGTGAAAATGTCCAGCATTATTTATTTATTATTCAATTTAAAATGTTCTGCTGAATTTTTGATCTAGCATATACGATGCCTTTCCGTACGATATTTTACTAACTATTTGATTTAATATTTATTTATGCATATTCCTAATATTGTTTTAATCAAAAATCAAAACATTTATTTGCTGGAATATAGGTAAAATTATACAATGATGATACTTCATAAGCCCTTGTATTCTACCATCGAAATCGTGTGCAAATGTCAATAGGTAGATTGAATATCAATTGAAACACAAGATTATGTAGTTGAGATTAGTAATAAAGTGTCATTTATACCCTAACGTGTTATAGTACTTATAATAGTTATTCTTCATGTAAATATCAGAGGATAGAAAAAGCTCCTTTTAATAATGTTGTTTACCTTTCCCCTATACCTAAATCGCAAACATGGGAGCAATAAGTTAACAAGATAGCAATACCGATAGATGCTAAAGAATGGGTAGAAAAGATAAAAAGCGACCAGCGCCTTTATCGATATTGTGACATATTTTATCTGCCTTTATATGTTTTAGGCGCTAATTTGAGTATGGTACCAACTTACATTTTGTCTAGGATATCACAATAGGTATTTGAAAATGAATCTCATTGAACTGTATTCTCTATTATGTTATATAAATAAATAATAAAAGGATTGTGCTTCATTGAACAATAAGCCATGATTCACCATAGACCCTTTTCGTTCTTCGTTAAATTTTATGAGTCAACAGTTATTTTAGCTCGATCACGCACAATATAAACGCCATTATCGGTTTGCTCTTGACATTATTCCATTTTTGGGAAAAGCAAGAATTTTCTCGCATTGGTGCCTTGAACTTATTTTATTTTAATTTTTTTTCTTCCGCTTTAAGAATTGTGCAAAATTGTTGGCGACTGTCCCAAAATCTTTTTTCCTCAAACCATATTTTTCGTTAATTTTATAAGAAAAACAGCTGAAAAAAATGTAGAGCTCCTTGTGAAGAGCTTGTCCAGGGAAGTACTACCACCATACCTATTTCTGCCGTAATGTTTGCATTGCTGTGTTTGAAGGGTATGGGTGCCGGTGAAATTACAGTCACACGAGACTTCATTAATTCTCAGGGTCAGCAACGTGCGAGTGATCTGATGTTGCAGACGTCCATAGATTACGATATCTGCTAACCAACAGTTGGCCGTATGCTTGTTTGCCATCTTAGTGGTATTAAAAAAAAGATAAATCACATGTCTAGCAGTGCCTATTGTTTTGGTGGCAGTTGTAAGTATATCCAATGGTATTGCAGCTAAGCAAATAAGATATATGTAAATTTATGTAAGGTTGAGGCGTTAAGTGTCTTGTTAACTATTTTATTAAGGAGTTGAGGACTGAAAAAAATATAAAACAAAACACCACCAACTGTTAGCTTAGTATACCTACAGTTAAATATGTACTCTTCTAAAAAAAACACATCTCTATTTTGCAAAATATTCTCCATCGCAATAAACTATGGTACCTAAGTATTTTCGGTTTAAGATTTTTATCTAGAGCAGACAGAAAACAAAGAAAAACTCTAAAACATTTTAAGTCCCCATAAAAATTTAAAAAGGACATCTGACATTGGTGACCTAACCTTACGTGACATATGGTCTCTTTAAAGAACTCTACGCAGGACACCCGTAAACGGCACAAGGTAAACTCATTCATTTTGATAAGAATCTAATAGGAAACTTCTAAGCATAATAAATCAGTGTAGAACCGCACCTTATAGAAACTAGAACTAATTGTCTTAAAAGAAAAAATAGCTTAGAAGCAAAGTACGTAGGTAGGTACTAATTGAAAGTACATCAATGCAATATGTCTCAAGACAAGACTCAAAAGTAACAAAAAAGATGCAGGACTCAGAAACAACGAGAAGCTCTCACAGTCACAGGATCAAAAGCTACAAAATGAATAGAAGCTGAAGCTTTGGATAATACGGCTGAGTTAAAAACCCCAGGAGCTTGAGACAAAGTGATACTACCGAATGACAATAAGAAGCAGTCGGCTTATAACGATATTATCATTCCAGTGAAAGTCGAAGGACATAAGCCAGTCCGCTACCGACTGTAGCGCCGGACGCACGCACGTCCACGCGAGTGAGTGAACCTTTCCGATACTTGAAACTTGAATGGAACAAAGTCAACTGGATCTAAGTATGTCAGTTTATTGTTTTTAAATTACGTAACTTATTACGGAAGTGTTGTGTTTTGAATATTTTGTGGTAATATAAACCGTAGCGAAACCCTTTCGAAAGGCTTGCAAGCACGCATAATTTAGTCTCAAGTAATTGTTTTCAAGACCTTATGATTATTGAGGAAAACTCCTTTTTGTGAATTTAAATTAGACTAAAATCGTCTGACTTTCCGAAGGCTAACGCGAAATTAGTGAGGCGTAAAGCAACATTGGTGGATTTCTTAGAATCAGTAATGGATTTTATATCGTTAGAATACCTGTTACGATCGGTGACAAAAAGGCGGTAAGATGTGGATAAGTTGTTTTATTTTTGAGGCCATAAAAAGGATTCTATCGATATCTTGATTCGTTCAAAGTTTTTGTCGTAAAAATTTGCATCATTTATATCGGATTGTTGTTCTGTTTTATTTCGTTTCATTATCTCTACATTATGCCTACTGAAATACGCAATTTGTACACGTAAAGTAAATTAAATTGTATAACATTCTATAATTATTATAGAACAATATAAAATTGATAAAGTTTTATCGTTATCTTTTTCTATGTTAGATTGATATCTTATTTATAAGATCAGTGTCTTTATTAGTTTGAAGTCATTGTTATCCATTTCAATTTTATAAGTTAAATCATTGACGGTTTCTTTGTACATTTTTTGACTCCTGTTTCGGATCTATAAACTTTTTATGGCTTAAAACTTGTATTTTTTGAATAAATTATCGGTTCAAATCAAACGGTCAAATGGAAACGGATAGTTTTAATTGTTGTAGCGTGCTTCTATGTAATTTGCGTTGCGTCACCTTTAAATAGCTTTTGTCTTCTTGAACGATGGAAGCTCCTATTATACAAACCTACCTATTTCCGAGTTACATAGTTATAGTTTTTAGATGCTTATTCAATTCTTAGGTAGTTCTTAAATTCGGTAAAATTGTTGACTCTTAATGAGTTTTTTCTTGCATAAAATGTTTTGGGCTATTTAGTAAATTGTTCTCATGCCTATGCAATTAACTTCATTCTCATTTGAAGCATTATCAATGTAACTATGTTTGATAGCATGATCTGTAGTTAAGTACTTCGATATTTAAATGATCTGACGAAAATTTGTAACCTAAAATAAAAGTCGGGAAACTTTTGTTTTAGTTTCGAAATTGTACTTCATTTTTTAATCAATTTCCTTGCACAAATTTCAACTTTGCAGTAACCACCTTAAGGAATAGGGGCACCGTCATAAATTATAAATGCTTTTATAATTTAACCTTTTTTATTTATGCTTTTCCCCCTTATTTTGTCAATTTTCAATAATTTATTATTTTACTCTGATTTAAAAGGTTCACTTTGACTTATTTTTTCGTACAAACTTCATTTTCCCGCTGCATTTTCTGGAGCTGAAAATTTGGGAAATTCTTCTACACATCAAAGGAACACACCTATCTATCAACTTTCATGTATTTTGGAATAGGCGTTTTTTATCAAGAAGATTAAGATATTGAAATTCACTCAAACAAAATTGAGGTACCTACATAGGTAGAAGGTAAACACGAATAAACTTCTCAAATTCTCAATGGGCTTTCTCAAGCTATCAATGACAAACTATCAAATTAGAATCGTCTTAACCCAATGGCCCTAATGCTGCATCCTACAAAAAGAACCTCATGTATTATAGATCAAGTTGACCTTCAATCGAACCGTAAAAGCCTATGTCTGCTAAAGTGCAGCAGATATCTCGTATTGCAAAACAAAATTCATAGATATTTTTTATATTTTAATAAAAATATCATTTAGAATCCGTTTCTACGTATTACGTATTCTAACGTGAATGTTGATCTAACACAATAATAATATTAGAACATAAATGATTGTATTTTTTAAACTAATTGCAACTTTTAATTACAAAAATACCTAATTTAAATTATGTTCAAGTTGTGTTAAACCATTATTAGTAGTCACGGAGTTGAATGCCTCATTATCTCCTAAAATTATCATTGGAATTCTGTCGATTTAATTTTCGTTAAGAGTATTTTTCGAACGCTGTTTTATAGACTACACATAGTTTCGTAGAAGCAAAGGAGCATCCACCGAGTCTCTGCATTTCGCTTTTGTGGACAGTGCGGCTTAGAAACCCAACAACTCGGCCAAGTTGAAAATACCATAGCACCTTTCATGATAAAGGGCTCTGAGTACATTTGAAAATAGTTAGGTTTAAAACTGGTTAGGTCCGTCTTCGCTGAAGATATTGGTGCGATCACAGGATTTTCTGCTTTTGGAAAACTGTCCTTGTTTTAGAAATAAATGGTTCTGAGAAATTGAAATACTACGGTATCTTTGAATTTATTATAAAAGGCTTACCTTACGAGTTCTTAGGTCTATTACATGAACTTCTGTTGAACAGGTTTGAATACGATTTTAACATAACCTCAAAAACCTTCGCTGGGGAAGAAAAGTTCTCAAATTGCGACTAAGAACTAGACGACGCAGTGTAGGAATCTAAGAGGTTTCGGGAAGTCGTTGGATGAAGGTAGCTCAAGATTGTTCGTCATGGCACTCTTTGAGTTTATGTTCAGCAGTGGGCTTTTGATGGTGCTAGTGTATTTTTGTCAAATATTTTATTGTAAAAATGTGCTCGTCGTAGCTTCACTTTACAAACCTACTTTAGTTTGTAAAGTGCTTAAAAGTCTTACCTACTTTATATAGTAAAGTAGGTAAGTTTGTAAAGTGAAGCCACGAGCAAGTACTAGTTAAAACTGAGTAAGTATTTGTTTACAAATAAACTCGTAATCCTAAGGAACTCGATCTATTTGCAAAAGTGAGAGTTATGCTAGTTATTTTCTTAATGGTGTGTACTTGTTGCTTGAAAGCACGCTTGTTTTTCTTTTTACATGCCTTGTTAATGTTTCTTATTTGATTCTGCTTGCTATATTGCGGTCTGTTATGCACTTCGGCAATCTTCGTCTATCTTCGGAAATGGGAAACTGAAGGCGTTAAAAACTGTATGCACTTTTAAATTGTTAACTTTCAAATTCAAAGATTCCAATGAAATGGGAAGTGCGTAGAGTTTCCTATTTCCGAAGACAGACGACGATTTCCGAAGCGCAAACATAACTTTTGTGGTAGTATTGTAAAATGAGTCTCTTAAACCCAAAATTTGATATGACATGGTTGTCAAGTTCAACGAAATGATAGGTTTATTTTTCTTGCTTAGATCCGGTGTAGGTTGGATTAGTTTCCTGTAACTGACTAAGATGGCACTGTTATTGCATCAGGGACATTCCTTTTTCCTTCAATATCTTTTGGTTCAACGCTATCAACGTCAAAGTTTTTATTAACTATCACGACGATATCAGTAAAAAACGTGAACTTACAACTAAACGTGACTTTAAAGTTTAGGTTATGAACTTATGCCGATTCGTGAGCCTAGAAGAATGATACAACAAACTGCTTAGTGTTTTGGTGATGATTAAAAAAAATACAAAAATAACACTTGCCTCTGTCACAAATCATAAAGAAAGAAAAGAAAGAAAAATATTTATTTAGCACGACATAAAAATATATAATATACAACAAATTTTGTAAGTTAGGATGGTGGGATAATTTATGAGAATACCTAATAATAATAATTTATAAGTTTAAACAGCCTGCTTATAAGTACCTATAACTGAAAGAGAAATGCCCCACATACCTTACTGCCAAGAAACTTCTCATTCCATAACAAACTGACTAGGGATGCATTCCATAATATTTGATGCATTTTTGTATTAAGTACAATAGGTAGATAAGTTTATTGGCTGAAAAGACACTGTTTTCGTCACGGAAATAGTTAAAATTCCAACGCATCCAAAAAGCCGAAATGCGCCGGAAACTTATCCCAACGGTAGATGTCCACGTTTCGCGACCAAATATTATAAATAGGCCGAAGTGGGCCGAAGTCGCGCCGAAGGGCTAGTTTCCTCGTTCGTTAAAACTTCAAAGAACCATAGTTTTAATTTTCACTATTAATAATTACGGATAGTTAAACTCTGTTTATAACTTTTTATAGGTTGCATAATTTTTGGCGCCGTTTTTACATGGCTGTGGCTCGTCTGATTTGATTGGTTTAACGATGTGGTTGTTATGAAGTTTGATAGATGTTGCTTGTTTGATAATATACTTATTTTGTTTCTGAGAGTTGTAAAGCAGTAGGTATTCTCAATCATTGATCAAAAAACGTACTTAATTTTTTTTCTTTTTCTTGTTTGGCTGTATACCTACGTAGTTATATTCTAATTTTCTATACTTATTCTAAATTTTTGAGTAAATAAGCAATTTTGAAGTACCCATAATGGAATACATAGTGGCAAATGAATGTTTACAAAGGATAGATTTGAAACTCAAGTGAGTCGACCACGGAGGGATTGTGTTGATTATTTTTGTTTATTATTTTTGAACAAATAGTTTTTAATTAACACCTTAATGTAATTTTTACTAAAAAACGGGACATTGACCATGATTTGTGAGTTTGAATGTTTCCCGATATTTCGGCACAGTTGCATGTACAGTGGAACCGGTGGTAGTGGTATTTTTCGCGATTTGTCTGCCAGTTACATTCAAAACCCGCAAAGACTTCAGTACCTCCCGTGATCATGGTACATGCAACTGTGCCGAAATATCGGGAAACATTCAAACTCACATATCATGGTAAATATCCTGTTTTCTAGTAAAAAATATGTTCAAAACCATGACTCTACGTAAATATCCAATAAGGTATTGTAGTAACAAAATTGTGTGTCAATATTCAAAAGAATGTCAATAAAAAAAGTTCGTCCGTTGACTATTCCCGCCACTTCACCCAATTTCGCGCTATAACTGTTTCTATTTTTGAATTTCGATCTGTCACACGTTTCCTGGATCCAACATAACGACACTAACTGCCGCACAACTATCACACGAATCTAAACTTTAACCCCTGTAAATAGAACTCAGGCCTGAATTGATAAGTATAATGCAACTGCAACTGTAGATTAATATTTCGTTTCCTAATTCCATGGGTTTAATGTTGAGATTACGGCTATTATTTATTAGTTCGAATAGATATGGTCTGTCAGTGATTTGGTACGTGATATGAATAATAAATATATTGATATGCCGATGGATTTGGTACAATAGGAAGCCAGGAAGCGTCATGACAGCCAACTGACATAATTTGAGGCTGGTCACACAATCAAAGCCTGATATGTCGAAGTGACGCTGATGGACGTAATTCAATGAATTTAAACCATGTTCGTGACATCGCTGGACGTAATGTAAAGCGTTAACCTATTTTATAGCCTTAGGCCACACATCCTATCCTACTAATATAATAAATGCCAAAATCTGTGTGTGTGCGTGTGTGTGGATGTTTGTTACAACGTATCTCCGTAACTACTAAACCGGTTTTGATGAAATTTGGAATGTAGATAGTTTAGGTTCTGGAAAAACACAAAGGCAATCGAATTTTCGAAAATCAACCCCTAAGGGGGTTAAACAGGGTGGTAAAGTTTCTATGGAAAAAAAAATCCTTGGGTTTATTCACTCAAAACTTTAAAATAAATAATGAAACACGTTTTTTTTATTTTTTCAAAATTACCCTTTGGGGGTGTGCAATTGAGGTCTAAGCTTTGTATAAATTGTAATCCTTGGTTCGATTCATTCAAAAGTTGGTGGACATAGTTTGAAGCCTGGAGACGGTTATATGCTACTTTTATTAACATACCACGCGGGTGAAGCCGCGGCCAACAACTAGTAGTTTAATAATAGCGAATAAAGGTTGTCAAGTGGTTGTCAAAGTTTGCGTGAATGTTTAACAGGCAGGTTGGACTCGGCCACCGAGGGTTCCGTACAAATCTAGATACATATTATAAATAGTTCAGGAATCGAGTCTCGCATTTTTTTTTTGAGCTTTTCCCGAAAAAAAAACCACGAGCAATTACAAATGTATAGTTTTCAGATTTTTTAGTATATGACAATATAACTTACCAAATTTCATAGTTCTAGGTCAACGGAAAGTACTCTATAAACTTCGATGTCGAAATATAACGTTTTTTGCGGCATTAACGGCCGTATCTTTTTTTACGTTAACTTAGAAGTTTAATTTTTTCACAGCTTCAAGGTACCTGTAGACCTGTAGATCTGAGTATATGGTTTAAATTTCAACTCGATATCTCCACGCGTTCCCAAGATAAAGAGTCTTGACAGACAGACAGACGGACAACAAAGTGATCCTATAACCGTTCCGTTTTTTTCTTTTGAGGTATGGAACCCTAAAAAAAATGCGCTTATTCACCTAAAACAAATTAGATCTTATCATGTCCTTAATTACATTCCCTCTGAGATAAGTTCAGCTGCCAACATAAAATTACCCATATTCATCTAGCGATAAAGTGCATCTCTGTCTGTCTGTTTGTATAAGGAGAGAGGCCATATTTAAGAGTAATGTATTCTTTGCCTTTAGCAAGCAAGTGAGGTCGCCGCCTTAACGCCAGGTGACTATTTTGCTGTGTTTTTGCAAGAAATATTATTACTTACTAGTTGTTGCCCGCGGCTTCGCCCGCGTGGTATGTTAATAAAAGTAGCATATTACCGTCTCAAGGCTTCAAACTATGTCCACCAACTTTTGAATGAATCGAACCAAGGATTACAATTTATACAAAGTTTAGAACTCAATTGCACACCCCCAAAGGGTAGTTTATAAAAAATAAAACGTGTACGTGTTTCATTATTTATTCTAAAGTTAAAGTAAAAAAAAACAAAGGATTTTTTTTTCCATAGAAACTTTACCCCTTAGGGGTTTTTCGAAAATACCTCTAAGATTAGCTTATGTGTTATTCCAGAACCTAAACTATCTACATTCCAAATTTCATCAAAACCGGTTTAGTAGTTACGGAGATACGTGCTAACAAACACACACACAGACTTTCGCATTTATTATATTAGTCGGATAATAAGAAAATACTCGTACCAACAGGAGACAATAGACAGGCAACGGATCAGCCGCTAAGCAGTCGCATTGCTGTGTTCCTGTTGGAAGGGTATGGGTGCCGGTGAAATTGCAAGCACGTAAGACTTTTCATCCGGTCTCGTCTTTTCATCCGAGGTTTTCATCCGGGTCGGCATCGCGCTTGATACCTCTGGTGTGGCTAGCGTCCACAGGTTACGGTAACTTGCCAGAAGGTAGGTCGTATTCCTGTTTGAAACTTTATTCTATATTGTACACAGATAATACAATCAAAGGCGAGCTTAACCCTAACAAGAGTTTTCTTTCAGCAAACCTTTGAGGATAGGGATAGCTGATAAAATGCGGTGGGTACGTTTACACAAACGGGAAAAAAATATACAATACTAGCACAAATTTAATACATAAATTGGTACATAGTATAAATATGTACTTTAGTTGTATGAACAAAAAAAAATGCCAAAATTTGTTTATTAATAGTCTCTTCAAATTATTATTATTACAGATACAGATAATTTGTTTATATCATTAAGCTACATGATAATGAAGTTTTAACAATACACTAAAGTATAGTTACTTAAATTTACTTATGTTTATTAAGCTTTAAAATAAATAAATGCTGGACATTTCTCACACAGCATCATCTAGCCCCAAACTAAGCAGAGCTTGTATTATGGGAACTACATGACTGATATATTACTTATATACTTTTTTTTGTTAATACATACATATTATACTTAGAAAGCACCCAGACCCGAGGCAAATGAATGCATATCATACAAACATTTGTCCCGCAGCGGGGATTGAACCCGCAACCTACTGCGTCTTAGGCGGACCTTCGCGCACTGCGCCGCAGAGGTTTTCTTTGTGCTATTGCGTGCTATGTTTTGCATACTTTAGTAGATTTTAATGATGTTTGGTCAAGCCAAGGACAATGGGACAAAAGTTTTTAATATCTACGGTCACAAATAAGGTTCAAGGGCAACTTTATGAGCTTTTAAATTATTTCAACAAACGAAATGTCTTTGTCTATAATTTATTTGTGAGACAATTTAAAAAAGTTTATAATTTTCAACGACTTTAAAAAAGGAGGAGGTGCTCAATTGTTTTTTTAGGGTTACGTTGTCAACAAGGAACCCTTTTAGTTTCGGCATGTCCGTCCGTCTGTCTGTCTGTCTGCCCGCAGCTTAGCTCAGAGACTGTTAATAAGTACTAGAAAGCTGTTATTTGTCATGGGTATACATGATAAAGATAATTTATTTTTCAATTTCAGATGTAACTAAATTCTTTGCAACTTAACTAATACAGTGAGTAACTTATAAACTAGAGACATTACTAGTATAGTAAGATTGCTCTGGTCTTATTTTTTTTTTATAAATTACTACAGGTTATTATTAAAATAGATATGTAGTTACAAAACCGTACCCTCCGTGCTAGATTTAACTGTGTTACGGCAGGGTACATGCTTCAAACCTCCATAACATATCTTATTTTAAGTGGAGCAATCGAGCATTAATTGAGATATTAATCACGCCGACAAAGTAGTAAAATACAAATTTTGAAAATATTAACTTTTCTACACGTAAAGTGGGAAAGATTTTTTTTTATCGTCTATTCCACGGTGTGGGGTGTTGTTGGATAGGTCGTTTTAGGTTCAAAAATACGTATTACGGGTGTGTGAAAACCATTTTTTTCCAATAATTTCTTTTGGATAATTTTACGTTTAAAAAAATATCCGTAAAATAAACTGTTTACGGATAAAATTTCAGTTATTAACTAGATTTAATTACGAAACTTTATTTTGACTACAGGGAGAAGAATTCATCCAAATATATTTAACCAATGAGCTTAATCATTGATGCGCCTAGTTTTGGACACAAGGTTAAGTACCTGAATATGTCTAAAAAAATATATATAAAAAATAATTAGGTATGTCGGCGACATGAAAAGATAAAACTTCATAACATACTTTCCCTAAATTATTTATTTGTTTCTTAAAAAGTGAAAACCTTAAGACTGGTTTTTAGTTCATTTGAATGTTAATTTTGAGTTAACTCGACTTATTTATGACACCAGTTAAAGTTAACATGATTATTTCTAACATCATTATCAGCGGAAGGCTTTGATGAATTGTCTGTCTGATTGGTAAAGTTAATTAATTATGTAACAGAATGAGTTCATTAACTTGAATTAATAATCAACATACCTACATAATAGAGAAATTCATAAAATTGAAAAATATAATTTTACTATACGTAGGGCAAATTAATTTAACAACCGTCTTAGATGGCTTACTTCAAAGAATCTATACCTACATAATATCTGCTCTTAAAATAAGCAAATATGTAAAATATAGGTAAGTACTAATGAAGCAGTTAAGCTACTTTAAGACTGTTCGAAACGATCCATAGATAGCTCATCTGATCCAATCACCACTAGACGGAAGTGTCTCCACAACGCTAGCTGCATTGCTACGCTGAATAGACTGCTCTAGCTTTGAACTAGATAAGAGCCAGCTCACTTGTCCAGCGTTTCTTCGACAAGACGCTCTGAAAGCCTTTAAAATACGCAAAAGGCTCCGTTTTCACCGACCTTGTGTCTCAACCCCAAAAAGCCCAAATAAGTAGGTAAGCTCGAGACTTCCGTCAACTCTTGAGAAGCTCGGTATAATAAGACGCTGAACCAGCCCTAAATGAAGTTTTCTTTAAAAAAATACATATATTGAAATATAACATACCTACTTGCTACCATCCTATCTTAGGTACAAAATTTGAAGTTACTGTGAGTAATAATTTCATGAAGTTCGATTTTTTTATATATATTACGGTGTTTGTACTGTTTAGAATACACTGTGACTTAGATTTTTAGGTTGGGTAGAACAGAGCATATGTTTTGGGTTGAACGGGTAAAAATAATATTGGGTAGAAAAATTGTGTGTTGAACGGGAAGCACTCGTCTATTGCTTCATTTACTCCCATGAAAAATATCTTTGATATTTTACTTTTGCCAAGTAAAGGCTATCAAGAATCGAGGTATCTTTCATCACACACTTTGCACCTTCAATAAACATAATTTCCAAATACCAATGTTGAAACGTACTAACTTGTTAACTAACTGTGACAAGTAGGTAGCCACTCAGGTACTTTATAATCTGTGGGTCAGAACTGTTCGGTAGTCCCAAGGCCACACGTGGGCAAACGGGTAAATTGAAATGCGGTGAATGAATTGCTACTTGGTTGTGGTGTTGTTGTAAGTATTTATGAATTCAATTCTTAATTTATCTATGTACATATTTAAATGCACTTAGACTCGTTTTTTTATACGATATATAGTTATTTATTTATTTGAAGTAATTAAAACGGGTCAACCAATTACATTAATCACATACAGATAAAAATAAGTCACATTTAGTAAAATTTAAAAGAAAAATATGAAATGTTCAGTTCAATATAATGACAAAAAAAAACTTAAATAAAGATAAAGTTTAATTTATTTGTTTCAACATAATCAGTTGGTTAATTGATTTTTAAAGTGTTATCCATATTCAAGGGAAATCACAAGAATTTATAATATCCGAAAAATTCTTAGTAGGCAACGCCGTGGTTGAATTTGTGGGATATTATAAAATCTTGTAAAAATTAGTTATTTTAAAATACCGACTTACCTACTTATTTTATAACACACAATAATTTATGGTTTATCCTTAGAATTACAGGTAAATAACCTTTAGTATAAGTTTGTTTGTCTGTTTGTACGGAACGTAGAAGAGCTATTTCAAATAGTTACTTGATATATTTGTTTTTATTTAATAAAAACAACATGCATACCTACTCTGCAGACAATTATTGCCATATTTCCAATGTAAGGAATTTTAATCTGTTATTTATTCTCAAGAATAATAAGATTAATGTATTCTTAAGTGCAGCTAAGCATTTCTTATCAGCATCTATTTCAGACGGGCGGTGCCGGCGCGGGGGCTACAAAGACGTTATCTTTGAATGCAGCTGAGATGAAAGATAAAAGCTCAGACGCTTTGATAATACAAAATTACCATTTTTTAATAATATATTAAACAAAATGGTGTGGAATATTTTTACTTGTAACTTAGTTCCCACGACTTTGCTTAGTATACCTACCCAAATGTAATTCAGAGTTGAGGAATCCAATCAAATTATTTATTGTTTGTGAATACATATAGGTAAGTGTCACATAAAGGTGGTAATTAAAAACTATTCGCATAGGTACCTAAACCCTGCCCTTAAGCTAACAAAGATGGGGTTAAATTATGTCAATGAACACTGAAATTTATATGAACGATAGAAAATCCCACTAATATAATAAATGCGAAAGTCTGTGTCTGTAAATGTTTGTTACCACGTATCTCCTCAGGTAACTACTAAACCGGTTTTGATGAAATTTGGAATGTATATAGTTTAGATTCTGGAATAACACATAGGCTAATCTTATTTTCGAAAATCAACCCCTAAGGGGGTTAAAAAGGTTTGTAAAGTTTCTATGGAAAAAAATATTCCTTGGTTTGATTCACTCAAAACTCGGTACAAATAAACTTGAAAATAGTATTTTTCCCCCCGACGTTTCAACTGATAAAGTTAATTATTATAAGTTTAACGATAAAGACCCGTTAAACTTATAATAATTAACTTGAAAATAAATAATGAAACACATATTTTTTATTTTTTTTAAACTGCCCTTTGGGGGTGTGCAATTGAGTTCTAAAATTTGTATGGAAAATTGTAATCCTTGGTTCGATTCACTCAAAGTTGGTGGGCATAGTTTGAAGCCTGGAGACGGTCATATGCTACTTTTATTAACATACCACGCGGGTGAAGCCGCGGCCACAAACTAGTAAAATATAAAACCCGAATATGCTCACAAATCTTTATAATTTTAGGATATTATTATTCTCTTGCTGACGTTGACCGTTATTGGTCCTTCCTCATAAGCACCGTCCGCGACCACGGGACCACGCGACCACGCGAGTGAGACAGGAACCAAACCACGATAATTTAAAAACTATGACTGATATGTTGATGGACATCCTTGGATCCATTCTCTGAGGTGCCAGGGTGCAGTCAGAGAGTGAAGTCCAAAGCTCATTTGACAGATTTGATTTTTTTGTTACAGGTTACGAAAACGTTCACAACCAGTGCGAAGTTTAGTGGATAACGACACTGAAACATGTGGTTTAAGTGACACTAATTTTTACTAAACTGAACTAATTTATAGTGTCAGTGCGAGTGTTAGTTATTTGGAAGCTGTTAGTTGGTAAGTGACTATCTTAAAATCTATTTTAGGAATAAATCAATAATAAAAAAATAATGCATGTCATTTTCACACAGCATCATCTAGCCCCAAACTAAGAAGAGCTTGTATTATGGGAACTACATGATTGATATTATAATATGCTTTTTTTTGTAAATACTTACTTAATATACATAGAAACCACACAGACCCGTGACAAATATTTTCAGATCATACAAACATTTGTCCCAAGGCAGGAATCAAACCCGGCGGTCCTTCGCCCACTGCGCCACAGAGGTCGCCTATTTGTTTGAAACATTCTTTTAATAGCTGTTTTTAGGACTGTGTGCCAACTCTTAACTACTTCTAATCGAACAAGATTTTTGAAATCGAAAACCATACTTAAAACAGCAAATTTATTAGTTTTTACAGAAAACAGCAGATTTTATCTATTTCTTATAAAAAAACATCGAATTCACAAAAGTCGTCGAACATTTTGTTGTTCTCGTAAGTGTCGAGAATCACCTCCCGAGGATAACATACTATTTCTGAGACATAATATATAAGAGAGTGATGGAATTATTCAGGCTTTCCATTTTACATTATGTCCACTACATATCTAAACAATAAGCCAAGAACATCTGCCACAAGTATTCCAAGTGTGTCAATAGTTCCCATAAACCCATGGTGACCTCAAGGCACAGATACATAGACATATGTTATACATAAATGTGATATAGTGATACATAAAATGAATAGATCACATCACAAACGATCTTAGTGGGCGATGGAAACTCTTTTTGGGTAGAAAAGTAAAAGCTTTTTATCTTATAACGAGGTAAAGTAGTATGTTTGGATGGATGTAAAATGTGAAACTACTTACTCATCCGTATTTACTTACTCATTTCAAAAGTTATGTCACCAATAGTTAGTATTGACCTTCAGGGTGGACATAGGCTGTATATAATCCCGTTAAAGTAAAAAGGCTTTTCGTAAAGACCAATTTTGCAATTTGTTAATAAACGGATGAGCGAATACGTTTCTTACGAACACTGTCTTAATGTAGGCCATGCGGGCGCAGCCGTGGGCAGTAGCTAGTATATCATAAATTTTATAATCTTTTGTTTGGATTTCAATAGCTGGTTTTTTAAGTTTAACTTAAGCCAACTGTGTACTATCTTAAGGTAATGAGAGAGTTTTTGTGAACTGAACGATAATGCTCTGATGACTAAATTGGGACTCAGGGTGTCTTAAAATTCTGCTGTTGAGAGTTTTATTTCCGATAGACTTCGTAATGGCTGAGCTGATTTGGATCAATTTACAAATTTTGTAACATTATTCTGCTCTTTTTTTCTGTTCGTTTTTG
Source organism: Perizoma flavofasciatum (assembly GCA_958496245.1). Lineage (NCBI taxonomy): Eukaryota > Metazoa > Arthropoda > Insecta > Lepidoptera > Geometridae > Perizoma > Perizoma flavofasciatum. The sequence goes on along the minus strand of OY292439.1, from coordinate 718,204 downwards.
TACTAGACGATAAGGAATTAAGAATGACCTACAAGTGTTGGATGTTGGTGCCATTTTATAGAACACCTGGGCTTATATAGCTCAATATAATAAAAAACACGCTCACGCCTGTATTCCCCATGATGGACAACCTCAGATAGATACTCAGTGCGTAGATCATTGAGGAGATTAAGTAGGGGGTAGTCAGAGACACGTCCAAACATTATATGTGGCACATATCCGCGTTGCATAGCATTGCACTAGACAAATTGCAAGCCCATAGCCGCTGTATTGGAACACTAGATGCGCCCCGCGGCTCCACCCGCGTAAATTTTGATTCCGTGGGAATATCGGGATAAAAGAAGAATGATTAATTATTATTTGAATAAAAATTAATACAACGATACAAATGTAACCAACTTTTGTTTCTACCGGCTATCTAATTAAATTTTAGAACACAAAAGCTGCTATTGTGACTTAACTATGATAGTTAGATATATTCCCTCGAGGTAATAATGAGTACTTTAATCATGTAGTACATAATTTTTATGTAACATCAATAGTTTTTTTTCTCAGGGCACGTCAAATAATGAATTTTATAGGAAAAATTTTGCTACTTTGGGTTACATTATTAAAATTTTCTAAATGATCTCTAATTTTTTGAAAATAAATTATAGCCTATTTGACTTCATGATAATTTAGCTTTCTATTAGTGATTTTTTTTTTTAAATTGGTCCAGTAGTTTCGGAGACTATTCGGTACAAACAAACAAACAAAAAATCTTTCCTCTTTATAATATTAGTATAGACTAACCGATGGCGCATGCCTTCGATTTTTTTTCGGGTGGAATAATCCATTGGTGCATGATCAGGTTCAAACCACGACCGGATCGGAAGTTAGGGTACCGCCTGGAAGACGGCTGTGGTCCTTGTGATTTCAATTAATAAAAACCTTTGACTTCGCCTTTGACTTTGACTTATGTAAATGAAAACTGCGTCGTGCATTGGCTGAATTGAAAGATATGTTTGCAATAAACTATTTAAAAAACATAAAACAAATTGATGTAAACTTCCGCACTACAATCATATCAACGGGTCGCATTAAACGCTGTCATCCACTTTTTCAATCAATTAGTCTGCCCGTTGATATATTACACAATTGACGGACTGATAGGTTGATCAATCTTACGAGTACGAGGTCCAAGTTAAAGGTATTTATCTAAATTGGTATTTATCTTGCATATAGTCATGGTTTACCTATTATAAGTCACGTTATAATACGTAAAAAAGAGGCCACGAATCCTCAAGAGAATCAAAATTAAAAAAAATATATGAAAAATATGTCTATGAAAAGTAATATCGTCTTGTACTACTTAGTATAGGAAAAAATCTGAAAACTATACATGGTCGGTTTTGGAAACTAAAATTCGGGAAAAGCTCGGAAAAAACTGCGAGACTCGATTTCTGAACTATTTATAATATGTACCTACGAATTTGTACGGATCCCTCGGTGGGCTAGTCCGACTCGTACTTGTCCGGTTTTTTTGCTCTTTGAATTCATATCTGTGCCAATAATGATAATATTGTTCCATTTATTCTGTCCATCCATAGGTTTTTTTTAAACAACTGGCTTACAAGCTTAGGGCCCACCTGTTGGTAAGCGGTCTGGAAGATGTCGCTTTTAGGGATAAGACCGCTTATGAATTCCTGTGTTTTTTATATTTTTCTTTGGTGTTCAACAAAGAGTTTATCTTGCATCCTACTACTATTATAAACGCGAAAGTTTGTGAGGATGTTTGTTACTCTTTCACGCAAAAACTACTGAACGGATTTTGATGAAACTTTACAGTAATGTAGCTTACATTGACAGTAGCTAGTCTATGATAAAAAGCCAATCGGAGACTTGCATAGATTGCATGATCCTGGTCCTACATACAAGTACGGTGTGTGTGGGACAAGTACGGTGATGCCACCCAGAGCCGGAACAAATGTTTGCAGTACATGGAAATTGAACCCATACCTCTTGCGTCACAACTGACTACTCGCCCGCCGCTCACGAGATCGTCAAAGTTATGTCATACTAGCTTCTGCCCATAGCTTCGCCCGCGTGGTACCCGGATAAAAAGTAGCCTATGTGCTGTATATTCTGCTGCATAAGCTTATATTACAATCAAGTTTCATCAAAATCCGTTCAGTAGTTTTTGCGTGAAAGAGTAACAAAAATCCATCCTCACAAACTAACGCGTCACAAACGCGTTTATAATATTACTAGCTTCTGCCCACGACTTCGCCCGCGTGGTACCCGGATAAAAAGTAGCCTATGTGTTATTCTGAATCTGATGCATAAGCTATATTACTGAAAAGTTTCATCATCCGTTCAGAAGTTTTTGCGTGAAAGAGGAACAAACATTCTCACAAACTTTCACGTTTATAATATTAGTATATAGATAGGATAAAAGGTTTTTTTTTTGTAACTATGACAAAGTTGATTAGTTTCCATTAGTCTTGTTACTTGTACCACAGCAAAAAAATTGAAATACAAAAGTTACTGGTCGTCGACATTGACTCCTGATGATGGAGTGTCTTCGGGCTGACACCTAACTGATCGGAAAGACCTTGAAATTCAGATCTAGATCTTGAGGTGAGTTGTTTTGATTCAGAAGTGGCTCTACCGGTTTTTATGTAGCATAGTTTCCGGCTGCTGCTATGGCGAATCGTTCCATTGAGTATCTGTAATGTAATCTATGAAAGCGCTCTATTACTAAAAGCTAAAAAACAAAAGATAGAAGAGAGAGAGTTAGCCAGTAGAACTGATTAATAATTGTATATTTATATTGGAAACAGAGGTCCATAGAGGTGACGACCTCTGTGGCGCAGAGGGCGAAGGACCGCCTGAGACGAAGAAGATTGCGATTTCGATTCCCGCCGAGGGACAGATGTTTGTATGATCTGCAAATATTTGTCTCGAGTCTGGGTGTTTTCTATCTATAATATGTATGTATTTACAAACACAATTTTATGTTCACTACCTCGACTGATATTTTTTTTCGTTATTTGCCATAGTCTATGCCATTAATACCTAAATAAATAAATAATACTGGGGTCTGGACAAATACCTCACACTTAGTTTTCCTTTCACGCTAACTCAAATTTGTCAATGTAAAATTTGGCTGTAGTCACGTGACATTTCCACAGCTAATGTCTCCGCAGGCGTAAACGCCAAAAGAAAGTGGTATTTGTCTAGACCCTGGTCCATTTTCAAACAGCATCATCTAGCCCCAAAGTAAGGTGAGCTTGTGTTATGGGAATTTCATGACTGATATACTACTTATATACTTTTTTACATATATATTATACTTAGAAAAAAAACAGACATTATAAAACATATTCAAAAAATAATAAGTAACAGTCGGCAGTTTTTAAAATTTGTAAAGATATAATTACTTTTGACTTAAATTGATACTAGAGGTATATATGGAAAGACGCAGATGAAGGCTTTCAGATTTTCATATTGTGTTTCATTCCCTTTATCACGTCTCCACTCTGTGTGCCGCATCAACATCCGTTATCTATATGTTTTGTATCAAGTATTTCTGTTAGTTTGACACCAAGAATTTAAATCGTAAACATTTTGCAGCAGTCAATAATTATAATTCCATAATATTTTACTATCTCTTTACTATTTTGGCCCGCGGCAGTGGTGCAGTGGGACCTTGTCTCGTAACCCAAAGGTCAGGGGTTCGAACCGCTCAGGCGTGCACCAATGATTTATTGTATTGATTATTGCTCACTCTCGGTGGGCGAGAGTAGGTGGTAGCTATATTGTGCATACCAATCATACTAGGTTTGCCACCGACTTCGCTCAGATAGGTGCCCCCAGTGCCCCTTAGTTCCCTAACTACTCCGTGATGAACAATTTACAGCGGTGTAGTGGCTCAATCCCCGATTTCCGATACGAATGGCGTGGGATCGAATCCCGTCCTAAAACCCTAAGTTTGAAGACATACGTGCATAAATGAAGCCTTAACAAGGTACACAGGAATCCTTTCATCTTTGGTCTTAGACCCCTTAGAGCCACCATTCTATATATACCTATTTGTTTGTAGGAAATTCAATCAAAGTCAAGTTAAAATTCTTTTATTGATAGATAGATAGATAGATAGATAAACTCTTTATTGCACACCAAAGCAAAATACAAAAAGACACAGGAATTCACAAGAATATAAGGTACAATGGGCGGTCTTATCGCTAAAAGCGATCTCTTCCAGACATCCTTTTGGATGGACAGGATAAAATAGAATCAAAAGACGGCGGAAGGAAGTTACCTAAACCTACAACATATATATATACATATATATATACATATATATATATATTATAATTAATACAATAATATTGATTAAATTCATAAGGATCACTTTGAAACTTCGCGTCGGTTTTATATAATACTTGCTTCTCCGCGACCAAGCCAGGAAAACAAGGCAGGTTATTCTTTTTAATGATCCTTTTACAAGACACAAGTTTATATCGAGTTTGGGCGTTTTCAATCCAAAGAGTTTTATCGTCTAAATAATCCGATATTTAATAAACAGGTAGTATGCCTTTTTATTAAAAAAATGTTTAATTCCTTTTTCAAATTTGTGTATATTTTTGTATATGTCTTGGGAGTTTGTTATAGAAAACGTACATCTTGCCCTTTTTACTTTACAGAGTCTACAAGTGGCAACAGCGAGTTTATCTTTATTTCTAGTATTAACATTGTGAATATCGCTATTTTCCTTAAACAAATTAATATTATTTTTTGTAAACATACATATGTCTTCAAAGATGAGAAATAAATAGCAATAGACAAGGGAATGTCATTATATTTGTTTATTTAAGCTTTTGGAGAACCCTTCTGTTGCGGGGGCGACAGAAGGCTTATGCCGGACTCGAATCGGCTAAAACCATGTGTTTCTTCATGACGACTTTTCTGCCAAGCAAACGATCTATAGATAGATCAACTGATCCAGATACCTACCAGACAGAACCGTTCCCAGAATGCTGGCTGCATTGCCACGCTGAATGGAAATGCGTTGACCCAGATAAGAGCTAAAATAATTAAATAATCAAAATCACGCACTCGAGCCGTGGCTTTAAGGTCGAGTTCTGCTAGCAATGACCCGTTTCGCCTTATAGAGCGGCTTGCGAAACCGCCTCAGCACTGCAACAGATGTTCTGAGGCCGCGGCAAGGTCGCCTGCCTACTCCATGGGGAATAGGGACCGGAAGTCCATTCATGCTATGTAACTAAGACGACCTCGGTGGCGCGGCGGGACACTAGCCGGCTGCGACCCAAGAGGGATGAATTCCCGACGCGGGACAAAAGTTTGCATGGTCTACTCATATTTTGTTCCGGGCTTGGGTGCTGTGGTACCATAGCACTCGTAGTTTTATTCCAAAAAAAAACTACATATAACTTATAGTTTTATTCGTTTTGCACGGCGCGACGCGGAGGGAGCAAGTCGCGTTCACTCACCCTGATGAAGACGCTCGGAATGAGTCGAAACTTAGTCGGTGCCTTCACCGATAGTGCAGTACGTGAAAATTCCCGTTTTTACAATATGAATACTCGTAGTTCTTGATACGACACATACAATCCTAGTGTCCAGGGGTCAGACAAATACCACTTTCTGTCGACGTTAACGCCTGCGGAAAGACTGAATTGTATGGGAATGACATTAGCTGCGGAAATGTCACGTGACAGCTGCCAAGTTTTACCTTGACAAATTTGCGTTAGCGTGAAAGGAAAAGTAAGCGTGAGGTATTTGTCTAGCCCCCCAGGAGAGGAATGCGTTGGTTAAAAAACTGCGGCTGTATGGTAGGTAGAGAAGTTTATGTTTAGTTGATGCACAAAATTCCTTAAAATATGATAATTTTATTCATCAATCCATTTATTATTATTTATTATTTATTTATATACTTTAATTAACACGGCTGAGGGCCAATTACATTAACTAAAGACTAAAATTATAACTACTTTAAATATAAATAAGTCGGACTATTAACAATACACATACAATTTAAATAATTAATATTAGGAAGATCAATAATATAAAATATAGAATGTCAATAGTAAAAATAAAAAATAAAATATACAACATAAATTAATGACGCTCACAAAAACACATGCATTCTTTTAAAATTTTTGTCCATGTATCTGCAAACATGTCAAAATCGGGGTTAGCAGAAAGAAGAGCGTTGAGTGCCGTGAGGGAGCGCGGAATAGGTGACCAGGGGTCTAGACAAATACCACTTTCTGTTGACGTTAACGCCTGCGGAAAGACTGAATTGTATGGGAATGACATTAGCTGCGGAAATGTCACGTGACAGCTGCCAACCTTGACAAATTTGCGTTAGCGTGAAAGGAAAAGTAAGCGTGAGGTATTTGTCTAGCCCCCCAGGCTCGTGCTGCGGTACGCGATGCAGGCAGGCGGCCGGCAAACAGCTGATGCCTCCGACTGCGGCAATAATTGTTAGGGACGTATTTATGTCTGATTTTATGGTCCGGTAACCATACCCTCCAAGGGTATCGATGGTTAGATCTTGCATCTTCATATCTCAGGGAGGCAACGTGTGAGTGATACCTCTCCGTAGGGTACAGTAACCGCTTACCAGCTTGGGCCATAAGTTTATTTGCTACTTACGTAGTAAAAAAAAAGTATATTAACTTATATTAAAGTTTTTCTATCGCTATTACCAGCATTGAGAATACGGTTGATGGTGTGTCCTCCATTTGGTGTGGGGAAGATCTTCTACTGAGCTGATCTATCTGATCCACTTGCACAGGGTTCTAGGACCGACAGTTGTTTGTCGGATGTATTATATATTACTAGATTCTGCCCGCGGCTTCGGCCGCGTGGTATGTTGGTAAAAGTAGCGTATGACCATTCCAGGCTTCAAACTATGCCCATATCAAATTTCATGACAAACAGCTGAGCGGTTTAGCCCGAAAACATGTAGTTACAGATATTTCCGATATAATTTTACTGACTTAATTGATACTCATGGCCAAATCACACAATATCATTATAAATTGTAGATTATGTGTTATTCTGATATACTATATTACTGTAAAGTAAGGAATAACATTTTCCATTGAAAATTAGATTGCCTCTAAGTGTTATTCCAGAACCTAAACTATGTAGATTCCAATTAAAACAGGTGACGTGGTTACGGAGATACGTGGTAACAAATATTTACACACACACACAACTTTCGCATATATTATATTAGTAGGATGTTCAAGTTGCGTGAAAATTCGCTTGCTTGATCTAGACACTTCGATACGTACCATCTGGGGACCTATTTGACCCCACGCATCACAAAATGACGTACCTACTTTGTCTGTTTTTCATTTCGTTGTGTTATTATATGTTAAGTATCTGTTTTGTGTTTATTACTATTTTTTGTTTAACTTTTGTGTTGTTTGGGGAATAATAAATGCATTTCTACCATCTGTATATTAACTATGGTAGGTAGCTCTTCGTTGATGTGATTTAATGCTCAATCATGTAGTGAGACATGTGTCTACACCTTTAATTCCTGTAAAATTCCACGCTCATAATGACAGGTTTTTTGAAGGCTCTCAAGAAGACCTCTGAGTCAGTCAGCCTACGCTTAAAACTGTGATACTATATATGAATTTCTTAGAATATTGACTGTTCATTGAATAAACTCTGACAGATGGGAAAATTTTATCTAAGTCTGTAGGGAGTACGCCCGCACTAGTGTAAGGTTTTGTATATATAGTTATTGTTATATATTGTTTAGTATATAATCTATGACCGGAAAAGGAACGACATTAGAATGACTCCGGTCCTCGTTCTAGCTTCCTTTTGGCCGGCAGTTGATTTCGGTACACGATGGTGGATGTTTTGAATAAACGTACTTTATATATATACTACATATAAAGTACGTCTAAACTACCTATGAGTGTTTCGTTACTCAGAATCACTGAAAAGGTAATTTGGATAAGATTTAATATCCTGTGTCCCCTCGTGATAGGCTAAAACCATTTTAGAAATATATAGAGCCAATTCGCTGGTTGTAGATTCGAACCCGGTCGTGCACCAATGGTTTTATCCCGTGAAAAATGTATGTGCGCATAAACATGTGCTCAGTCTGTGTAGGAAACTATCGTGAAGAAAACGGCATGCTCTTTATATCTAGCCAAATATTCAAAGGCATGTCTGTATTCCAATAACTACTACGAGTTTTCATATTATTTATAAATCTCAATCCTCAATCCTATTCCCGACCTATCCCAACATCTTCTGTTTCCTATAAAGAGGATTAAAGGATTTATTCTATTTGTGTGTCCCGTAGGAAAGAGAAAAGTATAAATTGAAAAAAGTATGCTGCTGGAATTTTTATGTTTATAAATTTAGGACTTTTAAGTAACTATTTTGGAGTGGTATTCATATTTCATGCTGTCAAAATAATCTCCACTTTTTTAGGAGATAAAGTTCGAAAACTTTTTCATTCACGACATAATCTATTCTAGTAATATATGTATTGCCGCGGGACAAATGTTTGTATGATCTGCAAATATTTGTCACAAGTTTGGGTGTTGTATATATATAATATACATGTATTTACAAAAAAAACTATATAAGTTGTATTTAGTCATGTTGTTCCCATAACACAAGCTCTGCTTAGTTTCTGTTTGATGCTCTCAAAATGTCCAGCATTATTATTATTGTTGCACATGGCTTCTGGTCAATCCTTATTCTGAGGATGTTAGGTTAGTTTAAAAATAAATAAATTCCAAAACAAAGGAACTTTAACAGCGTCTGCAATTCATTTTAGCACTTGTTCTCACATTCACTTTGACTCACCAGTGTCTTGAGGGGCGCCACAGATAATATTCCATTTAAAAACAATTCCTTGTAATTGTGCGGTTTGCTCACTACTTAATGCTCACTTTGTATTTAAATGAAGTATTTAAATAGAAATAAGTACCAATAAATTGTTTGATTATTGTTTAAAATAACTTTGCATAGATATACAGACCCACTGTTTCATAATCACTCGCTAACTTAGCAAGTCGCTAAATGTATCCCTATCCTTTTCTAACCATAAAGAAAGGATAGAGGCTGGCAACTTTCAGCACAATGCTAAAGTTAGATAGAATCGGTTTCATCTGATTATGAAACAGAAGGCTAATGTTTATAGTCTGATTGATTACATATTTAGATATATATTTTGCTTAACTGCATGTATCAGTCTAGTAAACATTAAAAAGTCCACTGCATGAGTTAGGTACTTTTCGGAATCGACTTTTTTTACTAGCTAATATTTGGACCACACTCAATTGAAGATAGGATCGGCCAACAAAAAAAGCGGTCCGTGGTCCTAATTTTTTTGTTTATGGTATGGTATAGTGATATGGTTTCCCATCACGTTCCTCATTTCCGCTAATATTGATTCATTAGTCGCACTTGCAGAGCATTCCAATGGTACGGGAACAATGGTTAACAATATTAGGGCTGCCTCATGGTAAGCTGCCTATATATTTTGCCAAATTATTATACCCTAGCTACTGCCCACGGCTTCGCTCATTTGGTACCCGGATGAAAAGAAAAAAGGAGCCCTTACCGTTAAGGAAACGTTCGCAAGAAATGCTTGCGTTTGATAGTTTTTTCGTCGACTTAGTTGCAAAGTTGGTTTCCACGAAAAGATCTTTTATTTTAACGGGATAATGATACACCCTGAATGTTCATACTAAATATTGGTAAAATATTTTTTTTAATCGGATGAGTGGTTTCGGATATTATTCCTACATTCAAATTGTATACTATTAGTGTAGGTAGATTAATAACATTAACATATACCTACCACTCTTTCATTACCGTTTTTAACACGCTTTAAGTAGCTTCTCTTGTAAGTAACTAAATAACAAACAAAAAATTTAATCAAATCTTGAAAATCAATTTTAACCTACTTCTAATTGTCGTATCAAAATGAAACTTTGTATGTAGTTTGGATGATAATACTATAATTTGATATCTTGGAGCTTATCTGATGATGGAGCCAGGAGGTGGATGGTTGAATTCTTTTCTATAATTTTTAGTGCGTGATAAAAACGTGTTTTTTTAGTTTTTTTTTAAACTACACATTTTTTTTAACTGTTAATTATTTAGGTATTATTTATAGAAAAAATACATCCACATGTCATATAGGTATGTGACTATGTAGGTCACATACCTACATGATCCTGAACACATACTAAGATTCCTTGTATCATGGGTATCAGGGACTAGGAGTACCATGTTACCACAACACGCAGACCCCGAACAAATATCTGCAAACATTTGTCCCGCAGCGGGAATTGAACCTGCACCTCTTGCGTCTCAGCCAGATACTCACGAATCATGCATAATCTGAGTAACGAATAATCAATCAATAAATCTGAGCCTGCAATTATGTCACCAGAAGCGTCGACCAAAAAAATACATATTTTTTTGATAACCGTTATCTTTTTTTCTGTTAATTATTTCGGTATTATTTAACAGAAGTTTAGTTATAACTGACAAATTTCTAACATGATATTAGAAATTTATTTTTGAAAATAAAACAAAACATCGGCAAAATGCGGCAGCCCTATAAACAAGCCCCTGACCGCTACAAAAATAAGCGTGCGGTTGACACTTCTGAGAACGAAAGGTGTCAAGTGACATGCTTACTAACTACTCATCAATCTATGACCAGCTGCATACAAACTATTCACGAATCTAAGTACGGCTGAATACAAACTGTTTAGTATTCTTATTTAAGAGTTATTTAATCTGTGGCACGGCATGCGTCCTGTTGGTCACAGGAGTTGGTGTTAGGTTAAATGCAGCGAATGCTAGTAAAGTTGCATGTAACTTTTTGTTGTTCAGTTAAAGTGAAAGTCAAAATTCATTTATTCATTTAAATCACAAGGATCACTTTGAAACATATGAGTATATATTTAATTTATTTAAAAGTAATCAATCTGAGTTAACTACTATTAGAAACGCGAAAGTTTGTGAGGATGTTTGTATGTATAACAAACGCAAAAACTACTGAACGGATTTTGATGAAACTTTACAATAGTACATAGCTTATACATCGGATCATATACTTAGGTTGCTTTTTATCCGGTTACCACGGGGGCGAAGCGGTGGGCAGAAGCTAGTCACACATAAAATATTATAAAGGGGTAAAGTTTGTAAGTTTGGATGCTAATCCTGCTGCTGAAACTGCGAATCCGATTTCAAAAAATAATTCACCAATATTTTATATTGGACCTTCGGGGGGACATAGGCTGTATATTATCAGACTTTACGTGGTCAATTTTGCAACAGACAAGTGAGTGGATCTTTGGAGGAACCAAGTAGAGAATAGTCAGAGGCATGCCCAAACTTTTTTTTGGCACATGCCCGACTTTTTTTTTTGGCACATGCCCGCGTTTAGCAAGTAGTTAGCATTCGATAGGATGAAAGCCCATCGCCGCTTATTGGAAAACTAATCAAGTCTTTGAATTTTTGGTTCCAGGGCATGTCGGTTTCCTCGCGATGTTTTCTTTTTCTCAATGTTAGTTAAGTACCTTAATATTTACATGAACTGTTTGTAACATACACAACATTTTTAAACTAAAACTTTATCGTGATAGTAAGTGATTATTTTATTCAATAATTAGCTATATTGTCGCCTGAAACACAGGATTAACCTTGTTCAGGCAAAAATATTATACTTAGTTATATTTATTTATTTAGTGCACTTATGTTTTGTATAATTACGAGTTTATTTGAATAAAATATTATTAATTATTTTTTTAGCACACACTTAAATTTATGAATGGAAAAATCCATCGGTGTAAATGAAATGAAATATACGGCAGGGTCCTTGGATTGGAGTCGGGTTACCGCCCACTAGGCCAACACGGCTTCAATAAGAACCATCAAACATATCAACCAGTTCAATAACATACTATTCTTTAGTTTATTACAGCACCGAGGTACCAGGAATCAACCAAAGACAACCGGTGCGATGCGTAGCTATAGGTATTTATCAGAACTTGCCATTGTTAGCCGTGTTAATGTATCTAAATAACTCAGACCTCAGTATTATATAGTTACTACTTTGCTTGTCTTGAATATCAATTAGAACATATTATATAATTCAACTCAGATAAAATGGGTACCTACTGAGTAATGGTATCATGGGTTTCTTGTGTCAAATTTGATACCTACTTTGTCAAGGAAAAGTCAATATCAAGATTTATTTATTCATTAAAATCACTAGGATTACTTTGAAACGTCGATTTTATCTGTAATACCAAGCCAATAAAGAAAGGCAAGAAAACAAGGCTGGTAATTCTGCTTAATTATTATTTTACCAAACAAAAGGTAAACCTACCTACATTTTTATCTAGTTGGTGAATTTTGAGTCCCAAGATATTGTGTACGAAACGTCAGCAAGTCATCTAAATAATCCGATAATTTATAATATGCCTTTTTATATATTTTATATAAGTTTTAATTGCAACATGTACAAGTTTTTACTATTTTTTTTTAAAGATTTTACTTTTTTATTTCATAAAGTTTTTACTGCTTAACAACTCAAAAAAAACATGAAACAGACACCTAGATAAATCTAGGTAGATCTAACACTCTCTAGACTCTAGAGGAGGCAAAGAGAAGATGAAGAATGTATTCTAAAGTCTAGACAGACTAGGTAAACATTTTAAATAAGCAGAAAACCCCTCCAAATTTGAAGTAAGCTGTGCGTAGCTCATATGATAGCCAGCGTCAAAGTCAGAGGATTGGCTGAATGATACTGAAATCATAAATACATGCGTAATTAAGAAACAAAAAACACAGATAATCCTGGAGTAGGTCCATGACTTTGTATGTGACTGTTTTTGTTTACTATAATTATTTATTAAAACAACTTTTATAAAAATAAAAAATATCCAAATATAAAAAAGAGATAGAAGCCTTGTAGATTACTAGAGGTTTTTTAACGATATATGACGACCTCTGTGGCGCAGTGGGCCCGCCTGAGACGCAGAAGGATGCGGAAATGGAAAAACATTTGCCCTGTGGCGGGCACGGGGCAAATGTTTGTATCTGCAAATATTTGTCTCGGGTCTGGGTGTTTTCTATGTATAATATGTATATATTTACAAAAAAATGTACATAAGTAGTATGTCAGTCATGTAGTCCCCGTAATACAAGCTCTGCTTAGTTTGGGGCTAGATGATGCTGTGTGAAAATGTCCAGAATTATTATTATTATTATTATTATATATTTCGTTTCTTGTTAATTAAAGTTATTAACTTTGTATAACACATAGTACGAGTACAATTATTATTGTTCGCATCGGTTACATGTGATTCATAATAATAATAGCGAGGTGAAGGTGAGCATGTCGATGGTACTTATTTACAATAACAGACATGTGTTGGTTTGTATAACAAATTTACTACTTATCATTAAGAAGAAAATGTATCAAAGAAATAATTAAAAGTCTAAGTTGAAATAAATAACAATTTTGGATTTTAAACAATACACAATCTGTTTTTTTTTTTTTAGCTAACGCGTGCTTATGTAATAATATTGTGAGACGGAATTGTATTTACCAAATAAAAAAATAATTGATTAATTTAAATTTACCGCGGTTTGATATAATACAGGATCTACTCGGCAGAATCTACGTAACTATATTAAAAAATCTCTAGTAATTTGTCAGATATAGTTTTGATATCTTTTATTTAGAAATTCTATCATAAGATACTCATCTGCATGGAAATTTTATGAAAACTAATGTAGTCTATGACAAACTGGACTTTGCCAATTCCTAGCTAAACCACCTAACCTGGGTCAACGACACAAAACGGTACACATATTTAAATATTAGCACTAAAGTAGCAAATATTTACACCAGCTGCGAAAAACATCGGTTACGTAATTCATCAAAATTCTTGCGTGATTCATCATGTACCTACCTTTATTTTGTAGAAAAAAGTGTCGGACTGACACGTTAGGATTTATATTTAGATGGTAAGCGGTTTCTAGGCTTTATGCTAACTTTAAGGATAAATAACTACTTACACAGAATAAAAAATAATAATAAAGAAATTAAAAAAAAATGATGGTAGATAGTAATTAATAATAAATACCTACTAATTTTAAGTAAGTTATAATAATAAGAATAATTAAGTCCGCTTATCATGACTACGTTTATAAATAGTGTGACAGAGTGTCAATAGTATAAATAATAGCAAAGAGTGTTTAAAAAAAAATAAGTAAAAGTCAATTGATCCACTATTAAAAGTCCCTTTCGGTTTAATTATGATAGGAGAGCTTTTTTTATCTTAAACAACAGATTGGTTTAAGGTAAAAAAATGTAACTAATATCACATGGTCACTTACAAGTTTAGAAAACCATTTACCTTGTAATTATAATTTCGATGAATGAAATCACTACATACTGGCGATCTTGACCTATTTAATGGTAAATATTTTCTTTTAAGAACTTCGTGTTGTCATTATAGTAGATGTTGTGGACTGAACAAGTGGTCATGTTTGTACAGCTGTGCCAAGAAGCTGTTTTGTATAATTTCAATGGAATCAAGCTGTTCTATCATCGCATTTATATTCGGTGTTTTTACAACCGACACGTAAGGTATTTATTTGTTTACAATCATAACTCATCATCCCGAATGCAAAAATTAAGTTATTCCAGATCATGCAAAACTAACTGAATAACAGAGTAAATTTTATAAAATAGATAGTTTATAGTATACCTTTCAAGAATTCGTTCAGTGAACAGTGTAATACGTCGAATATGTTATGTGGGACTGGGACACAATAGGTAGTATACAAAATAATGGATCCAAGAAAATGGTGCTAAATTTTGGAACTCGTCGTGCAGTTATTTTGTACATCAAGTTTTTATAAACCTATGTTGGTATCTAGGTAGGGCAATATTTTAATATTATTTAGGTACTAAAGCAACATAAAGAATTTGATTAAATTTTATTTCATCAAAAAACTTAGCGTGGTATTTAAACTGCAAATTCACGCCAGTTTCCATGGAGGGGGAAAAGGACTAAATGACTTTAATTTAAGTTCAAGTAATATAATCTTAAATTTTATAAAAATCATTTGTAAGTTGACGATTCAATCATGTAGGTAATTTCAGCGAATCACTTTTGGTTTAGACTTGACTTTGAAGTTTACTCGCTATTATCCTGAAATATTTAAGTAATTCAATGAATGTATCTAGTGAATTCCTCTATCTAATGAGCCAGACTATTTGCCAACAAACTATTCAAATACCAATAAAAAAACTCGAGTGCAAGTGTCACGCTCTCTGAATAGGTGTCGTTTAGTTTGCCATAAAAAAGGAAAAGTTTCGTTCGGAAATAGCCGCGGCTGCGTTCCGCGCGTGTCTGCGCTTCCGAACGATACCGCACCTGTCAGTGGTAGACAGTTTTTTTTTGGCGGTAAAATAATTATTGATGAACAAATCTGAGAAAATGAACTGGACATTGAGATCTTGGTTTTTATTGATGTTAGTGAAAGAAAGGTTTTTATTATTTTCTGTGGCAGGTCGGGTTAGTGACCTGAAGCTAACACTATTTATGTCAGGGATACAATAATTATATTTTTTTTTTGTCCCTAATTCTTTCTTTCATTCTTGTTTTTCATCTATTATCTCCGTTGCCACTTTTTGAATCATAAGAACAATGAAACACGGAATTTTCTTGAAGAGCCTTCTTTTCAAACACTCATTCCTCTTTTCTGGTAAGGTAGGTACGTTGACTAATTTGATCAACAATTTATCAGTTTTCGTTTTATTTACCTATATGAAGTAAACATTTGAGAGCTCGTTAAGTTTGTGATATTAATTCGTTTTGCTACAATAACTACTATGGACTTTAACAGTTTCATGCTCGTCTGATATAGGTTTTAAAAACTTAAGAACAAGCTTAGGTGTTAAGCCGCATACTTGGATGCGGCTTAACACCTAATTTTATCATAGAAATCCTTTACTAAGACATGTTTAGCATAACCTCCTTCATTAAATTATTCTTTTCAATTTCGCCAGTCACGCCCAACCGCGACAAATAGGTTAAAACAACAACAAAAAAGGTTCTCAATTCGTCTGTGTTTTCTTGTTACGCGATATCTTAGCCAATTGCAAACCGTGGAAAAATAAGGCATGAATTTTCATATTGTACTTTTTATTAACTTCCCGTTATTTGGAGTGGACTTTTTATTTGTTACATGAGCGACACAAAAATATTGTTTTGGAAGATTACATAGAAATTTCTCTACTTTACAGGCTTTTAGCGATAGTTTTATGTGATACAATAAATTGCAAAACAAACCGATGGCTACTAGCCACGTCCGACATAGTCCTATTATCCACTTACATCAAGCCACATAAATCTCAATGGATCTGATGCCCTAATAGGACGTGCCCTTTCCCATGCATTCACATACTTACAGCGGACATACTTTTGTCTAAACTTGCGAGTATGTATGTATCTCATATGTAGCTACCTAGAAATGTTCCAAAGATTCGCGATCAATAAACATACTCATACCTAATAATTATAAGTTTTATACGAGTCTATATCGCGGTTACGTTTTTTAAAAAGATTCGTACAAAACTTCTAATTTTGTTGCAAAGAGTTCTGACTTACTTTGAGCTTTGTTTGCTACTTTATTTTCACCAGCTCTATTTTGGTCACTCTGCGTTGTTGACAAACTCTCTTATACCTAATGGGTACTAATGTATTGGCTATGGTGAAACTTTTAGCATTTATTTAGCAGGCTTAGTCCAAAAAATTTAAAACTTAAAAATACTCGTAGGAGTATTATAAATCTAAGCTTTCCCATTTTCTAGTTTAATAAGTTTTAGCCTCTGCCCACGGTTTCGCCTGCGTATTACCTGGTTAAAAGGTAGCGTGTGTGCTCTTTTTTTATAAGTACAACAAAATTTGATAACAAGCTATGACTTACATGACACTTAACGGGTGTAGAGTCTCATGTGCCCGTAATTTCACCTGCATCCTTCAAACCGGAACACAGCAAAGCAGATATTACTGATTGACGGCAAAAATACTTGGTTCCCATAGACATTTTTATATAAGTAGTATATCAGTCATGTAGTTCCCATAACACAAGCTCCTCTTAGTTTGGGGCTAGATGAATGTTGTGTGAAAATGTCCAGCATTATTTATTTCGCTAGTAAATGAGGGTGCAGTTTAAGGTTAACACATGGTATACAGCTATCGTTTTTTTTATAAGGAGACAACTATCAATCAACTCGAGATCGAACTGTCAAAATAAAGCATGTAATCTCGAGTGGGTCAATTTTATTGATTGATGAATTGCTAGGGCATCTATGTTTTGAATCCGTTCAGGGTTATAGTGCGGTGCACATTTATTTCTATCTCCGCTGTTTCATATTTAAGGTTTTGCGATTTTCTTCGCTTGACGCAACTTATTAGACATTTTAGAATGGGTACCCACTGGTGTTTTTGAATACTGGTACACTAGTATTCTGACCTTGACTCACTTACCAATTCGCACGTTGTCGTTTGGCGCAAGATTTACACCAATGTTTAGTTAAGTAGTCTATTTGTGCGACATTGACACCTTTTGAGAAAATTTAGATGGCTCACAGACGTGGAAAGATTAAAAATGACTCCATTTATGACCACATACTGTACTTTTAAAAGAATCAGAGCTCCTTGTGAAAGAGGTCGTTCGTAGTACTACCACCATTTTATTCCAAAAACTATCGTAAACTTGACTATTCATATTGTAAAAACGGGAATTTTCTCGTACCGCACTATCGGTGAAGGCACCGACTTAGTGTCGCCTCATTCCGAGAGTCTTCATCAGGGTATTCAGGGTGGGTGATCGCGACTCCCTCCGCGTCGCGTCCTGCACCCTGATGAAGAAGAAAATGGCGAAGGGATGGAACTACTATATTATGCACGTACAATTATTTTGTTACCTACCCTGATCTTAATTTGACAAAGCCCCTATTCAGCTGCAACTTCTAACTAACTTTGTAACTTGTTAATTTTTCATTGTTTATACTTTTTTAATTGACGTGACTAAGTGTTCCTTGTGATCCCAAAGTATGAATAAATACCATCGTATGTCTTTCCTGAAAAATACAATTTGAATAACTTCAAGGTAAGAGTGAATAGGTATCTTCCAGACCTTCATGCAACGTCGGCCATCACTTACCATCAAGTGGTTGATTACGTAGAATGAAATTCATGATATAAAAACAAAAAAAAAAACTTCTAAGTACATATAAGTAGTTTTGGACATTGATAAGACCGGAAAATTTAGTGTCATTGCCCATAACCATTGTGCTTAAGTAATTAGAAGTCTGGTCTGATCACCAATAAAGCACCAAATAGGTCTTAGACGTCTCTTGCAAAAAAACTACTCACAATTCCATTTAGGTAAGTGTGACCAGTTCAACGATCCCAGGTCACTGGTAATAAGCCTAGCCACACTAACTGTCGCCTTATCTGCTGACCGATTATAGAAACTATACTTTATCTATGGTTTGTCAATAGAAACTGTTATTTGTCTATGGCCAGGCTGTAAATCCTCAGATTAATGGCCAGGCCAATAAGTGGAATATCCTGTGTTAGCTGAAATATAGGTGATAGTACATAGTTCTAGAAGTGGGAATATAGGTCGGTGAACGTACTTTGGAATTTTGATATTGTTTTCTTTTCGAATGACTACCACAAACTGTAATCACTATATATATATATATATATATTAAATATATTTTTTTAAATTCTGTGCACTGCCAACACATTTTTTTCCATAATACACAGTGTGGGTCGAATCACACCGTTTCGGAATAGATGCATATCTTGGGACACCCTGTATAACATTCTAAGTGTCTGCATATATATTTTAGTAATTGATAGGTATTTATTTTGAAAGTGATTAATCTTATAAACGTTCATTAACATAACTATTACCAAGCACTTACCCGCAGACATTTCATTTATTGAACGATTGGTCATTCAAGGTTGCATATAACATAGTAAAGTTAACGAAGGGACTGATAAAGAATGGTTCCTAATAAAAAAATACTTCATACTTTACATATCTTGACGACCTCAGTGGGCGAAGACCCGCCTTTTGCGCAGAAGGGGTTCATTTCCCGCGGGACAAAATGTTTCTATGATCTGAAAATATTTGTCTCGGGTCTGAGTGTTTTATATGTACAATATGTATGTATTAAAACAACAAGTATATGAGTAGTATATCAGTCATGTAGTTCCTATAATACAAGCTCTGCTTAGTTTTGCTGTGTGAAAAATATCCAGCATTATTTATTTATTTATTTATACTTCGATCAATACTATGGTTAATCGAAGATAAATTAAAACTATTTTGTAAGTATTTAAAATGTACCAAGGAAGTTTCCCCGATGGATTGAAGACATCTTATGGGTTGGGAATCTGGTGGATGGACGTAGACCAAGACCTGGAAACGTTTGGGGATGCCTTATATCCAGTGGCATTCAGACTCGGGAAGACCTCGGTGGCGTGGCGGACGAGTAGCCGGCTGAGACGCAAGAGGTACAATATGTTTGTATGTTCTGTAGATATTTATTCCGGGTCTGGTTCTGTGATACCACGATACTCGTAGTTCCAGATATTCACAGCGAATCCAAGTGTGGGGGCTAGGACTACATATGTATGTCTGTTGAGTGTTTCATTAGAGTAAAAATAATGTTCGTGTAACTTCTAAAGAGGGTTTTAAAATTGAGCGTTTCATAAGGAACTCTAAAAAAGATTACAAAACCCTCAAAATATCAAATCCCAGCGTGCACTATCTTTCAAACGATAAATCATTCCTAATTATTGAGTAGGTAAAGTACTTAGTGTACTTGTATTCGATCGTATCAGCGACCAAACTATTGATAAAATCTCGAATAACCTATTTTATCGATCGCAATAATTAAGTTTTCCGATCGTTCGAGGAGGTTTTGTGACGTATTATGATAATACTTATTTAGCTTATAGGTCAACATGAACACGATTCATATTATACAAACGGGTATTTTCACGTACTGCACTATCGGTGAAGGCACCGACTAAGTTTCGACTCATTCCTAGAGTCTTCATCAGTCAATAGTCAAGTTCACGATAGTTTTTGGAATAAAATGAACACGATTCTTCAGATTGTTTTGCTATAAATAAGGAACTGTAGTTAATTTTTATATGACTTTCAACAAAGGGACATACTCGTACATAAAAAAATATGGGCTAAAACGCGGACATATGCCAAATATTGTTTGGATGTGTTTCTATTTAGGTACCTTGTACTTATTTACCCCTATAGATCAACGTACTGAGTACGTATCAGTCCAGTCCATCATGGAGATGTACAGTTGTGAGCGTGTTTATTTCCTAGGTACTTCGGCCAATTTATTTATTCACGTCTAATGTTTTTGTCAAATACATTCCTCATTCTTACATTCTAAAAGAAAATTCTTCAAATTCTCGCTGTCAGTTAAAAATATAAAATGATTACAATTATAGCCAATTTATGCGCAACTTAACTGAGAGTCCTAGGCTTGAAACCTAGAAAGTTATTTTCCAAAGTCAACTCATAGAAGTAGTAGCTGAAGAGAGGGTGTTACACTTTAAATTATTCATCATCATCTTCTTGTCCTTATCCCATATTACGTGGGGTCGAAACAATATATTTTCTTCTTCACTCTCCTCTATCAGCCGTCATCTCAGTACTCACTCCTTTCTTAACCATGTCATTCTTCACACAGTTCATCCTTCTTTCTTTGGCCAACTTCTTTTTTTATTTCCATCCATATTCATATTTAACACTCTTCTCGTAATGTGACATTCTTCCCTCATGACATGCCCATACAATCCTAACCTCCTCAACTTTTCCGCTACTTTCAAACTTCCCCTGATTTACTCATTCCTTGTTTTGTCTATTCTAGTAACTCAACACATCCATCTCAACATTCGCATCTCAGCTGTGTGCACTCTTGTTTCATCAATCCCTTTGGTTGCCCAACACTCTGATCCATACAATACTACAGGTCTTATGATAGTAACTTACTTTAAAATATTAAAGTCGAGAACTAACATAATGACTTTTAAGGTAAGCAAGATTTTACTTCACTAAATAGGGAATCACCCGAATCGTTAACATTCATATTATAATTCATAATTTAAATCCTCATCCTCATCATAAAATCCTCTCCATCCAAAGGTTGTCTAGAAGAGATAATAATAATAATATTCATTCATTCGTTCGACCAATTATATAATAAGGTAATTGGTCTTGAACTTTACTGTAGGACAATTTAATAATTCGACATTCCAGACAGCTTAAACCAATAATTGACTCGTACAATCATGCGTAATGAGATTGTCTCGCCAAAACATCAAAAATTAAGGCCACTTCAGACAAATAATCAATTGGTGCCGCATTTCACTGCAGTGGGCCTAAATATAGTTATGAAGTGTAACCACCTTACAGAATTATGCCGTAGACTATGTGTACAGATAAGTTAAACTAATTATTAAGAAAATTCAATAATTTACAGGTTATAATAAGATAAAAAGGTCTCACTATAAGGCCGATAATTTTTACATTTCTACTTTTAAGGCATATCTAAATGTATAATTTTGTTATTTCTCTTAAAGCGCTATTTTTAGTAAAGAGTTAATATTTCTTTCTAGTTTCGTAAAAATATTAAAAAATAAAAGTCTAAATAAAATGAAAAAGTATTTTTAGTGAGAAACATCCAAGAACAATGAACTCAACAAGTACCTTGAAGCAAAACAAAATGAACCATCTGTACGTTTCAAAGTTTTTGATCTAGGTTTAATTTTAGAGTTCAATATTGTAAGAGTAATAGAGATCGTAATGAATGACGAATTGTTTTGGATTAATCCTATTGAGTTGAGTGAGCAAGGAACGGCTAGTTTTGGAAAATTGGAGAAGGTATTTAAAGGTACAAGTACAAAAACACTGTCAGATGTAAGAACTAAACTATCGCTGTAGGAAATGAGTAAGTGATTAAAGTGTGTGCAAATTTTGCTAAATTGTTTGATGGCGGTAATATGATAAAACTGGTTATAAAATATCAATAATACTTTATAAAAAAAATTGTCTGTCTAGAATTTTGGCTTCCTGGAACTGTAAAATTTTAAATGAATACTGACTGAGGAACATTTTTCATGTTTCCATGAAAATATTTCAGTAGCTTTTTCAAAATGCCTACTCCATATTTACTAACTGAATGAAGTGCGTTGACCCGTACGATTAGGATGCGCATGATTTGACCACCTATATTCGTACCAATTGGGTCGTAGCCATTCTATTACAAGTGCCACTCAATTTCGCGATCCAGTACAACATTTTCATCAACGTAACTATTTAGGGTTGAGGTTTGATATTTAGCCTTTGGCGTTGCTTTGAATGCTAGTAATATTATAAACGTGAAAGTTTGTGAGGATGTTTATTACTCTTTCACGCAGAAACTACTGAACGGATTTTGATGAAACTTTACAGTAATATAGCTTATACATCAGAATAACACATATTGTTATTCTGGCTACTTTTTATCTGGGTACCACGAGAGCGAAGCTGTGGGCGCAAGCTAGTAATGTATAATTGCTGGAAAACGACACACAAGCTACGGAAAACTATAAATGATTAGATAAGCAAACCAATTTTTCGATACGTAAACTAAGGTTAATTAACAAAAGGTTTACCGTCTAAAGTAGTGAATGAGCCAATGAATGGACTCTACGAAACGCAGATGGTGTTCTTGTTACTAAGCTATGAATGTCTGACGAATCACCTAAGGAATATCACAGTTACGTGCAACACAGAATTACCTTTTTTAGAGATTGACGCAGTAAATAAATCGACAACAGATGTTAAATAGCTGTATTAAGTAACATGGTGTCTATACACGACGTTTTATACTTGAGTGCCACAGGGCCTTATCTTAGATCCTTAATTGTTTAAGTGCTGCCGATTATATTAAACAGATGGTATTATTTTCTGCACGTGTCGTGTCTTATTTGTAAGTGTTTTGGGTTTTTAATACGTTTTTGTTTATTTTATGTTGACTTGTCAGGTAATTAGAAAATCTTATCCCTCTAACTTTTTTCCAACTGTTTTTTTACATTTTATTGAGGCCTCTGTCAATAAAATGTACAACTTGTCACGAGTTAACATGGTTTTTAAGAAGGTAGTATGGCCAATTCGAAGAAAACTTTTCAACGTTTTAAGACCAGTGACTCCTTTTCTGAATATATGTCTTTGGTGCTGTTGAGCCTATATTATTGTACTAAAAGTTCACACCTAATAAGACAATACTTACCAAAGGAAAATGTTGTTACTGACGTAGCGTTGGGCAACGCACGCTGTGATAACAACTGATAACAGACGACCTTCCGACGCATTCTTTGTTGATAAAGCGATTAGTAGGCGTTTTGTAAGACATTAAGATTTTAAGGTTAGCTTGTGAAAGTTTTTACAGCTAATATTTTTAACTGAGCCTTATTTTAAATTACAAAGCTGCAAAGTTTCAGGTCTATAAATTATACACCACCGTGCTACAAAAAACCTATGGCACGGCAAATAAATAGATGTTACATGGATGAAAAATCACAAAAAAATAAGCCATATTTTTATAGATTTTCCTAAACTAAGAGAAACAGTAGAAATAAAAAAAAACACTGATTAAACAATCATAAACTAAGAGAAAAAGACTCGCCATCAGCTAAACCGAACAGCGAACCCAAAAACTCGGGCAGAGTAAAAGAATCACAAACTACAGACGAAATCCAGATTATTCTAAGGAGAGTCTTATATCGTAGAATTAAAAAGCTTTTTCAATCTATGTGCTGATGGTTTTTATTTTATTTTAAGTAGCTTATTTTTAGACTTTGCATATTCCATTTATTGGAATTACCAAATTACCGAACATTATCTAGTAAGTTTGATAAACAGCAAATACTTTTATCCCTTAAGAATGTGGAATGTGCGATATGGATGAATGAAATTGGAAATACTTGTTTAATACATGTCATAATATGTTACGTTTTATGCTTAGCTTAACTGACTATGATAACATTTGGGCAAGTTATTAAAACGAAAAGCTGCATTTGAAATAACTATCAGTAAATTCCCCTTAATTGCGGAAGGTCCAATTCGTATTTATCTAATTCAATCAATATGTTTTTTTTTGACAGTTTAACTGTTCGTCATTCCCGTGAAATGACCCATTTATGCGTACGTGAGCCTTTCCTACATGGTGATTAATCGATGATTAAAATAATATTGTTACGATAAGATTGCTGTTAGTAGGTCTTATGAGTAACGTACAACTTTTGTTTTTATTACTATTTCCTGTCATTTTTTTCATAGAATTGAGCAGCGAATTCACAATAACAAAAACGGCATTGTAGTGATTGGCTTATCTTTAGCATTATTTGGGAATTTTTATCTCTTTCATCTTCCCCAATCAATCCGGTAGGATCCGTAGCCTGTACCTACCTTTCGTAACCAAAATTGGATAGGCTTGCTTCTGAGTTTGATTATTCTTCGATGAATGAAAATACTTTATTGTAAACCACAGGGAAATGCTGAGATAGGGACCTTTTGACCCCACACATCACATCTTTTTATTTTTTGTGATGTTTAATGTAACGTTTCTGTGTTTGTTTGTTCTGTATTTTGTCACCTGTTGTGTTGTGTTGAGGTCGATAAATGTATTTTCTTTCATCTCTTCCAGACAACCTTTTTATTGAGAGAAATCTACAATACTTATTGTATGAATGGTCGGCGGGGTACGCATTCATTTATTAAATGAGGAGACTGCAACGGGTGAGATAAAATACTTGATAAATATCCTACTAATATTATAAACGTGAAAGTTTGTGAGGATAGATGTTTGTTACTCTTTCACACAAAAACGAATTAACGGATTTTAATGAAACTTTACAGTAATATAGCTTATACATCAGAATAACACATAGACTACTTTTTATCCGGGTACCACGCGGGCGAAGCCGAAGTAGAAGCTAGTTATTACATACAATCTACATTAACATAAATTTCTATACTTATATATATGAAAAATATATACCTACAAACAATATATCTACCGTATATGTTGTAAAATATTATTTGAATATTACTGATTGGCACTTCAGGTAGAACACATTGTCCCGAGTTTATTATGAATATCTTCCAAAGAGCATTCATACATTGAATCTTTTAGTTCTTTAGATCAAGGACAGCTAAATAGAACAGTCAACGGAAATGCACAGATGCATGTTTGCACGTAGAAAGTCTCATTAAAATGTATTAGCATTTAAATGATTGATTAACAATGGACAACTTGGCCAGTTGTCCTTTTCCTTGTCTCTGAATATTCCTTACATTACGTAGAGTACATAATAAATTGTATTAGGAATTCTGTACGTTAGTTTGATGCAGTTTCTTGCTACAAGTTTGAAATTACGCACATTTTTACAATGCACGCTTTCTGATTTTAACCATAACTTTGTATCGCCTTATTTTTTTTATTAACTCTACAAGATAGTACGGTATCTCAGTGATGACATTTACTACTGCTTCAAATAATCATTCCTAGCCTTACCCCAAAACTGACAACATTACAGATCATCATCTTTAACAAAACTCATCCCTTCAGACTTTTCCATTCGCGTTCAACATTTTTTGGTTAATTTTCTACTATAATTATTATATTGAGATGTCTGGTTGGGAAATGACTGCGTAGAAGACTAGCTTATTACTAAAGGTGACAACGTAATCAGCTTGCATATACTTGAAATTATAGGTGGGTACTTTGAACCCAGAAAGTTTCGGTTTAAAGATTTTCTACACAAATGTATTTCCTAACAATACTTCGAAACAATGCGCAGGCAACCCTTTAAAGCCAGGAAGCGCATCATACTCAAGAACGTGATGGTTTTACTAAACGAATTACATAATAGAACCACTACTATCATCAGCTGGTCCTCTCAATTCAACACATCTCCTTCCACCTTCCTCTGATGCAAGGGTCATCAAAAGCTGGTCGTCAAAGCCAATGTTAAAGAACTCTACTTGTTATAGTGGTTATATGAAAGTGAATGAAGCAAACAGATCTATTGGTAATGGTCAGTTGCATCTAAAATATGCGCATAATTTTAGTAGCAATATGTTTGGGGTGTCATCTTTGTACGTATACATTGTTGTTATAGAAATTGCTATTTATTTACGATGGTTATAATATTATATCTACTTAGCTATGTGTTATATAGTACGGTAAACAATACATCAGTAAAATAAAAGGAGAAGTCCATAATGGATAATATTTGCCCAAAAACGCTGCTAGAGATGACATGCTATTTGATAGGTAATATATTTTGAAAGTTGTATAATTTGAAAACAAAGAAATGGGCAACGGGAGAAGCAACGGACTAAAAACTTAAATGGTCTCAATTGACTTTATGAATGTCCTATGGGAGGCCGTAGAAAACTGACTATAAAAAAATGAGAAACATAAATAGCACTTAGATTGGCCGGCCTGACTAAGACATGGAATTTAATTAAACTGTGCATATATGTATTTTAAAGCAAAATAAGTCTGTCTAGAAAATAAACTTAACTGTAGTGAAAGACAAGCGGATGCAGGCAAAGGTAAAAGCATGAATTATGCTTCTAGCTATGACAGATCTATTTCACAAGATTCCAACACCAATTCGTATAATTATCGTACTTTCAAATCCACAAAAGGAGGTACAAACTACACAATCAATGTCACTTAAAGCGTCGCATTCGGTACAGTGCCGGAAAAAGCATCTTAATTTTGCACGAGACAAAATATTTTGAATTATTTACGAGCCTAAATAATAAACCTATATTAAAAAATATTATAGTCTTAACCAGTTTAAAAAAATATGAAGTCTTGATGATACCAGTCTGAATGGCGATTACATGAACGTTCAAAACACAATAGCAATTCTTGCAATTCAGAAATACTTTAGACAACGTATTTTATGGCTTCACTCATAATATTTTTATTAATATTATTATTTGGTTCATATATTTGTGTTCGACAATGTTACTAATTAGTAACATTGTCGGTGTAATTTCTAATATTAGTGCATTATTATTGTATCTTAAATAGATTTAATTTATTATATAAATCTGTACATTCCCATAAATCAAATTGTGATCACTGGTTTGTTCAAGACACAGTTCTTTGTGTGCTTCACAAAAGCTTCTAATTTTTCCCTCAACTGTACCAAGAAAGTCATGCTTCCTTTAAAGGACATGAGTAAATCTATGGTGTTATTGGGCAATGGAGAGTGCTTGTCAAGGTCATGGGTAGATGTAACCTGTTATTACACTATTTATTGTATCCCTTCTATGTAATAAAGATTGATATGTATTTCCTGTTACGACACAAATAAATATATTTTTTTATGCCTGTGCCTTCATATTCTTATCTTGGTTCTCTACTCATATATATTTTTGTTTTGTTTCAGATGTTAATGACGTCAACCCAGGTGAGTTGAAATTTATTGTTTCATTAACTGATTGTTTAATTTCATTGAACTGCATTAAACAACCATGGAGGGCACAATTATAACTGCGTTTAAAATTATACTATTTACTATATATAACTAAATATATAATTATGTTGTATTTTCAATAAATAATTTTATTTATCTAGGCCAATTTGCTACTGCGGTACGCATGCTCACCTTTTTATTTATTTTTAAGAGCTGTTAATCCCTTTTTAACGTGTTGTTAATTTTCATTTCTAAAATTGTTCATTTATATTGGCCTCAATTCTGTAGGACACTGACTAAACTAAATTTAAACTGTCGCTCTCTTTTACTGATAGTGCAAGCAAGAAAGAGATAGCTACAATTTTAGTGCTGTCAAATTAGTCAGATTTAAGTTTTCCATACAAATTTAGTCGTGATATAAAACATGCTGACTATAAATACGAAGAAAAGCGGCACGTAAACTGATTTGACAGCAGCACACAGCACTAAAATTGTAGCTATCTCTTTCTTGCGTACACTATCAGTAAAAGAGAGCGATAGTTTAAATTTAGTTTAGTCAGTGTACTACAGAATCGATGCCATTGTGTGTATTGTGGTAGGAAATAAATGTTATGTCTATGTCTATGTCTATGTGTATTTGAATTTCATTACGTTACGATAAAATTGATTGATTTTGTATGTAAGACGCATCTAACATTCATTATTTTCCCACGATACCAAAACATTGTGGGCGTCAAGTGCACATTTCATATTCTGCTTATGAAAAGTGTTAAGTGATTTCTGCTAAAGTATACGTTCTAACTGTCAATTTACGCGGTTCCAGTGTTTTAAGTGTGTTACAATGTTGACACTGTCGAAAGTAAAAGTGTATAGATAATGTGCTTGTTAAAATTGCACAAGTAAATACCAACTTAATGTTGAGATGTAAGAGCCTTAAGGTGGATGTCTGGCTGAAAATGTGGAGGATAAGAGCGAGTGTCTCAAAGTCAGTTCATTTTACCTTTTCCCTGAAACGAGGTGACTGTCCACCTGTCAATCTGGGAAACTACCCGTTTCCACACAGGCATTCTGTAAAGTATCTAGGTATGCACCTAGCTCGCTGTCTTACATGG
The DNA here is from genome assembly GCA_958496245.1 of Perizoma flavofasciatum. Lineage (NCBI taxonomy): Eukaryota > Metazoa > Arthropoda > Insecta > Lepidoptera > Geometridae > Perizoma > Perizoma flavofasciatum. The sequence goes on along the minus strand of OY292439.1, from coordinate 689,460 downwards.
AAGAAACACCTTCAAACCAAAAGGGACCAGCTCAGCCTTAAATACAGAGGACTCTATTGGCTACTTGGGAGAAACTCTTAACTGTCAGTAGACAGCAAGCTACTCATCTACAAAACTGTACTGAAGTCTATTTGGACTTATGGCATCCAACTGTGGGGTTCAGCTAGCACCTCAAATACAAGCATCATCCAGCGCTTTCAAAATGGCGTCTTGAAAACTATTTCCAGAGCAACCTGGTTCATAAGGAGTTGCGTAACATACTTCAAGTCAGCACAAAAGCTGCATAGATCAAGACTTCTGCTCAAGCGTACCAGGAAAAACTGAGAAGCCATCCTAATCCATTTGCACAGCTACTCACAAAGCCTGCTTACGATGAGTGCCTACTGGAGAAAGAACACAGGAGTGAACTCTGCCCGACACAAAACCTACAAACAATTTGCTCATACATAGCTCAAGAATTGATCGCAGATAAAACTAAGAAAAAAAAATGTGAGGTGGAAAAAAAATTATAGGTACCTAATAATAATAAATTATTTTAGACTAGCCTCTGCCCAAGGCTTCGCCCGCGTAATACCCGGTTAAAAAGTAGCCTATATCGTATTCCGATGTATAACCTATATAGGTAAAGATTCATCGAAATCCGTTCAGTAGTTTTTGCGTGAAGGAGTAACAAACATCCATCCTCACAAACTCACGTTTATAATATTATAGTAGGATTCACACAATTTTAACATGATTATTGTTAGTAGAGGCTAAGACTTAAATGTTAGTAAATTAGATAAATAAATTATTCATAATTATTGGCAATTCGGGAGACCGTATTGTACGTCCATGCAAAGCATAACCATGGAATGCACACCCCTGGAAAGTACAGCCAGTATTACAAACCATTTGGTTTGAATTATCTGGGTGTGCTTTCCATGGTCGTACAATACGCTCCGTACAAACTAAACACATGACGGTATTGCACACCTCTGGAATGTACACCCCGGATTACAAACCAATATTCTCGACGCTCATTGGTCGATAGTTTGTCATATCCGTGAGCTCTCATTGGTCGATGCGAATAAGTCGCATGACGAGAACGAGGCTCGTTTGCACTGAGCAAGTTCTAATATGTTCAACCAAGAGTTGTCATTGATAAATAATGTAAACAATAAGTTAATGTTGGCCTGAGAAATCCTTCCTAAGCAAATCCGTCTTGGATTGGTTAGGTTATTAGGTTTTTTTTTATTACCACTCAGAAAAGGAGGATTGCTATCCGAACTTTATCCAACAAACTTGGGTTCAAATAAATAAAACCAACCGGTTAGTTCATCTGCAAAAAACCGACATAAATAACTAATCTACTTACTACATCTACATGAATTTACTAATAGCGTAAAATACTATGGCAGCACAGCACTTGCCCCTTGATAGCACTCGCACATGAAAACAGAGCATGAAATTGGTTCGTATTCCATGGCTGTACATTCCAGGGTTGTACAAAACTGGCCGTACAAGATAAACACGTGTAGGGAATGCACGCCCAGGAATGTACGCCCAGTATTACAAACCAAGTATTTGAAACTAATGGTTTGTAATACTGGCTGTACTTTCCAGGGGTGTACTTTCCATGGTTGTGCATTCCATGGGCGTACAATACAGGGACTCGGCAATTCGATACTAAGATTGTAATTGAAATTTGATGATTTAGATAACTGTAATGTAATGAAAACGGTCAACATTGTGAGGATACCGGTATGCTCTAGAACCGAACATTCGAAGTCATGCCCCATCATTCGTGTTCCAATAAGCGTGGATGGATTAGCAACCTGTAATGTGGTTAGTGCTAAAAGTAATGTTTAATTACGTGTCTCTGACTACCTTCTACTTGTTATGTTCAGTATTTACTCACTTAGTATGTATCTAAAGATGACTATCATGAAAAATACAGTTGTGAGCGTGTTTTTTTACATTCATAATATTTTTACAATGTTAGAATTCATTTAATCAACTAGCCTTAAACACGTGATATTATTTTGGTCAATTTTAACTTCATATACTCATTTTGGAGTTTGACCTTTGGTCAAACAATTTCCCCACAAAAACTCAAAGTGCAAACATAGAATAGGTCATCAGTTCTCAATGTCAATGCAAACAAACAAACAGTCTTACTTTCACATGGTTTCAACCCACGTGCGTCTGTTTGGAAACTTTTTATTTTGTTAAACGAAATTAAAAGTTGAGCCAAAGACGACCTCTGTAGCGCAGTGGGCGAAAGCCCCTAAGTGGAGGAACTAAGGTCTGCACTGACGTCCCGCATTGGGGTTTATTGAAAGTTCACTTGAGGCCCAGTAGGTTGCAGGCTCGATTCCCGCCGCGGGACAAATTTTTGTATGATCTGAAAATATTATTATTATAAAGCATATCGTGTGTTGTCTTAAGAACTTTGTAAAAACGGGAATTTTACGTACTGCAATATCGGTGAAGGCACCGACTAAGTTACGACTCATTCCGAGAATCTTCATCAGGGTGAGTGGTCGCGACTTTCTCCCTCCGCGTCCCTCAGTGCACGGCGCGACGCGGACTGAGGGACGCGGAGGGAGAAAGTCGCGACCACTCACTCTATGAAGTCTCTCGGAATGAGTCGAAACTTAGTCGGTGCCTTCACCGATAGTGCAGAACGTGAAAATTCCCGTTTTTACAATATATACTATAAGGTATATTATAATCGTAATACTTGTAGTGTAATCCTTTTTAATGCAGGCGATGTTTTGTATAATCAGCTTTTTATTTGAAAGACTTCGCCACACTAGCACTCGGTATTACAAAATAAATAAATAATGCTGGACAATCCACACAGCATCATCTAGCCCCAAGCTAAGCAGAGCTTGTGTTATGGGTACTAGATGACTGATATACTTAATACAATACATTACATAGATAGATATTTTTCATTATACATAGAAAATACTCAGATCACCCGGAACAAATATTTGCAGATCGTACAAACATTTGTCCCAGGGCGGGAATTGAACCCGCAACCTCTTGTGTCGCAGGCGGACCTTCGCCCACCGCGCCACATCAGTCGTCAAAAAACCCATTAAGGTCCGATGACTCGTTAACAATAGTGTGACCGCACTCTTATGAAACTATTAATTCTTCCACGGCTTACCATTGTCCTGCTTTCTATGACATTAGTCGCCTTGAATCTAATGATAATGAAATGGTAATGAGAATGAAATTGTAGCATATTATTACGTAAATGGTGACTCGGAAGCCGACCCTATCTTTTCAAATTGTAGATAGATAGATAGATAGATAGATAGATATATAACTCTTTATTGTACAGCACTTAATATAATGTTACTTACAAATTCAAGCGGAGCAAATTACAAGCTAATCGCGGGAGTACAGAGGGCGGTCTTATCGCTTAAAGCGATCGCTTCCAGACAATCTTTAAGGGACAACTTGACCCCATGCTAAGACTTAAGATCATCCTACTATCTAACTTCCTACTCAAAGTCAAAGTCAATAGGTTTTTATTCATTGAAATCACAAGAATCATATAGAAACGTCAACTTAAAAAATACGTGAATTTAAAATTTGAAAGTGAATTTACGTCGATTCCTCGCGTTTTCTATTGTAAACACTAAAAGTTTGTGAGGATGGATGTATGTTTGTTACTCTTTCACGCAACATCTAATGAACGGATTTTGATGAAACTTTATAGCGATATAGCTTGTTCATCAGAATAACACATAGGTTACTTTTTGTCCGGGTACCGCGCGGGCGAAGCCGTGGGCTGAGGCTAGTATATATCTAGTCTATCATGATATGATACAAAGGGTGGTGTGTGATTAGTAGAGCTGCTGTATAAAGCACCGATTTATTTTGTTAGATTTACAGCCTACAATTGGTTTAGTGATTGATAAAATTAAAGTTGAGGAAACTTATTGTAATATAAACAATAAATTATTAAGTAAACTTTTATGTTAATGATGATATATTTTTTAAATGATAACATTCTGCAATAAAACTGCTGATTTTTATCGATATGATTTATTATGATTATTACAAACCCCATCACTAGAAACACAATAGGTGCTCAATAAAAAAAAAAACCCTTTTGAGCACCACGTTAAAATATTGATTGGTGCTTAAATGGGAATACCTTTGGTGCTCACAGGTGCCCAAAAAATAGGTGCTCAAACGGGAATACTCCATTCTACCAGCATGGCGTACAAAATGTAGATACCTACATTAAATTAGGTTTTTCTATACATCCAACAGACACACGTATAGTCCTGATCCCACACTAGGATCCCCTGTGTCGTGGGTATCGGGAACTATGAGTACATTGATACCACAACACATGGTGTCTAGGTATCTGCAGAAAATGCATACATTTGTCCCGCAGCGGGAATTAACCCTCTACTCTTGCGTCACTGCCAGTTACTCACCCGCTGCGGCAACGAGGTAATTTACGAATACAGGAACCAGATTCAATTATTAATAGTGATGCAGGCTTTTTTTAAACTAAACGAAATAAAGATCTTTTAGTAGATACTCCCACATGGCAGGGAATATTAACAAAAACAAGTTAATAAAGACAGCTCGACTTTAGAGCAGTGTGTGTAAACGCTCTGTCATCATCATCATAATCATTTAAACTATCGAAGAAAAAGGAACATAATTTTCTGTTAACATATTTTTTAAGTTTTCAGCTAAACGTAACTTAGGCTATCTAAAGAGAAGAAATAAAAATAAATTATTTTTCAATTTAATTTTTCTGTCATAATAAAAAATATATGACGATCCTGCGGGACGGGTCTGGCTGTTCTAAGTACCTATAATATGTATGAATTTACAAAAAAAATAATATAAGTAGTATATCAGTCATGTAGTTCCCATAACACAAGCTCTGCTTAGTTTGGGGCTAGATGATGCTGTGTGAAACTGTCCAGCATTATTTGTTTATCAAGTCTATCAAGCCCTTTAAATTGAGGTATATCACATCTCTATCATCGCTTTGGGCAAGAAGTCCAACATTTTTCCAGTCTCTTTTAGTTTTTTTTATAAGATGATATATCGTCGCAATTTGATTATTACATCCTGCTACAGCAAAAACATTAGGTAACATGTTTTGTACATATTAAATTCCGTTTAATTAGGTGTCTAAAGCATGTTAAGCTTTTTGTCATGTTAAGCATGTTAAGCTTATCTATGAACCATTATTTACAAATTATCGTACATTTAGATACCTGTATATTATGTATTATTTGACATTGGTAGCGATTTTAGGTAGAAACAAGAATGAGGTAATAAGTTTGTTAATTTTAAAGTAAAAAAAACAAGCGGCTTATAACATCCTACTATTTATAAACGCGAAAGATTGTGAGGATGGATGTTTGTTATTCTTTCACGCAAAAATTACTCAATGGATTCTGATGAAACTTTACAGTAATATAGCTATACATTAGAATAACACATCCGCGGGACAAATGTTTGTATGATCTGCAAATATTTGTCTCATATGTATTTACAAAAAAAAATGTATTTAAGTAGTATTGTGTCATGTAGTTCTCATAACACAAGCTCTGCTTAGTTTAGGGCTAGATGATGCTGTGTGAAAATGTTCAGCATTATTTATTTATTTATCCGGGTACAACGCGGGCGAAGCCGTGGACTATTGATTTAAGCCTGTATAGGCCTATATGCAGTTTGATACTGCCGAGAATGCCATGATAACGTGCAATTAATATAGTTTTCTAAGACTAAACATTAATTATATTAAATGAATGTAATTACACACAATATGTATTTTATCCTGAGCGCTAAAAAAGTTAATAAAGCTGTGAAATTTAAATAATAACCGCTCCTCAATGTTTACTGACACATTTTTCATCTCAACCGCGCCGGGTTAATAAAGAAATCTGTGATTATTCCGTACGATTTGATTTTATGACCGATTGAAGCTTACACCACCTAATACTGCGCAAACTTACAGCAACCTACCCTATTATACTGTCCCATTTCTGAAGCGTTTGTTCTGTGCAAATAATAAATTGCAATGCAAAACTAATCAAATAAATAATTGTATGCAAAACATTATTGAATGAGTGACAAAATCCGTGTTGGGAGCACATTGTGTGCTAATTTCATTTGTTTAACCAGATTTCAACATGGCGGTGGGTGGTGAGTATATCTAGGTTTAATTAAAAAAAACTTGTAGAAGAAGAAATTATATAATAAAAACGATAAAACCGCCCATTGTACTTTCTCTAGAATAAGATTTTGTTTTAATATTTTTTGCTTAAGGTGTACAATAAAGTATTTTCATTCATTCATTCATTCATTCATTCAAAAGTGTGAAAAATCTTATTAGACTAACAAATGACTTATATGGAACTTCAATTCAAATTATTTGAATAAAAAAATGATATTCTATCGTAAATTAATGCAAGATACGCTCCAATAATTGTTGACAGTAGCTGGCAACATTATCAATAAATACGCTCTTTCCTCTCCACATAAATAAATAAATAAATAATAATTTTTCACACAGCATCATTTAGCCCCAAAGTAAGCAGAGCTTGTGTTATGGGAACTACATGACTGATATACTACTTATACTTTTTTGTAAATACATACATAAAAATACATAGAAAGCTCTCAGACCCGAGACAAATATTTGCTGACCATACGAACATTTGTCCCGAATCTGCAACCTCCTGCGTATCAGGCGGGCTTTCGCCCACTGCGCCACCGACCTTTGTCGTCAAATATAGCGTAGGGTTTTAAGCAGAGTAGTTATAAAAATATTAAGATGCTGTATTCTATTTAGTCAAGTTGTCTATCGCACAATAAAATCGGCCAAGTGCGAGTCCTAAAACTCAGCTTCCGTATTTCTTCACGGTTCGTCGACCGTTTTTATGGTTTTATGATATCAGCCAGATAGTAGCTTTGACGATAACAAGTTACTTAACACATCAACTCATTCATAAGAAATTGATTTGAAATGAATGAGAAAGATTTTTCTTTTCGTCAATTGCAACGCGGGACATCTTTGCCTGTATTGGATCTGAATAAGATACGGTGGTTAGGCCATTTTTATATAGATACTAGCTTCTACCCACGGCTTCGCCCGCGTGGTACCCGTATAAAAAGTAGCCTATCTATGTGTTATTCTGATGTAAAAGCTATATACTGTATATGTGAGGATGGATGTTTGTTATTTTTTCACGCAAAAACTAATGAATGGATTTTGACGAAAATTTACAGTAATATAGCTTATACATCATAGAGGTATTAACACATAGGCTACTTTTTATCCGGGTACCACGCGGGCGAAGCCGTGGGTAGAAGCTAGTAAGTGAATAAATTTGTGTTTGTGACCATGGCTTCCGCTTTTGACCCACTTACACATGTGTTCCGTACATTTGGTTATGTACTTACATGATTAATGTCTTTGTAACAAGAGTGTTTCAAATCAAATAAATCTGTCCGGTCCAGTGACAAAGTAACATCGGTAAGCATTAAAATTTAATAAAAAGATAATTTACTTTACAAATATAATTTAGGACATGAATTTCAAAAAACCGACTTCCTCACGTGCTTACGTCATTTTGCTAACTCGGGATGAAACTCTTTCGAGAAGAAAGAGAAAAGCAAAAGTAAAATAGCTCACAAAAAATGTTTAGTCGTAGTTCCATAAATTGATGCTGTTTTTTTAGTTTTACAGAAAAAGTAGCAATTCCTCAGAAATAAAACTTTTATGGGACCTCTTCATTATAATATCTGTGTCTTCGGAATCATTCTCTATAAAACAACAAAAGAATCGTCAAAATCGGTTAACAACTGGCAAAGATATCAAGACAAAAACATTAAAGAAATCGAATTGATTTTTTGAAGTTGGTTAAGAACACAAATTGAAGATTAAACGTTATGACACAAAAAATAAAAGTACAATTACAAAATATTATGTCAATGAATAATAATATGATATTGAGAATTGCATACAAATTCAAACATTATTGCAGAGGCCTCGGATTAGGAAATTGCTATTTCCATACATACATAGAGACATACATAGTTATTTTTCTCGGTTCTAAGCGATAAGACCGCCCATTTTATTTTAAGTTATTTTTTGTTTTGTTAAGTTATATTTATGTATTTTTTTATAGTGTACAAAAAAGTATTTTATTCATTCATTCATTCTTTTCGCGGTCACGATTTGTGTTAGTGGATGGTGAGAAAATATTTATGTTCATTTTCTTCAATATCACTTGTTCTATTTTAGTATCTACTTATGTAAACGGCGGCAAGGATTTACATAATCTTCTAAGTATCTAATATAATATTTTATACCTACCTATGTAAATAAACGTATCGATTTTAAGTGATAAGATTACCCATTGCATCTTCAACTATTGTTTTTTTTGTTTAAGTATTTCATTTGATGTTTGTGCACCTTTAAAATATTTTATTGTTGAAGTATTTTCACTCACTCATTTTTTAGCTCATTCATCTATCATCAAATTAAATAAAAAAGAGGAGACTTAGTATTTCCTTGGCAATGTTTGACGACCTCATAATCTCCAAGGCATACGGTGCTTTGCATATCGTGTCTTAGCAATTGACTGCTCAATGCCGGCCTAATTTAGCCGTTAGATAACATTCCATTTTAAAATATTCTTTGTTGAAAATACATGCATTTTTCTGCAGTGGTGGCAGAGTCGTGAAAATGTAATTTGCAGTTTTATTTCCTGTTTTTTTTTATTTTATTTCGTGCTACATGGATCATAAAATACTTTAAAATATTTTGGTGGAATTTTATCTGTGGCAGGCTGGGTTAGTTCCCTGAAGCCTACTAGATGGCACTGAATGGCAGTCAAACCACTGTAGTGTGTGAAAATAGAGTGACATTTGGCACAGATAAAAAAAAGAAAACCTTTCATTCGTTAGTTCACTGAAGTTTTCTCAATTGATAAAGTTCTATGAAAAAAAAAAATACTACTAATATTACCAGTAGACATAAAAACCATTTAAAAATATGTAATGAAAATACATACACAAAATAATAAAAGTTTTTTTGTGAAAAATTAGAATTAGGGTCTTTACTCATAAAAAACTTCTAATTACGTATGAAAAATATATTTTTTGACATTAATAATATCTATAATACCAAAATGGTGTCCCGTTAATGGGACGCTAATATTTTTTCATAGATTTTTTAAAATCCGAAAGTAAGACGATAATTACTAAGCACCCTAATAAGCTTATTAACAGAGTCTTTTTCACAAGTTTGGGTTAAAGAGGGCAATGGGTTTTGTAACATTTTAAACATTATAGCAAAGGGATACGGATTAAAACAGTTTAAATTTGTTATGGCGTAGGCGTAGTGTACAGAAGTCAAACTAGTTTAAAGTAAGAAAGTAAGTATTTGAGTTTGTAATTGCATGTTGTTTGTACGAGGTTGTACCTCGGAAATTACGAGCTAATTAAATTGTAAAAAACTCTTCAATTTTATGGTTTAACTTTCTGATTATACGTGTCTATAATTTTTTGTGCCTTAAAATACTAAGAGATGACATTGTATCGAAAGGTTCATTGGAAAAGGATTGTAATTCCGCCTCCTAATTATAATAAATAAGTAATGTCTGTGTCTGTTAAATGTTTATCATTTAACAGTCAAACAGTACTGACCTCAAATTAAGATTTCCTGTATCGTGCGTATCAGGAGCTATGAGTACTGTGGTACAATATCCAGACCCGAAACAAATATTTGCTTAAGCAAACATTTGTCCCATTTTTTTCTTTTTGTTGTGTCTATTCCATACTCACTAGGTACTGTGCGGAGCAGCACTAGGCTGCAGGGCCTGTCTGTCCTAATTACCTCTCAGATAGGACTAATTACCACAAAAAATATTCCTCTTTGTGTTTTTGTAAAAATCTTACGAAGTTACTAGCTTCTGCCTACGGCTTTACCCGCGTGGTACCCGGATAAAAAGTAGCCTATGTGTTATTCTGGTGTATAAGCTTTATTACTGTAAAGTTTCGTCAAAATCTGTTTTTGCAGTTTTTGCGTGAAAGAATAACAAAAATCCCTCCTAACAAACTATCGCGTTTATAATATTAGTAGGATGAAGGTATATGGAATTGTGTTTATTTGAGGAATATTTTAGTAAAATAGTCGAAATAAGTAGGTAAGTAACTCCCTCCCTCTAGTATAGCACTAGCTGATTATTAATTTATAATTTTTCTTGTTATATAAGCACTACATCAAGACTGTTTTCCATATTACACAAAGGTTAGCTGGAAGAGAATGCTCTTGTCATTTGTCACTTCGTATCCTCGCATTCTTGTACCTACTGAGCATGAATCTTAGGAGGTCTATGTCGATAAATCTTGAATGTGTTTTTTCTCATACAACTGTGTGAAAATCCTTATTTCTACCATGCTCACATAACGATTCCCAGCGATTCGAGTAGGCACTAAAGAGCCGTGCAGTTATGCGCAAGCGCATATCGCCGGATTCCCACCCAGTCCGCGTAAGGCACCGCCTTTATACAGCTTCTGCTTAAATACGTGATGCGATGTAGAATCTATGAGCGGTTACGGTATAAGAGAAAACTTTAAGTGACTGTTACTTATTTTGTAGTAACAGTGGTATAAATAACTTGGTGGCCACTCGATTTTTATAGGTGAGATAGATAAATAAATAACGCTTTACGGTACGCCACATAATTGCATACAAATCAAACATTATTGCAGAGGCCTCGAATAGGCAATTTCCATTTCCGCCGAGGCATACATAGTTATTTTCATCGCTTCTAAGCGATAAGACCGCCCATTGTACTTTAAGTTTTTTTTTAGTTTTGTTAAGTTATATTTATTTTACTTATGGTTTATAAAAAAGTATTTTCATTCATTCATTCATTCTTTTCGCGGTCACGATTCGTGTTGGTGGATGGTTGCCTTTATATTTGCTTAACTGAAGTTCTAAATTGAGTATTATTTGTTGCAGATATCCTAATGTTGTGCTGCGGCAAATAAATGTGAGTTATTTTTAACTTGTTAATTAAATTCCAAAAACTATCGTGAACTTGACCATTCATATTGTAAAAACGGCCGTAGTGCACGGCGCGACGCGGAAGGAGAAAGTCGCAACCACTCACCCTGATGAAGACTCTCGGAATGAGTCGAAACTTAGTCGGTGCCTTCACCGATAGTGCAGTACGTGAAAATTCCCGTTTTCACAATATGAATTGTTAATTAAAGTTTATTCTTTATGTATCTAACACAAAAACTTTAATATTACCACTAGCAAAGTTACCGAAGAATTCATTAATGGTGGGTTTACCCACATATATATAATACTGGACGAATTTGGCGATTTTGATACAGTTATGATCATTGAAAGGTGACTTGATTGAAAGTTTTTTTAGCTATTAGCTTCTGCCAACGGCTTCGCCCGCATGGTACCTGCATAAAAAGTAGACTATGTGTTATTTTGATGTATACGCTATATTACGGTAAAGTTTCATCAGAATTAGTTCAGTATTTTTTACGTGAGAGAGTAACAAACATCCATCCTCATACACTTTCACTTTATAATATAGTAGTAGAAAATTTGTTCAGCCTTTTTAAGGATCATCAGTTCTTTAGGTACTCTGTTAAGATTTATTACGTATACGATGAGGGGTTTACAATTTAAAATATATACTTCTATAAGAATTTATTTTTAAAACCTAAATAAAAGTCTATTTTACGCTCTAGATTGAGTTATTCAAGGCTGAGCATTTAACACGCTGTTTATATGTTACCTTATATGTCTATGCGCATATAAGGGCATGCTTCCTAGTTGGCTCTGATTGAGGCTAGGCCATAAAGGACCTACCTATTTGTTATTTGACTATATGTTCAGGGTAATTTGAATTGCATTCATCCAGTTAATATATACTTTATTATTGTATTGTTAAGAACTGCGTATATTTTTTTTTCAAAGCTTTGTTCTGAAATCCTACTAGAGATAAATAAATATGTTACCGTCATTACAATTTAATTTAAAAAAAACATACTTTCATTATAAAGTTTATTTTTGTAAAATTTTAAAATACCTTACGTGCCGTGTCGGCCTATTGGGTGGTGCCCCGGCTTCCGTCGGAACATGCGAAGGTCGTGAGTTCGAGCCGGTAGTGCACTAATGGATTTTTCCACTCAAAAATGAATGTGCGCATAACCACGTGCTCGAAACGGTGAAGGAAAACATCGTGAGGAAACCGGCATGCCCGTAAGCCAAAAAATCTAAAAATCTAATGCCATCAGTTAGTGTTCAGCAATGGGCTTGCAACCTGTCACGTGGAATGCTAACTACTTGCAACATACGGGCATGTGCCAAATGTAATGTTTGGACGTGCCTCTGACTACTGAGGGACGACCCCCTACCTGGTATTCGTAAAGAAAGAAAAAATAATAATTTATTAGCCTCTAACACAACACAACAGGTGACAAAATGTCAATCATGGGGAATACAGTCGTGAGCGTGTTTGTTTGTTTGTCTTATGTGATTTTCATATTTTATTACAGCGCCCCCTAGTGGTTTGTGGCAAAAAATCTATCTAAGAACCATCCTTGGAGTCATACAAATTGAAAAACCGCAGTTCAATCGAATAAGTAGTTTCGGAGATATATGATGACAAACAGATAAACAAACAACCTCTTAAATGCATTTATTAGCTCTTGAGGTCGCGGTTCTTTGTGTGAATATATACTAACTAGCCTCTGCCCACGGCTTTGTCCGCATGGTACCCGGATAAAAAGTAGCAAAAACAGTATGTGTTATTCTGATGTATAAGCTATATTACTGTAAAGTTTAATCGAAATCCGTTCAATAGTATTTGCTTGAAACAGTAACAAATATCCATCCCCACAAACTTTAAAGTTTATGATAGTAGTAAGATAATAATAATATAAAGAGGTAAAGTTTGTAAGTTTAGATGGAGAAGGTAATATCCGTAAACTATTCATGCGCTTTCAAAAATATTTCACCAATATCTAGAATGGTTTTTTAAGGTAGATAAAGAATGTATATAAATCGTTGAAAAAAAAACTATTCGTTGAGACCAATTTTGCAACTGCGAATGCGTTATTTACGAACACTGCCATAACGGTAAGAGCTTTTCATCGGCTACGTTTTATCCGGGTACCACGAGGGCGAAGCCGTGTGCGGTAACTAGTCATTCATAATCTGATAAACCGTAAGCTATAAAACGTATTTTTCTATCCTCCTGCTGTTTCGTTGACCGTGTAAAGGTCCTTCCCGGCTGCAGACCTGAGCGGTGAACTTTGAACGCCCCCTGAGGGGAAAGTAAGAAAGTGGCGATCACAATAGGCCTGTGACAGCCGCAGTGATAACAAAGCCACTAAAAGCAAAAAAAAAAGAGCATGCTTGTGACGCGAGCCGAATGGAATAAAATGTTATTCAAAAAGTCGCGTCTTCATTAAAGTTGAGTTGGTTCCTAATGTAGCCATGACCTGAAGGGCCGATTATGACGCGTCACAATACAGTTCGATGGACGAACCGACCGACGATGTGCTCGGACCTAAGCACCCACTTCCGGTGCGCTAGGGATGCCACCTTACATATACGTAAAGCCTTGAAGGCTTGCTAATAATAATTAAGAAATAATTAATAATAATAATAAATAAATATAGCTGGTCATTTTTCAAACAGCATCATCTAGCCATCTAGTTTCAAAGTAAGCAGAGCTTGTGTTATGGGAATTACATGACTTATATATAACTTATATACATGTTTTTGGTAAAAACATAGAAATACCCAGACCCGCGATGAACATTTGGAGATCACACAAAAAAATATCTTGCGGCGGGACCGCAAACTTCTGTGTATCAAGCGGGTCTACGCCCACTGCGCCACGGAGGTCGTCTGGAGGATAAGGAGGAATGAAGGTTCATAAAAGAACAAGCAGAGTGAATAGTACTTTTTTTATAAATGAGTTCAACTCGATTGGCACCACACTAAAGCTGAATGAAGAATCATCAAAAAAATAACCAAGCAGAGTTTGTTGCCTGATTCTTCTAGGCTTGGTCGCGCGCGAGGAATCCGCGTAAATTATCTTTAAAACTTTAAATTTACGTAGTTTTTAAGCTGGCGGTTCTATGATCCTTGTAAGTTCAATTAATAAAACTTTTTGACTTTGACTTTATGTTTTACTAGTGACGTAAGGAGCCCGATTATGCGGTTGCCGTAAGAGGTTGCTTGTTTGTTTGTCTGTCCCCATTTATCTATGAACCGACTTTTTCGATTAAAATGTGATTGCAATCTTTGTAGGAATGGTTCTTTGATAGTTTTTATCGCCACAAGTTATCAGGTGCTATGATAGAAAATAAAAAACACGACAGTTGTAGTTAACAATTGTTAACTACAATTTTACAAAAAAATACTTTTCATTCAAAATATTCGCCGAAAAGCTTTAATTGTTGCTCAACGAAAAATACCACTTGTAAACCAGATGGAATAGATGATTGGAAGTTTTGGGATTGCCCAAGTTTAATGTCAAAGTTTGTATGTGCGCAAGTTTTCAAAGGAAATGAGACGCAGATTAACTTACTTTGTTCGATAGTTTCGTGTGTAATTTTCAGTTGAAAACCAGGTTGCTTTCAATCAAAGTCAAATTCAAAATTCATTTATTCATTAAAATCACAAGGATCACTTTGTACACAAATAAACGATGAGTTAAAAGTAATCAGTGTGGTAGAGTACTAGGGGTTGATTTCACATTACTGGAGATCGTATATTCACAATGATTTATGAAAACACGAACATAAAAAGAGGGTTTATGTTGTAAAATTTAGCTTTTACTAAGCACTTATGTATTTTAGAGGGCACAAATTCAAATCTAAGTCAAAAGTCAAAATACCTTTGTTCATTAAAATCACGAGGATCACTTTGAAACGTCAATTTTGACTACAGTCTGTCCCTCAGCGACCAAACCAGAAAAGAAAGTAAGAAACATGGATTTTCTTTTTAATGACTCTTTTACAGGACCCAATTCTCAATTGTGGCAAAGAAAATATAATTTCCTGTGGGCAGTTCTGGTTCAAGCTGCAAAACTAGTCATAATCGAAGATGAATTCAATTACTCCTGGATGAAGTGAATAAAGTCAGGATGATTTTCATATAAACTTTCAAATACACGTCCGTCAGCCCTACCAAGTACAAACATAAAACAATAGATCGTTGGTTTGTCGTTAAGGCTCGGCCCTTTGTCACTCGATGGTGACCATTATCCGAGACCATGAATCAGTGCGTCATACTTCAATGGTCAAAGATCTAGGGCACTATGATCTTGAGTGTTGTTTCATACAATAGTTCCATGAAACGGCCAAATCATAAGACGACTTCTGTGGCACAGTGGGCGAAGGCCCGTCTGAGACGCAGAAGGTTGTGGGTTCGATTCCCACCGCGGGACAAATGTTTGTATCTGCAAATATTTGTCTCGGGGTCTGGGTGTTTTCTATGTATAATATGTATGTATTTACAATATATATATATATATATATATATATATATATAAGTAGTATACCTATCAGTCATGCAGTTCCCATAACACAAGCTCTGCTTACTTTGGGGCTAGATCTGTGTATAATTTATCTAATCGCGGGACATTTCCACACAGTATCTATGTGGAAATGTCCCGCATAATTTATTTATTTATTACTAGCTTCTGCCCACGGCTGCGCCCGCGTGTTACCCAGATAAAAAGTAGCCTATGTGTTATTCTAATGTATAAGCTGTATTACTGTAAAGTTTCATCAAAATCCGGTCAGTAGATTTTGCATGAAAGAGGAACAAACATCCTCACAAACTTTCACATTTATAATATTAGTAGGATTTAAATTAGTCCAAAATTATAAATTTTGGACCAAGATATAGGGCTGTAGGCTGTTTTAAAACTTTCACGATGAGATAAATTATAAGTTTTACAGGTCTTTATCGCGTTTGCCTTTTTATTATTTTCCCGACGATGTTCCGACTGTATTGCAACACGGGATGACTGATCACGGGATGACTGTAAAGTAATCATTTCAACCCTCTCCATTTATGTTGGTGTTTTCTATGTATAATATGTATGTATTTACAAAAAAGTATATATAAATAGTATATCAGTCATGTAGTTCCCATAACACAAGCTCTGCTTACTTTAGGGCTAGATGATGGTGTGAATATGTCCAGCATTATTTATTTATTTATTATTTATGATCGTTGATAATTGATCACCGTTTGAATTGGAGCTACCTATCAGATATAATGATATATCCTCAGACAGAGTTCATAATGAGATATCTACCTATAAACACCATCTATGTACCTACCTAGTATGTGGTAGGTACCTTTCTTTCTTTCCTGACTTGGTCGCGGTGGAACAGGCAGTAAATAAAATCGACGTTTCAAAGTGATCCTTGTGATTTTTATGAATAAAAATATTTTTTATCTTGACTTTGACTTTGTGAAAGCAATAAACATAGCTTACTCGTTTTGGGGTTGAGACTCTGGGTCCGTACGTTCGCGTTTTCAATTTTTTTCAGGACGACTGGTTGAAGCGACGCGTAAGTTGGCTCTTATCTGGGTCAGCGCATTAGCAATGCCATTCAGCGTGTCAATGCAACCAGTATTTTGGGAACGGTTCCGTCTGGTAGTGATCTGGATTATTTGAGCTATTCATAGATCGTTTGCAACGGTCTTTAGATAGCTAGCTGTTTTATCTGTATTTTTTTAATATACTTGTACATTGTATGAAGAAATGTATTTCCTTTTTATTGTCCAAAAAAAATGTATTAAGTATTGGAGTAATAGCAAAGTGATAATCACACGCGCAGGGCTATACCGCCTGTCAATTTGATTAAAAACACGTTGCATAATAACCGGTTTGCTTTCTTCAAGGTCTCTGCCGATGCGCGCGCGCAGCCTCCGCTGAGCAAACATTTATATAATGTGAGCAAACTTAACAATAAGTAGCAATTGTGTAAACTTTTCACGGGTATAAATTTAATACTTTATTATGTTCTAAAATGCGATTTCGAAACCATGACGATAACTTTGCAATTTCACTCAACATGAAGCCATGTTCAAAAGAATCATAAGCTTTTTTCTCTTCATCCCCAGGAATTGCTCCTACACAAATCAAGATATTGTCTCAACAAGCCATTTCCTAAGTGCATTAACCGTGATACACGATACTTCTGCCTGTCTGTCACTTGTGGCTAGGGAACTACGAGTATATAGATTGAATTACTGATAAAAAAACTGTTTGAGTTTGAAGTGTGGTTCTTTTTAACTGTTTCTTTTTGGTCAGCCTGCCAAAAAGAAGGCTCTTCTTTGAATTAGGTCAATGACTAGGCTGAGGTATCCCAGGAAAAGGCTTAGTGACCACTTGCGGCTCTCAGGATGTGGTTAGGACAAGTGGTTAGGGCAGGGTTATGGTACCCAATAAGCTCTTGTGTTTGAGCATGTCCGGTCGTTCTTAACAGATATATAAATAAACAGCCAACAGATAAACACATAATTCTGACTTCACACTAGGATTCATTGTGTCGTGGGTAAAGGAAACGAGTATCATGGTACTACAACTTCCGGACCCGAAACAAATATCTACAGAACACCCGCAGCTCTTGCCTCGCAGCCGGCCGCCGGTCGTCTATCAACAAGCTAAGTATGTTCATCTTAAAAGTTGAAGGAGGACGGTGGTTGGAGGCAGCTAAAGATCGTTCTTCATAAAGTCATAACACATTTTGGTTAAGGCCCAGTAGTAGACTACGAATTTTACTTATTGTGATTCAAAATCAAGGTCAAATCAAAGTCAGGGTTTTACTAGGGTTTACAGGGTTTTTTTAAAGTGAATTTAACATTTTAAAACGAATTTACGGCGAGTCCTTGTACACGATCAATTCTAGAAGAATCAGGCAACAAACTCTGCTTGGTTGTTTTTAGATGATTCTTCATTCAGCTATAGTGTGAATCGAATCGAACAATCTGAACTCATTTATTAAGAAAGTGTATTAGTCAAAGAATTAAATAGTCTAAAAAGTACCAACCAACGAGACGTCTACAGCAGATGGTGGATATCTTAAAGATGAATTCCCGAAATAATGCTTTTGTCTGAAGATGAATCTGAATCTGTAGTTGCCTTCAACTACAGATGCAATCCAAGGCAAAAGGTTGAGAAAACCTTTCAAAACATGTCAATGTTTTAGTAAATATTCATAGCTCAGAGGTGGTTGCGCAAGCTATTGTCTGAAGGCTCCGTTTCTAGTATCTAGCTACTGTGGAAGGCAGTGCGACTGCGGAGAGAAAGCGCCCTATGACCTGTTCGCGATTTGGAATAAAGAGCTGGAGCCTTATGTGGTTTGCAACCACATCTAGTGCCTTGAGCACAAAAGCTTGCGTCTAATAAAAGTCGCGAGAGTGTAAGGACGGTAAGTTAAACACGATGGAAAAGTGCGGATTGTTGGAGACGCTATATACCAGAGGACTAACATGTAGATACGCCATGGCTTAGGTACAGTAAAATAATGGCAATCTCAAAATCATCCCGGCTAATTGTTTAGATTCAGCCAATTCCGATTCGATTGCCGATTCTGTCGGGATCTTGTGCAATGACTAGTTTATATCATTATGACTGCCGATGCTAACTTGGTAATCAATATCATTCTGTTTTATCGAATTCTGATGGCGACCGAAACTTTCTCAACTATTGTCTGAAATACATGAACACAGCTCGATCTATCATCATCAAATTTTAATGTGGCATTCTCAAAGCCACCGACGACTGCCTCATCTTGAAAGACAAAAATTTCAACAAAGGCATCCGAGATGCAAACGACAAATACGGTCTCGACTGTGCACGAGGGCACTCCACGTGACAGATTGCAAGCCCATCGCTGCAAAAATATATAAATAAAAAAAATAAAGAACGCCGCAAAAATAATTAAATAAATGAAGTAAATAAATAATCTCTTTTGCAAAATTATTATTTCCGCGGTCGGTTAAAGAATTCCATGGCTCTGTCAATGTCGTGTGTAACGGCACAAGTAGACCTGATGACCTGACCAAATCGGGCCGACCTCGTTGGAAGGTCAGCGGGAGTATGTAACAAGGGTTTTAATAGCACCCGTCCTGAATGTTCTACCTTCTTTAGATGAAATACACATAATTTTAAACTCAAATCATTAATAAGTAGACCTTTCTAGATATTATATCTAAGAGCCGTGTTGGCCTAGTGGGCGGTACCCCGACTACCGATACGAAGGTCGTGGGTTCGAACACGGTTGTGTACCAGTGGATTATTCCACTAAAAATTATGGACGTGTTAACACGTTCTCAAAATGATGACGGAAAACATCGTGAAAAAACCGGCATACCTTAGAACTAAAATTTCACAGGCTTTTGTCATCAATTAGCGTTCCAATAAGCGGCGATGGGCTTGTAACCGTCACTAAAATATATAGTTGTATTGAGAACCTCCTCCAGTACCAGAGAACTCAGTTGAAAAAAAAACGAAAAGATGGAATCGTTGTCCATAAGAATCAAAATCAAAAAACCTGTAATTTAAAGAACATTTTTTTAATTCAGGAGAATAGCACGTGTTTGTTGGTACCTTCCTCTCCAAGGCTACATAGGTTCCAAGAAGCTCCACTCAAATCTTCCATTCCCATTCCCAAGAAACAAACAGATTTGCCATTAATTCAATCTGAATATGCTGCAGGTGTCAATTGACATGCTGTACACAAGCCGATGCGATTCATCCGAACTGATAGCTATCCGAGAATCACTTGAGATTAGCGATTGCATAAACATTTTGTGTCGATGTTTAAATAAATCAGTTGGTTGGTAGGTCGAGATGACCTACCATATTTTATTCCACTCTATACGTCAAAGAATGTCTATATGACATGTGGGTGAAAGTGGCTGAAAACTTTTGTATGAAAAATCGTATTCCTCAAACTTGATTTTTGATGCACCTACTAATTACCTACCCTACGCGAATAAAATCGCGGGCATCGGTTAGTCTAGATAGTCTAGAGAGTAGATAGAAAGATAGAAAATACTTTATTTTATACCAAATGACACGTCAGCTTAGTTAGTGGTTAATAAACTTTGACAATGACCTCGATTCTGTAGTACACTAACTAAACTAAATTTAAACTGTCGCTCTCTTTTACTGATAGTGCAAGCAAGAAAGAGATAGCTACAGTTTTAGTGCTGTCTGTTTAGTCAGATTTAAGTTTTCCATATAAATTTAGTCGTGATTTCAAAACATGCTGACTATAAACACGAAGAAAAGCGGCACGTAAACTAATTTGACAGCACTAAAATTGTAGCTCTTTCTTGCTTGCACTATCAGTAAAAGAGAGCGACAGTTTAAATTTAGTTTAGTTAGTGAACTACAGAATCGAGACCATTGTCTTTCTCTATCAATCTATCTAATTACGTCTGGACTGGTTTCCGCCCGCCCAATGACTTCCAAAGCTTGTAGATAATTAGACACAATAAATCTATCAAGCAGTACCGGCTTCACCTAATAATTGAAGTATTTCTCGTTGTTCGCAACAACGTTCCTACTAGCAAATACCGCGTGCACAAACAACGCAAAGATATACGAATGTTGGGGCCGGTTCCAGGCTCAGATATGCGTGGGCGGCACGCCGTGTCAGGTTGACGCTTGGCCCAAGTGATCAGCTGATGATTGGCGTTTTTATGAGCTATAACTTCTTCAATAAACTGGAGGTATGATTTTTTGTTTGAAAATAGAAAAGCCATTTAATCCGTTTAAAAAATGGCATACTCTAATAATAATAAAATAGAAAAGTTTGGGAATGCCTAATGTAATGTCCTATACATAACATTAGTGTATAATGTTCCCGAAAACTTGATGGGACGTCGAGGTGAGTTCACCTCGTTCGACTGGCACCACACTAAAGCTGAATGAAGGATCATCAAAAAAATAACCAAGCAGAGTTTGTTGCCTGATTCTTCTAGGCTTGGTCGCGCGCGAGGAATCGCCGTTAATTCACTTTAACATTTTAAATCCACGTAAAGTTTTTAAGTTCATGTTTCTATATGATCCATGTGATTTCAATGAATAAAAACCTATTGACTTTGAGTTTGACTTTGAGGATTTTTTTTTTAACATTTGACAATTTAGCCATTATTCAAATAAATACTTAAGTAGTTAGGCACCTACAACTTTTTTTATTAGAGTGGTAAAATCCATGGACCTGTTAGGATTCACGATTAAAAGTCATAGTATCGCCCACTAGGCCAACCCAGCTTTAGAGCCGATGATTAGTCATATTTTTATTATTACTATGTCTATCAACCGCTTAAGCTTATATCTTGATTTCCGCCAAGCCAGCAAATACTTGTCTAGGCTTTATGTTAATGTTTCTGAGTTATAAAGACACAAGAACAGGTAAAGGTGGAATGGATGAAATTTCAGAAATTCTCTAGAGATTTTGCAACGCTGTTCACGGAAACAGACTCTTTGGGCACAAGCTATACAAACTTTGATAGTTAGTTCTTAAGGTGGCTTCCCACGGTCTGTGATTATACGGATTATTCCACACGAGCCTAGAAAAATCCAGTAATTCATAAAATCCAAATTTAGTTGATTTCGTTGCATGGTAAAAATATATGAAATAAGGAAGATCATTCACAATACTGGCTGCATCAAACGAAGTGGGGTGAATACTTGATTTCTCGTTCTATCTCTCTGTTCAACATAATTTGAGACAGAAAATGCAATTTCAAGGTTGTGTCCGGCGAATCTCGCGGCTATTCCGTTTTTAACATCTCACTCAGAACACCTTCTTTTTCATTAATAAACCCACGTTCGACAATAATCTCACCTAAGCTGATATATCTGATAAGCATAAGTGATGATGTGGCCGACGATGGAGCACAAAGCTCTAGAAGATACCCATCCACTCTTGCCTTGACCATGAGACCCATGTTGTATTTTTCCGGAATGATAGACCTAGTACCTATAACAGATGGTTTTTTGTTTCAGAATCGGCATGGAAAGCCGAGTGGGGCTGGACTACATCGTAGATCATGCGGAATATGCAGGCAAACTCGCGGCGGCACTCACCTCGCCAGCGAAGCCGGTCAAGAAACAGGTAAAATGATAAACTGCTTATTATTGGCAGTTCACGCCAGTCTGGAGAAGTTCACACTTAATGGCCCACCAAATTACGAAAAAACGGTCTTAAACACCTCCTTAAAACTGAAATCATGTCATTGTTCGATTTTGCGTGTATGCTCGTACTCATACTTATTTATTTAAAACCTTAGGACCATAGAGAATAATTGGTTACGTCAATAAAATTATAAAAAATCTTACATTGTGTAATTTGGAAGGGTGCTAGTACAGACTACTAGGATGCTAACGCATGGTGCTAAACAGGCAGGTATTTTCTTTAAAGGAGTGTTCATATCATGAATTAGGCAACAATTTAAACTATTTTATACATATTACATATTGCTGCAGCTGTAAAGGTCTTGCAACTTGTCACGTGGAGTACTAAATACTTGCAAAGCGAAGGCATGTGCCTTTTGTAATATTTGGACGTGTCTCTACCCCCTACTTGGTATCCTCAAAGATCAACTCACTGAGTGTGTATCTGAGATGCCCATAATGGGGAATTATAGGCATGTCTTTTTGGTTTTTTATTTCAACTCCCCCTCGACTATACCTCAAAGTTCTACCCTAACATAGTAATTAAAACTGGTGCATAATGTTCCGTGACCTGAAGGTTGTACGATTGACCTGGTCAGCCAACTGGGTCATGAATAACATAGCTTGTTGACATTATGAAGTGGCCACTTTTCCAAAATTACAACTTAATTAAAGAAACGGAGGTTATTTCGAGCAAACTTACAAAATAATTACAGATAATGTAAGAAATGTTTTGCGCGGAAGTATTTCCATTACCTACTTTCGAAAAAAGTACGTATTTACGTAAACAGCATAAGTTTTGAATTAGGAACAAAAAACGCGCCAGCTATAATGCTATAATGAAAGAAAAAGGTCGTCCGGATTCTGTTATTTTGATAACACTTATATAAATAAAAATGAGTTCCAAAGGTTCCGAAAGTGAAATGGATATTGAGTGCACTTCACCAAATCTAAGGTCGGAAGCCAAATGTTATGGAAACCTGCTTCCAGCGAAGTCAAAAGAAAGATACGTAAAATTATCTTAGATAAGGAACCTTTTTTATATCCTTGCATTTTTTTAACAAACTTTTATTTATGCGCGGAAATGGCAATTGCAGGCCGAGTATCAGTTTATTAATTAATTATATTTCGCGGCCTCTGCAATATAATGTACCTACTATTATTTAATTTTGTGATTCTTCATCATTATGCTACAATACGAGCAGACAATATCATTTCTGCGACAGGCTGAACAAAGACAGCCCAACAAAAACCCAGTTCCTCCTTTAAAACTTATCACAAGTCCAAACCACCACGTTCTATTGTCACCTAGAATTACATATCTATGATTTTAAATTTAATTTGCTTCGTTTGTTTCCAGGTGTTTGAGCTCCTGTCAGCGCTTTGCGTCTACAACGCTGATGGCTACGCACGAGCAGTTGACACTCTTGACCGTTATAAGGTATGTTATCATAATCATCAGCCCACATCAGTCCACTGCTGGACATAACCCTCTAAACGCGCCACTGTGTTCCGTGTTCGGCTCTTCTCATCAACTTAACACAACCAAAACGCGACTATTTTAATTAATTGACAGAATAAAATATTAACTCATGAACTCGTTTACCCCAATGGTTGTCGGTTCTTCGGCATATAGCATATAATCAACTGCCACTTCAGCTTGCTAATCCTCTGAGCTAGCTATGATTTTAGTTCTCTGTTGGGTAATCTCGTTACGGATTTCATACTTCAGAGAATAGCCCGCTCGCTATGCAACCTTAAACTGTTAGATTAGCATTACTTTAAGTGTCCACTCAGCACCGTATCAGCTTATTTATTAAGGTATATTAATAAGATAAATTTCATCAAGTTCGCCCCGTTCGCAGCTCGGTAGGTGAGTATTCAGTTAAAGAGTCTTGGAAATGACATGGATTTTGGCGGCAGTTCATATCTGCTGTAGATATGGAAAGAGGAAAGCCTTGTATTGCGTCCTAAATAAGCTGTCTTCTTTCACGATATTTGGCTCTAGAAATAATTGTAAAAAATATATCCTTATAAAATTCCGAAAAACAGGATCAAGCATTGAAGTAGGTACCTACAAAATTGTGGATCTTTGGAGTCGTCCATTTCTAAAACCAGTTTCACGGTCATGTTATAAAGTCAACATTCGAATAAATTGCAATTCGGCGGAGTTCAGAAAACCAGTTTTGGTGTAGTAAACAAGGCAATAAACGTAATAAAATATGTAGCAGCTCTTAGTGATCCTTGGTTAATTGCTCTGACAATTTTACTACAAAATTACCAGAATATTTGAATATCAAATTCACAACCGAACGCTTGTCGCTGGTAGTGAAAGAACCAGCAGACGGTAAAGGATTCCGTTCTCTAGCAGAAGCTCCTTTCTTACGGATTGTTTCGTTTATTTTCATCGCAATGCTCTTTGGTTTCTTCACGATATTTTGGACAGATAACTCTTTATTGCATACACCAGAATTAAGCCAACACTTAACATAAAATCTTATAAACTAGGCTGTTTCACCGTTTGCAATCGTGACATTCAAGTAAAATAATATATAACAGTCGTTAAGTTTGCATTCATTGAAATCTCAAGCATTATTATAGAAACGTCAACATGAATTTGAAAGTTTAATGATTTTCTACGCCCCTTCTTGCGAACAAGCGTAGAAGAATCAGGCAGTATACTTTGCTTATTTAGTTTTTTGATGATGGCTTCGTTCAGTTCAAGTGTGGTTTTATTGTATTCTTCGATATTTTTTGTCAGAATCAGATTAGAATCTGAACCTTAGACCCCCAGGTTGAAGTTTCTCATAACCACCACACCTCCCAACTCATCATAGTACCTACTTTCAGACGTTGAAAAACGAGAGGTAC
Organism: Perizoma flavofasciatum; assembly: GCA_958496245.1. Lineage (NCBI taxonomy): Eukaryota > Metazoa > Arthropoda > Insecta > Lepidoptera > Geometridae > Perizoma > Perizoma flavofasciatum. The sequence continues at coordinate 664,345 of OY292439.1, read as the reverse complement.
CGCTTGACCGTGGTTGTTGAAGAGTTGAAAAATGCAGCCACCACAGACTACAAAACGGCATTGCTGGCCTTCATCAACTGCCTCATCATTTCAGCACCCAGGCTCCCTGATAGGACCAGGGTCAGGAATGAATTTATTGGTAAGTGTATCCACGTCCCAGAGTTCTGGTCACAAGATATGCTTAAAATCTTGATATCAATGACATATGTATTTTTACTTATAATGAATAAATTTTAGAAATAATTTTATAGATGGTGATAAATTTTTATATATTTTATAATAATGAAAATAAAATTAATAAACTTTATAAAAGATATAATTTTATATTAATAATAATATAGTAATTTATTTATTCGTTGCTTTAATTGCCATTTGTATACATTTATTCATACAACTGTTTACAAGTAGGTATATACAAAAAATACAGATGTAACAGCAGCTATAACTATCTAAAGACCGTTGCAAACGATCTATAGATAGCTCATGTAGATCACTAGCCGACTGAAGCATTCCCAATATGGCCGCATCGCCACGTTGTATGGCAATACTAATACGTTGGCCCAGATAAGAGACAACACTCTGGTTACTTGTCGCTTCGACCAGTCGCCATCAAAGAATTTTGAATTCGCAAAGGGTACGGTTCCCCACAGACCCAGAGTCTCAACCCCAAAAGGCTCAAATAATATTTTTACTAATTTAATCAAGCTAAGACTTACTCTTTTATTTTCAGGACTTGGTCTCCTGCCCACCTTGAACAACCTGCGGTAAGTTAAAAACATCGTCTTAATTAATTAGACAAGAGGCAAGTACCTACGGAACGAAACTCATTAGTTTGAATTAATTAATGTTTTTTGTAAGTTCACGAATTAGGGTGTTCGATGTAGGCGTAGCTTATTGAGACTAACAATCAATACTGTTTATAAGTTAGTGGCGTAGTGGCGGGAATTCCTGATTTTCAATTTGAAGGTTTTGGTTCAAACTTAATCGTTCTACACCAATGGATTTTTCCACACGAGACATTACTGTATACAATGCCTCATACACTTCTTGGGTAAATTTGGTCTCGCAATTAAATTTGGTACAATTGCAAAACACAATTGCAATTGTAAATAGATTGCAAAACAAACAAAAACACGCTCACGACTTCAGTCCCCACTCATCCTCAGATACTCAGTACGCAGATCTGTGAGGAAACCAAACAGTGGGTAGTCAGAGACACGTATATACATCTATACTAATACTAATAATATTATAAGGAGGAAATACTTTTTTGTTTATTTGTTCCGAATAGGCTCCGAAACTACTGGACCGATTTTAACCATTTTTTCACCAATTGAAAGCTAAATTACCAGGAAGTAACATAGGCTATAATTTATTTTCAAATAAAATAGAGCTCCTTAGGAAAATTCAATAATGTAAACAAAAGTAGCAACATTTTGCCTATAAAATTCATTATTTGTCGTGCGCTGAGAAAACTATTGATGATACATACAAATTATGTAGTACATGATTAAAGTACTCATTATTACCTACAAAAATGTCCTCAAGGGAATATATCTAACTATCATAGTTAGGTCACACTAGCAGCTTTTGTGTTCCAAAACTTAATTAGATCGCCGCTATGAACAAAAGTTGGTTACAAGGGTATTTTTGTGGCAGATAAAATACTTTTTCCATACATTCCGGAGATGGGATGATGAAATAGTAAAAAACAGCTGATAGAATGTATGTCAGCATGGACGAGAGTCGCTCAAGATCGAGACAAGTGGAAAGGGTTGGAGGAGGTTGAGCACACAGATATAGACATTAATAATGAATACTAAATTTAAAAAAAACTGAAAAAGAGCTATAAAAAAAAACTTTTTAATTCATTCGAATCGGACATTTAATTTCGAACTTATCACGAGTATAACATCGAAACTTACGCGGGTGAAACCGTGGGGCGCAGCTAGTTGTATATACATATGTTAGACACAATATTCTTGCCTCTCTTTCCTAGCTTGGTCGCAGAGGAGCAAGCATTAGATAAAACTGACGTTTCAAAGTGATCCTTGTGATTTTAATGAATAAATGAATTTTGACTTTGACTTTGACAATGCTTTATTGGCAATATGTCCACGTTTTTGCATCGTAGCATTCAACGTGACAGGTTACAATCCCATCGACTCTAGAATGACATTACAAAGTATCACAATGTATCAAAATATTAGGTATCCTATAAAATAAAGCTAATTTCATACAGCAGGAGTCATCATGAGAATCCATAAATCTTTAGTACCAAATTCGGATTCAGTTATATTTTATTGTCCAGTTTTTATAATGTCGATAGGGTTGTCAGAAAAAAAAAGCCTAAATTAATAAGAATTACCTACGGTATTATGGACTCTAGAACCCTTCACGTAAGCTTTCTTTAACACCCAACAGTCATAATCCTAGGACCCTACCCTGCACTAGGATTACCAGTGTTGTAATCGAACCAGCACCTCTTGCATTGCAGCTACTCGCCCACTGCGCCACCGAGGTCGCATTAATTGGTCATTAGTATTATTATATTTGTGGCATTGTCAACATTTGGCCGTTAGTGGTATTTATAATTTAGCACAAGCTGGGTGGCACAGCAAGCAAGGTGCTAGTTCGATTCCCACTGGTTCTGCGGGACAAATGTTCGCTTGTTTATTATTAGGGAAACAAACTGCAATACAAAGTGTAACGATAAATCGCAAGGCTCTTACAGGTTTCTACGTTTAAGCTTTGATAATGAAACGGATGTTGAGGAAAAACATCTGTGCTGACTTCTTTATAAAAAAATATTATAGGATATGAGATGGACCGATATTAATGGTAACTTTCGTCTAGCGAGTCTAGAGTTTAACCAAAAGAAATTCGTTCCAGTAAAAAATATTTCCCCGGAAAATACAAAATTTCTCGAATAACACAAAAACGGTTGGAGGTAAAGATTTGAAACTTCGGACACGAAAAAGGGTTCTACTTGCATACTCAAAATAGCAGAATTCTAGTTTTTTTTATTTGTTATAAATTTACAGGTTCTTGTGACAGCCCTAACAACCGATTGAGTTTTTACAACGTGTCATCAAGTTTTTGCTCGCTCTCGAGATTTGTCATGGTAATCTAATAACCACGGATTTAGATAAAAAATACCTACCTACCGAACTGGAAATCGGATTATTTTCGCGGATTTTCATAAATATTAAAACTTAAGACGAACAGGATAATATGATATTTAACTTTATAAGTATGAGCTTAACATAGACAAGAGCAAATTTGGTTTGTAGCGGTCAGATATCCTTGTGTCTAAAGAGTTTTACTCATACTTTATTTAGATTTGAATATACATTTATTCATACAACTGTTTACAAGTAGGTATATACAACAAATACAGATGAAACAGCTAGCCATCTAAAGATCGTTGCCAACGATCTATAGATAGCTTAACTGATCCAGATCACTACCAGACGGAAGCGTTCCCAAAATACTGGCCGCATTGCCACGCTGAACGGGAATGCTAATGCGTTGACCCAGATAAGAGCCAGCTCTCTGGTCATGCGTCGCTTCGACCTGTCGCCCTGAATAAATTTTGAAAACGCGAAGTGCGCCGGTTCCCACGGACCCAGAGTCTCAACCCCAAAAGGCTCAAATAAGTAAGTTCTGTCGAGACCTCTTTATTTGCGCCTCTTGAGATTCTCTGCCGAATCAGCCGCTGCACCGGCTCTAACTGATGTCCCCGACAGATGAGATGGTGCTAGGTTATCTACGCATGTGGCGTCCCATACCAAAGGCATACTTCTTTATTTATGTATTGTATATTACATAAATACCTATTGTGTGATAGGTACCTAGTTCAAGAAATATTCAGTTTAGAACAGTAAAGTCGCTTTGGTGTGTTTTGAAGGGTAGGTATAGGTGCCTGTAAAATATAACAGGCACATGAGACTTTTCACTTGTTATGACTCAAAGCGGGCAACGCTTGAGTGATATCTTTGCCTCTAATATTGCAAAAGTACAAAGTTTACGGTACAGATGTTATTTTTCTTTACGGTATAACTTGCGAAAGTTTGAATCTTTTAGTATATTTGTTATATAACTCATCAGGCAATTAAACAAATCCACTGAAAAAGTTATGCAAACTACCCCTCATTAAAGGCACGTTGCATTACTTCCCATCGTCCCCCAAAGTGAGGGGGATAACAAGGTAATTATTTACATGCCACTTTAGTAGTATTAAAAAAACAGTTAGATACTTAATTATAGTCTATCTTGCCGGCCACTTTTACTACATTTTAATACAAATGCTCTAAGCTTTATTATCCAAACACCTTGTTCCGACATTTGAATTCCATCGCAACTAAGCAAAGTATAAACGCTTGGTGTGCGTAGGCGCATCTGACTGCTGACTGCCCAAATATGGCGCCTAACACGACCCTGTGAATAATAATAACGAATTAAACGAGTTGTGGCAAAAACGTGGACGGGTCATTACTAACATAATCGCCTGCTTAATCCGTGGATTAAGTTTATAACTGCGCTATAAAATAGATTGGTTACTTAAACTCTTAGTACAGCTACCTCTACTACGAAATTTATCTAAACGTTATTGTTTCAAAATGCGTCGATAGGCTTGCAACCTGTCACGTGAAATGCTAACTTCTTGTAAAACGCGGGCATGTGCCGAATATAATGTTTGGACTGCCTCCTACTTGGTATCTTCAAAGGTCTATTAACTAAGTATGTAAGTATGTCTCAGATAGAGTATAAGTACTCTATGCCCATCAAATGTAATACAGTCGTCAGTGTTTTTTTTAATATTTGGAAGAGCCTTCTTTCGGAATAGTACATAAGTGATTTTTACGTTATCGCTAAGGTTCGTAGCGTGATGCCAAATAACCTATAACTTCCTTCAAGAATTTTGCTACTATAGGCAAAAATAGCTTTTATGTTCGTATAGAAGAACACGCTAATAAAAGCTGTTTTTGCCTATAGAAATATATTTCTAACTTCAGATTTATTATTAGTATAAGTAGATACTTCCTACTAATATTATAAACGCGAAAGTTTGTGAGGATGGATGTTTGTTACTCTTTCACGCAAAAACCACTCAACGGATTTTGATGAAACTTTACAGTAATATAGCTTAACACAGAATAACACATAGGCTTCTTTTTGCTTGGATACCACGCGGGCGAAGCCGCGGGCAGAAGCTAATAGATAGATATAATTATTGTTCGCAGACATGAAGCAGCCAATAACCCAGACTTGGGCGTGCAACTGGATGTCTTCGAGGAGCAGAGGGAGAGTGATGAAGCCCAGGGTCCTGGAGGGATCAACCTCAACTGTCATCTCGACGTCTTTTACGCTATACTGAAACAGGTACCCAAAGCTTTCCAAATAGCAATATTGAAACAGGAGAAACAAGATATAAGATGGCAAACATCAGCATCGAATCTGACTAATAAATTATTCTAATTCTAATCTTATTCCTCTCGGATCTAGGTGTTTTTTATGTATATACTACATGTACTATATGTATTTACAAATTAATATGTACCTATATAAGTAGTATATTAGTCATGTAGTTCCCATAGCAGAAGCTCTGCTTACTTTGGGGCTAGATGATGCTATGTGCTATGTGAAAATATCCAGCATTTAATTTTTCTATGCCAAGTGTGCTTCAGTGTGTTGGACTTCTCCGGGAAGTTCAGTTTGCAGAAACTTTCATTTACCAAGTTAAGTTACCATTTTACACGTGTTTAAAATAACTGCTTATAATAGAACATAATTAAGTGTGTTTTGCTATGTCTAAATACTTTAAAGATTGAAAAAGCTGTCCAAGGATAGCATCGGTCGTTGACAAGATTATTGGAATTGTAGATACCTTTGATTATTATATAGTAGGTAATCCTTGTGATTTAATGAATAAACGAATTTTGGCTTTGGCTATTTTTGGGAACGATTAATACATTACAAAAATGTCCTAGGTTTCAGACACTCCTCAAGAGATCCCGTTCCTCAGCATCCTGCAGCACCTGCTCCGGATAGACCCCAAGGAGCCGGTCAGTGACATCGTCTGGGACACTGCAGAGACGCTCGTGCATCGCGCCACTCTGCTCGAATCCAGGGAAGATGCTGCCAAGCTGCTGCGAGCTCCCAGCGTTCAGGTAATCTTACTCATTTATTATATATTATATAATCAGTAAACAAAACAGTACAATTGACATATCATCAGGTTCAGATCTTAGAATCAAAATTATCGTGGTTTGATATCATTTTAGAATATTATTACGACTATACCACGTATTTAACTATTCTCCTGCTGACGTTTCGTTGACCGTTTAGAGGTCCTTCCTCATCGTTTCCGCCTCACAGCCGTCGAGCGTGGTCGTGGACGGTGCTCATGAGGATGGACCTCTAAATGGTCAACGACACGTCAGCAGGAGAATAGTAACGATGAGGCGGGAACGATGAGGAAGGACCTCTAAACGGTCAACGAAACGTCAGCAGGAGAATAGTAACGATGAGGTGGGAACGATGAGGAAGGACCTCTAAACGGTCAACGAAACGTCAGCAGGAGAATAGTAACGATGAGGCGGGAACCATGAGGAAGGACCTCTAAACGGTCAACGAAACGTCAGCAGGAAAATAGTAACGATGAGGCGGGAACGATGAGGAAGGACCTCTAAACGGTCAACGAAACGTCAGCAGGAGAATAGTAACGATGAGGCAGGAACGATGAGAAAGGACCTCTAAACGGTCAACGAAACGTCAGCAGGAGAATAGTAAAGTACGTGGCATAGTCGTAACATTATTCTAAAAAGGTTCAGATCTACTCGGTTCAGTTCCCAGAAATATTTTAATTCTCTATGGCGCAGTTAACAAAAGCCCGCCTGAGACGCAGAAGGTTGCGGGTTCGATTCCCGCTGCGGTACAAATTTTTGTTTGTTACCACGTATCTACGTAACTACTAAACCGGTTTTTATGAAATTTGGAATGTAGGTAGTTTAGGTTCTGGAATAACATATAGGCTAATCTAATTTTCGAAAATCAACCCCCTAAGGGGGTTAAACAGGGTAGTAAAGTTTCTATGAAAAAAAATTGTGTTTGATTCGCTCAAAACTTTGTATAGAGGTACTTAAATAAACTTTAAAATAAATAGTGAATACGTATTTTTTTTGTTTTTCAAAACTACCCTTTGGGTGTTTGCAATTGAGTTCTTAACATTGTATGAAAAATTGTAATCCTTGGTTCGATTCATTCAAAAGTTAGTGGACATAGTTTGAAGCCTGGAGACGGTCATACACTACTTTTATCAACATACCACGCGGGCGAAGCCGCGGACAGAAACTAGTTATCAGTAAATGCAACTACGCCCAAAAATGTTTGGGTCTCGTTGACCCCTGCATCATATTTCTGTTTGCAGGCTAAAATGGGTTGCACCTGCCAACACCGAGATGTATCGGGGGGTAGGAAGCAGAGTCTGCAGAGGGCATTGTCACCTCCTCCCCTTCCACCTCCGGCTCCAGCACCGCCTTCACCTTGTAAGTACCTACTTCAACATTTACTGGATTCGTTCAACACGAATCATTTCTTGGTTTTCCCACTTTACGCCAAAATAGGGAACCTACATTATTGACGAAATCATTTTCTTTTTCAAGTTTTTCTTGTTTTGGCCTATCTAAATGTATGTCATTGCATCGTTCCTCGTAGGTATTTTGCGAGTGACAAGTCGATATGGGTTCCCTACGGTGCTTTCCTTCACCGTTTGTCAGGTTAAAGAAATTTATTCTCAAAAAAAATACATATTTTACTTAATGGAGAAATCAAAAGTAAGTTTGTAAGGACTTATAAGAGAAAAAAAATTAAGCATTTAACTATGTCGCTATTATTTACCTTATATTGATGTATCTGATGATTTTTTATTTTTCAGGTATACCACCACCGCCGCCACCCTGCATACCACCTCCTCCCCCCATCTGCGGGCCCCCTCCTCCTCCCGGCCCTCCGCCCCCACCAGTATTCCATTCCACCCCCACACCCCCACCAGCCCCTGTGGTGGAACTGAAGCTGCCTCAACAGGAGACCCCCATTCCGAAGACGAAAATGAAAACGATTAATTGGAACAAAATTCCTAATAATAAAGTAAGTGAAATTTTAAAAACATTTATTCATACAACTATGTACAAGTAGTAGCTATCTAAAGACTGTTGCAAACGATCTATAGATAGGTCAACTGATCCAAATCACTTAGGTACTGAAATCCCGGCCGATTATTTTCACCTTTTTCGACGACCTCCGTGACGCAGTGGGCGAAGGCCCGCCTGAGACGCAGAAGGTTGCGGGTTCGATTCCCGACAGATGTTTGTATGATCTGCAAATATTTGTCTCGGATCTGGGTGTTTTCTATGTATAATAAGTATGTATATAAAAAAAATGTATATAAGTAGTATATCAGTCATGTAGTTCCCATAAAACAAGCTCTGCTTAGTTTGGGGCTAGATGATGCTATGTGAAAAATGTCTAGCATTATTATTATTTATTTATTTTCGTTGATTGGGAATCCATTCACCATTAAATCTTTCAGGTTATCGGTCAGAAGAATATCTGGTCGCTGGTAGCATCTAGCCACAAGCACTCACCGAAAACAGAGTTAGACTGGACGGAGATCGAAGGATTATTCTGTCAGCAGGTAAGCTCACATCTTCCATCATCAGCCCTGAAGACCACTGCTTGATGTAGACAAGACATCAAGCAGTGGTCTTAGCATTTTTTCTCAGAAAAAATGCACCAGAGGTGCATTGCTTTCCTGAGATATCAAGATCTTGCCGTCTCTTTCTCGCGTGCACAAATTAAAAGAGAGCGACAGTTTAAATTAAATTTAGTTGGTGTACCAGAGAATCGACGTCAATATATTGAGAAGGGAGGATGGATGAAAGAAGATTAACAAAACAAGTATAGAAGGCGAGCATGAATGGATAGTTGGTATAGGAAGGCCTCGGCTAACGTACTCTGATCAAATTGGATACATTCTAGAGCACAGATTCTCAAACTTATTTTTCCCACCGCCCACTTTGAGAATAAAAAAATCCTAGCGCCCCCCAAAGTTTTTAAATAGTAATGTTTCTCAAAGTGGGCAATAGCGCCCTCTTGTGGGCGCTAGAGGCTTTCAGGGGGGCGGTAAAATGCTCTAGAAGATATTAGGGACGCTGAGATGGTCTAGAGGGGCAAGCATGGTTGTTATGTTTAAAAAGTTAAGTTAATAGACAGGTATGTTCAGCTCACAAAGATCAAGGTCACATTTAACTTAAGTAAAACACAATATTGTTATTAATGTAATCACATTAGGTAGGTCAACTTAATACCTTATACCTACCTACTCACATAAATGTTCACTGTAAGTACTAGCTAACGCTCAAATTTTACCTACAATATTGAATTATTCCTTTTGTGCACTCTTTGTTTTTTGTAAATGTTACCATTAATTAATAAGCAATGTATATTTTTATGTGACTGTTTGTGCCAAAATACAAATAAATAAATAAATAAAAATAAAACTTCGGGGGCTCTAGGATTTTGTTATTCTCAGAGTGGGCGGTGGGCAAAATTAGTTTGAGAACCTGTGCCTTAGATGATCTGTCATGCCAGTATATCATGGCTTCTGTTTCCAGATTCAACAGACCGGTTCCGCAGGGTCATCACCACGTCTCGGCCGGAGCCCTATCTGCGACAGCTCGGGGGAACGGAAGCCGAGGAAAGAGTCTTCGGAGATCACACTCCTGGACGGCAAGAGGAGCCTGAACGTCAACATCTTCTTGAAGCAGTTTCGAAGGTTTGCTAACACTTGTTCCTCGTATCTTGGAGATACAAGAGTCATCAAGAGAAAACATCAAGAGTTGATCATAGAATTAGACTAAGAACAGTCTTTGGCATAATTAACAGTGTACTACATTTCATACAGCCATGTAAAAGTAGGGATAGACAAAAATACAGATAAAACAGCTAGCTATCTAAACACCGTTGCAAACGATCTATAGATAGACAAGCTGATCCACTATCAGATGGAAGCGTTCCCAAAATGCTGGCCACATACCGAATGGCAATGTAAAAAATTTAAATTCACGTAGTTTTTAAGTTTGACTTTGACTTTGATTTTGACGATACTATTTGACACAGAACATAATGAACATAGAACATACCTTGAAATGTTCTGAACACATTAACTTCGACATACCGACATACTTACTTTTACTACTGAATAGAAATGCCCTAGACCAAGTCTATCATATTTTTAGCATATTAATCTTCCTCTTTCAGTTCAAACGATGATATAATCCAGATGATCAGAGAGGGTTCTCACGACGACATCGGTACAGAGAAGCTGCGAGGCCTCCTCAAGATCCTGCCCGAGATGGACGAGACGGAGATGCTGAAGGCTTTCTCTGGTGACGTCACTAAGCTGGGCAACGCTGAGAAGTTCCTCTTACAGCTGATTCAACTACCAAAGTCAGTATCAGCAAAAAGAGTCACAAACATATGGGATTGTGATGATGATGAAGGCTTGAGTGATGAAAAAACAACCGTTGGCACTTTTACTGATTTTATTGATACTTGAACACATTTTTATCGACCTGCATCTCCGCCATGATCGATTGAAGAGACCGTATGAACTTATGAACTATTGAATGAACTTTTGACCTATTTAATGAAATAATAACTGAATGATTTACAAATAAACTAATAGTTGCGTCCTCTATAACCTAGGGTTGCAATATGACAATAGACATTTGAACACAGATAAAATATACAGATAACATGTGAATTTTCAATGAACAATAAATGAACCTGAACTGAATTAATGAACCTGGTCGTTGCAGTTCGCTTTGCCGCTAAAAATCAAGCAGATCGACTCAAAGGAATCATTTAAAAAGTCGGTACGGGAGCACTTTCGGGAGCACGGAAGATGAACAATTAATTACTTTTTCTCTTCAACTTCCCCCCTCTCTGATGCCACTATCAATTAATATTTAAGTGTTTTATTTGTTTAAGTTTATTTTCAATATTTTATATATTATTATTAATTATATTAAATATATTATTCTTATATTGTAGTGTATGTATATTGTACTAGATACGCCACACCATCTTTTTGCACGCCCAGGATGACTGGTAGAGAATGCTTTAGCATTAAGTCCTCCTAGCACTACATTGTTTGTTTGAAAGTATTAAATAAATAAACCTGAACCTCAGATTTTTCTCTTCAGTTGTTGAAATTATCTGAGTAATTTGGCAAGCGTGATAGTATGGGGGGTGGGGGGGGGTACTATTTGATGGGCTAACGTCAGATAAAGTGATTCAACGTCTCCTATAGTAGTTATGATATTTTCTTCGGCTTTTCAGTTACAAGCTGCGGATAGAACTGATGCTGCTGAAGGAAGAGTGGCCGTCTACTGCCGGGTATCTGGAGAGTGCCATCAACTCTATACTGGTGGCTGGTGATGATCTGATAACTTCTAGAGCTTTACAGGTGAGAAAGAACATGGTGATAATCCTCACTATCTCATCCACAGGTCCAGTGGCTATTTAAGTCTTTTTTAATATAGGGGCTTTGTATTTTTTTACTTTACTTTGAAAAATACTTACCTATAACTATTTTATAAGAATACATATATTATTTCTGTTATTGTGTGCCAATGTAAATGTACTTTTTTTTTTTTTTTTTTTTTTTTAAGAATATGGTTTGTTTGAGTGAATGCAGAAAATACTCGTGCTTGCCGATTATATATTTTTTTGTATACGATATAAGTTAGCCCAGTAAACTGCAGGTTGTCCTTTGGTTTACCAAACAGCGTATGTACGTTGCTGTAATAAGAAAAAAAAACTTTTTTTTTCAAAAAAAAAAAAAAAAAAAAACAGACATGAATCGATTAAGGTTACGAGTGTTACCATTTAAAACAATTGGTATGAATTTATTCTATCATCTAATGATGATTGATGAATAAATAAATGATTAATTATTATTATTTAAGTTATGTTATGGCATTAGTTTTTCACAAAAATTTTTTTGCAAAAAATTGCAATAGAAATTGAAATTTTCTACTATTTTTTTATCCCATGTGGTTAATCCCTGGAACAGTATCCATGATACCAATTCAATCCATCAATTCATGTTAACCAAGATTTCTGAAGACTTGGAACACAACTGGTACATATTTGTATGTCATTCACTTTCCTGCATTTCCATAATTGCATTACCATTTTCAGGAGGTCCTATACATAGCCTTGATAGCCGGCAACTTCCTCAACGCTGGTGGCTACGCGGGCGGAGCCGCGGGCGTGAAGCTGTCTTCACTGCAGAAGCTGCCCGACATCCGCGCAAACAAACCTGGGATGAATCTCATGCATTATGTTGCTATGGTAAGTGATATTTTTGAAACTATCATGGTTTTGAACATAATTTTTATTAAAAACGGGATATTATATGTTTCTCGATGTTTCAGCACAGTACCATGATCACGGGAGGAACTCAGCTCAGTTCCTAGGGAAATATTCATCCTGTTTTTTAGTAAAAATTAAGTGAAATTTGTTATTTGAATTAACCGCTTACCAACAGGCGGGCCTTAAGCTTATTTGTCACTTTAATTGTATTCAAAAATGATAATAATAATAATGTTAAGTAACTTTTTCGAAATTCGGATAAAACAGCCACGTTTTCACCATATCTTTTCAGCCATCGCTTTTAAAAACTAACTGTTCGGTATTAACCCTCTCTAACAACGTTGAAGAAATCTCCAGTGTGTCGACCAAGGTAGCGTACCTGATCCTTCGGCTGTCCAAGCGTTAGGTCATTTCCGAGGACGACCTTGAACAGTTTTAAATCTTTTGTGTGCCGTATCCCGACTTCCCATCTTTCGACCTTTGAGGAATTTTGGCCGAAAAATGTGTTGTTTCGACGTTTTCGCGGGCGACTACTGGACACAGCGCAATCGCGTAACACGTCGCAGACTTTACGTATTAACTAGTAGTGAAAGTATTATAATGATAATGTACGAGTATGTTAGTCTCTAAGGTATTTATGTTATGAGCCTATTTTGATCATTATATATGTTGTTAAATAATAAATAATGCTGTACATTTTTCACACAGCATCATCTAGCCCCAAACTAAGCAGAGCTTGTATTATGGGAACTACATGACTGATATACTACATATATACTTTTTTTTTTGCTAATCTTACAAACATTTGTCTCGTGACAGGAATCGAACCCGCAACCTTCTGCGTCTCAGGCGGACTTTCGCCCACTGCGCCACAGAGGTCTTCAAGAGGTGTTCATGTTGTTGCCTGAAATAAATGTTTATTATAGAAACAATGAGTTAATCTTAAAACTCCAACACCAAAGATCATCATTTATACAAACTACCACTTATACTAATTGTAAATTCAACAGCAAGCAGAACGCAAGAACAAGGAGCTGATCCATTTCGCGGATGATACGCGAGTACTCGAAGAAGCAGCGAAAGCTTCCGTGGAACAGCTGACCAACGAGATCAAGACCCTGGAGCTGAGGATACGGGGACTGAAGAAGGAGACGCAGTTGCCCAACACACCGACTGATATCAAGGAGCAGATGGGAGACTTCCTTCAGGTAAGCCCTGGGACCTAACCATCAAGTTTTATTGCGATTCAATTCAGGCAAAGATGTGAAATCCCGCTTTGCGAATGACAAAGCTTTAACAACGCTATAGCGTCCTCAATCGCAAAGCGGAAAGTGACGTGTTTTCCTGAACTGAATGGCTATAAGACTTCATGGTTAGGCAATGACATTGACGTCAATCCAGTACACCAACTTAACTTAGATAAAATTATAGAAAAGAAAGCGATAGAAATTAACAGTAACAAAATAAATAGGTATCTACAATTTTGGTGCATTCAAATTTACTGGATTTTGGATTAAAAATTTTCTGGGATTTAAGTTTTCATTACAATTTCAGTCGTGATTGCTGACACAAAGAAGAGCTGCACGTAATTTGAAAGGAGTAAAATTCTTGCCATCTCTTTCTTGCTTGCACTATCAGTAAAAGAGAGCGATAGCTTAAATTAAGTTGTTAGTGTACAAGAGAATCAACGCCACTGTGTTATATGATGATCATCTAATCCTCGACAGACAGCTGAACATGCTTATCGTCTGTCTGCTCCAAAACTCGAACCTACAAAAACTCTTCAATTCTACAGACTTTAACACTTCACTTTTTGCTTTAGAATACTATTATTCGCGTCTTATCTTAAAATACCTAGTTAGTTCAAAGTGAAACTGGAACTGAATCCCAGAAATCCTACAAAAATGAAGACTTTTGATCATTTGAGTTAGTTATTGGGAATAATATTACTACCATACCAGATACTTTTTAATTCTCCTGCTGGCGTTTAATTGACTGTTGATACCAGTTCTATAATTAATGAGAATTGAATGAAATGCCTGCTGTTTTCATGCAGGTGGCAGAGCAAGAAGTGTCAGCACTGAACAAGGACATGGAAGAAGTTGAGAGCATCAGGAAACATCTCGCGGAGTTCTTCTGCGAAGATCCCGTGTCGTTCAAACTGGAGGAGTGCTTCAAGGTACGAAAATATACACCGATACTTCATAAAGCTCTAAGAGAAGATGGAGAACACTTCAGCCGTTCCGCTTCTTTAAAAGCAGGTTACGTACGAGCACTAGATTTCTTTCTCAAGGTCTGGCTTCAGTTGATTTTGATTCTGCCTTGTTTAGTTCTAAAATAAATATTTCTGGCAACTGCATATTAAATGGTGTTAGCGATCAAACCATACGTATCCTGAACCTACACTAGGATTCCCTGTATAATGGGTATCAGATACAGGGTACCCTGTATCGTGGTACCACAACACCCATAACAAAATTCTGCAGAGCAAACAAACATTTGTCTCGCAACAAGAATCGAACAGCTGGCTACCCACCTTCCGTACCACAGTTGGAATGAGTCTTTTAGACCTTTGTAGATGCATTCTGTGTACATCATGATAGTATTCATTTGTGTACACTAATGTATTTTACAGACATTCGTACATTTCTGCACCAAATTCCGCTCAGCGGTCAGCGACAATGAGAGGCGACGTGCGAATGAAGAGCAGGCGGCTGCGAGGAGACGGGCAAGAGACTTGGCTGCTTGCAAGATAAAAACTGGTGAGTTAATATCCCATATCACTTTACTGCCTAGTTCTAAGTCTAAGTGGTGCATACGTACCCAAGAGCCCACAATACTGTATCTAAGAACACCAGAGTAGATTTGCTGATGCTGGGCCTGATAATAAAATGTGCAGTTTTAAAAAAAATACGCATTAAATAAAAATATAAAAAGACCTTCACTATTCACCTCCTGGCTCCATCATCAGACCCTTCTTACCAAGCCACATCTATTGGACTCGACAAATTCGAGGGATGTAAACCCCACCTCACTGAAAAGTTCCACTAGCCACCTCCTCCATCATCAGATCAGCTCCGAGATACCAAATTATAATACATATACATAGAAAGTTTCACTTCGATACGACAATCAGAAGTAGGTTAAAATTGATTTCCAAGATTTGATAACACATTGGAAGCTTCCCTGAACGAAGATGCCTGAGGAGCTTCTAGTATTCTCAGCTGGCCAGGTTGAGCCATGGTGTCTCTAAACAAGGCCTTAAGTGGGATGGTGAAAGGATTTAATGCTATCGAGATGGAGGCATGGCATAAGCTTGTGTCAAAATCGCAAGTTTTGTTCGTTCATGGACGGTTCATGGCCTTCAGTTTAGTCTGGTTAAGGGAATTAAGCGATGGGGAATCAGTGTGGTTATCGCAGTTTGATGGATGGGCCATTCAAATGGGAAACTAGTGTCAAAATTGATTGCCATCTCGATAGCCATGGGTTAGCGTGATCGACCCACAAGTCGAGGCTCCTCACATGCGAAATTGCCGTGGTTTTCCAGGTGGAAGCAGTATGTGCAGCACCCCAGTGTCCGAATGCGAATCTCTGATGGAATCTCTGCTTCTGGACATCAGGAATGGTCTGGGGAGGAGGTCGTTGCGACGGCCCCACGACCCATCTCCTTCGCCTGGTAAGAGTTCCAGGATTATCATCCAGTTTTGGGAATCAAGGCTTTTAATGCTCCTCACCACAATGCCCTGGTTACTTACACTTGGGAACGACATATCTTCATCATTAATAGCCTGTAGATCCACTGCTGCACAAAAGCCTCACACAGAGTGCCATGATGAACGGTCTTGCTTATCTACCTACTGAATTTACGCAAACTTTAATATGTCACGTGTCTATTGGATTTTCTTGATACTGTTGGCCAGCTAAATCCAGCTACTGTGTAGTTCTCAATCAAAAGTGTCTCTGTGGCGCAGTGGATGGTAATCGAACTCGCAACCTTCTGTGTCTTCCCGCCGGCGGGTCAAATTGATCTTCTATGATCTGTAAATATTTGTCTCGGGCCTGGGTATTTGTATATATAATAATATATTTACAAAAACAAGTATATAAGTAGGATATCAGTCATGTAGTTCCCCTATCACAAAGCCCTGCTTCTTTGGGGCTAGATGATGCTGTGTGAAAATGGCCAGCATTATTTATTTATTTATCGTTATGATCTTCCTTCTACTTATAATAAAATCGTTGATTGATTTACTGACTGGCTGACTGACAATCAAAATGACAGCGTTCACCAGAAACCTGAAGTTTGGAAGAATCCTCCATTTTGGTGTCTAGGGGTGCACAAAGAATGGATTCTCTGAAATTCCACTTCTAGAGTCTCGCAGCGGAAATATGGAGTATGAAAGCAAAAACTCTTTTTAATTTAGTTCTGCTTTTTTTCCACAGATGTTACTCCAACTGGCAGCCTTCGGAGGCGCAGCCGTGCGAGTCCAGGAGAAGGCGATGAGGAAGGTCTTCTGGAGTTCCTACGTCATTCCTCACCAGCTGCTAATGATCTGAGGGAGAGGAGCGCTTGGGGCAGTTTAGGTAACCACCATTGTTTAAAACATAACACGTTCACACGTGCTCACTCAAAATCGATATGTCAAAAGGTAGAAATGACTGCTCAATTAATTGCCGACCTTTGCGGGGCAGTGGGCGTATGCCCGCTTGAGACACAGAAAGTTGCGGGTTCGAACCCGGTCGTGCACCAATTAGTGTTCCAATAAGCGGCGATGGGCTTGCAACCTGTCACGTGGAATGCTAACTGAAACATGATTAGGCATGTGCCTCTGACTACCCCCTACTTGGTATCCTCAAAGGTCTTCTCATTGAGTATGACGTGTAGGATGGTCATCATGGTGAATAGAGTAGTGCGCGTGTTTGTTTTTGTTGTGTTTTAGACGCAAACATAATAAAAGGTTGTTTCCACAGATCGTTCCTGGTCTCGACGAGGCAGCGCTCGCGCCAAGCTGGAGATTCCCGAGAGAGAGAGAGCTCCTTCACCTCGAGCGCCACCTTCTCCATCACCAGCCCCGACGCCATCGTCTCCTCTCGAGCCGTCCGCTAAGCCTAAGTATGGTTATTTGGTTCTTATAGTGTAAGCTACCCATATAGGTGGATATTCCTAGAATTATCAATCAAGGATCGAACCCGTGAGCTTCTAGGTGAGATGGTATTTTAACCTTTGAGCCGCTGGGTCCAGTTGCAATTTTGTAATGAAAGCACGAGGTGCCTCCACGCTACAGCACGCCTGGGGTTGCTCAGGCTCACTAGATAAGATGGGCTTATAAGTAACTCACCTACACTTCAGCTGATCTGCTGATACGGTAATGCCATCGCTATCCAAGTTATGAACGTCGTTTGCAGCTTTTTGTTCCCGGAAACATAACATTTTAAAGTATTTTATTCCAGGTTTTAGAACTGTTTCTAGTTCTAGTCTGTAGATAAGGAAGCTTAAGGTATCAAATGGGATCCCAGTATCGCTGTTTTCAAAGGAATGCCTGGCTTGTTGCAAGATGAGCAGAGGGTCTAGACAAATACCTCACGCTTACTTTTCCTTTCACGGTAACGCAAATTTTTCAAGGTAAAATTTGGCAGTTGTCACGTGAAATTTCCATAGCTAATGTCATTCCCATACAATTCAATCTTTCCGAAGGCGTTAACGCCAACAGAAAGTGGTATTTGTCTAGACCCCTTGATGTTTAGGTAGCGTAATAAAACGTGTTTTTTTTTTCAGGGAATGGCGGCAGAAGATCGAGTCATGGTTACGAGCGAATAGCCAGGAGGAGAAGAAAGATGCAGATCTTCGGGAAAGAGCGAGACGCCTGCAAGCTAACCGGCGCTCCTTGGAAAACGACTCCGGTAAGTTTACTTTCATTAATTGCAATATCCCAAATATCAAAGATATATATATCTCAGCATGTGATTCAAGAATTAGTAGAACATTGTGGATCAATGAAGATGATTGAAGATGGCCAGTCTGATAAGTAGATTAAACCGAGTAGATGGTAAGTTTTTCGTGTTAAAAATTTTGAAAACATTTAAGTCAAATTTTGACTTTTTAAAGAGGTTATAATAGGTAAACGATTTTTGGCTGTTAAATGACAACAGGTAAATACTCGTCAGACAAATACCAACTGTTTCAAATGATGTTTTCAGAGAGCGAACGCAGCACAACCCTAGAGCCGCTGGCGGAAGGCAGGGCTGAATGGAGACCTGCTGTGCTGCCTGATAGCACTGTAGTCAGGACCATCGAAGCTGTTGAAGGTAATGTTTCTTACTCAAAAATCCAAGACAGATTTTTTCAAAACATCAAGGTTATACAGCTTCTAAATGTTTTTTCTTATATTTCCAGATGTTCAACCGCCGAAAAAAGACACTAGGGTTCCATGGCGGAAGACGGAAGAGAACGAAGAGATGAGACTCCGACTCCGAAGGCAACGCTCGCGACAGCAGATAGAACCTCCAGTACCTCTCGTCTCCATCACAGAGGAGGACAAACGAAAACTACCTGATATCCACATCACTAGTGTCAAGGTTGAAAAGCCTGATAGAGCTGAAATTGATTCAGATAATATAGAAACACCACCGGCCCAAAGAAAACTATTCAACCCCCCACCAGAAAGAGAACCTTGCAGGCGACTTCAACCTTCGTTCCCTGTCAGAAACAATGAGAAAGCCACTGCAGAAATGAAGGATCTATGCCAAGAGATACTAGGAGATGGACAGTTCGACCGATTTTCAGCAGCACGACGGACTAGAAGATACAAAAGGAACACAGATTCGAGTTCACCAGAAGAAGAAAAGAAACCAGAATCAGTTGAAATCGTTGCAGAAACTCAAGTCATAAGACCGTCTAAGCTAGAGGTCCAAGCATCATACCCTGTAGAAATCCCAATAGAACCAGCTAAACCCACAGTCATCAAAGATGAAAAAGAGAATAGATTGAAGACCTGGCAGGCTAGACTCAAGAACCAAAGCACAGAGAAGACGACCAAAGAGCCCAGACCTTATTTGAGGATGAGGCGGCAGACTTCTATCAATCAGGAAGACGTGCAGAAAGCGATACGAGAACTGAAATCTCCTACTGAAAACCCAACAGGAGTGTGGTCCAGGAACGCGTATAGGAAATCCACTGGAGCTGGACAGAGAGCAGAAAAAGCCCCAGAACGAACGACATCTCCCAGAATTCCAAAAGTCAAGAGTGAGCATGAATTGAACGATGAAGGCTTTGAAGAAACGCAAAGTTTGAACTCCGAAAGCGCATCACAAGGAGCATCTTCAGGATGCAACGTAGAATGCGATTCTCCAGTACCCAAGTCAGTCAAATCCCCAGTAGTTCCAAAGAAAATCTCTACCAAAGAAACGCGAACGCCGCCGCGTACGCCTCTCGACCCAAAACGCTCAGTCGCTCCCAAACGGGCCAGCTCTTTACGCGTCGAAAGGTCTACTTCCAGAGCTTCCCTACGTAGCTCTAGAAGTTCCTTGAACAGTTCTGCATCAATAGCTACTGTAAGAAAAGCTCCAGCTCCAGTGAAGCCCGCTCCGAAACCGGTTCCAAAGCCAGTGGTCAGAATGCCAGCGTCTAGGTCTTCCTCCAGTGGCAGTTCAGTCGGTGCTGCTAGACCTCCGTTGAAGACAGGAGTCACTCAGAAGGGGACGTCAGGGTTCATGAGACCCACACAGGCATCCAAGGGTAGGGGTGGGACTGTCACATCACAACAAGTATTGAGGGCCACCATTAAATAATAAGGTGACACAGACATGATTTGATTGGAGTCAACAAACACCAAAAAGTTCGTTTGCTAAAGGATTTGTCTTCGCAATAAAAAAAATTTGAAGAAATGAAATAAATCCCACAATAAAACCCACTTGTAGTTGCAATAGTTATGTCCATGGTGCAAATACTTTTGTCGATGATTTCGGAATTTAGTTTTTTTTTTACAATGTTGGTAAGAAATTTACGAGCTAAAAAAAAGCACAGTGCCTTATGTCATGGCCTCTTATTTTTAATAAAAAATATTAACATTTAAAATGTAAAAAAAAAACATTATTGGAAACTTCAGATTGTATAGGTGCTAGAATCTCAACTGAATATCTGAAGCTTTCAATGACTGATTATTTTATTATAAGATCTGTTCATTTTAATCAAAATAATTTAAACGTAAGCCCGTACATAATTTTACATTACTTTGTTTATATTTAAATAAAATACGTATTATTTGCATATAATGTGCCACGACTTAGTACGGGTATTTATATAAAATTACTTATTGTATAAAAGGGCATTATCGGGATTCTTAGATCAAAATAAATAGGTAGGTTTATAATTTTATTTATACATATAAATATTTTATCTATATAATAAAAACACCTGTTTCTACTAATACAAAAAATAAAAAAATATAGTACCCTGCATTTCTTACGATGCCTATTCGATAGGAATAAGCACAAAAGAAATAAGCATTTTGGGGTATGCGAAATATTTCGATTGTCGATATTGTTTAAAACCATTGAAAAAGGTTCATCGTTATCGATGAAAAAACAACGAATTGAGTAAAATAAAATTATATTCGAATACACTCAAAAACGAAATAACTCATTAAAAACCTGATTACTCTAGTTATATGTTTACCTACTGCTTTTTTTATTATTAAGTTTCCTGGATTTTGAGTCCCGTATTTGAATCCCAGTTACAATGCAGTCATTTTTTATTGAAATAAATTATTATGTGCTAAAATAAAATAAGCAATGAAATAATAGTATTTTATTTCAACGACATAGATATATGATCTGATTTTTATAAGTAAATAGTATATATTAAATAACTTGATGAATAAGAAAACAATGTCACAAAATTTAAATATTATGGTAAAATATTATAATAATATAATTTGTAAGATTTAACACGAATATCTTAAAATATTGTACGCGTTTATTTACTAAAAGATATACCTACAATAAATTAAAATACCTACACGAAATCTGGTTTTATTCTACGATTTAAAATAACAAAAATACTCGATATTTTTTCTTATTTATCGATATTATGAATGTAACAGTTGCACACCACTTATATATTATTTATCAGGGATAATGGATGTTCATTGATACAGATCGATTTGGATGTTTTGCAATTGTAGAGTCAGTTATTTCATGAAGTTTGTTTGTCCATGGATAAACGGCTGACATCCGGATGGCCTAATTATTTAGAGAGAACCTATTTGACTTATTTAACTAATACGGAGTAGGTAATTCAAGAAATACCTCTTACTCATAAAAGGCCTTTGTCTACTAGTTCCTGTACTAGATCAGTCATCTTCTTCCTGCACGCTGCGTTGCTGGTCCACACTGGTTGAATTGCCGCCGTACACTCCTGAAATGCAAAAGGAATTATTTAAAAAAAACAATCAGAACTGTTGCTTGTCTTCTAGGCTAGGTCAAGTGCGCCATGAATCTGTGTAAATTCAGGTTATTCCCGTTGCCTCCGATTCATACTTTTGCCATCTAGTTTAAAATCAAAGATAGAACGACTCTTACACCATTTCTTATATTACGAATACATTACAGGCATTACGAATACCTACCTACCATCTTAATCCTAGCTGGAGAATGCTTTAGGGACGGATGATTCCTTACCTCAGATTGGTAAAGGTTCGGTGCTTCGTTGGAGTCACAGGTCATGATGGGATACATGTCCAGGGCTATTCCGAGCCCGAAGGAGGAACAACACTTGAACTCTTCCATCACTCTGCAAAAAACAACATTATGACGTACTAAACTCAAACTCCCAAGCCCCCTAATTTAAGAATTCTTTGGTGCATCCCTAAAGATTTTGTACCTAACAACTCCTTAAAAGGTCTCTAAATAAGTAAAAGTCAATGAATCGTCGGCCAATAACATCAGGTTAGATTGCGGTGAAACATAATCGTAAGTCTATTTATGATTATAAAAGACTCACAGTTGCCGCAGCTCATCTTTTGCCAGGATGCCATAAAACACAGAATCCTGGTCACTCATCTGCAGCAGACTGCTGTGGAGCTCATCGACATATAAGTCCAACAGGGAGTTTTGATGCTCAGTCCTCTGTGCTCGGTCCAGGCAAAGATATAGAACGCAGACCAGATCCAGGGCAGGAGACGCGTAGCGAACCAGCTGGTAATCCACTAGACTCATCTGGAAGAAAATAACAATTGATAATACTAAGTATAGAGATGAGACAAGATACTGAGATGAATGAGAAAGTAATTTTTCATGAGTTATTGTCTCTTTAGTCAAGAGAAAAGACTTACCTCGGAAATATCGCCATCCTTGTATCGGAACAGAAAGTTGTTGGTCCAGCAGTCACCATGGCAGATCAGCGCCAGTGGTTCCCTTGGCTTTACCACATCAACCATAGTCTTGAAGAATGTGTCTTCGGAGCAGAAACTTTTGAACTACGAAAACAAATCCAGATATTAGGTCCGTTCGTATTTGGGATCTTAAAGGGCTTTAAATCATCACAGGATCAAGTACCGAGGATCAAGGTCTGAAAAGCCAAGGGAGGGGACAAGGGACCTAACGGTGGTCCCTTATTCGTCTACAAATAAAAAGTAAATACCTACTGGGTTCAGAAAATCCATGTGTTCGTCTGCTTCTTAATTATCGGTAGGTATCGCCTATTTTATCATCAATGGGATGATGATATCATCATCGGGATATCATCACGCATGCTTGCTGCTCTAGATACTATGAAAGGCACTTCGAACCCAGAAACTCACCTTGTCCAAATAAAAGTTCTTGGAAGGAGAATCCTTCAGTTCTTCTTCCACCATTACCAGTGCATTCTGAATAGCCTCGTTGTAGTAATTTCTAAAGAAGTCCAGGTTGTCTTCTACATAGAATACTGCAAATAATGAACAAAACCTGTATTCTAAGAGCATAGGTATAAAGTAAGTAATATGATGTTAAGTAGGAGAAAACGTAAGATACCTTCCGTAATGCCATCCTTCTCATTCAGCAGCTCGAAGAACCCCTCAGGATCATGACACTTCATCGCGAGAGACAGCGCGTGGAAGCGAGATAGCTGTGTCATAACCGTATAACACTCTTCTATCGTAAGACCCTGTCTCCGATCTGGCATCGCAAATCCATACTGCTTCAGATCTTTTAGTACCACACAGTCATTCCTTGCTAGGTAGCACTTCGGTATGGATTTGAACGGGTGTGTGACGTGCCATTGGGACTGAAAAGATGACAATACTGGCCAGATCTTAGTGTAAAAAGCTACTTCATTTCTGAAAAGTTGGTCACTTTTGAAAGCTTCGCGTCTGATGATGTTATCAGGCAGACATTTGTAGATGACAGAGCCTTCCCAAGGTGTTAATTTGATTTTGGCGTCTTCTATGGAGACAAGCGGTTCTTCTTTGCAGTCTAGTCTTCCTTCGGAGTCTGTCCCGACTACTTCTTCTGTGGAGTCTGGCCGTTGATTAGAGCCTGATTCTCTTGATGGATGGTCAGAGTCTTCAGATAGTATCTCGAGTTTGCGAACCCCTTTGAGGGACACTCTGTATAACATGGATGTATAGTTGTCACCTTGCTTGGAACCCGGAGTGCCCTGAAACAATTATTGAAAAAAATCCCGATGATCTATTCCTCGTGACCCTATTTCTTTGGAGTTCTACCTACCGATAATCGGCATCATCTGGTGTTACGCGTACCATAAATAAAAGCAAAACACTTCAAAAGAAGCATAAATCTATTTTGTTATCTTAGATGAGTTACATTATAAATAGTTTAAAAATTTTAACTAGACAGGTAGATACCTCACAATGCTGTATCGTAACATCAGGGTAGTCTTCCTTCAGCAGCTCCTGAAGCAGTTCTAGTGTGATTTCAGTCATGATGCAGAGGCTGCCGCGAGTAGACTGCCTGACTGATATCTGATGAGGCTGTTAGCGGATGCACTGGGACACAAACAGGATGTGGCCATAGTTTAATAAATTCTGGGACTTTTCCTTTCACTTGTTTCGATGGTATATTCAGCATAGGTACAGCTTTTGGTTTATCTAGAGAAAAAACTAATTTCTTAATTCAGTCTTTCCTATTTAAATGTCTAGATTTCCGTTTCTTAGCTATTCTGTTTAGTTAGTATATATAATAGTTAATAAAAAAAATCTTTATTTCACACTGACTGGGCCTTCATAGAACGCTGAACTTGCGCACTCGTAGATTCAGTGACTCTAAGCACCACCTAACTAAGTAGACCTGTAGTTTTAATTTAATAGTCTTCTCTTAAATATATACAATATCGTTTTTTCATTTGTATGTAATATCGTGTCAGAAATAAAACATATTGAAATTAATTTAACTGCAATGAAAATCTTTCATTTCTATAGGATCTATAGGCTCCTTCGTTAGCTTAATTGTGGAATTGAATATCTGTGGTATCATATTTTTTAAGAATAGGTTAAGCATTACTATTATAAAGCGTATAGTGTGTTGTCATAAGAACTTAGGTTGATACTTTTTAGACTTTATTTAAGTCTCTGACTAGTACTTTTTTCTATAAATGAGTCTCGTTCATTTACGTTCGATTGGCAACACACTAAAGCTGAATGAAGGATCATCAAAAAAATAACCAAGCAGAGTTTGTTGCCTGATTCTTCTATGCTTGGTCGCGCGCGAGGAACCGGCGTAAATTCACTTTAACATTTTAGATTCACGTATAGTTTTTAAGTTGACGTTTCTATATAGAAACGTTTTCATATGATCCTTGTGATTTCAATGAATAAAAACCTATTGACTTTGACTTTGACTTTGGATTTCAATCACTTGGAAAGGTCAAATTATTCTTAGTTCTTAGTTCTCTCATAGAAATATACATTTGTCATGCACCTTTCTCGGTCCTCAGTTCCTACTTTTCGATCCCCAACCAACACAGCAAATTAGGTTATTCAATAAAAATATATATAGGTACACGTGTCCCCAAGTTCATACTCATTTCATGGATACTGCATTCCTGATATAGGGGAGCTTGATTAAATAGCTACCTACTCTACGAGGCCCGAGGGGTGCATTAATTGAAAAATGAGACCGGTAGTCTCTATTTCAAAATAACCATTGGTATTTTACATAATCCCAGTTTGTTCATGAACTATTAATATGTAGAACGTAATCGAGGATGCGTTCTGCTTATTAAATACCTAGGTACTTAATAAAACCACTAGGTAGACTTTTCAATTATATTATATTCAATATAATATAACCAACGACACAAGCCTGGTATATAGTTATGTCATCTGCATACCACTTATAGTTTTAGTACAGCAGACTTTTGAGATGGAACCTGTCAAAGGATGTGACTAAGTCCTCACCATAGGCAGAAGAAGCGAGGGCAACACCGATTCCAAGGATTTTTTTTGTTTTGACGCTAAAATTTTTGTTTCGAGATGTTACCCATTACCGAACCCAAATCTGTGAAAAAATATATAATCGTAAGCCACCCGTGTATCTACGTCCGAGGTACCTACTAAAGGTTCTCTGACGACAAGAACAGAGAAGCTCTGAACTCATATCTTAGATAAGGTGTTAAAGCAATGTAGGTGCCCTTGCTACCTTTCACTTCACATGAAAGATAACAAGCCATATTTTAGCGGAAACACCTCAGAAGGCAGCTCATTCGACAGTTTACATGTAGGAAAGAAAGGAAAGGAAGAAAGGATCTCGTAATTTTACCATCGCAATAGTAAAACCTTGATGCAGGAATAAGATGGAATATTTCCTCGAAGAATTCCCTAATGTAGAGACGATAGAACACGATAAGTGCCTGACTAAGCGACTCCAGGCGTGCTGGTTCGTCAATGATTCTAATAACGGCTCTGTACCTATAATCCTTTGTACCTCCTAGTTTTTTCGAAGTTAGCACTGCCTTCAATTCGAGGCTTCCCTATCTACTTAGATATCCTCCTATCCCCTATCTAACTTTGCTTACATAACATTTGCATACTGTAAAGCTGATCATTATTATAATTACTATGGCTGTAGGTACTTCTGTTTCCTACTTACCTATTTTATATTATTTTACAAATGCCATTTTCGTAAAATAAATAATTATGATCTTCTGAAAGTTAATTCTTGATAGGTACGTATGTACCTATCAAGAAAAAAGCCCACAAAAAGCCCTTTTATTTTATTTTAGCTTCACAAAAAGCCCTTTTATTTTAGTAAGATAGTAATTATAGGTAGGTATGAACATACCTGGGTGAGGCCGAGAATTTTGACACATAATGACGCAATAGCGACGCTAAAATCTTTGCAACGGTGACGTAAAAATGACGCAAACTTTTACGCGACGGTAGCTTTAAATCACGGTAAATGGTAGCGCAAAATTATAAAAGATGGTATATACACATCTGCGTACACGCATAAATATTAAGTATAGTACATACATACCTACTTTTATTATTGGCCAAGATGGACAATGAGGTACCTAATGAAGCGAATATAAATATAAGAAAAATCTTTGCTTCAATAACTTTTTATTAAAATGAAATTCCATCTTGAGTTTTGACAAATGTTCTAAAATTCGCGGCCTTACCCACCTACAGCCCTGAAGAACTAAAAATATTTATAATAGGTAAATTATAGGCGAATGAATTTTTAAAATACTTACCTATTTTTATTTTATACATAGATACTAGAATCTAGTATCTACTTCATAAATTGATAAAGCTATAGACGTTCGAAAAAGTATAAGTAGTTTTTTGGAAACGGAATAAAAAGTAGGATTTTCAGTGGATGAAAATTCTTTTCATAGTCGCTGCGTACCAACCTTCAGGCAGTTGGAAGCATTGTGGGAATGTTTATAGCGGTCCATAGTTTTATCAATTTATGCTGTAATTCCATCACTAATTAGCTAATTACGTTTAGTGACAAAAGTTACAGTATAGCAAGCTGTCAGCTAAATGTCAACTTGTCATTGACAACCAAAACAGCAAAGTCAGAGCAAAAAATTTTAATCTGTGCTGTGATGGCATGTAAAGAAAATAAATACAAGATCGTACCTATTTTTAAATTTTCATTGCGTGCTGTTGGTCGGCTGGTTTCCTTCTGTGAATCTAAACTATGTCCAGACAATAACATTCTTGTGAATGTTATCTTTAATAAAGCCAAAAGGCAAGACCTTCACTAATCTTTTCTACTAAAGTACACACGTGATTCTAGAAAGTTTGTAAAAAATGCCTGTGGACCAGATCCAGTATTCGGAAAGATACAACGATGACGTCTACGAATACAGGTGATAATCATTATTCGAATACTACCATATTTTAGCCAGAAGCAGTACAAAATTTGTATGAAAACATAACTTTTATTAAAAAAGGTTAAGATGCAGTAGAGCAACTTGTGAAAGAGCTCATCCGGGGAAGTTACTACCAACACAAAGTTCTACTGCCAAGCAGTTCGCATTTATGTTTCCTGGTATTAAGGGGGGGTGACAGTGAAACTACTGGCATGTGAGACTTCACCCTCACATGCCATCATTCTCAGGGTCGACAACATGCAAGTGGAAAATGAACACTAAAATTCTAATTTCCAGGCATGTGATTCTACCTCAAGACATTGCTCGCCTCGTACCCAAGTCGCATCTTATGACGGAGACAGAGTGGAGGAACCTCGGCGTCCAGCAGAGCCCTGGCTGGCTTCACTTCATGGTTCACAACCCGGAGCCTCATGTCCTACTGTTTCGGAGACCACGGACGGACAATCAAACTCCGGTTAATGGTTTGGATACAAATACCCATTCTGCTGTCAAAGTATGACAATAGCTTTTTATTTTAACAAATTAAAATAGTACCTTTACACTATTTTATTTTAGCTAGCTGTCTATATAAATATAGAGCAGATTTTGTGAAGATGCATTATTAATTGTTTAAAAAATATTAAGGGACTTCTAAATTATTCCTGATAATTAACTTACCAAAGGGTTTTTCTTATTCCATTACCTATGTTATGAAATTAAAAAAAATGTTGGTAAAGTACCATAAACCTCATTAAAAAGCCTCAACAGACTATTTAAATATAAAATTATATAATCTGTACCTGTAGTAGAGTAAAATATTTATAGTAAGCTTTAAGGCGTAGAACTTTATAAATTAATAAAAAAACTCCTTAATAAATTCATACCTATTTCTGAAAATAATCAAATAATAGCTAATTAGGCTGCAAATAATATTAGAGAATATATTTTACTATTATTATGCATTTGACTGAATGATATATAATTTTCAATGTGCCTTTATGCTAAAATGATTCAACTGCCTTTTCCAATGTGCCTATTGACTGGGTACTGATTGAGCAAGCAGGTAGCCATACAAACATACTAGTTTTCATCAACCTTGGCCTAAAAAAACTATTCTTCAGTTAAGGATGATCAGAAAGTCCATGGTATACAGCAGAGAGAAATCCGTTATCCTGCTGCAAGGCTAAACATAAATGCAACGTAAGAACCTGCAGTTCAAGTGATCTTGATAACGACATTGTTTTATTAACAATTTATCATAAGTAGTTATATACTTTGTGGAATTTGATGGCCAAGTTTCAAATACCTTTAATAGACCATACTCGGTATGACTTCTCAGCAGTATCAAAATTAAGTTATTACAATCATGCCCGTTGACCAAGACTTTGTTTATTGTGGCATTATTTCTTGGTTCAGATGCCTAACCATCAAGTCTTATAGCAATTCAGTTTAGGCAAATCCCGCTTTGCGATTAAGGACGCTACGGCGTTCTCATAGCATTTTCATTCACAAAACGCTATTTGAAATCTTTGCCTGAACTGAATCCCTATAAGACTTGATGGTTAGGCCCCAGTACACTGAACCATAACTACAACTACCCTTGTACCCTTGGCTTGCTCACATGTACTCGGCCATTTATAATTGTGCCTCAATACATAATACTGTATTCAAAGAAACTAAGTTTGTGATCCAGACGCAAATAAATGTGATGGAGAATGTCAACAAATTAATGAACTAGCAATTTTAGGAACTATTCAATGAACAAACTTGTTTCTTAGTTAAAATTTGGTACAGTTTGACTGTTAAGTAATTTAATTAGCTTTAGCTTTTTAAGTTTTATTTAGTTTAATATGTTAACTGAATAAATTGATTTGAATGAATTATTTATTTTTTTAGACTTACTTAAACTTGATTAGATTTTTTAGGATGGATCTCTATGAATAAAATAACAAATCAAACCACAAAACTACTATGTTAAATGTTTATTTGGATTTAACTTCTAAAACATTGTAAACACAGTAAAATATAAAATTAAATGCTCAAGTAGGTATGTTATACAGGTGTATATAAAGTTGCCAAAATTAAAATATAATCAAATTTAGAAACAGAAAAATCTACCATTATGATAAACATAAAATAAAATTATTAACAATAAAATTATATTAGTGTTTTAAAATAAAGTAAATTGTGCTTTTCACTTAACTTCTATATTAGCCGAATTAAAAAGAAAAAAGTAACAAATTAAAGTAGTATTGTCAGTAACCAAAATGACAGTACTTCAAAGTGTAAAGAAATTTAACCAAGAAGGTTAAGTCATAAGTCCTTAATGTAAGTTAATAACAGGTTTACTTAACGATCGTATAAAAGTCATCTCTTTTAATAAAATCTTATCTAAAAAGGTAGGCATCTTACACGTTACATTCGAAATATCGGAGTGACAAAAACCGTCACTACCTACAATAGTACAAACGTGTGTTGCCATGTAATAGTGAAAAAGTTGGATACATTTTTATAGTCGCTAAGAAGAGTTCTCGGAAAAGAGACACTAATTGTGTAGAAGCTTCGATTATTCTCATTCTAACGATACATTGTCGATAACACGAATTAAATGGTTTTAAGTGAGAAAAATACTTTCTTGGACGACATTTATTTGCCCTCTCTCTTATTTGCCTAAAGTTAAAGAGAGATGACGGAACAAATGGCATTTCGATAGTGCGCTTCTCATTTAAAACGCATAATAAGTACATTATGTACGTAAATAACATGCTTTGATTATCCATTTTTGTCTACTAACTACATACTACGCAAAACTGTTATAACAAATCCATATAAACTACAGCCAATTTTGGCATACATTGTTTGGATATGTCAATCTAATAACAATAAGTTTTCCACTATTCGTAGGCCATCCCGGTGTGTATCGTCGGTTTACAAAACTGTCACCACAGGTTTAAAGCTAAATTGTGTTTGTTTTAAAGCTTACAACTTTGTTTGTGGCCACGTTTCGAAATATACCGTCATCAGCTGCCATTTATTATATCGTACTGGCAAAAGAAATTCCTTACAAATATAGTAGGTTATAGAAAACATGGCCACAAAAAAGCTGCCACATAAAAAAATGTTGAACTGCAAATCTGCAACGCTCAGCGAATCGCGTCGTTTAATTTTTTCGTGATATTTTATACACGTGCCAGTTAACTTTACAGCAAAATGATATGGAATTATACAAGAAGTGATATGATAGAATGAAGATTGTACTAATTAGATATGTACTTAAATGATTATAAATTTTATATAGAATTTGGTACGATTTATATTACATAAATGCTCGTTTAACATGTCTTTTTCGTTGGAAAGTTTCGGTCTGGCAACACTGGTTGAAGGGGGAGAACAAAAATAGTAGAAATGAAAGGTGTTACCAAAAAGAAAAATGATGGGAAATCGACTCGATCACGATATGTACTGCAACAATGGCATGCCCTTATTTATACAATAAGCGTTGCATACGTCTATCGCTTCTACCTCTCAGCTACATTGAACTAAAACTACGCTGTTTCCCTCTTAGTTCTTGTAGCTGGCTTTTCCTTGGCTTTTACCACAGATTCTCATTCATAAATTTAAAAGCAGTCCACGAGAATGGAAAGAAATCATTGTAGTGTCTTGAAATTATATAAAAGTCATTAATTTCTGATTGGTCAACTGAAGCGCCAATTTAATTACTGATTGGTTGGCTTTAGACGGTGGTGCCAAAGTTTCACAATAATCTACTCTGGCAGTCATCGAGATTATATACTGCTATTAACTATTATAACTGTGCTTCTACTGTCTTCCCCCAAACCGAAGCCTTGTGTTAGAAGATGCCATGGAATGTTAGCTTTTGTATAATAAGGCAGAGGCAGTGTACAGAATTGTTAGTGATGAGTCGAAAATTAGTTTGTTATTTACAGAGTTCATAAAAGAAGCGAATTCGTTTTTTTAACAGAATGATATAATTATGTTCAAATTGATATGTTTTCGCTTCGTCCATAAACAAGAAAGTCCCATTGCAGCATAACACTCTGGTAGAACAGTGTTGCCATATCGAAAATATATCTGTGTATTGTAAACACAGTCAGCACCATGCGCGTTGTATGAAGGCTAGAGGCGACTATTCGTTGTTGTTGGCTGGCTTCCCGTTGGTGTACTGCGGAGGAGAGGTGGTCTGCGTCGATGGCTCTTCCGTCATCACTGATACCAACTCTTCGACCGCACGGCCTAAGTCATCTGCAAAAGATTGATAAGAACATTTCAGTTCATGACATGTTTGTGTTTTAAAACTGACAAAACCATGGAGAAATGATTCTATAGACGTAAAAAAATGACTGTCAGAGTGTGTGAAATGGGTGAAAAAATCACGTTTGTGTCATGTAGGAACATAATTGTCAAAGTTGACGACCGACGTGGCGCGGTGGGCAAAGGTCCGCCTGCGACACAGGAGGTTGCGGGTTCGATTCCCGCCCTGGGACAAATGTTTGTACGATCTGCAAATATTTGTTCTGGGTGTTCTGGGTATTTTCTATGTATAATAAAAAAATATTTATCTAGGTAATGTATTGTTTTAAGTATATCAGTCATCTAGTACCCATAACACAAGCTCTGCTTAGCTTGGGGCTAGATGATGCTGTGTGGACTGTCCAGCATTATTTATTTATTTATAATGTTATAATAATATATTATATTATTATATTAATATGTACAGAAATAATGATGCTTCGGTTATTACCTCAAGGTATACGTCCTGTTATGTATGCAAAAAATTAAAACAAACATCAGTTAACATTTAATAGAAACATCAAACATCCATGCAAAATACGGACACTACAAATCTTAGAAATAAAACTTTAGTAAACCTAAAACAGCTAAAACAACATCCGAATGAAACTACTCAAAAAAATCCAATTTTGTTACTGAAGCATAAAACCAACGGTGCACGGCTAACACTGCAAAAAAATGTGAACTCTATTACAGAAAACAAAGCTCATTGTCACACCGCTGACCTGCGCAGTGCATAAGGTTGTGGACGCTGTGAGGAGGCGGTGGAGGCCTCTCCGCTTCACGCTCCACTCCTGGGCCCCAGCGGCCGCCACCATCTTGTATTGTCATAATCTCATTAATGGATATATATCTCTATTTATTTTCAATACTTACTAGCAGTACATAAAACGTCAAGATTCAAATTTAAATAATAAAACACCAAATAGAGGTCCTTGAGGAACACCCGTTTATATCTGTAATGTAGTTGTTGATGTATAGTTGTAAGGTTCATATTTAAAGATTTGCCGTCAGAACCATTTAATAAATGCTTGAAACTAAATTAAAAAAAACTGAACAGTTTTAGCGGGGTCAAAAGAGTCGAACGCTTTACCCAAAGTCCAGATAATGAACAATGCTTAGTTTTGCAATGAGCTCGAGTTTCGAATTAAATGGTTATTTAGAGCGGTTTTGTGATGTTACTTACTAGTTTGTGCATCGTGGTAAAGTCCGTTGTGCATCTTAGCGGGCGAGTCGGTGGCGAGCTGCGAAGCCGTGACGGAGCGGGTTTGAAGCGTGCCCGTGCGGCCTGGGGGCGAGCCAGCAGCCGGCTGGAAACAGAAAAAAAAATTGTGCGTTACGGTATCTTCAAAGCTTTCGGAAGGCCTAAAAATAATACCTAGTTAATCATTAACTACTGGCTATAACTAAATAACTTATAAATTGCTCAAATGAACTTCTATACGTGGGTTATACTACTCCCAAAAACTTAAACAGGACGTTCAGTCCACGTTTCTCGGTAAAGTGCATTAAAAAAAAGAACAAAAAAACATTTTCAGACTTTTTAATTTTGACTTTCAAAATGCCGGTTACTGAAAGGTATGTAATTTCTATTGATTTCAAGTCGACTAGGAGTTTCGGCAGTTTCAGCAATATTATATTTTGAAAAGCTTAACTTACAAAAACTGTTATAACTAATATATTAAACATTCTTCGCAAGAAAGCTATTTTGTTTTCACCCTAGGCATATAATAAAATAATAAAAAAAGCCTTTTATTACTTGCAAAAAAAAAAACATTGTACAGATGATAATCATTTGGTACCAAATAGTTAGTTTTTTGTCATTTCAATCAGAATAAAAAAGTACGGTAAGTAAGGTATTGATATTGTATAGTAGGTATTTATAGTTCTATTTTTATTTATCCTGTAAGAACCCCTTTACAGGTGATGGCCCCTAGGCATAGGTTTCCCTATCTACTACAGTCTCAGTAGTCTTTATAACACCCTAGGACCATGTTAAAAACAAGCTGTGGACATTCTAGTCTTCTAAAATCCTAATAGTCTGTCCATGTTACCGACCTCATCAAGCAGTCTGCGCAGGCGTTGGAGCTGCGCCTCGAGCTGACGGTTATGCTCTTCAAGGATCTGCATACGCGCCTCCAGACGGCCCTTGTGCTGCCTCAGAAGACGGGCCTCCGCCATCATGTCCTGGAAACAGTATTTGATCGGTGACTCCTTGACTGCAAGAACTAAGTAGGTACTACTTAAACTTGACCTACACCTTTTCACCTACAAAATAAAGGATGGTCAAGTCTAACCATTGATTACGATGACAGATTCCTATGAAAACATGTGTCTTAACCACCCGTTATTGTGCTGGTGGGCCCTATAACATAGCTAGTCTCGTCGAGGTTGATATATGAAGGTACGCGTGGACCTTGAATCCGAATCTGCTGTCAAAATTTTTAAAAGTTCGTCTCTATTTTGGTTTTATAATAATAAATGCTGGACGTTCTTTTTTCATAGTATCATAGATGATAGATCATAAGCTAGAGCCCTAAAGTAAGCAGAGCTTGTGTTATGGTAAATACATGACTGACTAATTATACTTTTTTTTGTAAATACAGTAATACATAAAAAAACACATAAATTCCTAGACCGTTACAATAAAATGCGGATCTCTTTATTTCAGATATAGAAAGATTCATCAGTTATTTCAGATAAATCTGTTACCTGATCGACTGGTGCGTTCCTATTATCGTTGTTGCCATGCTGCTGGTCTTCAGGAGTAGACCCTGGAGTGGATTTGGCCTTCAGTCGCTCGTACTCAGCTTGCAGGCTCGCATTTTCTTCCTCGAGCTCTCTGGAATTTGAGAATGGTACTTCAGTAAATCTTTGCTCTCAGAGAGCATCTGCTCTTGATGAAGAAAAATAAAAGAGAGCCTTAATAAGACCAAATTCTCCCTACGTAGTTGAGCTCCCCGTTTACTTGATCCAAGATCCCTAAATCTTAGTTGATTGGACTATCTTATGTATGGCTGATAAACTTAGACGGGAGACAAAGAACTTCTTTCTAGTCAGTTTCTCCGTATCGGGTCACCGAAACTTATCTGAAATACAGCATAGCATACCTGATCATAGCTTCCAATTCATGTCTCTGCTCGCGATGGATGATGGAAACCACCTGCACTGGAGAACGCGGAGGTTCTTCACCGCCATTCCCATTCAACGACTGACAGTAGGCGGCTATCAGCTGGTGCTCTTCATCACTGTCAGGAGTGTCTCCGGAGGCAGCTCCCAGTTCCACCTGGGCCAAGCGCGAAGCGTACAGTTCGAGTCGCGAGTGCATGTCTTCGCCCGCACCTAAAGCGCCGCCTCCGTGTTGCGGGGATGGCGCTGGGGATTCCAAGGCATCTCCTGGAAAACAAATATTACCATTAGCCTCAGCCGTCAAGGTTGCCGTAGACTAGGTCTCACCTTTTGCGTCGGAAGGTCTTACCTTCTAGAACCGTCTGCACCGGCAAGTAGCCGACTCGCGGATGCTTCTTGAAGTATCTGGCGGACTTGAACTTGTTGCGCAGCGCGCGCGTGAAGTCACGCACATCCTCGCCTGAGGTCGTCTGCAAATACAACTTTCAGATTAAACTCAGTAGACATGAGCGAATGAGTTGGATACGAGATTTTCAATGGAATATACGTTCAGCTATTAGATGGACTACTATGACCGGTCTCAAGCTCCTTAAGCAGCTGCATAATAATCCAACTTCTTTCAGTGAGCTAGAGACAAGAAGGCGAAAGGATGGGAAGGAAGTAAAATATACTTATAATTTGAGTAGCGCACTTCAGGAAAACGTAGTTTATCGGGTTAATGGTTGTAGAGAATAGGTTTGCTCGACTTGGGTTTCATGGAGGTACTTACAGCAGTACAATACTCCTGCATAGGATGCGTGAGCTTGTGGTTCTTGGCCTTGCGCCCGCTGAAGAAACACTTCTGGCACATGTCGAAGTTGAAGCATTTCAGGCAACGGTATCTGGAAATACAAATTAGGATTGAAAATCGGTAGATTTTATAAAAAGTTGGAAATCTTACAGCATTTAGCGTTTTTGTTTTAACCTGCACGACAGTTTTCTACCCGAGATGTTGAATTGCAGCTCAAAAACCTGTAAGGAATGGCAACATGAATCTTACCTGAATCCAATGATGGGATATTCCTTGCAAATATTGCATTTAGCCTGGTGTTTGGCAGTCTCTGCTGCTGCCAATCTATGCAGCACTGGGAGCCACACCATGGATTGGGGTTCCTTCTGCAGCCATTGGAGGAAGTGGAACGCCTCGATATACTGGAGCTGGCCATCTGCGTCTCGTTCTAGAGTCTTATCTTTCGCTTCTTCTTTTTCTTTGTTGTCTTTATCTAGACCAAGTGGAACATTATGAAAATAATGAAAGAAAGGACGGAATAATGTTTCAGAACAAAAAATGAAGTCACGAGCATCAAACGAGGTTCTTTGCTACGTATAGAATATTTTTGCTATCAACGAAAACTCATTCTGGCTATCAACAGCTACACAAATCAGCGTGACTAAGAAATAAACAGAAGACTTCATTACCAATAGACTTCCTATCCAAAGTGCCGCCCTTGTTGCCCTCCTTAGTAGCAGCTGATGCCTGCTCAAAGCAACTCCTCACTGAAGGCTCAATGTTGGACCCTCCGAATGCAGCCACCTCTCCTAGTTGCCTTGGAACCTGTAAGCAAATAGATAGCTGTGATTTCACATTCACAAAATACACTTAGTAGCCCGTCTATTTAACCCCTACTCCAGTAGGAAGAGAGGGCAACTATATTTCTAACAGGAAGGAGAAATGAAAGTAACTTTTGTCTTCTCTTCCGTAAACAGCACGGTTGTCTTGGTGCTCATGCTGCCTACTGACCACTAAGCCTGACTGGTGGGATAGACCCTGGTGCAAGATCTATTTAGTGTTCCTTAGAATGAAATTTTCAAAGATTATCTTTTTTGCTGAAGAGCCATCATTTCGAGTCTAAGGAGATAGCGAACTGGCAAGAAGGAAAAGATACTAACCTGAATACAGTCGTGAAGTAACAATCCAAGTTTTCTTTGATCTGCTCTGCACGATGGGTCCGCTATCAGTCTGAATAGGTATCTGCAAACAGAAAACAATTGCATTCAGAAACAGCCACAGCCACTGTATGCTGTGACACAGTTAGTTCGCTCGTAGACACTGGTGTTAGATCACAAATCTAGTAACCTACGGTAGTCCTACGGTACATTAACTGAAAAGAATCAGTTGGTTCAGGAGTGAAGAGACACGTTTTAGCAATCCAAAGAATCTCACCTATACTTCTCCTCGAGATGTCCCTTGCACAGAAGCACGAGGCCAACCTTGAAGCTCAACACTCTTATTTGGCCGGTTCGCTGACTGTCGTACACGTTTAGCAACCAGTTGATGGATAAGTCCAGGCAGAGTGGCACGTTGACTAAGCTGGGGTTCTCTGCAGCAATCACCTGGAATAAAGTGATGGTTGAAAAAATGGCGTAAGTACCTACACGTTAATTTGAACGAACGCACGTCGACGAACTGCCCTTATTAGTTCTTAAGTGTTGGTAGTCATGGCCATCAATCAACTTCAGGGCAAAGGGTTCCTTACTCCAAAGTCATAAATAGCCTTAGATTCTTAATGCTCTGAGAAAGTTCTAGCTAGCAAGTAATTTACCAACGGTTCGATTCTGATTGCTGCGGAACAAAATTATGTTTGCTAGTTCTGGAGATATTTGTCCCGGGTCTGGGTTGTGGTACAACGGTACTCGTGGTTCCTGATACCTACGACACAGGGAATGCTAATGTTGGGTCAGGCCTATACTCGTAAATGTGTCAGTTGGGCGTTTATTTATTTATTAACTATTGACAATATATCTGTGTCTGACTGGACCGTGTCTGGTCTGCTGATTACTAAGTTTGTATTTCACGAGCAGACTTTAGGCCACCTTTGTTCAAATCGTGTACACAATTGGCCTGTTCACGTTATTTAGTAGGTATATTTTTTACGCTTTCTTACATGTTTAACCTATGATAATAAAGATATTTTATTCTAAGTATTCCTTTCTTTTTTGTCATTACCTCATAAAGCGACGTGAGCACTGTGATCATGTCAGGGATATCGATGAGTCTATCGTTCTGTGCTCGCAGCCCGTGAGAGTCGAAAGCTTCTAGCGCAGCTGGAAGTTGCAGCATGTGCACTGGAAGAAGAAGATCCACATATAATTCCTAGGAGTTTCATTAGATTACGTATTGGTCTTCTTCTTTTCTTGTCATCGATTGTACAAACTTGAAGATATTTAGCTACATTTATCAACAACAAAATGGATTGTAGGTATGTATTGTCTGAAATAAAAACTTATGATTTGATTTGATTAACAGCGTTGCACGAGAGATTACCTGAACGGGTGTTGGCTCGTTTAGGTCATCTCTCGTGTGCTCGCGCACAAGGGATACGCCAGCAGGTGCTGTGGTGCAGGTGATACGAGACAACGCAAAATACTTTGTTGAAACAAACCATTATACAATTTTAGGTGTAAGTGTGCTAAGATCGGTTTTAGCTTTACTGTTTACTTGTCCATGATAATGTGGCCTAGAAGATACTCAATTCGGTCTATCGATGTGATGTCTACGAAAGAAGGTTGCACTTACTGCACAACGCCTTCTGAACCGTCCTCAGCTTGAGCGCGGTGCGGTACGCCGAGAATCGAACCTCATTCAGGTCTGCTAAGGAGTTCATGAGCTCGATCATCTTTGGATGGTCCCAGTGTGTTGTTTCTAGCTCGTGGCTGCAAGGGAAACAGATTTATGAACATCGTGAGGTACTGACCTACCTTAGTTCATGATAGTTGCATAGTTCCTTCATGGATCTTATTAACTTCGAATTAATGGTAATTTTGGTACCTAACAAAATTAAAGGTTAGATACATATGGGGAAATTTTTGATATAAAATTTAATGTGAATAATTTCTGACTTGGTAAGTTTAGTAGCAGATACAACAATAATTACTTATTTCGGTCGCTCAGCAGTAATTAACCCATTGTTGTTTCAGTCTTAAGAGCATACTATTCTTACATACATATTCCTGTGATTTAACCGGGGCACCTTCGATGCTTTTCAACTTTGTCTCTATGGTCAGACAAGGGGATGAAAACCACTTACCATCTCGAGGTAGATAATTATGCTTGTTTGCATTCAAATAACAAAAATAAAAATCGGTCTATTTCTTCAGGACAAAAGTTAAAGAGCACTATCTGTCTCTCTAAATTATGTATGGTATATGTTTTACAGTGGTATCTTTAAAATCCAGTAGGTAGGTACCTATAGACACAAATATAAATATTGTAAAAACGGGAATTTTCACGTACACACGCGCCGGCGCGACGCGGAAGGAGTAAGTCGCGACCACTCACCCTGATGAAGACTCTCGGAATGAGTCGAAACTTAGTCGGTGCCTTCACCGATAGTGCAGTACGTGAAAATTCCCGTTTTTACAATATGAATAGTCAAGTTCACGATAGTTTCTGGAATAAAACAAATATAAATATATATTTATATAATTGGTCTGTTATTTTTTGTAGTTCATTATTTTCTTTTGTACACGACCCTACTTCTATAATTATCTATCTCTAGCTCAAGGTTTGCTGGAGAAAACTCTTAGGTTTAAGCTCGCCTTTGTAGGTACCTAGACCTACATGTCATTTCGTTCTGCCTTTTGTACCTAAGTGTTTATTTGTGTGTACATAAATAATAAAAATGGAGGAGCATACTCACTTGATGTAATAGGGTACGTTGTTGGGCGTCACAGCTCTCTCCCAGGGCTGTTCCACGGAACCGGCGAGGAAGCCCTGAGCCGCGCCCGCGCCCCCGTCCCGCGCCACGCCTGCTAGCTGCCTCGCGCGCTCCTCTCCGCCAGCGCATAGGGCTCCGACCCTGGACGTGAGAGAGACAACAAAAGGTTACACATAGTAACAGTAGTCGGAAGTCGGTTGGAGAAGCAAAGCAAGATTTTTTTATTCCTAAAAAATGTAGGAAAACGTAAAAATGCGTGCACTAGAACTAACAAAAAATTATCACGCAGGCATGTGCCAAATTTAATGTTTGGACATGCCTCTGACTACCTTATACTTGGTGTCCTCAAAGAACTACTTTCGAAGTACGTATATATCTGAGGATGCCCATCATGAGAACATCCTCATTGTGAGCGTTTGTTTATCTGTTTCTATCATGTCCTAGAAATGTGGTGAGTTTGGGTATGGCCCGCTTTGCTTGCCTTTCACAATTCACCACATCTTCGCATAGTTATTTTTTGTGTCACGCTTCGCTCGCCCATTGGCCGAAGGCAGTTATCAATTTAAGGAGTTCTCAGCTCTCCTAAAACTGTACACTGTAGGTATGGATCTATGGGTCACAAGTCTTACCTTGTATTCAAGTCGTCCAACCTGGCCAGCAAGTGGTCAGGCAGCTGTATCTTATCCCTGGCCAGCGCCTGGGCTTGACCGTGCAGTTCGTCCGCCAGCCTCCTCAAGGGGGGCAGCTGAGCTCTGGCGCGGGACACGGCGTCCAGCTGCGCCCTCGCGTCCCTCGCGTCTCCGGGTCCTCGCCACGAGGAGCGAGCTGCCTCCGCACCCTGGACGCGGCCGGCGAGCTCGTCGAGAGAGGTGGTGAAAGATCGGACCCTCTGAAAGAACAGAAAATATGAGTAAGTTATTTTAAAATTACTTAGCCTTAAGTTTCTTTTAAAATTGGCTTTGACTAAGTGCAATTTAGCAGTTTCCCCGGTAACTTTTTTGGGTAATGGCTGAAAGATGTACCTTTGAAACTGTTTCGAGTTAAAAAAGTAGGTAATAAGGTAGGTATTAACTGGGTCTAGTAGGACTAGAAAATAAAATAACTTAATATTAAGTTAGATTTAATTTAGATTAGTGTGAAATAGAGGTAAGTTGCGCCGAAGACCGGGCTCAGTGGTATACCATGGGACCTTATGCCCAACGCGTAAATGTAGAGTGCAGAAATAATTTGTTATAATGTAGATACTACTGGTTCGCACGAAGTTGGATTTTTAGGATTCGGGATGATCCTATCAAACTAGTGAACCTACTAATGTTGTTCTTTTAGAGTTCTCGCTACTCAGCACGTCCTCGTAATGTCCCATTACCTTCTCTCGTTTCCAAGTCTCAGCGAGATTCTAATCCCACATATCAAAACTAAGAATTAGCCAAGAATCTAGCCTACAACCTCAACCTATGTACTAGGTTACATTCCGTCAACGCAAATGCTCATTCACAATCATCCAGCGGCAGTGACCTTGCTAGGAAGACGCCGGCGATCCAACCTTGTCGCGACGTCTCGTGTTACCTGACCACTACCGCAGATTATATACTTGATAATGCAACCACAGCTGGAGATCAGGTGGATAGAAAGGATCCTACTTTTTAGTCAGACGGGAATGATATTTTTAGGTCGACATCACAGGCAAAAATACTCTATTCAGTGTCCTGAATAGAGTATTTTTTAAATAGTTCAAATGTCAAAATTCATTTATTCATTAAAAGGATCACATTGAAACGTCGCTCGGTTTCAAACTCGATTGCCAACCTTTTTATTTTTAGCGATTCTGGTTCAGAATGTAATTATGTTAGGTCATGGACCTTTTTATTATAAAGCTATTGGGCTAAATCGTCCCAAATAGAGTTCATTTTTAATTTTATTAAGGCATGTTTCTTGCAGTTAACGCACGTTGCGTTACGCGAAACGTAACTGCCGACAGACAGTAGGTATCCAATGATTACTTAATTACGAGTAATTCGATGAAAGCATAATAGGTTTTTGTTACTTGCTATAATTATTATTATTTCCATCATCATCATCATCAATAAGGGTTAAAACCGAACATGCTTCCAAGTAACAGTTGTAAGGCTTGGACTCACACGGCTTGGTGTGTGATGTTTACACTAGGTGCGAGACATGTGCATCGTTGGTGTATACCTATTTGCCTAGGAAATCTTGTTTTATTTATACCAGATTTATATCGTTAATTTATCTGAAATTAAATAAAAAAAAGTATGTTTTTTCTTTCTACATATGAACAAACTTTTAGCAAAAAATATTCTCAACGCAAATCAACGTAACAAAACGTAATTCTTCCCCTACCTACTTACTACCTATTTTCCTAAAAATGTCTCCGCGGCTTATCGCCTCAATCCATCGAATCCGAGAAAATGCGATTTTTTTTCCGGGGAAATATAATATTTCCCTATTTCGCCAGCATTGCTATCAGATCAGCATTTCGACAAAAAGAACGTGGGGTATTTACGGGACGTGCGCAGTGCGTGAGCCAACTCGCATTTACAATGTAAAGAGGCTTATTTTGAGATACGACGTTTTTCAACTCATTTGTTCGTTCGGTTTAGATTATGTCACTATTTTTATTTTATTTG
Organism: Perizoma flavofasciatum; assembly: GCA_958496245.1. Classification (NCBI taxonomy): domain Eukaryota; kingdom Metazoa; phylum Arthropoda; class Insecta; order Lepidoptera; family Geometridae; genus Perizoma; species Perizoma flavofasciatum. The sequence continues at coordinate 621,797 of OY292439.1, read as the reverse complement.
ATATTCAGGAATACTAGTGTGGGGTCAGGACTAGGTATGTATGTGCCTATTTTCATTTTATTTCATTTATTTAACCATATTATAACATTGGTTGTTATACAAGGCAAGTCAGTAGTCAGACTATTGGGTGTTTATTTTTGGGGGGTATTAACATCCTTTTACCAGAGTCCATCAGGAAGGTACCTAATGGGCGAATTCGGCTAAGAGGACTGATAAGGTAGGTTACATATAGGTAGTAGGTGCCTATCTACATTTTTGTATAAGTATTTATTAGATATTTTATCCACTGCCAGGCTTTGACACATATTTTTTAGATCATACAAACATTCCGCGGCGGACAAATGTTAAATGGCTGTAAAATAAAATGAAAATATAATTAAGTTTTGCTGTAGAAGTGAACTGTGCCCAGTTATTTCTTGATTATCCACTTTTTGAAAGATTCTTATTGTGATCAGAAAAAACGTCATGAACGTAGTACCACTGCGCTGGGAGAAAAGCCCAGTTTATTACTAACAACATGTTAGCACCAAAGTATTGCTTTAAACACTTATTTGCAGTAGTAATTTGGTATGTATCAAATATTAAGTATTTAGTATTGATGCCTAACCAATCCTAAATACTCAAATAGACACAACGACCAATATACACTTGAATTATAATTATCTAAGTAGGTACTTCCAATAGATCTACCAACTAATCACATACAATTAGCCGATTGTAGGACCATCGTAAATGAAGCGGTGTAATTATCACAAACAAACCAATTGAACTGATAAAATAATTGAAGGGGCGGGTGAAACATTTATACAGAGTTGTCCAACTCATAGGATTTTACAACCCAACCAACCTAGGTTTTAGGTAGACTAATAGCCGAGTTGATCGATTTACGCAACAATGGATCTATCTACATCTTGGGATGTCTTTCTAAATTCTAAGATAATTAAGGTAAGATAGATAAGTAGTATCTATTATTTAAATTTTTGGTTCGCATCCTCACGATGTTTTTCTTCACCGTATTTGAAGACTATCGTGTGTATCTCCAATTAACTAGAAGAACCAGAACCGTTGCAGATTATCTAGAAAGTTTACAAATTATCTCTACTAATAAACATAAATTAACTAATCAAAAGTTATCACCATGTTCCTGCATTAATAGCTCAGTGTCGTGACCAAAGAACAATGTCCTTATCTGCCGTTTTATCTCACGAGCTGCGGAACCCTAATAAGAATAAATCGTGACTCAAATTAATTTTGCTATCCAGGAAGTGAAAGTATATAACTCAATGCAAAACACATACCAGGCACATATACCTAATTGTACATAGGTACCCTGCCATAGATAGCGCTTTGTATGGAGTGTCTTAGTAGTTAACAAAAAAGACACAGTATGTATTGTGTCTTCTCATTAAAAAAATATATTTGTACAAGGAAAACATAAAAAAAATATTCTAAGACATTAATCCCACTAAATAATCAATGTAGTGATTATGTCAAATGTAGAGATATTCTTGATGAACAACAAAAATCGACAATTTGGATGTTATAATAATCTCCGTAACGGGTAAACTGATTTGGAACAGGTATAGTTCGTGGCCTACAATGACACTTATGCTACGTTTTATATAGGTACCACGTGGATGAAACCGTGGACAGGACCTAGTATATAAAAGTATGTAGGTTGATACAAACGTGTGTAAAAGTACTAGTATTATAATATCTGTGGTGAAAGTAATTCAGGAAATTTCTTTAAAAATGTCAAACGCACAGTACGATTTGTATCCAGATAAAGGGAATTTTGGAGAGAGCGGATCTATCCGGGTATCTTGTATGGCACACCCGGGCCAGATTCTAGATCGGTCTGATAACGCCCGCATTTAGTGTAAAACGAAATAAAGGGATGGATACAAAGTATAGTTGGGGAAAATAGGTTCATTTCGTTTTATGATCTTTATTGTTGTCTATTTTTGGTGCTCCTTTTATCCAGGGACTTTATTAAACCCCAAGCACTTTTTTCTTTGAGCCGGATTCCTAACAGATATAGGCATATATCTGATACTACAATACGGTACCATACGATGAGTTGAATATTTAAAATTCCCTATTTCATGTGTCGACTATTTATCCCGATCTTTTTAATTTCAATGAGTAAATACCTATTTCCTTTTTTTGATTGATTTATATGAAAACACAATCTTATTATAATTCTTTCGAATAATGTGTCGTCATATCGGTCTCAAAACCGCTTTAGGCCATTTTTTTAACCAACCTAAATTAACCAAATCCTGGATTTAATTATGGTCGTATCTAATAGAAAAAAAAATAACAAAGAGAACTTTGACATAATACTGAAACAATATTCCTCTGTCATACAGAGTTAATTATATCCCAAGACTTAATATCCGGGTTATATCCGGAAAAATCAGAGTGCCCTGTCCATCCCTCAACTATCCACCCGTGATATTAAGATCCATTTTCAGAGAAACATTTCTTCGTCAAGGGACTCGTGGTCCATTTTTTCGTCTCGGACCATGGCTTCAAGTAGATGAAAGATAGCTTATTTTAATATGATTTGTTTTGTTAGTTTTCGAGATTTGGACAATGACGGTCATGAACGGGTTTTTACGACTTTCATAAAAGAAAAACTTTTATCGCTGACCAAAAAAGTATTGCCTTACGTTGCCTTCTTAACCGTAGTATATTATATCAAACATCGCTACACGACTACTTTTTATTTTATTTTGACGACCTCTGTGGCGCAGTGGGCGAAGGCCCGCCTGAGACGCAGAAGGTTGCGGGTTCGATTCCCGCCGCGGGACAAATGTTTGTATATGAAAATATTTGTCTCGGGGCTGGGTGTTTTCTATGTATGAATTTAGAAAAGTATATAAATAGTATAATCATTAATCAGTCATGCAGTTCGCATAATACAAGCTCTGCTTTGTTTGGGGCTAGATGATGCTGTGTGAAAAAGTTTTTTTTTTTTCTTTTTATTTACCTATATTATAAAAAAAACTTCGACTTAGGCCTGTATTGTTAGTTGTCGAGGAAAATAAACTATGGATATAATTCGGTTTATGCTTTTCGGTTTTTACCTACCGTTTTCAAATAAGAAGCTGTACTTGCAAGTAAAATAACACATGTTTCCTTATATTTCGACTAACCGCAGTGTTACCTAATTCCTACGATTTTACAACTCAGATAGCGCGAAATATAGGCGTTTCATGTTTACCACAAATCGTTTTATAAACGATTTGACAGTGGTACCTACACGACAAAATGCACAACAATCATACGCTTAGTCATTCGTTTCAGCTGTAGTGCTGGCGCCAGGCGAATCATGCAATACGGTCTCCTTGCACGCACTAAGCAGGCTGTCGGCGCCTGTCCCTGCCTGTTTACAGGTACGCGCAACTGGATTTGTCATACAACCAGATTCGTATGAAAACACGTATTTGATAGTATAGTTACTAACAGATGTATCAAATTAGTATTTTACCTTTTGCCCGTGTAGACTAGAGCCAAGCATATACTTAGTAGGTATGTACACGTAGGTGTTATGCTGTATATAGTATGTATTTAATCATGTAGGTATATTTTGTATATCATAATATATATATTTATAGTGTGGTACACAATCAAACTTTCGTAGAGTCCGTTCGGTCCAAAGATTAATTAGGGATAAGATCGTTGTACAACTCTGTCAAAGTTTTAAGTACTTATCTAAGCTAATGTATTATTTGGTGTGCAATAAAGTTTTATTTTTCTATCTATCTATCTATCTATAGGGACTTAGTAGAGGCATGGTGACAGACGTGTATAAAAAATACGGCATGTGTCTTTAAAGCAAAATGCGTATAAAAAGAGCCTACCTATTTGGCCGGATAGCCTCTTTTCAGTACCAGTTACATAGCAACCAGGTAGATAGATCAGTAAAGAACCGATGATACTAATTGTATTTACCAGTTCATTTTGGTAAGTGCTGGTAAAAGGCACCGGTATAAATAACCTGTTTTCTATGTGGATACGGGTGTTGTTGCAATATGCCACGTGCGCCTATAGTTTCATAACGATTAGCGTTCGTATTGATATTGAGTGGTTTAGTTCGTATCTCAGTTCAGCAACTTGCCTCTACGAGTATTTCAGATTCTGAATTTAATAATAATTTGTCTATCACTCTACTAAGAATTGACACTGAGAGTCTTTGAAAATAATGTTTGACTATCAGTCGTTATTTTTGTTCATAAACAAAGAAGTGGAGCAACTCATACCAAAAGGTTTGTTATTATTGAAATTAGGAAGTCTTAAATGGCGCCCTGTCTTTGTCCATCAGGAATTGGTACGACGACATACGAATTCAACCGACCACCCAAAAAATCATGTGTTATCATCATATCACATACCTACATGATTTTTTGGGTGGTCGGTTGAATTAAGTCGTTACAGTCAACAGTAAAAAAGTAGATTAACGATTTTTATTGCTCCTTTTATTTGCGTTTAACTAGGATATATTACTAACTTTAGATTGAGCCAAGGTAGGTACCTAGATTTTGAAATGTATTGAAATGGTAATTAGAATCCAAAGTGGTTATATATAGCTACTTTTGTCACTGCACGTAGGTAAGTACATCATTTTTTGTGTTGTCTCTCTCTGTCTGTAATAGCCTAAACAACATAACATTTTTGATTTAATAAAAAAGTACCAATTCAAACCATTCCCTTCTCAACTGCCTCTGTTTATTGATGTTAATATTAAAAGCTTCACTTTACTAAGAATCCCCCACTTCATAAAGTAGTGCTTAAAAAACAAACAATACACAGGAAGCAACGCAACGCCTTAGCAGTTTATTACAAACGAAAACAATAAGTTCAAGGTCGACGCATACAGATACAGAGTGCATAAGTCGAGCTCAGTGTGCGCCGGTCTTAAGGTTATTGACATTAGGGTAGGAAGTAGATAGGTATAAAATAATTATACAATATAATGTGGTACGGTTAAAGGAACGTACAATGTATAGAACAACTAGGTATTAAAGTTACGGTTGAAAACAGCTGATGAAATTACCTACTTGGGGTATTTTTATTTATTTTTATTGCCACAGTTAGGAAGTAAAATGTTTTTCAGTAGAAACCTATCTACAGTGTTTATTCAGCATTTCACTGTACCTATGCTAAATAATGTACTTTATAACTAAAAGATAGCACTTTTTCCAAAACAAGCAACACATCAATCATACCTACCTACCAACAATACGACTCAGACCTACTGCAAACAAAAGATAGGACTCTATCTACGAAAATAAAAGGTTTTAAAAATCTAATATGATCCTTGTGATTTCAATGAATAAAAACCTTTTGACTTTGACTTTGAATGAGTCTGTCAATTTTGACTTAGAGCTGTTCTTTCCGGATTAAACCGTTTTAAGTCAAAATTTACAAACTACACACATCAGAAAGGCAGTAATGTAATTATATCATAACATAAGCTACTAATATTATAAATGCGAAAGTATGAAAGGATATTTCGATGTTGGTCGCTAATAATCTTCATAACTAAACTTATTTCGATAAAACTTGGAAAACCGTTCTTGACTTAGAATAACACGTAAGCTATTTTTAATTCAGATTCCATACGGGTGAAGCCGAGAGCAAGCTATTTATTTATTTACGACACCCAAGAAATAAATCACAATATTATCTTACATAAGATTAATTTATCTTAAATCTATGTGTTCCCCAAATATAACTAGCTAAGCACTAACTTAGTAAATTATAAATTATTTCTTACCAATTATTCTTACGTGCACATCAAAAGTCAATGTGTTTTATAAGGAGGTGATGCACTCATCCTTACTAGTAGGTACAAGTTACAACTGTCTACAACTAAGACCGTAATAGCAATGGCAGATAGCATATTTTTTTAAACACTTAATGGTTTACGAGATAAAAATAACGGCACATAACAGGTTACAAGCTTATGTCTATGCCTTTCGTATCCTTATTGGTATAATCTACACTATAATATTATGTAAAGAGCTAAGGAGGTAAAGTTTGTAAGTTTCTATGTAGGGGTCGGTACCTGATCTCCGAAATCACTCATGCAATATTAAAAAATATTTCACAATATTTAAAATGGATCTTCAGGGTGGATAATGGTGAATATAGCCTATACATATACTACGCCATTTTTAGGCCCTTTTATTTGAAATAAAATCGGATGTTTTTTTATCCGGGTACCACGCGGGTGAAGCCGTGGTCAGTGTCTAGTCATTTTTTATGTAAGTAAATCCCGCAAATGTTTTAAATGTATAAATAAGTTTGAATGTTTGATTTGACCAAATTGAAGACATTGTAAAGAAAGGTCAAGTCAGAAGTACTTACACCAAACAGCCGAGCTTGTAGGTCTGTATGAAGAATTTGATGAGGATGAATGCAGCAAAAGAGGTATGCCAGGATCGTAGCAAGTGGAAATCTATGGTTTCTGCCTATCCCTCTATGCCTATGCCTATTATTATTATATTTGTATGTATCTTAATACATATTTGGATGTATATATTTAAATATGAATTATTTTTCGTTTTATGTATGTAGTTGATTTCTATTTTAAGTTGCAATTATTTTTATTTAATATATTGTTTCTACCGCTCCACTCTTCATAAAACAAAGGTTAGCTGGAAGAGATTCTAATTAGCATTAAGTTCGCCTGTGTACTTGTTTTATCTTGTGCAATAAAGCATTTTCTATCTATCTATCCCTCCGGGAAACAAGCATGACAATAATGAATGTATGTTTGATGAAAAACTATTAAAATTATTTATAGAGCTTTTTATAAAAAATCAAACAGTTTTATAGGTAACGCACGAAGAACTTATTAATAAATCTGAAAACCCTGATAACGTTTTTAGAATTTAGAGCGTAAACTATAAATAAATGAGTTTTATCCATAACCAACATAGCGCAAAAGTATACCTTGTTTCATCCGTGCAAATCCGATAGAAGCTCGTAATACCCGGATTGACCGGGTTGCGGCCATGTTGTAGTTCGGAAGCCTGCGATGATTTTCTTCATCAAAGTCAAAGTCTAAAGGTTTTTATTAATTTAAATCCCAAGTATCTTCATAGAAACGTGATTCCAAAACACGTTAATTTTAAAATATTTTTTTAAGTAATTAACTTTACCAACTTGTTCATCTCACTTTTACCAACAAATGTTCGTATATGTAACTATCTATATCTAAGTATATCTATACTAATAATAAAGCTAGAGTTTGTTTTTGTTTTTTTTTATTTGAACGCGCTGATATCTGGAAATACCAGTCGAATTTGAAAAAATATTTTGAATTTGATAGCCCAATTCACGAGGAAGGAAGAGAAGTAAGCAACATTACGTTACGACTCTTAGGAGCCAAGCAAAAGAATTAATAGCACGGGTGGAAGATGGATCTGTCGGGGGCCAAGGGCGGCCATAGCACACAGTATTAGCCTGTTAATATAATTGGAAACCCTTAATCGTTGATTAAGTCTCTCTGAAGGATAGGATTCGTAACGAATACATCCGTCAGAGAACCAAAGTTATCGACATCGACATCGACAGCTCAACGAATCAGCAAGCTGAAGTGGCAGTAGGCCGGTCATATCTCGCGAAGAACCGATAACCGCTGGGGTAAACGTGTTCTTGAGTGGAGACCGCGACTCGGCAAACGTAGTGTAGGACGCCCTCCGGCTAGGTGGGATGACGATCTGCGAAAGACTGCAGGCAGATGCTGGATGCGAAGACAGGGCGCTATGGCGCTCATTAGGGGAGGCCTATGTCCAACAGTGGACTAATATAGGGTGATGATGATGATGAATCGTTGATAGTTCGTAATTGTTGAGTAACTTATTGCCAGAACCTTAATCACTTGAAGCTGTATGCCATAGTTTTATTGTATTGGGTTTTGAAAACGTAAAGATATGATGTAAAACAATATTTATTGTCTCCCAAACTAACTTGCTCTGGTAGCGGCCACGTCCGTTTATGACGTGTCTGGCGGATTCGCGTATTAGAGAACAATTTACTGTTATTTTATTGGTCTTGTCAGACACAATGTTATTGGAGAAAGTAAGATAAATTTGTATTCCGTTGCGCCTTGTAACTGACAAGTTTGTATTGTTTCAATGATGATTGGTTGCAAAGTTGCGAGATAAGTAGATCTTTCTGCATGCAACTATTCCGAAAACTAATATCGGTCTAACTGAAAATTAGTCACTATTATCGAAATAAATGTGATTGGTGGGAATGGATGGGTTAAACGATAGGCTTGTTTACTGGTAAAGTCCTATTTTTTCGGAGGCAAAAATATAGTTTAAGACTAAATAATACTTACACAACTAATGATGAAAAAAAACTTCAACACAAACTATCCTACTAATTCAAAGTTCAATCATTAATCCCAAGTTTGTGACGCTTAGGTACCTATTTTTTTAAGAAATCGTCATGTTTCCGAAATTGATGCCTACCAATTTTTTATGACCTTTTGTAATTTTTTTAGCCAATCTACCGATGTCTTTTTTAAAGAGATCAGTCGTTGTAAACATGTGGCGAAAACAAAAAATAAAAACTTAATTCAGAAAACATTTGCCCGGAAAAAGTCGAATGCTATTTATTTAACCTTTATATTAATCTATGTTTTATTATGTATGTATTTAGAGACATAAATATATATAAGTAGTATATCAGTAATGTAGTTTCTATATATAGTCCTCCTCATCGATTTCGATGACGGCGACCCTACTAAATTCCACTAAACTTAACTTACTTCCTATCGTGAGCCCTGATATGGCTCGCTAGACCAAACTTACTTTTAAAAACCCGATCACACGTATGGCAATAGAGTTGGCCTCGAGAATTGTAAGTGTATGTATAGGAGGGCATAGGTCGTTCCTTGCGTAAAAGGCGTTTCTCGTCAAGTGTTTTGAGACGGCTTTCTTCGAACTTTTTAACCTTATTGTAGATGGTAGAGCGCCAAGATGACCTTTTTGAAGCGAGCTCCTCCCACCATGTAGAGTCAATCTTACAGGCTTTCAAATTCCTTTTAAAAACATCCTTGTAGCGTAGATGCTGACCACCATGCTTTCGCTTACCTTCCGCCATCTCTGAGTAAAAAACAGCTTTGGGTAAACGGTTCTCATCCATTCGATGAACGTGTCCGCACCACCTAAGTTGTCGTTGCATGAGAAGAGCTTCCATGCCATACATTTCGGAGCGACGCAGAACTTCAGTATTTGGTACGCGGTCCTGCCACTTAATCTTTAGGATAGATCTTAGACACCTTAGATGATATGTGTCAAGTTTCTTAATGTCTGATTTATAGACGCACCACGTCTCTGCGCCATATAGAAGGACAGGTATAATAAGCGCCCTGTAGACGCAAATTTTTGTCTTTAGTTTGAGATCATGGGACTTCCAGACACGATCAGTAAGTCGTCCGAAGTTGGCAGAGGCGTTTGCGATACGTGATGGTATCTCCGAGGCTAATGTGTTATCATGACGAATGTTGCTTCCTAGATATTTGAAGTGCAATACCTCCGCTAGTGGTTTTCCATCAAGGTTTAATGTTGCTTTGTCAGCTTCGCAGCCTCGTGGTGGTTGTTTCAAAATTTGAGTCTTGGAGGCGCTGATAACCAGACCAAATCGTTGACAAGATTGGTGTAATGCATTCACATAGCTTTGAAGATTAACCATACTGCCGGACATTAAACATACATCGTCAGCGTAAAGAATTTCTAAGATAGACATTTTATGCACCTTTGATTTTGTCTTAAATCTTGAAATGTCAAACACGCCGTTTTCAGTTCGAATACTGAGCTGGATTTGCTCGCAACAAAACTGCAGCGCGTCTCTCATGACAACTGCAAAGTATATAGCGAAGAGAGTGGGTGCCATGACGCAGCCTTGTTTTACCCCACTAGTAACTTGGATTTCCTCAGAAAGTTCATTTTCGTGTTGAACCTGTGCTTTCATGCCAACGTGAAATTGGCGTATTATGTTTACGAACTTCTTTGGATACCCTGACTTTTGGAGAACAAGCCAAAGGGCCTCGCGTGGAACTCTATCAAATGCTTTCTCTAGATCGACAAAGCACATGTAGAGAGGCCTTTGATGTTCTAGGCTTTTTTCCTGGAGTTGTCTCACGACAGATATTGCATCTATAGTACCCCTACTGGGACGGAAGCCACATTGACTTTCCGGCAAATATTTCTCAGCTAGTTCACTAAGACGGGCGTTAACAATGTGTGCCAAAATCTTACCAGCACTGGCGAGAAGCGATATACCACGGTAAGAGCTACAGTCGGAGGCATCTCCCTTTCCCTTGTATAGCTTACAAATTACCGCATCTCTCCAGTCCTGTGGAACTTCTTCATTAACCCACACTCTTCTGACAAGATGATAAATCCTATTTATAATGTGCTTTCCACTGTACTTAAACACTTCCGCAGGAAGTTGGTCCATACCGGGTGTCTTTGAGTTTTTAAGGCGCTTCACTGCTCTCACGAATTCTTCGAAAGTGGGTGGATCTTCTAGATATTGACAAACTGGCAGTTCTTCAAGCGAGTTAATATGAGACAGATCAACGTTGAGCGCATTAGGATTCAGGACATCGTTAAAATGCTCTGCCCACCGCATTAGTACCTCATTCTTATCGGTAACTCGGTGCTGTCTATCTTTCGAGTACATCGGTGCCGTCTTTCTTACTCGTGGGCCAAAAATCGCTTGTATGCCTTCGAAAAATTTACCAGCTTGATGAGTATCAGCGCAGTGCTGTAGTTCAGACGCTTTTTCCTTCCACCACTTATCCTTTAGTTCGCGAATCTTAGATCTCATTTTCTGTTGAGCTTCCTTTTTAGAGCGCGCATCCGTTGACTTTTTATTAAGTTCATATCTGTGTCTTTTAACTAGTATCTTGATCTCGTTATCCGTTGCGTCAAACCAATCTTGGTTTTTCTTTTGGACTTTACCAATGGTATCAAGAGCACAGCCATGAAGGTGTTTTGCTAATGATCTCCACTCATCATCTATTGAGGAAAACTCAGTTTGCGGAGCACTAGAAGCAAATTTTGAATCCAGCTTATTACCCAGCTCTGGTGATGTTATTAGCCTCGAGAAAGCTAGTTTCGGTGGAATTTTGTGAGGTGCTCGTCGTGGTGCTTTAAGTAATAGGAGCATTTTTGATCTGATAAGATGGTGGTCAGTCCAGCCAAGAGCTCCACGCATCGCTCTGGTTATTAGAACGTCACGTAGATCTTTTCGGCGGACAATGACATAGTCAAGAAGATGCCAGTGCTTAGATCTAGGGTGCATCCACGAGGTCTTATATTTCTCAGCAAGCCGGAAAAAGGTGTTTGTGATACTCAGTTCGAATTCAGTACACAACGATAACAGTCTTAGTCCATTGTCGTTGCATTTCCCAACTCCATGCTTGCCGAGGACTCCATTCCAATGTTCATATTCACTGCCAACGCGAGCATTAAAATCCCCCAACAAAATGATTTTATCGTGTTTTGGAATAGTTTCAAGAGTTTGGCGTAGATGTTGGTAAAACACCTCTTTATCCTCGTCCGGTGAAGGTAAAGTAGGAGCATACGCACTTATAAGATGGACATATTTGTTATTTGTGATTGGAAGGCGTAGAGTCATGAGGCGGTCATTGACACCCTTAGGTAGTTCACTCAGACCTCTAGCCAAGCCATTGCGAATAGCAAAGCCGACACCGCTACCCGCCCGTTCACCAGCAGGACGTCCGCTCCAGTAGTATGTGTATCCGCCAAGTTTTTCACACAGCTCGCCACAGTCACTCAGGTGGGTTTCACTAATTGCTGCTATGTCTATGTTGTAGCGGGCCAACTCTCTAGCTATAAGAGCAGTTTTTCTCTCTGGGCATAAGTTTCGGTCGTTATCTAGAAGAGTTCGTACGTTCCATGTTGCAATGCCAAGTCGTTTGAGTTTTATCTGATCAAAATGTTCCTTATGTTTCTTTCGACCGCGTTTTGTTGATGTCTAGGTGCCCACGGTTTGGCACCTAGATGATGGGTGAGACAGACTATGTTTAGGCCACCTTTTCTAGACCCCTCCTCTGTGCAGAGGAAAGCAGAGCGATCCTGAATAGGGCTGCTTTATCACCAATCGTGCTGCCGAACCCTAAGCCCTGCCTCAATCGACTCCGGGAGCGACCACTCTCTCCTGGCCGCCTACGTGCAGGATGTTAACTAAAGCCTTGGTACATCGATACCTCAACCCCACCGCCAACACCCCATCGCCGCAGGACTTTTTAAACATTCAGATCCGGAAAGAATAGCTAGGGTCATCTGCGCGTGTACTTATTTATAGTGGACAAGCGGTTGCGCGGGCACAAATCCACTCTCTTGTCCCTCTCTTTGTGGTCCAATGGACCGGAAAACCGGTACGATCGGCAAAGATTGGAATGCAGCGAAAGACCGTAAGTCACAGTATGGATTCTGACAGACGCCCTTTAGGTGTTTCGCATTACCTTGCTACATCGGTGGCCGGTATAATTCCAAACAGATGCAGACTTCGATTTATTGACGGGAATCATCCGCTAGCTACTCTACTGATGTCCGTAGATGTAGCCCCCTTCTTTAGGTTTAGCCCACTGAAGTGGTTTACCGGGGTGTGGCCGCTGTGGTTACAGCTTCTTGGAGCCACTAAAGAAGAGATTATGGAGGTTAAGAGTAACACTCCACTACACCCCAGTAGTTCTATAACACAAGTAAGCAGAGACTAGATGATGTTGTGTAAAATATCTAGCATTATTTATTTCATAATTTTGTTATAGTTGATAAAAAGACACTTACGACTTTACTGACCTTATTAGGACACATTGCGGATTTTGTTTTTTATTGCTGATTCATTAACTTTTCGATAAGAGATGTTTTTTGTTTCTTTTCTCGTTGTTCATTGTTCTTTTGCAAAACACTGCCTTTTCAGATGAAAATATTGCATAAGGGATTTTTAGTCATGGCTGTATATTATTTACACGATTATAATGATGTAGGTATCTACATAAAAAAAAACTAATATAGGCCTTACTAAAAATGTGTCACTATTGCCGAAATAATATTTAATACCCTTAAGAACTTACGAATCTCGCTTTAATTTACGAGTAGTCCGAGATCTAAAAAACTTCTGCTATTTAAAACGTACTTTCCAGTTTTATACTGTTGTAAGGAAAGCTAAAACAGTTATATGTTGGTCGCCTGCGGTCTACGGGGGCGCTAGCTATCGTGTTGATCGAGGTTTGCATTGCAACTCTACGTTATGATAGCGTCGCTGTCACTATAGATAGTGAGAGTAATGTTATTTCGCGTTTCCATGATACAACCGGCGGGTATAAGATGATCCTGGAACTCTAGACAAAAGATTTGGTCCTGATTTTCGAAGGTTAAAACTTTAAGACATAACAAACAAACAAAAACGCTCATGTCTGTTTTCCTCATAATGGACATCCTCAGATACATACTCAGTTGAGGATACCAAATAGGGAATGATCACACGTAAAAACATTACGTTGGTACATGTCCGCGTTTTGCAAGTAGTTAGCAATCCACGTGACAGGTCGCAAGCCCATCACCGCTTATTGGAGCACTAACTGATGGTACATGCCTTCAAATTTTTGGGTGCATGCTGGTTTCCTTACGATTTTTTTCTTCACCGTTTTGAGCACATACATTTTTCGGATTTAAAAATCCATTGTTGCACAACATGGTACCGCCCACTAGGCCAACACGGCCAAAATTTTATGATGTATATCGTGAAAAATATTGTAACATCATATTTTACTGGTGATAAATAAAATTATCAATCATCTAACATTTAGTAAAAGCTAAAAACACTTTTTCTTACTATTGTAACGCCTGACAATTAAAACCTCAAAAAAGATGGCGTCGCAATTTGTCTATGTCAGCGCTCGCGCAGGATATGTCAAATTTGAATTTCGAACTCGCAGCTGTGAACAATGAATGACCACGTCTGTCACGTCATTGTTTGGCATCTGAATAGAAATGCTGACACGTTCTGGCATTCCTGTAAGCTCATTAGTAATAGAAGGGATTTGTTTTGGTAATTTGTCATTAGAATTTTAAGTTGTGACACGCAAAGCTTTATTCCTAATTTACTAACATTTCACTTTATTATTCTATTCTGGGTTTACGTACCTAATGATGATAGGTTAAAGTACATTTCTTTGTGCCTCGAAAAGTTTACAGCTGTGAAGTCACTCAATAGGTTAATAGTTTCTACAATTAAGGGCATTTTTGTCGCAGATATGACGTTTGTAAATTGAATATTTCGTAAGAAGAACCATTTAAATAACGCAACGTTTAGGAAAACAACCCGAGCTAGACCGATGTGGTGATATCTTAAAGATTGCGGAAATTGAATGGTGGTAGCCCAAGATCGTTCGTCATGACACACCGTTCATCATAGAACTCTTTAGCAGTTGACGTTAATGATGATGATGAAAAATAAATCTAATTGTTAGCAAACGTCTCTACCAAAACCCTGACTAGAGTCATTTGAAAATAACAATTTCAGATATTGTTTATTCTACACTTACAAGTAGATATGTCAAGATAAAACGGTAAAGAATATTAGAAAGGTTAAAGGTGGTAAATATCCTTAACTTTAACTATACTATACTAGAACTAAAACCTAAAATCAGTACAGTATTTTGTACAAAAGTAAATTTTAATAAAATTAAAAGCACTTTTTGTGTGTATTGCAGTACAACAAAAAGGCCATGGCTCAGTGAAATTTTTTTGCTTAAAAGCAAAAACACTGATTTTCAGCCAAAAACCTGTTGAGACCAAGCAGAACGAGCTGCAAGTGTACCTAGCTTATTCGTATAAATAAAAAAGTAAATACGTCATATCAACCCGTATAAAACTTAATTATTTAAGCAAATATATGTACATATATAGACACAGGCAATAACATACCACTAATACGAGTACTTGGTATTCAGGAATCGTTAATGTATGCAAAATCTGGTGTCAACGACCTAACGACCAAAGTGTATGGTTATTAGCGGTTTTTTCACGAACCTGTTACGCCATCAATAACAAAAATAAGTCGTTAAAACGCCGGTTAAAATTGATGACGTACACGGCAATAAAAATCAGAATTACCATGCTTGCATTCATAGTCATAGAGGTTTATTGTGCACAAAAGTATCGCACAATATGAGACGGCTTACAAAAGTAACAGATAGAGTAAATTGAATTCTTCGGCCACATTGCCAGGAATAGAGGAAATTCTAGTAGTCACTGGCAAGGTGGAAGGGAAAAGGCTGCGGGGATGGCATGACTTCATGCAGGACGTACATTAGAGTTCGAAAATATTAATAGATAAAACACGTAATGGTTTGTGAACAAATAGTAACGAAACAATTATTTTAATGTTTACCATTTTAAAAACGACTCAAAGCTTGTATGATATCGCAAGTTTTGAAAACATTTCCAAACTGCATTTTAACCAAAATGCTTCTCCAACATGTATAAATGTTTATATTGAAGCGATGCAGTAAAATAAAATATATTATATTGTAAAAGAAGTTAAAAAGAGCGGAAAAGACGTATAAGAAACGGTAAAATGAGGTGAAGGAGATTCAGTACCTACCAAAAACTAAAGCAACATTATCCATTAACCTTAAAATTTATTTGTTAATCGTATAAATTAAATAAATCAATAGTAGATAACTGTTGCAAGCACAACACTATCCCGATAAAGCCTCTGTCTGGCGTAGTTAACTAACTTTAAACAAACAGACCCATCTGCTGAGATAAGTTTGCGTTGAAATTGGGTCAAACTTTGGTTTGTTTAGTTTTATAAATAAACAAGAAATAAAAATATGTGTCTCAGTACAAAATTATATCATATATAACAGCCTATATGATTAAGAAAACTACAAGACTGCAAATACATTTGTCTAGCTTACACCCCTAAACATTGAGACCAACGTAAGTACGTTGACAAGTTAATTCTTCTATCTAAAGTTTAAAGTTTGTTTTTCAATTTTGTTTCCATGTCAAAAAAAGCAGATGTCAATAGGTATTCGGTAACGGCTGTTTATCAGATGGACCGTTCACCTAGACAAAACACAAAAATATGATCTCACCGTTTCCTCCTCCTCCATGGCACTCATTAGCTCGTAATACAGCATCTCTGCCTCTTCAGAGACTTTCACCTTTTGGAATTCCTGTACCTTCGGGACCTCTGAAAATTCCTGGAATTCGTGTCCATTTTGGAATTCTCTGCCATTTTGGAACTCCTGGCCGTTCTTCTCCATGTCATAGGTTATTTCACATGAGATATCCGATTTTAGATGCATTTTGTATGTTTAGCACTTACACTTAACACTTAAACTTCTTTGGCATTATTTTTTTACACTAATAACGTATCTGAAATGATTTATGTTTTTTAGGAAATATTTTAAAATTATTGTTTCGGTTTAACTGTTAACTTGTTGGTTATAACCAATATATTATGTTAAAAAGTTCCTTGTAGGTTTGAATAAAAAGTCAAAATTAATACCGCCGTAACTCGAAATATTTCTACATATCTATGTAATCGTTATAATCGTTATAATAGTTATAATTAAATTATTGTTTTTCTCTCAAACTATTTTCCAAATCGTAAATGTATCGGTGCTAACTAAATAATACCAAATAACACTAGTGAATAACGAGTCAAAACAGTTATTGAGTAAATAAGAGGATCTACAGACAGAACAGCTAAAGCCATCACCACAGCCCATCCATATCGAGTAGGTACCTATCTCTACCAATACCAAACCACTCAACTATAGAGCCACAGTCAAAACAAACTAAGAGTCATCTCATACATCATGTCGCCGTAAGCATGACGAATCGCGCGTATTTGCGGAGTCGTTAGTTTGGTCAGCTTGGGTTCAAAGCTCTTGCAAATATCCAGACAGAAAAAAAAACTTTAATTCGAGAGTGTCATAATTAGGTAGACAGACATGTGAAGTGAGTAAAAGTAATTCGGTTTGAATAAAGAAATAGTAAAGCTGAATGAGGGATAATAAAAAAATTAAGCTCTTTTTGTTGCCTAATTTAATTACTCTAGACTTGGTCGCAAGAAATTGGCGTAAATCCACTTATACTTATATCTATTATATATCATCATAAATTTACTTAGTTTATATCTTATTGACTTGTGAAGATTAAATATATCTAAAACCCATCCTTAAGGACACAAATCGATTAATAATCCGATAAGCCGTTTCAGAGATAAATAGACAAACACAAACAAACTCTTATGGCAGTTATATGGACTCCTGTCGTCACGGGTAATAAATATCTTAAAACCTACTATGACTTTTTCACTTGAATGTTAAATTAAACTGACGAGTAAACGCATTTCGAGTTACAACTGTTTTGCGGAAAGGTCAAAATTCGAAATAGGGCTATAAAATTGCATTTACCTACAAACGAGGATCGAAATTCTCAAAATTCAACGCCCACTGCGCTCATAAACTATCGACGCCGAAGCTTTACTAACAAATCAGGGAATGGACTATAAACAGCTGAAATGACTCAACGTAGGTTCCTACGCGTACAGGACGCGACAAATTCGCCGAATCTAAGCGAGTGGTTCAGCATTTTGTCAAAAATGCTACGAGAGCACACACCTATCCTTATTTTTTTCTATGATTATTCTGCAAAAAATGTTAATCTTGCATATTTTGCTAATTATTGTGAAACGCAATGCTTTATCAAATTATTTTACCACACATTGTAAATTGTCTGTCTGCACTAAAGGCTTGAATTTCAAACGATCTCATAAATAAATGTTATCTCCAAACGTGAAAATTTACTATTTTCCCAACATCATTATGTTATTAATTAATAGCCAACAGTCACATACATAAAATTGTTTATTAAAAACATTAGAAAACCAACTACCACTAATATGGCGCCGAATTATCTTAATTCTCTTTCTGTGCCCAGTTGTACCTACTGCGGGGGGAGCATATAAATTGCCGTGTACTGTACCAATAGGTTCAGAAATAGTACTCCCTATTTCTAGATTGTGCACTTGGCAGAGTGTTGCATCCGTTACCGGTGGGCTAAATTTAGTGTTTGCGGAAATCTAGGTTTAAGTACATTACTACTTTATAGGCGTCCATTTGACGTTCCAATGGCTGTCGGTAGGTATAAGTATTTTGTGAAAATTCACACAATAAAACCAACAAAAGGAAATTAAGACCCCAACTACCTAGGTATCGCAGTTTAACGAATCATTTGACACGATTTTTTTTATTGAATTAGTATCCCTTGCTAATTACTATGTTGGTTCCCGATTGAGTAAAATGTATAAAGGGGGAATAAAAGTCCTAATATAACACGGCCCAGTATTTCAGAAACATTTCAGAGTATGATCAATGTATTAAGGCATTGAGCATGTTCTTACCAGGATATGCCGATAACATTAGCATGCTGCTAAAATAAACTAAGAAGGAAAACGAGTCGTTATTTTTTCGCCATAATCTTGAGAGATCAAGAACTTGCTTCAAATGCCTTATAAAAGGCTGTATCCACGCCAAGCTGACTATACGCCAAAGATAAAACTTAATAAACCCTTCCAGAAAACTTTTTTAAATTGGCACACTCACTTTTAACATGATAAGTTCAGAATCTGTATGTACCGATGTGCAAGTTCTAAGTATGTACTAAACTACATTTTAAATGTATATGTCTATATTAAATATGAATCAGAATCACAAATGCATAAAAAATGCGAACAATCGGTAAATTTTATGCTGATCAATTCTTTACACTGTATACGAGTATATAAAAAAATCTGTGTCATATTCAATACAAAAAAAATTGATGATACTATGGCAATGCATAGAAACGACTTAAATCAAAACAATATAGCTGAGCTGTTTTATAATAAAAACATATTGATATAACAGTTGATTCCTAAGCTCATAATGATACAGCAAATGCAATGGGTGCGGCAGATATTCGCTATGAGGTGGTTCTACACTCAAAACATGTTTACAATAAGTACGTAGGTATGTATAGCACATTCCTTTAGATCTAAATCAGGCGCGTCTCGACTGGAGAAGAATGCAAAAAGACAAAATCATTCGAGTAGATATGCAAAGGAATCAAAGGGATTATGAGGTTACTAGACTAATCCATACGGTCTAATCAAAAGTGGTACACGGAGCTTTCAAGCAAAACTTCACAGATGTATGTGGGTATCGACTTTAATTCATTGAACCCATTCAAAATGAACTAGATGAGTCGATAAATCGAGCACATACAGATATGTTTAACATATTAGTTACATTGCGTAATCATTCTATTACCAACAAATAGACAGACGAGCGCTCCATTAGTCCGGAGTTCAGAAAAATGGGTCATATTTCCGGGTGTACCGAAGAAAGTGAATTTCACTTGAAAACGTGTGAAAATAAATGGTTTGTGTGAGTCGGTCGTGACGAGAATACGCGGTGGACAGATTTGTATGCAGAGATGCGGCAAGGATGCGTGCAAATTCCTACAAGTGGAGCGAATTTAGAGAAAAATTGTGAATTTAAACTGTTATTGATAAATAGGATTCAGTTAATTACAAGCAGTAATTGATAATCTAATTTAGTTTACCTACGTTCCTATTTAATTTACCCGCGACGCCTGGAGCCCGTTTATGCGTTTGCCATTACAGGTTATTTTTTTGTGTGTTTGTAAGTCTTCAAAGATGGTTCTTAGATTAGCTTTTTCCCCTCAAGTTAGGCGCCTCGTAATCGATCTCTTAAAAAATAAGTCAGATGTTTTTTTTTATTACCTTGTCAATCATTACACCACAATCAATAATCATAAACAATGTTCTTATCTTGCGTATAAAATATACTCCTGTTTGTGTATTGTAATTTGTGAATCTGTCGACATTTGTAGGCTCTTTCATTGTTTAAATCTATATTTAGAGATGAGTAACATCCTGGGCTTTTTCTAACTGTATTGTTCACACTGATGCATGGGCCCCTTGAATGAAGTCAGTCATTAACATAAAATACCTACAAGTTTTACAGAAATAAACCATCAACATATATTTTAGCTTATTTTGCTTGCATGAAATACAATACATAAGTTCCAATAAACAGAAACACTTTATGTGTCAAAACATGTTGCTGTTGACCATGACTTGAAACAAACTTAACCCAGATTCTGAATTAACTTGGCTTTTAAATTTGATAGTGGAAAGGGTCAGGCAGGCGAGCCATCTGCTCCTATCAATGAGTTCGATATAAAAAGCACGCATGAATGGGCCTTTAGAGTATAGGGTCCTAAGTTCTATGGCACGTGAGAAACGGAAGCGGCTAGGCTCTATGACGCATGGTGAGCTTTCATTAGTCAAAGAGCGATTTTATCGCAATTTGCTTAAGGTTAAAGACCTTTAAGTCAAATAGTTTTTAATCGATAATAGCTTCCAGCTTTTTTTTATCTGAGTTTTGACATAAATGGCGATATTGTGTGATTGAACGCGAGGAATCGGCGTAAATTAACTTTCAAATTTTAAATTCACGTAGTTTTTAAGTTGACGTTTCTATATGATCATTGTGATTTCAATTAATAAAAACATATTGACTTTGAACTTAGAATGATTAAAATCTGAAAAATTGTTAAGTATAGATGTATTCTCAATGACTAAAGTATTTTTGGCTTCAATGGTATCTTTTGTAAATAGTATTTTAAATCTATTTTACAATTTAACGTCATAACGGCATCAAGTTGGGAGTAAAAGTTATATATTTGATTGCATATTGCGAATCCAGCCTCCTACGCGGTTAGCGATAAATGGAAAATATTTCAATATCGTTTACAAGTGGTTTGATGTTGGCTACAAGGTTTCAAATAAATTTCTCCATAAATA
Organism: Perizoma flavofasciatum; assembly: GCA_958496245.1. NCBI lineage: Eukaryota > Metazoa > Arthropoda > Insecta > Lepidoptera > Geometridae > Perizoma > Perizoma flavofasciatum. The sequence goes on along the minus strand of OY292439.1, from coordinate 600,842 downwards.
CTGTACTTCCTTTACAAAGGTACCGAATGTATGTTAGCTATAATATTGTGAATATTTAACTATCAAGAAATAGGTTTGATTGGTGTTTTAGTTAACAAATTTTCTTACTTTCATCATTAATCGGGCATAAAACTTCCTCAAAATTTACTTCACATGTCGTCACCTTTCAAAAACCCTGACGAAATAACATAAATGTCATCTAACCGTGTAACAGAGTAAGTACCTACCTACCTTCTACTAATATAGATTACACTTGTCTAGATGAACTTTATGGTACTAGTACCTATCTACTTATATACTATGCTTATCATAAGTGGTAGTGACGAAGATTTTATATCACTACCTATAAAACCTTTTATGCACCTCAGTCAACAGTAAATAAATAATGTTTTGCTTATCTGAACATTTACTGTTTCAAATACCTAAATGCTTTTTGTTGGTCAAAAACCTTTACAAATTGTATATCCTCGCCGTCTAAAAAGGACTCTTGACGTTCCAGCAAAAAAATTATGAGCAGTTTAAACCAGTTATTTAAAATTGCATGAGATTACATAGTTATATATCCATAAATACATATTCAAAGTACTTGTAAGACCGTTGTTCGGCTTTAATAGTCCATCAAAGCTTAAGTTACATGATATTATGACACACGATACCAGATAACAGTTAAACCGTAACGTGATAATCTCATTAGAAATCGGACCAAGACACAAACATACCTACACTACATTTTATTTATGCATAAACAAATCCGTGTTAATAATTGACACTTCACATTGAGACTTACACACATAATAAATTAATGCATTTCGAGCTACGTCTCTATTGCACTGATTATTTTAAATTAAATTAGAATCTGATTAGTTTTTTCAAGATGGCGGCACGGGCGCGTTCGCCCGACAGGCGGCCGCCATGACACTGGAGGGCTGCGCCGGCGCACACTCACCGTATTTACATATTATAATGCCAAGTCCTGCAGGGTTGTTCTATAACGCTCCGAATTTCGTTGACAGTACTGTCAGCAGCAAAAGTTAAAAAAAAAGGAAAATAAGTTGACCTTTTAACCAATTTTTTTAATGCTGCGCATAGGATTCTTACTTAGAGTGAAGAATTTGGAGAGTTTTTTACTAACATCAATAAACCTGCTAATGCTGAACTTTTCCAACTTTATATTATATGCATTAGATCTACCAAGTCAACAACCGGCTAAATACGAATCTATGAAAGTTTCAGTGATTTTTCGACAAAATAAGTCCAATAAGGTTCCTACTATGCCTTATTGGAGTGGCGACAGTGTATTATTGGAGCGCTTGGGAATGTTCCCTGCGTGATCTTGGCGGAAAGCTTGCGTGCATGCCAGGATTCCTATAAACGGGTTTAGATAAGAAAGTAACTGGGCTCAAGGGCGTAAACGCTTTTGCAAATTCAAGATGCGTGATTGATAGTGCTCTAATGTAAATCAGATCTAAGTCGTAGGTAAATGAACTAAACAAACCCGTCCACTCTCGCGTTGTAGGCATCACAAATAGAAATGTTAACATTATTTGTTGAAGAAGTACCTAACTAATATAATTTAAAAAAAAACAGAAAGGCGAAAACTGAGTGAGAATTTTTAATAATAAGTAATAATGACTAGGTATAGTTTAGTGTTAATAATTACTTTCGGAATGAGAGGAAATTTGTTGGTCGGTAATGATGATGATGGACCATCAAAGGTCGTCACGGTTAATTCTCTAGCAGCAAATGTAAGTTCGTAATCACATTTTTTTTTAATATGTGATAAAACTACAAATTAACGTTCATATTGTAAAAACGGGAATTTTCACGTACTGCACTATCGGCACTATCCGTGCACTAACGCTAGGCTAGGTGCTAGGTAGTGCACGGCGCGACGCGGAAGGAGAAAGTCGCAACCACTCACCCTGATGAAGACTCTCGGAATGAGTCGAAACTTAGTCGGTGCCTTCACCGATAGTGCAGTACGTGAAAATTCCCGTTTTTACAATATGAATAGTCAAGTTCACGATAGTTTTTGGTACAAATTAACGATTTTCGGATTTTTTCCTTTAATCGGAAGTACAATGTCAATGGAAAGTACCCTATAAGTTTTAATTTATTTGCAAGTATCAAAATATGTCGCATAAATGGCCATATTTTTTATTGCGTTGACTTAGAAGCTTGATTATTTTGAGCTCCAAGGGATCGTAGACTTACGTTTTTTATATTAATTTCAACTTAATACCGCCACGCGTTCCTGCGAAAAAGGGTCTTGATAGACAGACAGATAGACAGACGGACGGACGGATAGACAACGAAGTGATCCTTAGAGGGTTCCATTTGACGACCGATGTGGCGCGGTGGCCGAAGGTCCGCCTGCGACACAGGAGGTTGCGGGTTCGATTCCCGCCCTGGGACAACGATCTGCAAATATTTGTTCCGGGTGTTCTGGGTATTTTCTATGTATAATAAAAAAATATCTATCTATGTAATGTATTGTATTAAGTATATCAGTTATCTAGTACCCATAGCACAAGCTCTGCTTAGCTTGCGGCTAGATGATGCTGTGTGGATTGTCCAGCATTATTATTATGATTTCCTTTTGAGGTACGGAACCCTAAAAAGAAACATACTCACGACTGTATTCCCCATGATGGATATTTTCAAATACATACATCAGTATATAATATCAGTGCGTAGATCTTTGATATTACCAAATAGGGGTTAGTTAGAGGCAAGTCCAAACATTACATTTGGCACACGCCCGTGATATGCAAGTAGCTAGCATTCCACGTGACAGATTGCAAGCCCATCGCCCAAACCTTCACCGTATACGAAAATTCCCGTGATTACAAAATAAAAGAAGTCTATAAAGATTTCCTACTTAAAGATAAATTCATACACCAAAAATCATATCTACTCTAGGCCACAAGAATATTGTTCCATTGTTCATTGTAAAATAAATGAAGTACTTAAAAATAAGTAGGGTAAATCATTTCTCATGTGTTACAACACATCCCCTCTTTCAAAATCACAATGACATTCCCCGGGACACAGATATCATACACTAGGTACTGGTACCGGCCTATTTAAATAATTCTGGGCAGATTACATCCAAAACTATTTGGGGCCGATCATTAGAGCCTGAAATTTCATTAAAACAAAGCTCCTTTGCTTTTGGGAGACTATTTTAAAGTTGTTCACGGATATTTTATCTAGCGAGCATGTTGGCTGATATGTTGGAGCTTTATTAATTTTGCGGGCTTACAACCTGTCACTTGGAATACTTACTAAATGCAAAAACACGGGTATGTGCCAAATGTAATTTTTGGACGTGTCTCTGAATACCCCCTACATGATACCCTCAAAGATCTACTCACAGAGTATGTCAAGTCAAGTCAAGTTTTTTATTTTAGTGACACTTTTTCTAAAGTTAGGTCTTAACCTAACGTCGTCTTTTTATTGTTCAAAGTGGTCCTTGTGATTTTATTGAATAAATGAATTTTGACTTTGACTTTGACTTTTGACTTTGTAGTTTAATGAGGATATTTTCGTGAATTTTATGCTGAATTTATTCAAGCATTTTGATTTGAAGTACGCTTAAAGTATGTCAAAAAATAGCAAACTTTCCTTTAAAAAAATATTTTGAGTTACGCCCGATAGATAACAAATGACACAATTTCAACCACTTGAGCGACGTGTTATTTATGGTATTGCAAAATACTGGATTCTAGTAAAGGTGATTCACCATTTTTATCCGACGTCACTAATGTAACCAACATCAAAGTTGGCTGTCGTGTCTGTCCGTGAATGTGCCGGAACAATGCGCGGCCGGGATTACTCGCAGTGCCAAATGTTCCCCGTCCCTGGACATTGATTAAAACGCATAACTTCCTAGTTTCATGTCTTCTTTGTAGGGCTTTGCAGAATGACGTTCAATTTTGAGGCTTCGGGAAGGATTTATTATTCACCACGTCGGTGGCGCGGCGGGTGAATGGTCAGCTGCGATGGAGGAGGTGCAAGCTCAGGACTAGGTTAGTAATATGTGTCTGTTGGGTATTTATTATTATTATGACTACTAATGTTCTCAGATAGGTATAACAGAGTCTTCCATAGTTTAAATTCGCATTTTACTAAGTTCACATAATTTTATTGATGTAAAAAATAATTTTGCACACTTAAAAATGGCAAAGTTTAAAGAAAATAGGTTATAAAAAGTGCAATTTCCTCTTTCCTTTTATTTTTGCTCCTTTGAACTTCACTAGTTTTTAGATTATTACTTACTATAACAAGCTCCAAAACAAATTTTCATTTCTTTTTCTTACTAAGTCTCGACTACCTAACTCGACTATGTTAGAAAATAAAGATTTGAATGCCTTTGAAAAAAGCCCAGACACATTCAAAGCTGAAATCCCGAAATACGGATTATTTATTTAGTCCGCAGTAAGTGCCACTCAAAACAGTGTCTTAATTAACCAGAACTGAGAGATGCTGCAATAGTAAGGTAGCGGTTTTACTCACGAGAGGTAGCGAGAGCGGGAAAGCAAGAAACTAATTTAATAAATTGTAAAAAATAAAATAATAATTTCAAAATAATATCATAATATAAATCACTGTTTTTCGCGGTCATGAAGCTCATGAGCGTTCAACTATAGAAAAAGCTATGCTCTGAGTTTCACTACATGATACAATCCGTTGGACAACTTAAGTCGCCGACATAGTTCTTAGAAGTAGGCCATTGCTATTTAAAGTTAAAGTGGAAACGGGCAGGACATAATGTCTAGCTCGCTTCAATAAAAATATCAAAGATCGTGTCAGAAAAATCATCCCTCCATATAAACGCCATTAGAGCGATCGCATAGAATCATCTCTATCCAAAGATTGTCTGAAATAGATAGCTTCTAAGCGATATGACCGCCAATTGCAGCTTAACTAGAATAAGTTTTTGTTTGTTTGTTAGGTACAACAAAGTAAAAAAAATAAAATAATGTTGGAAATTTTCACACAGCATTATCTAGCCCCAAAGTAAGCAGAGCTTGTGTTATGGGAACTACATGATTGATATACTACCTACTTATATACATTTTTTTTGTAAATACATACATATAATACATAGAAAATACCAAGACCCGAGACAAATGTATGTAGATCATACAAAGATTTGTCCCGCAGCGGGGATCGAACCAGCAACCTTAGCAGACCAGAGGTTGTCATAGTTTTATTCATCCATTTAATATGTTGCGTTTTGGTGGTAAACAGTACTATGTCTAAATAATTAAAAAAATCTAATTCAATTCAAATGCTGCAAACAAAGCCAATTTGCGCTGGCCCTGATCAAGTTAAGATCAAATTATACATATTTAAAACTCCACCATCCGCTCCGCTCATACATTACTCGCTTCCGCCTATGCACACTGGCTCTCTTACCTTTGCATTTCCCCCACTGCTCATAAATTCATAATTAAATAGCGCGCTACCGACCGGCTTCACTCGTTATGGAGCTCAAATTTTATTTAATTTTTCCGCCCCCTCTATCTGCCTGGGGGAAAACGGGGGTGGAAAGCTAGATCCAATTTCACCGTGAAATTACAAAGATGCGTTTAAATTACATAGTGGGTTATTTAGAACCCGAAATTGAGAATAATGTCGAAACTTAACTTCAAATAAGTAAACGAACAATTTTAAGTATAAGTGTAAGTATAAGTGTAAGTATAAGTGTAAGTGTAAGTGTAAGTGTAAGTGTAAGTGTAAGTGTAAGTGTAAGTGTAAGTGTAAGTGTAAGTGTAAGTGTAAGTGTAAGTATAAGTGTAAGTATAAGTGTAAGTATAAGTGTAAGTGTAGAATGAATTAATGAAAATACTTAATTGTACATCTTATGAATCCTATCCTACTAATATTATAAACGCGAAAGTTTGTTAGGATAGATGTTTGTTACTCTTTCACGCAAAAAATACCGAACGGATTTTGATGAAACTTTACAGTAATATAGCTTATACATCAGAATAACATATAGGCTACTTTTTATATGGGAACCACGCGGGCGAAGCCGTGGGCAGAAGTTAGTAAACTTAAAAAACAACTTAAACAATTACTCTTTAAAATTGAAGGTACAGTGGCCTATCGCTTAAAAGCGGTCTCTTACAGACAACCTTTGGTTGGAGAGGATTGTACTAATGAGTAATTTTGAAGATTTTATGTAAATAGTTTGGTAAGATTTGCTCTATTTAGTTTGGTAAGGTGTCGCCCGGTCAAACTGAGACGCGGCGGCGGTGGCGGGCGGTGGCAGTGGCGGTGCTACGGCCAACAGTTGCCGTAGCTTATCCACAGCTACGGCAACTGTTGTTATTAACAGCTGCCACCCCAAAATTTATTTCTATCTCCTTTTTATGACCAAAATAGGAGACAGATATACTTTTTGCCTTATCTTCCGGAGACAAAACAATTCTTTTGGTAACACATATGGGATTATTGCGACTTTCATACTCTTGAAACAGGCACATGAGATTCTTCAACAGAATCAGCAATGGCTGGATATTATGTTAAAAAATCTCATGAGCCTGTTTCAAGACTATGAAAGTCGCAATAATCCCAAATAACTTACTCATTGAAGGAATAAATGAATATTGATTTATTTTCTCTACAAAATAGGTTTAGAAAATACGTTTGATGCTTAAAAAAATGAAAAAACTATGCAAAACTGCCTACCTATATTAAAGTTCAGCAGTGCCCCATTCCACGAATCATACTAGAATTGAGCTGGTAGGTCTGTTACCCAGGAATCGAACCTACGCTGCTATTACACTAGGGACCCATTGTTACTATTTAGCAATATCCTGGCTCAGGTCAACGCTCGCAATAATGACACAAATGCGATCCGATAATTGTTGTTATAAAGATTTTAAGAGGCCTGCGTTGGATGAATTGCCCATACAAACGTAATACCATAGTCATTTGTAATTAGAGCTTATTTCCACCATATTATGTTATTATTTGTATTAGAATAGTATTTATCTACGTACGTTGCTATATATTTTTTCAAAATACTTACCTAAAATGAAATGTAAACGAATCGCATTTTGGATATTTTTACGTCATACATGACATGTTTTCTTCTTATTTATTTCGTATTAAAAACAACAATACCTTACGTATCGTTTGGTTAGGTACATAGATTATATTGTCTAGTTACAGAATAACAACACAATGTGAAAAATACAACAAGTTTTCATTCATCTTTTTTGGTATTACGGAACATCACCAAATTGATAACATATTCTGAACGGCTAGAATTGCTATCGCGCAAGCACGGGCGGGCCTGCATCAGTCAAAAAGAGATAGCTATATTTTTGGACGAGCTTCGAATTTAAGTTATGAGCGCTGTACGCCGGATCCTTAACACTCAATGATGCGCGAAGTTTGGTTCACTTTAATGATCCACAACCATAGACCTCTTTTATACTACGGATATAAAAATGCTAAATGGACTTCGAATTGCACACTAGTAGATATGAATCGAAAAAATACTTATCGTCGCTTTCAAAGACAAATCGAAAATAATAGGTATAAGTTTTTTTCTGGAAAAACTTAAAACCGACCGAACCGTTCAAATAACGGGAAGTTGATAAAAAGTCCAATATGAAGTTTCAGAAGGAAATTCAGGGTAGGATTTATTCATAAGTTGATATAGGACCAACCTACCTATTAAAAAAATATTAAAATCTGTTCCCAAGTGCCGAAGATATCGCGTAACATACATACAAAAAAACATACCTATAGATGAATTGAAAACCTCCTCCATTTATGAAATCGATTGAAAAATCTAGTCAGGCGGAATTGTCCCTTTCAAAATTAGCGGATATTGAAAATGTTGCCATATGAGCGAGCGGGTCGGCTAAAAGGTGGAGATTATTCTGACGCGAAGCCTAGGTCTGTCTCTTTCTTTCTCTTGTTTTCATCACTAGCTATGACATAACGTAAATATTAAGTGTATCTCTGTCTTTCATTTGTTTTTGCTTTTTAAAAAGTTTTATGTCTACCTATGCGAATCTAAAAAGTATTGACAGGTAATTTTTATACGTGTCAACGGATAATCTAGGGTACCTTAATGAAAGAGGATAACTTTTATGTTAGATTTAGATACGTTCCTCTAGATGTGTTGAGACTGACATTTTTAAACTTAACATATCACCTTAATGCACACACTAACGAGAATTAATGTAAATACCGTCGTGCACACTGGCTGTTGGCCAAAATGGAAATGAGCCCTTTTTCCCGATGAGAGGAAATTCGATCGGCTAAGCTTCGCTTGGCTTAGCGTGTCTAGTTTATCGCCTGTTGAATGCGAATTTAAAGAAGGGGCTTATGACGCTAAGATAGCATGTAATCCATCTTGCTGTAGGTACTGGATTTTAAATCAACCAAAAAAAGACCGTGTAGGTATACTCTGACTAGCTGTGCCACGGCCGCACTCGGCCCCCGAACGACCCATCGCGTCGCATCGCCCACCCGTACTATTACTTCATTTACTCGGCTCCTTAAGGCCGTAGCGTGATGTTAAACAGCCTATAACCTTTCTCATGAATTGGATTATCAATAGCAAGTTTTTTTAAAAAAAATCCGACAGGTAGTTCTAGAGATTAGCGCGTTCAAACATCAGCTTTATAATTACTACTACCTGTACCCGCGGCTTCATTCGTGATTGCAATCGCTTGATAAGATGATGATGTTTTTTAAAGTTTTACGGGAAAAATAGCAATCCCTCAGAAATAAAACTTTCATGGGAGCACCTTGTGATCATTCTAAAATAAATCATCAAAATCGGTCAGCAATTGACGAAGTATGTGGTATAATAAACACGGACTATAAAAAAATCAATCATTCGAATTGAGAACATCCTTCTTTTTTTGAAGTCGGTTAAAATCTACAAAAATGATAGAACTGAAATTATGTAATTTTTACATATAAATACGTTCACGATTTACGTTCGGGGTGACATTACTAACTTTGACAATAGGGCTACCTATATAGAACCGGGACCGGGACCGGGATAGCGCATGCTGAGTTTTCCCGGTCCCGGTCCCGGTCCCAATCCAAGTTATTTGTTATTTGGATTTGTTATAGATACTTATACGTAGGTAGATACCTAAGTCCTAAAAAATAATTTTCATACGGGTCACCACGTTAGCAATCACGCAGATAAGGGCGGACATCCAAAAGGCCGGCCGTTGCCGTGGCAACCGATACATTATTAAACCTCATAAATGCACCCTTGCAAGGGTGGACTAGGTATAAGATCTCGGATTAATTCTGTTTGTAAAAATTTTATGGAAAATTTTTGACCCACTCGTATTTAAATCTACGTATATATGCAGAATGTTATATTTTTCATTGGGTGAATTCATATTATTGAACCATCTTCTGTATACTCGCAAGTTAAGATTGCATATTTATCTTATCTCCACTGAGTTCTTAGTAATAAAAAATAAATAAAATCTTTTATTTAGGATTACTCAAAGTCAAAGTCAAAGTCAATAGGTTTTTATTCATTGAAATCACAAGGATCATATAGAAACGTCAACTTAATACTTATAGGTAGAGTACCTAGAAACTTAGATGCCTAGTTTAAAGTTATAGTCAATAGGTTTTTAATCATCGAAATCACATGGATCGTATGTGGTAAAAACGTAAACTTATGAACTACGTGAATTTAAAATTTTATAGTGAACCAGCTTCTGCCTGCGGCTTCGCCCGCGTGGTACCCGGATAAAAATTAGTGTTATTATGTGTTATTCTGATGAATAAGTTATATTACTGTAAAGTTTCATAAAAATCTGTTCAGTAGTTTTTGCGTGGAAGAGTAACAAACATCCATCCTTACAAACTTTCACGTTTATAATACTAGCTTCTGCCCACGGCTTCGCCCGCGTGTTACCCGGATAAAAATTAGCCTATCTGTTATTCTAATGTATAAGCTATATTACTGTAAAGTTTCATTAAAATCCGTTCAGTAGTTTTTGCGTGGTAGAGTAACAAACATCCATCCTCACAAACTTTCGCGATTATAAAATTAGTAGGATGAGACTTTTCACCAACTAAGTCTCAGGGTCGATAAAGTGCGAGCGATAGGTATCTCTGGTATTGAAAGCGTACATAGATTACGGTAACTTCGTATCAACGCGCTTGAATGGTACCAAGCATAAGTAAAAAAGAGTACCCACTTAAAGAGACCTACGTAAATCATTGCAGAGTTAACTAGATGCTGTAGAATGAATATGTAATTAGGTAGATACGTGACTCTAGTCTACATAGATATTACAAACTAGATACCTAGATATACCCACCCACTTACTAGATAGCAGATAGCTAGGTACGTGTTAAACCTACTTAGTAAGCTAACGTGTCTAGATAATAAGATCGTGATTAAACAGTAGAACAAGCAATTATTTTGAAATCTCATCACTAGTCAAATCTACTATTACTAATTGTTTGTTCCACTTTTTTTTATTTATTTAAGAACGACAAACAGTCATACCTACATTAAGTTATAAACTAAAGAGAACAGAGAGTAAATTTATGATCCACAGCGTCATTTCTCCTCTTCAGCTGAGTCCAGGTTAAGTAAGGTTTTATAAAATTTTGGTTATGTAACGTCCACTTTCTTTAACATTGTTTTATAACATTGTTATATATTATAACAAGACTGTAAAAATTACCAGAAGTTATAAAATATTTTTGCACATATATATAAATACATGTTATTGCACATTATTGCATGTTATTTTATAATTAAGAGAACATTATAACTCGATAAGGAAGGCAGTGGAGACCAGTCCATAGCACGATAGCTCGAACTATGACGCCAATCAGCAAAATCGTGAATATGAACAGAAATCCGAGTGACGTTTAGAACAGGACAGACCCAATTACACTAATTAATTAAAAAACACATTCATTCATAGATAAAATAATATGATATACTAGGCCTACCTCGTTTGAAAATTGATAAAACGAACTTACCAATGTACCTCTCAGTGTTTTCAGAATTGAAATGATTATGGCTTACCTGTAAAGAAAAAAAAAATTGTAAAATATACTGTCACTTAGTCCTGACTCCACAATCGCATTCCCTGTGCCTAGGGTATCAGGAACTACGAGTACTGTGGTATCACAACAGATCTGGAACAAATATCTGCAGAACATGCAAACATTTATCCCGCAGCGGGAATCGAACCCACATCTCTTGCGTCGTAGCCGGCTTCCCGCCCGCCGCGATACCGAAATCGCCGAGGTTGGTTGGCACTTCTTCACAATTAACCCCAAGGAATGCAACACTGGCTGCATATATCTGCCAACAGACCGTGCGCACGCGCTTAAATTGACAGTTTCAATGAGCGATAGCGATCAGCTTTATTGTTGAAATTATGAGGGTACAAAGCTAAATATATATACTTAGTTCGAATGTTTTAACCCGTGATGCAAAAAGTATTATTCATAGAAAGAAAGAAAATACTTTATTAAACACGTACCTAATAATATATCAGCTTAGATAAGTACTACCAACAAATTTTAACAATGTTCTTACAATGAGCGGTCTTAACGTTTAACTTTAGTTAAGAGAACGTTGATTTTTTCCAGTTTAAAAAGATCATATGAAAAAAATATGCTTACTTTAAATTGGACTCAAGGTGCGACAGTCAGAAGTAAAGTAATTAAATGGTAAGTTTCGTTACCATTTTATTTACATTTCACCTCTTTGCCCGCGTGGTACCCGGATTAAAAAGTAGCCTTTATGTTATTCTAGGTCACGAACAATATCTGTTAAAAATTTCATCCAAATTGGTCCAGCCGTTACGGAGATTATTAACAATTTAGCCTTAAAGCTTTAAGCATTACTGTTATTACTAACCCATAGATCTCAACGTTGCCGATACATTGTGATAGGTGCCCTAACTAACAGACTCTACCGTTACCACTATTTATTACTTGTAATTTCGCAAACCACCATCAAATAGATACCGTCCTAATAATTTTGGCGTATAGAAGCGCAACTTGGAAATGTTCCGAGTACTTTTATCTGTTGCTTATAATATATAAAGTAGCTCATCCCCATAGTGAAGAGTCTGTATCTTTGATCTCAAAGCCAATGAAATAACAAACATATTTTAGAATCGTTGTTTTATTGACTAGAGCTCGTATTCGGTCATGAATCTTAAATATAGGTTCAAGATTAGATTTTTGTCATTATTTTTGTTTCAAACTTTCAACCTTTGGCTTGAGTTTCTTCTGTATTATCATGTTATGTTAGTTATGTTGTTACGGAATTTAAGCAGAGTTTTCTAATGTTCTCTCCCACACTAGCGTGCACATGGTGATGTTGGCACCAATAGGTAGTCATGGGACTATCGTTTTGTTTTGCAAGTAATAGGTACGATTTCATTAGACATATTTAAGTAAATATCCTTAATGATTTTTGAGTTACAAACGGTATGATTATTTGACAGCTAACAAGCGTCCGAGAGAACAGCGTGGTTGAGTTCTTGACCTTTTTTACTTCCTACAGACATACCTTCTAATTATAGCACCATTCAAAATTAATGTACCTAGGGGGGTAAATTAGTGTTTCGCCTTTTATTTTTATATTTTTTTCTAATTACTTAACATTTGCAGTAGTAATAAAAAAAGTAAATAGTACCAATGTCTTGTGCTGCGAAGATCTGCCATTTAATAGAGTAGCATACAAAAAAATTAAGGCTTTAACCAAAAAATTCGAGGAAACCTTTTTAGTGCAGGAATTTCACTTCTGTGGTAGCATAGTTATATATTACTATCAATAAGGACTGATTTACGGTGCACCTAACTGTTTATAACTATTTAGTTCCACGCTCGTAAATAAGAGTTTAATAAATGGAAAATGTGCAGTTAATTTTATTAGGTTTAAATTGGTTCTTGTGTCGGTAAAACTCTTTCTACCCGCGACATAAGGAGTACGTATATGCGTTGCCATAAGAGGTTATTGGTTGTTGCATTTTATCAGTCTTCCCCAAAAATAGAAGAGACGCAGTTAGTTTTTGTCTTCTTGGAGATAATTAGAATATGTTTATACCGATATAAAGCAGGGGAAGCCTAAGTAAGTCTTAAGTCCGTCTGCGCTAACTATTTGACGATTGTTTAGAGAACGGATGTATCAATAATCTAAGCTAACCAAACACGTTTACACGTCCTACTATATTAATATGAGCCAGTCCACTAAATCCTTAACCTATTGAATCGACACGTTCCTTTATCATAATAAACGGACCTCCTTTATCATAACTTCCCACTTATTGATGGTAGGATATACTATAGTATATAACCAATAAGTAGGAAGTTGAGAAGGACTTCTTTGTAGAGCGCACCTCAAATCCTTCAACTCCAATGGTTCTTTCAACCAACGATCATCAAGGTCTCTCAAATTCAGCTTGTCTTTAGAATACATATCTGGGTGCCTAGTATCCTATACATTGAGCGTGTGCGGTGAAATCATATTGACGTAATGGCCAGCACGACCATAGTCGACCAGCTGCCATCATAAGTGACTATGTAACTAGGTACTGCCGAGTAACCGCACTTTGAGTTGTTAGATTCGGTGGCCGATCACAGCGTGGCATGGTGGCGGAATAGGATATATTTAGTTTGATCAGAACTATATTATACCACACATTTTACATAGGTAGCTAGTTGCCAGGTATGGCCATCTACGGCCCTGCGGGCGGCAGCATTAAGGTCCATTCAGGAACATTTCGCAATCGTGTCGCCAATTAAGTAGGTATACTAGATTATTCTGATGTGCAGGGAAAAAAATATATAAGTACCTAAGTACTGATAAAGGTTTTGTCCGAAATTCAACCCAGGGAAAAAGCAACGGAGAATAGCGGGCGTTTCACTAGTCGTACAAAAAATAAACGTGATAAGGTAGGTATAGGCTATAGCAGCGACGCATGCTATGCAAACAGCCACTCCAGTTAATGTATGATACGTCACGCTCCGTCACGTACCCATCACGTCGCCGTCGTGTGCTGATTTTGCATTTTTGTCAATAGCTAGGCTTTATTTTATTATAGCTGCATGTTGGAAATGTAAACTGCCGAAAATACGCGTGCCGTGTCTGGCCTGGTGCGTCGTACTGCCGATCCAAAGGAGGTGGGTTCAAACCTGATCTTACACCAATGAGTCGAAAAATTTAAGTGCTTGACAGGACGTCTAAGTTCCCTCCGAAATACGGAACAGCTCACTTCTAAATGACACTACCGGTCACCCATTCAAATGGCTATCTAGAGGAAACTAGCAACTATGTACCTACATTATTAAAAAGTATAAAGTACCTGCCTATTTGGAATCTTAAATCAGGATATGTGAAAAACTGAAGCTTTGTTTTTGCACTTTTGGCTAAGGTCTGCGGCATTTTATGCTGAGTCCTTCCCTTCCTGACTCAATTTGTGGCTACTTACCTATTACCTCATTCACAGTGTATGTTTAGTCGAACTGAATTTCACAATCTATGTAGTTACCTAGATCTCTCACTCGATTGGTTCAATCGATTTACTTATATTAGGTACCTATCTACTACTAAGCTAATTTATGCATAACCATATGCTACTTAATTAATAAGTGGATGCAAATCAATAATTTATCTCTATATAACATCTTCGTGCTCACCATCACATCATCATCATCGTATAACATCTACGGCCGCATTTATGGTTTTGACGCGAAATTCAAACATTTTGCTGTGATAAATAAGTGCAATGATTAGCTGAAAAAAATTAAATCAGATCAATTACAAAAAAAAACCTAATCACCACACTGTGAAATTGTGCAGATACGAAGACTATTTGCATAGTTAAAAAACCGCAATCATTCCCACAAACAAACAAGAAAACCTCACTAAAAGTTTCATCTAAAAAATAACGCTTCAACTAGACAAACAATTCAAATATGGCGGCCATTGAAATGTCATAAAAACATATAAAAGTGTATAAAAAGCTCCAGTCTGTGTGCAGTGCACTCCAAAATACTCAAAAAGATTTGTCAAAGCATTCCATGACAGAAACGCAATGTCTGAATTGCTGTAACAATCAGCTTATGCACAAAATTGCACGAAAAAAGTAAAGCAACGCAAATATTCCTACCTATCCACAAAAATATACAGATATCTAACGAGAGATTCCTATCTATGAATCTTTTTTAGTGTTGGGCGATTACTTTTACATCGAATATCGATGTACCTACTAAATAAAATTAAACTCATCGACATGAATCTTGCGAATTTAGCGAGCTCCAAAGTCAAATGCAATAGGTTTTAATATAAATAGTTTTTAAGCTGATGTTTCCATGTGGGTAGAAACATCAGCTTAAAAACTACGCGACTAGGAAATGCAGGGAACAAACTCGGCTTGTTTTTTTATATGATCCTTTCAGCTACAATGTGGTGCCAATGGAACAAGATGAACTCATTCGTTTAATGAGAGTTTAAGTCAAAGACTGAAATAAAGTCAAAATGTGAGTCAATTAGCAATGGCTAGGCTATTAAGCTCGCAGAACTGATAACCGCTGGCGAAGAAAGGTTCTCGAATGGCGACTACGAATGATATCCAAAAGGTTGCGGGAAGTCGGTGGAGAGATATGGCTCAAGGGCGTTTGTCGTGGCTCTCTTTAAAAGTGGTCATATAGCAGCAGTGAAATGTTGATGATTTTAAACTTCAAAGTAACTCATTCAGAGAAACTAAGGTATTTCCAAGCTTGCTGATAAACGTGCAGTGAAAGTGGTTTATCTGGATTTCTTGCTCAGGTACAATACAACCTCCTTAGAAATAACACATTTATTTTCTCCGTGTTTTCTCCTTATTTAATAATAGCACATCAAGTATTGTTTAATAATTGTTTTATGCCACTTCATTAGGTTGCGTTAGATAGATACTTAATACCCAAAAATCATACCTGCCAAATTGTGTTTACTTTGTTTTTTTTTACCACCAAAATGGTAAATAAGCTTATTTGATTTGAACAATAATTCGCACTATTTAATAAACATTCAGAATTTGGAATTAGTTTCTGGGATTTTTAATTTAATTTATTCCAGGGTTGATTCTTACGCCAATAATGGAACTACTGCGAGTGAAGCAGAACATTGAGCCTCTTTTTTGAACAATAATTCGCACAATTCAGTAAACACAGTTTTTGCGGTTTTTAATTTCATTTATTCGCACTTGTTCCAGGGTTGAATCTTACACCAATAATGGAACTGCTGCGAGTGAACCAGAACATTGATATTCGCCTATTTCTGCCGCCTTGAAGGGGTCCCAGTGAAATTTCAGGCGCATGGAACTTTTTACCCGCTATGTCGGCAACGCACGAATTACTTCTTGTGTTGCGAGTCAATAAGTAACTGCTTGCCAACAGGTAGATATAATTTGATTGCATTGAAAATACAAACATATTTTCGCCGATAATCCAGCAAAAGTACCAAGCACTGCACTAGCGCGCACTCATCGCAAGTGGTCGCATAACGAGCCGATAACGAAGCCGTTGTTATCGACATGCAAACCATCGACTCGATAGACTAGTGCTGGGATTCGCTTGACACTGTAAATTCTAGCGGCTAAGTGTTTTGGCAGCATTGTGAAAATAGAGGGTACTCTAGTCCCGTCCGATTTTAGGTTACTATTTCATTTGATTTTTTACCGCTACACTAGATGTAGTATTATGTGTTTAGGGCGATAGCTTGTATGTTAGTGTCGATTTTCAATCGACTTAAGTTATGATGACTTCAAGGTAAGGTTCATAAATAGGTTTTAGTCCATAAGTCACTCACGGGTCACTGTAAAATACATGATAAAATAGGTCTTAAATGGATTTTACGTGTGTGAAAAATATATTTTCATGAAATGCTTGAGTGGATTTTCTAGCCGTTCTGGATTCTAGTAACAAATTCACTAGCTTAAGTGAAGCATGGTCAACACTTTATGTAGGTATGGAGTTAGTCAACCGAACTATTTACCTACGCATTTGTGTATTGTGATGGCAGATTTTCCTAAATACCTGTGTCTTTTATACGGTCAGATTTACTCGAATTAATTAAAATGGGCGCAGATGTTGATATGAAAACCGTCTTCGACTGTAAAAACTTTGGCGACTTTAGTATAGGTACCTTCTTCGAACCAACGCTCAAACAATTAACGTATGCCACTTAATTCAAAGTTACACTTATGTACAAGTTAGAGAGTTTTCATCCAGTCTGGTAGCGGACCGGGTATAAATCAAAGAAACTATTTTAATTAAAAGCACACGAGTTTGCGCTGCGGTGAAGAAACTGACAAACACGACTTTTTTATTATGCATCTCACGTCCCACTTTTGTTTGGGACCATAGATGGATAGGTATTTGATTGAAAAAATTCTTTGTGCATGTCATATATGTAAGTTTTTTGTCTATATTTTCTGTGTGTATAATAAATAAATAATGAATAAAAAAGCATTTACACTAATTATAGTACCCGAAACAAAGGAAATATTTATTAAGACGTATAATCTAGGTACCTTGCAGTAGCTTTATGTACAACATATTGTAGTTAGAAACAGCAATTATTGTTTCGTGTCTTGGTCTTTGTCTTTAGCTCGAGCTAGCTGATAAGTGGTGTGTAACCTACCAGCTGTCTTCCAGTCTTAGTTACGTTATCAGACCATCTACACTCACACAAACAGACACAAAAATACTTCAAACTTATAACATTCCTACTGGCTTGGTTTGCTTTAGTATTATATTAGGATAACGACTATATTAGGATAGCACATCAGTTCCTGTCTCACGAGTGTCAGCGTGTTCGCGGACGCTGCTCATGAGAAAGGATTTATAACGGTCAACGAAACCTCAGCAAGAGATATAAAATTATTTATTGCAAATAAAATAGGCTTATATAAATTAATAGGCGAGCTAAAAAGCATTAGCTTCCAGATAACCTTTATGTATTGTAGAAAAAGATAGGTAGTGAACAGAATGGGAAAAAATATAATACGTTTTTGAAAAATAAACTGGCAAACAAGCATAGAATGGGTCCTATGCTTGTTTGCCAGTTTAATTTTTTTTAACAGATGGGCTGTTGGTGAATGTTTATGAGAATAGTAAAGTACGTTGTATAATCGTGATAATATCCTAAAACTCCTTTGCAACGGGGTTTAAAAACTCATCAGTAACTCTGGGCCGAATGATTGAGACTCCATCATCCAATTAATTCTCAATTCCTCACAATTTAACGAATCAAGTAATGACGGCGCGGAACAATGCAAGTGCAGAGTATTGTGTGGACTCAGCCAGTGTGACTGCCCCTGCCTGCATGTGACAGTGACGTAGCCTATCGTATGCTTTCCGTATACTTTCCCGTACCTTTCCGTGCCATTTTCGTATACTTTCCGTATAATTTACGTATCCTTTCAGCATCAACCACCTCACCACTGTAGTGCACGACGCGACGCGGAGGGAGAACGTCGCGATCACTCACCCTGATGAAGACTCTCGTAATGAGTCGAAACTTAGTCGGTGCCTTCACCGATAGTACGGTACGCAATAATTCCCGTTTTTACAATATGAATAGTCAAGTTCACGATAGTTTTTGGCTTTTATTCCAAACCACCTGTTTACCTGTCTTAGGTTTAAAGATAAATATTTTTATTCGCAGAGGTATATTTTTACCAGCGACTATATCGCTACCCTGTTTTGAAACGGTTTTTTAGGGTCCCGTGCCTCAAAAAGAAAAATCGGATCCTTTATAGGATCACTTCATTGTCCGTCCGTTCGTCCGTTCGTCCGTCCATCCGTCTATCTGTCGGTGTGTCAAGACCCTTTTTCTCAAGAACACGTATAGGTATCAAGTGAAATTAATATCAAATAAGTAGGTCTACGGTCCCTTAGAGCTCTAAAAAACTCAAGCTCCTAGTCGACGCTATAAAAAATTACGGCCATTTATGCGACTTATTTTGATACTCGCAATTAATCAAAACCAAGGATATTTCCCGTTGACCTAAAATCATAAAATTTTTGCAATTACAAACTGATACTTGCAGTTGGAGAAAAAACCGTGACATTATATCGATGTATGGGCGAACATTTTATCAACTACAAAGTTAAGTTTGACTTTTAATTCGACTTAGCTTTCTTTATTGTACAGAGAAAACACAGACAAAAAACTTATAGGACATGTACAAAGGCGAGCTTAACTCTAACAAGAGTTTTCTTCCAGCAAACCATTGAGGATAGGGACAGCTGAAAAATAACACATTCATGACAGCTAAAATGACAGCTTTTCGTTAGAGCAATGTTTGATGCTTTCATAATTTATGAACTTAAGCGATTCTCGAGATGGAAGAACTATCTACATACAAGCTTGTACGGCACCCTCGGTGTACGAGTCAGACTTGCACTTCAGTTTTTTTTCTCGTTCATTATTGTTTCAACCGATGCAGCGAAAACTGCTCTTACCTTCAATACTACTATTCTTTATGTTGATGTCCTTAAGAGGAATGAAGAGTTGGTTGGTAGCAAGATATTGCGTCTTGGATTTATTTATTAACTGCCCAAATTTCGGCAATTCAGCCCATAAGTTTGAAAAGTGACTTAGCATATTCTTAGATCTGCTCGTAATAACATCATCAGTGTATGCCGCCGCTATTTGAAATATGTTGTCGTACTTAGATACATCACTAGCATGTCGACCGAAGAACCTTCATCGTAGACACAAAGTCAACGATGAAGAATTCCGTTGATTGTGGATAACATTATCTCAAGTTTTATTTTGGATAAATTCTAGTTTTCCACCTTACTTTGCATTATGAAAAAACACTCCTAACATTCCTTTTTATACTGCAAAGCAATGTTGCAGTAAATACAAAGTTTTTTTTTTCAAGTTAAGTTTGGATGTAGGTTACCTCCTATTCGAAACTACTTATCCGTTTATTCATATTATAAAAATGGGAATTTCCACGTACCGCACTATCGGTGAAGGCACCGACTAAGTTTCGACTCATTCCAAGAGTCTTCATGAGGGTGAGTGATCGCGACATTCTCCCTCCGCGTCGCGTCGTGCACTACTTATATAATAATGGACATTCAGGGTGAATATAGACATAAATGGCTTCTAGTGGAGACAATTTTGCATCATAAGTCGGCGAAAAAACGGTCGAGCGAATGAGTTTTTTTACAAATGCTGCCTTTAAGGTAAGAGTTACTTTTCATCGGCTATCTTTAATCCGGGTACCACGCGCGCGAAGCCGTGGCCAGTAGCTAGTATAGTGTGTAGGCAAGCAATCGTCCACAATATTGCAAAGCTCTCCCGATCGATATCAAACCAATCACCGGCCGTTCATCAATTAAACGGAACCATAATAGCCGCTCTTATGTGGCAGCTCTTCCATAATGCCGTACCGCTTTCAAAATACCATGGATACCGGTATTTCCTTTGCCGGTATTCTGTTTACCAATTGCTAGAACAGTTGGTATTATAAAATCTGTGGCGATAGCTTCGCTTGTTTATAGTTTGGAAATGAGTGCACTTTACAATAAAAAAACATGTGCATGGCTGGAATCCCTATGATGGAGAACCTCAGATCCATTATCAAAACGCAAATCTGTGAGAATACCGAGTAGAGGGTAGGTAGAGTAGAGACACGTTAAAACATTATATTTGGCAGTATGTCTCCGATTATTCATATTGTAAAAACGGGAATTTTCACGTACTGCACTATCGGTGAAGTCACCGACTAAGTTTCTAAAATTCCCGTTTTTACAATATGAATAGTCAAGTTCACGATAGTTTTTGGAATAAAAATGTCTCCGATTATGCTCTTTTGGAACTGTCAGGGTTTTTTTTTACAAAGAGTGAGGAGGGTAGGTCGGTTCGTCTGCCACTTACATCCGCCCGGTCATTCAGTTCCTCCCGTGGTCATGGATTTGCAACTGTGCCAAAATAACTAATTCATACAAACTAATAAATAACTATTCATACAAACTAAATGCCCTCTCCAACGGGGATGTAGGAAATATTGAACTGTATCTCGATGGCACGGCAGACGAGTAGCTGTAACGCAAGAGGTGCGGGTTTTATTCCCGCCGCGGGACAAAAGTTTGTTTTGCGAATATTAACCGACGGCATACACCTTTGTGTTCGGCATGCCCGTACTCCTCACGATGTTTTCCTTCAACGTTTCTCCCTAAATAATCCTACCTAGTAGTTAGCTTAGGATTAATGTTCTTTGTTGTGGCTGGAGTAGGTAAAACACGGGCGAAGCAGGACAATGGAACTAGTAATTAATACGAATACTCCTTTCTCTTGTATGAAAACTAAAAACGCAATGAAAGATAGAGATTAGACCTAAGTTTTAGTTTTAAAACTGCTCAAGAAGTATTCATATTGTAAAAACGGGAATTTTCACGTACTGCACTATCGGTGAAGGCACCGACTAAGTTTCGACTCATTCCGAGAGTCTTCATCAGGGTGAGTGGTTGCGACTTTCTCGTGCACTACGTTAGTGAACAGCGCGACGCGGAAGGAGAAAGTCGCAACCACTCACCCTGATGAAGACTCTCGGAATGAGTCGAAACTTAGTCGGTGCCTTCACCGATAGTGCAGTACGTGAAAATTCCCGTTTTTACAATATGAATAGTCAAGTTCACGATAGTTTTTGGAATAAAATTGCTCAAGAAGTGTCGAGACACGCTATGTTTTGTTCCCGAAGGTTAATTAAATCAAATCGTATTTATTTTGTAAGTTTAGGTACCTTTAGTACCTAAACTTACAAAATGAGTTGGTGGGTGATTAATAGAGCTTCTATATATTCTGCCACCCTGGTAGCGACAAAATTAGGATACCTAAATAAAATTACGTAAGTATATACAATCAATGTAAATTTTAAGTAATTATATGAGTGAAAAAGTCAATGTAAGGTCCTAGTCATCATCAACGCATTAGCATTGCCATTCAGCGTGGCAATGCGGCCAGTATTTTGGGAACGCTTCCGTCTGGTAGTGATCTGGATCAGTTGAGCTATCTATAGATCGTTTGCAACGGTCTTTAGATGGCTAGCTGTTTCATCTGTATTTTTTGTATATACCTACTTGTAAATAGTTGTATGAATAAATGTATTAAGTAGTCATCATTATATGTATAGGTACTCATTTATATCGTTATATACTTTTTTGATAATAAGGCACGTACAGCATTTTGAGAGGACTGTTTAGGTACCCTGTGTAAGTCTTTTATGTTTATTTTATGAGCCAACATTTAGGAACATTGAGTTCCTAAAGATCTATCAATCCAATTTTCGTTGGTACATAATTCAGTTCTAATGTTAATTAATTTTCAGTTATTTCTAGGACTCAAGATTAGAAGTTTGAAAACCCATTCAAAAATATAAAAGAAAAAGTGTCATTATGAACCCTGCAAAACCCCGTAGGCAGACAAACTTTTTGCGTAACTAAATAATTATTTTTAAGGGGTAGGTAGGTAACTTTTTGCTTAAACTCGAGACACAAAGAGAAATCATGCCAATAAAAAAAATGAAATAATATTAAAATTATGATATTAATTATTTGATTATGGTGTAACAAGTAACAACTTGGTAGACTAGGTTAACTTAGTAGATAAACCTACCTACCTAAGAAATATAAACGGAAACCACTTTTTCGTTCTAATAAAATACCTAATGGAAAAGTAAACTTCCAGGTCGCATCTAGTAAAGCTTTATATCTCCATTAGATACCTACCTAGATGTAGGTAGGTATTCATTTTACAAAAGTCGCGCTCCTTCAAGGTATTTAGGTCGGAAGGCGTGATCAGCGCACGCGCATAATCAATGCTCCGTCACGCACACTTCCTGTCAGATACCACTTAAATGTCACAAAGCAAATGCCTTTTATTACTTTTTAATTAGTGACTGACGTCCGGATTAGGCTATTCAATTCAATTGCATACATATCAGAAGCTTTTGGTGACGCCATCTATGTTTTGTCGCGAGAAACGGTTTGGCGTCGACACACCGATCGATAAGTTAGTTCGTAGGTATGAGGATAGGTGGCGCTGTTTTCCCAGAAGTTCTATACTCCGTTTACATCGTTTAGCGGAATAGGAACTGATGCTCGTCAGCGCTCATGTCAAGTCAAAAAGTTTTTGTAGTGATCGACGTGTCATCTGACCACCGGGTTTTACGCGACTACAACAACTTAGCTTTTTGAATTTAGCCATAGATATTATAATAATCATTAGTCAAAGTCAAAGTCAAGTCAAAATTCATTTATTCAATAAAATCACAAGGACCACTTTGAAGCGTCGGTTTTTATCTATGTGCCTGTTCCTCCGCGACCAAGCCAGGAAAGAAAGGCAAGAAAACAAGGCTGGTTATTCTTTTTATTCAGTGTAGACGACGGTCACCAATCGAGGAGTGATATCCACGCTACAAGTTCGTAGTTGAAGGGAATAGGTGGCGCTGTTTAAAAATAATTGCTTGTAAGAATTACCAGATTAAATTTTATTGTTTCACTAACTTCTAGTGCATTGGTTAATGAATCCGCGTAAATGAGGCCTGCTAAAGTGATTCTCGTAATCCAATGGAAATTAACTAATGATTTCGTTATTTCGATAATCGTTGTTCATGTAGTAGTATATTATTATTAAGGCTTATTATTGCTTAGCTGACATATAATTATTGCTTACCTGTACAGCGTCGTCCAAACATCGCCCCCAGGCGTCGCTCCTGTCGACGAGAGAGTTCCACTTGTCTGCGAGCTTGGCGACCTCCCACCGGATGGAGCGAGCCAGTTCCCGAGCCTGCTCCTCCGCCGTCCGGAAGCCGCGCGAGTCACCTTCACTCTCCCGGCTTGCTGTAAGGACAGGAAAATATTAGAATTTTTTGTTCTCATCAATTTAGGCCATCTATTAATATAATAATAAAGAATATTTATTTCCAAAAAAAGGCTTACATAGGTACACTTAAATGTAATTAATTATATTTTTGTAACCTTATTGTTAACAATAATCTCATTTAAATGAGACAGTAGAAAGTTTATAAATGTACTTAAAACCTTGTATGATGTATATACAGTCAAATACTTGGGTACCTTGCTCTAACTAAGTATAAAACTTGTGTTTAGACGCAAGGGATCCTCGCTCTGGCTTACAATAGACATTATCTACGTATAACAATGTATGAAAAGCTGTTATTTAGGAATACAAATAGTTATTTAGGTAGAGATCAGGAAATAGCTAAAGAACTAAACTAAACTAAAGAAAAAATTCCTAAGTAGGTAGATTTATTATAGAATATATAGAGTTATAGATATATGATATGATATATATGAGCCCATGTTTAGTTGCTAATATAAACTTAACTACTACTTATTTTAGTATCAATATCTATACAAAGATAATATCTCCTGTTGAGGCATGGATATGGTTAAAAAAAAGATTTAGAAGAGAAAATACCAACAGCGCAACGAGACAAAGTCATAGTCATTTTTTTACCTTTAGTTGATATTATTTAGCGCCTGTGCTTTGCCAAATTAGTAATTGTAAAAAACGATAGTGAATCACAAATAAATCATGATTCAGGTAATCGCAACTGTGGAGAGGCCTTGTTTATGTTAGAAGCTGGTTTATTGAATTTAAAAAATAGTCAAAAGTACGGGTAAATAAGTACCTACTACTTTTTTATTGGCATGTAGGTATTTGAAAATTCAGTAGTTATGGATTTGAGGATATCAGTCTTCGGTAGACTATATAGCCTTAAGTAATATTTGGTTTATTTTTCAGGTTGGTAAGCACTCAGGCACCTGCAAAATATACTCAGTAACCTTGTATAAGAGAGGTTGAAAAAGTACTTGAGTATATTGTGGTCAATATGCCCGCATCTCAAATTGTGTAGAACTTTTTCGCTCTCCAATCTAGCGAGTCCCAAACGTTTCATCCCGAAGTATAAATACCAGCAAAGTTGAACTTACCAACGCAGTGCGCTGTAATTTAATTTCATTACATTTCCTAAACCACCGCCCGCCTCGCCGGGGGCTAAAAAACAGCTCATCAAATAAGTCACCGCGCCGCGACCACTTAATAACTGGAGCGTTGTCGAGAGATGGAGCCAGGGCTTAGGGATAGGGGGGTAGCGATATACATAAACAGGGCAAGCGGATCGTGACGCTTCTGTTTTCAAAGAGAGAAAGAAGAGTGCAGTCATATAGTTCCCATAATACCAGCGGGGCGATCACACTAATTTCCCATGGCTGGTATCATCGGATGGGATGAATCGTATCACGCTAATTTGTAAGCTGGATGAGCCATAGATGGACAATGCGAATGAATAAAGTTGGTTTCATATTGGACGTTCCGTTTTTTGGATGGATTGACTATTAAAATAAGGAACTAGTGTCAAAATTGATTGCCATCTCGATAGCCATGAGTTAGTGGGATCGTCCCGCTTAAGTATATCAGTAGTTCACGACGAACTGAGATCTCGCGATGTACCATTTTCACCCGATTGCCGGGTTATTTTAAGTCGTATTTTTTTTTAAACATAAGGTAACCTTGTCTCAGCAGCAGCAGCAGTCAGCTTCATTTAAAACAGAAAACTTTTTACTACCGATATCTTATCACGCATAAAATCTTGAATTAAATAAGTTCTTAAGTCGACGATTCTAAACGATCCTTGTGGTTTCGGTGAATTTTCTGTGACTTAAGATGTTAACGAACCCTTACAAAATGTGTTGAAAGCTTTTATCTCAATGATTTTGTCTCATCGGCCACATCAATACTTTCAATACAGTGATAATATGTTTACTGACGCAGATTTACTTAGACTGAACCCTGACTGATGATATGACTGATATGATGAGTAACGAGCCTGCTCCCGACCACTTAGTTGGTATTTGGAGCGTGATTCTCGGGCGCAGGAATTTAATAATTACCTTGTTACTTCCTTTCCAAGGCCTGCATCATGCACTTTTGGAAAATACGGAAGAAAATGGTGAGTTTTCTTGACTTTACGTTTTTTATTCGATGCAGAAGGAATGTGTTATTTCCTTGAACTGCTCTTCAGTTATTTGCATGTGTGAGATAATTAGATAAAGTATTGAGAATATAGAGAGTTTACCGAAATTAAAGTTATCATTTTTAAATTGAACAATACAACTAGTGACAAACCTAAACATGCTTGTCATTTTAAAAGCCTACGTTCAGTGGACGAACCTAAAACCTGAGTGGATATGGAACTTTCTGTATAAAAGATTTTAGCCAGCCAATATAAGTAAATAACAGTAACAGTGGTAGTGCACGGCGCGACGCGGAAGGAGAAAGTCGCAACCACTCACCCTGATGAAGACTCTCGGAATGAGTCGAAACTTAGTCGGTGCCTTCACCGATAGTGCAGTACGTGAAAATTCCCGTTTTTACAATATGAATAAATAACAGTAATTTTATTCATGGTGTTTTCCCCAGTCACATGCATCAACATTTTTAACGCAATAGGTGCAATATACAGCGCATCAACTTTGTCAAGACGAATTGTCTCGGTCAACAAGTTATTACTATATAGAAATAAGGAAATACGTGTATTTTCATCATTGATTTGCAGCGTCTATTGTAGCGCCTTATAGTACATGTTGTGATAAAACTTATCTAAGAATTATTCTTTTGTGAATACGAATCGATTGCAAACAAACAACATCATGGTAAATGCATACTTTACGGGCTCCTGTCACTGTGAGTAAAAAAAAATCCTAAAGTCAAAAGTGAAATCTTTGTTGTTCAGAAAAACTCGTCCTAGTGAAGTTCACTATTATTATTTAAAGAATGTCAGAAGCATTATTCAGAAAAAATCTCAGAGCATCTCAATTTCGTCAAAAGACATGCTTTCTTGGATAACAAAAGTATAAAAGATTCCTAAGTCTAGAAAGGTATAAAAGCAAGAGGTCCAAAATGAGCTAAAAGATTTTCAAAGCTCTGGAGAAGACAAGTGGGCTTGGGGATGAAAGGTAAGTATAGCTACTTCCTACCTATTTATGAACCTGGGCTTTTTCGTTTGCAGTTTCTATAGTCTTGAAAGTTCCTACCTAGTGATAGGTATTTGGAAAATATCTTGGAAATAATTAATTGCCGACTGGGTTTGTGAAAAATATTATAATACTGATGTTGTGAGATTAGCGTGCGAGTATGACTACTGGATCGATAAATTAAACGCATTTAAACGAAACACAAACACGGCCAAACCGAACATTCGACTTTTTTATTATTTGAAATACAAATTATGCGGCATAAATTCATATAAGTATATAATATTGGGTACCTTTTTATTACTAAAATTATAAATATATAAATAAATAATGCTGGACACATTTTTTCACACAGCATCATCTAGCCCCAAACTAAGCAGAGCTTGTATTATGAGTTGTATTGTATTATCAGTCTACATGACTGATATACTACTTATATACTTTTTTTTGTAAATACACAAATAATATACATAGAAAACACCCAGACCTGAGACAAATATTTGCAGATACAAACATTTGTCCCGTGGCGGGAATTGAACCCGCAACCTCCTGCGTCTCAGGCGGACCTTCGGCCACTGCGCCACAAAGGTTGGTCACTTATTGCCAGTTTCCTATTCATCTTAAAATATTAGCATAATAAAGTACCTACAACGTAAGCCTACCTGCATAAAACTTTTGATTATCGCGAAAAACGGGTGTTTGTGATTGTTTTCGGCTCAAACACACAAAATGTACAAAAAATTTCCCGGTTTAGTGTAAAATTATAATGACGTAGGTAATCTTAATCAAAAATCATATTTCTCTAACCGAATCCATGCAAGAAGATGTAACCAAGACTAAAACTTCGAACGAAGTAACTCAAATATCCCTAAAAGTAATTAAGAGTTGCACAGAGCAGTTGCAGAAAAGCTGAATGTAAATAGAATATACTGAATCCCGACTATTTCTGTATTAAACCTGAGTATTTCAGTACTTTATACCGAGTATTTTAATGAAAGATGTTTTTTTATAGAAGGGGATTTTTTTTTCGGACAGCCTTATTGAATCGGAACAGGGTATGAATCGGGATGAATGAAGTAATGTTAATTAATTTTGGTGAAAAAGTCTTGATGAGTGGAATTAAAGGAAAATAGTGAATAGGAAATGAATGAAAATTCTTTTCGTAAAATGAGTTTTATCCCCGTTTCGTTTTTCCTTTCAAGATCTACTCTTGTAATCTATGTTTATGATGTATCGACATGGAACTCATTTTACTGAGTAGGACTTAAATTAAATTGACGACAAAACGTAGGTAACTTGTCTCCATCAATTTAAGGTCTAAATGTTTTGGGAGAAATTAACTAATTTCAGATTAATATAGGTATATTAAATTAAACTAAGATTACCTTCATTAGAAAATCAAATTGTAATACTAATAATAATACTGGATTATTTTACACTAAGTCGTCAATTTACTTTGTATCTTGCTATTTATGGAAGTACTTGTCTGCAGAAACTTTTAATTAGCCGTCAGCAAACGTTTGTCTATTCAGGCATATTCTATCTGTTTATTTTCTAGCTGTAAATTTTCCCAAAAATAATTTTTTTTTTCACACAGCATCACTTTGCCCCTATGTAAGCAGAGCTTGTGTTATTGGAACTATATGACTTAAATAGTTACTAATTTTTTTTTTACATGTTATACATAGAAAACACACAGACCCAAATTTATCAAGGAACTTACAAACATTCTCGTAATATTTCCATTTCTCAGGAAAAATGACCACGAGTCACTCTTTTTCTCCAGTGGATCCACCTACTATTCCGCATCGCAATAAAATTCATACATTTGTCCATGACAGTGACAAACCAGTCCATCTCATCGACATCGATATATAACTGGATCATACAAATTCGATTCGCAAGAGTTATCGTTCGTCATAAATAGGGGTTTGATAAAAATGCTACTCCATAAACTGAGTATGAAAGGTCCCTGGACCGGGGATTCTAGGGCTGGGATTATGGGAACAGGATTCGAAGAAGGTAATGCGCTATTGTTATTTTCGGAGTCGTTGAGGTGTACGTACAAATCGTACAAACTCATTTTAGGGTTAACCTCGCCTTTGTACATGTCTTATAATTCTGCCATAGATGATTGTGTTTATTTATGTACAATAATGAATAAAGTAAAAAGAATAATATTATATAATATAATACTATCCTACTACTATATTAAACGCAAAAGTTTGTGAGGATGGATAGATGTTTATTACTCTTTCACGCAAAAACTACTGAACGGATTTTGATGAAACTCAGTAATATAGTTTTATACTTCAGACTATCCCATAGGCAATTTTTGCATGGGAATCTTGACGATACGGTCGACGTTTTGACATGTTATAAACTCAGAATAGACCCTCTGGTGTTTCAAGCGTCCATGGGTTACGCTGATCGCTTATCAACAGGTGGGGTCGTACGCTTGTTTGCCATTTTAGTTGTAAAAAAAGATTGTAGTATGTTTAGATTTTTGGATAATTCTTGTTAATAATCTCCGCTGAACGGGAGGACTGTTGAAATAGGTGTATAGTCTGTGACCTAGAATAAAGGATAGGCTACTGTTTATCCACACGATACCACGCGGGCGAAGCTAGTTCGGATATTGACTAGGTAGTTATTAGCCGAAATGAGCCCAATCTGTCCGAATCTAATTTCAGTATTCTGATAGGGAATTTAGCTAGCCAACATAATAAACCAACTTCATTATGTTTCTGGACATTTCCGAGTCTGGCGTTTTGCTTTTTGCTATAATTTTGCAATCAATTTGGAAAACATTAAATTATTTGATCAAGTTTATAGTTACGTCAAGTTTCTTGTTTAAGTTATTGAAATGAAATATATGTTATTGTCTGGGAAAACTAAAAGGTTCATGTTGATAGTAGTCTAGCCTAGTTTCAACTTAATGAAAGGAAGAAGAAAGCATTATTATTATTATTATTCAGTTAAAAAATATTTCACTAAGTATTTGAACATATTTATTTTAACTTGTATTTTCTAAATTTTCGGAGTCGTTTTCCCGTTTTTACATACCTAAGTCATAGATTTGCTACAACTCTTTTGAAAAGGTCCGAACCCATTTTCAAATTTACGACTTGGCCGATGCGCGTGCCGATTTACGCATTCCTTTATACGCCTTTAACTGACCCAGATAGGGTGTTTTACTGATTCCAAATAAGACCAGTTAACTGGCGATTGACTTTTTCGTTTTAGTACCCATCGCTTTACGCTTTTTGAAGGGCTTTTGTAGCTGGGAAAGTTTTTGGGCAAGATAGGTTGTTAAGGCATTTCTTCAACGTAATGATTTGCCCACATACGAGTAAAAGCGCTTGCACTTTCAATTCGCCTCTTTCTTCTTGCATACCATAAAGCATGCAATAAGGCACTCTTCTTAACTACCTACTCGTAGTTGGACGACTCGAACGATTCGAACCGGCGACATTATTTGTCAAGGTGTTAAGAAAATTTACAACTGAATTATGAAAGGCTACTAAACGTTTAATAACGACTTAGTACGATTGTTAAATAACTTATAGTTTTATACAACTCTAACTTAAACCTTATGAAGCGTTTTACGAGTAGTATTTCACCGTAAGTTTTCCCCGACCGTCGCCGATTGTCGTGGTCCGCATCTCGGCATGACATAACAAAACATTTTTTGTAAAATTTTTGAAAACCGTCCTTGATGTCTTACAAATAGATAGCAAAAGAACCGCATAAGCCGTTACGGCGATAAATGGTATCTGGCGTGGCGTATCTACAGTAGCTCTATACGTTGTTGATCGTTGACAGGTAAAGAAATGCCGATCGGTGCGCGCAGCGAATCAGTTACCAATGCATAAATGCCTTAGATGCAAGATTTATTGAAATTTGAAAGAGGCAAGTTGAAGATGAGATCTCCCAAATCACATAGCAAATTTACACGAACTTCGTAATTGTCATTAGTACTAAGCGCTTATTACTAAGCTGCTTGTGAGAAGTAACCGTTTACGCGTTAGTATTTACAAAGAGGTATTAGGTACACGACATTCGAACGAAACGGAACACCTAAATACTTGTCGTGGCTTGGCTCATCACACGATTCAACAAGCGGCAAGTGCTCAATAAATGTAGTCAGGGTAACTTGTCGTCTACTTGTCATTTAGTAAATAGGATCGGCTTTTATTCACTTGCACTTGCCAGTTTCACTAATACTTGTCTGATCAAATGAACTTCTTAAGTGAAGTTCGATTACTATTATATGAGTCACTTCATTCGAAGATATAAAATCACGCAAGGCGTTAGTGTAAGTGATGCAAGGTGTTAGTGTAAGTGACGCAGGGTGTTAGTGTAAGTGACGCAGGGTGTTAGTGTAAGTGACGCAAGGTATTAATGTAAGTGACACGTAGGTAAGTGCTAAGCATTAGCTACGATGTTCGTGTAAACTAGCTGTTAGAGAGGGATAGATATGCTAAACGTAAAATGGATACCAAAAATACTGTCGCATTAATGTGAATTTCAGTTCGTTACCCGCCGGCAACTATCAGAAGTCTGTGTCAGATTGTCATTGAATATGCGCATATTTAAACAGAGAAATAACTAGCGTGGCCTCAGATTACCTGGCTCTTTCGTCATGAGCTGCTGCGAAAGCGTTTTGTCTCAAATAAGTTTGAGTTTTAAGAAAAGCAGCAATAATTAAGTAACTATTTATTAAAAATAAAAAGTGACGTCAAATAAAGATAAATTGAGTATAATATGAAAATTAGCACACAAATTATAAAAAAAAATTGAATGCTCCCTTAATTGTTGACTTAAGGTGTCACAATTAGTCAAATTAGATTAAATTGTCAATTAACCACCATTAATGGGCTAAGAACGATGGGACCCATCAAATCTCCTGAGAGCTATCACCCGCAAAAACATTATCGCGGAGCAATCAATCGGTTCCACGAATGATTGGAAGGCGCCTTCACCATTTGCAGGTAGGGATGGACTAAGGACATCAAATTGGGGCTTAAGAAATGCGAAAAAGAAATAATGCTACTGACATAATAATATAGTTGTGGTAGATATTAAATAACTATAAAATGGTTGATCTGATCTTCATGACATTCGAAATGTAGAGAAAACTCAAGTAATCGATGGTCGTGGTGGTTTTTGACGCATCGTCAGCTATATCATTACTTACATACCATCAGAACTCATCTAACGGTCAAAAGAAGATCTTTTAATGATAACAAAAATTAGGTCCCAATTAACATTCATTGTGTTGTTTCTTTGGTTTTTATAAATTATACCTACCATGAACGAATCATTTGTCCTTTTAATCATATCCCTAAGTCCGTCCCTGTACTCGGATTGATTGAACACTGGCCGTCCATCGCCGCACGGAATTCGCAATTAGCGCACTCGGCTCGCTTCTAATTGCGTTCACTCGTTCACTCTATCATTCATTCACTACGGCTTTGTTAGAGCGGAA
Source organism: Perizoma flavofasciatum (assembly GCA_958496245.1). Classification (NCBI taxonomy): domain Eukaryota; kingdom Metazoa; phylum Arthropoda; class Insecta; order Lepidoptera; family Geometridae; genus Perizoma; species Perizoma flavofasciatum. The sequence goes on along the minus strand of OY292439.1, from coordinate 568,294 downwards.
TATTGACTTTTTTGAAACAACTGCGGTTGTAAGCTCTATTGGAAAGTTAAACAGGGCTACGTGAGTGTGAGTGTGATTTTTAGATTAGTTTATTTTATCTTTAAGGTTTTTAGGTAGGTTTTCAGATATATTCTTCACAGGCTCTCCACTGCAATAGGTAGACATCGAAATAAAATTAAATGAAAAACATTATATTCAGCTAACCTACTTATAAGTAAAAAAAAGAATTAGTCAGAGGCACGTCTAAACATTTTTATTTAGCACATGCATTTGTTTTTCCTATTCATAGCAGGTTGTAAATCGCCTCTATAGTGGAACAATGACCGATGATAAAGGAATGGGACTTTATGGTTTTAGTCAAGATAATTTTAATTGTTCCATTTTTAAGTTTTGTAAAGTTACTTTTAGTAATTTCTTGTGGTGTACCAATAAATGTAAAAAAATAACTTGGCACCTACTTAAAAATAAATTTAAAAGTATTTTCATTCATTCATTTCCGCATGATGTTTTCCTTCGGTATTTTAAGCACGTTCACAGTTTTATCGCAAAAATTGAAATAAATGTATTAATTAATTATTTAACCAGTTTAATGTATTTTGTAATCTAATATTCTCAATGTACCAATTTGCAAAATTTTTTTTTCCTACTCACTTATATGTATATTTGCATGCCCTCGATTTAGACAAAACATGTATGGTGCTTACCCTCTACCATTTTTCCATCTTTGTGACCCATGTTTGCAAATAAAGAATTTGATTTGATTTGATAAATACTACTGAAACGCTTTTTCTTCTTGGAGAAATAGGAAGGTTTAACTGATATCGTAGTTATGTTGTTTTGATTGGTATCCTAATAATATAACGTGACTAGATCTCGATTTTAATGTGCTTTCTAGAACTGAGGCGCCAAGTTTAAATAATTTGCGGTTTTAATGGTTTTTGTCAACGTTTCCGCTGCCTTCGGCTTGTTAGGCCGAACCTAACCAACTCCTAATTTAATCAGCAGGACGACATAGTAAAATGATATCTGCTTTCCAACCGTAATATTAATGATTTTTAGATATAAGACTTAATTTTAAACTTCAGTTAAGTGACGAAAAAACAAAACAAATTAACAAAAAGAACCAATCATCCAAAAGAAATCGGTTGCTAATAAAACTTGCTAATAAACCAAAGTGTTGAAGAATTTAAAAAATCTATGGCGCGACGGGTGAGCCAGTTGTGATGCAAGAGGTGCAGGTTCGATTCCCGTTGCGGGATAATTCTTTGCACGTTCTGTAGGTATTTGCTCGGGTTCGGATGTTGCAGTACCATGGTACTTGTAGTTCTTGACCCACGATACAGGGAATCCTAGGTCAGGACTATGTATGGACTGTTTGGTGTTTATTATTATTCAGCCCCAGCCCCTCGGGGTTTCCGCTCTGAATCCTACCCTGTCGTGAAGTCGAAACTACTTACGCTCTGTATCACTAGTGTCAGACAGCGGTGGCTCGCTAGCGATGTACTGTCTACCACTGAGCAGGTTGCTCTCCACCAGCGCTCGCTTATCCTCGAGCTGTCTTCTGAAGGCACGGTGGTCATCCTGAAAACAGATATCGGGAAGTATGTAAATAAATAATGCTGGACAGTTTCATACAGCATCATCCAGCCCAAACTAAACAGAGCTTGTTGACTGACTGACTACTTAGTCGTCTAGTAGAAAGATTTTCAGGAAATAATGTTTTAATTGTTTAAGACATCATTAATAGTTTTTAGATCAATATATGCCAAACCTCAGACTAATACATACTTTGGGACACCTTGTATACTTGGTGGTGGCATTTTATACTACTATATATTAGTAGTGTAAGTATATAAGTGTATATACTTACCAACATAAAATTTGAGCCTTCAAGCTTTTTTTTTTAATTTTGGCAGTCGAACTGAGCTGCCATCAATAATTAAAAAGACAGATTTTTACACTCTCATTTGGTCAGTCCAAAACATTCTCCATCTCAGAAAAAATATTTCCTATCCCCCTACACCCTAAAACAGCTAAAACGACTACCAGGTAGCAATAAATCTATCTACTAAAACAATCCGGCGAAAACGGCCTCCATTTTGTGGCGGACGCGATAACCAAAATGGCGACGTGTTTTGGCGGGAAACCTGATTTACCCGCAGGGATTAGCGGACGGTCTAATTATTTATCGCTGTAACATTTGGTTAGTATGCGTTACCGTGATCAACTGATTATTTTAATATTTTAATCATATCTAGTTTAAATTATTGATATCCACGTGAATTAATCACAATAATTGAAAGTTATTACGCATGCCAATAGTGTGACTATTTACACCGGCTGTGACAGTTTTTCATAGAGTTTTTATTCGAAGATTTCCTTGGAATTCTTATTTTGTCTCTTGGCAGTGCATTGAAAAAGCGTTTATGGCTCCCTTTCTGTTCGGTCTTCACTCGGTGAATTATCGCAGAAACTCGGAAACAGAAGAGTTGAAAATTACTCGTCAGTGAATGCACTAAGATTCTATCCTATCCAAATGTTAAATGTTACAGGCATTGTTTCATAAAGTATGGAAACAATGCCTGTAAAGGAAAGTATGGAAACAACCCACTAGGGCCCACCTTAATGCTTAACATTTCATTCGCCTATTGGTACCTATCTGAAACATAAAAGGCATTGCTGAAACGTTGCCTGTTGCCTGCCCTATAAACAAAATTGAAATCGTATGTGATTTCACCAGCACGTCCATACTCTTCAAATGAACACATAGCTACTCAGCATTTGCTACTCAGTGGCAGAATTCGATTGGTGGTAATAATTTCCATTGAGCTGAGATTTTTGCAGTCTCATAATATACAGGGTGTAATAAGACTACTCCCGAAAACTTCGGTAGGTGAAAGTACCCATCAATACGAACAACTTTTACTATGGAACGAACACTGTGAATACATACATTTCAGCCAAGTAGGTATTACACTTTTTTATGGACAGCTGATTTTTTTTTCGCGTTCACAGTTTTGGTTCTAGTAAAAGTTGTCCATATTGATGGGTATACTTTCACTCCCCTAAGTTTTCGGGAGTAGTCTTATTACATCTGGTATCTGTGTTTGTGTCTATTTGTTTTGTTTATTTTGTGGTCCAAAATGTTTCTTTATTTTGGATTATTTATATTATATAATTTTTTTCTGTCTTTCCCCTGACGGAGTCATACACGAAAGAGCTCAACTCCACCAACTTATTTTCTAGTGAAGTCCTTACCTGCTGCTTGAGCAGTGCGTTGAGGTCACCCCTGGGAGGAGCGAGAGCGTTTAGTTCTGTCTCTTTCCTGATCACCCACTCAGTGAGCTCCCTCAAGGAGAGGAGGAGTGCCGACCAGTGTTCCGCGTTGCTTTCTAGCCGATTCCTGTTGAAGAAAAAATGGCTTTAGATTTTAGTGTCTAAAACATCGAGGTCTGGAATTGTTTCTTTTGTAGTGTCAGTGGTTCCTTCTTGGTAATTATCCCTTACCCTGCGATAAGATCAGTGGCTTATTCCCTAATTGTACCAAGAAAATGACTATGGGAACAAGACAATGTCACTTTTTAATGATCCAAAACCAAATGAAAAATGACGACCTCGGTGGAGAGTTGAACAAGTAGCCGGCTTAGGCGCAAAAGGGTTCCATTCCCGTTACGAAAACAATGTTTTCATTTTCTGCAGATATCTCTTCCGGTCTGGGTGTTGATACCATGGTACTTGTGGTTTCTGATACCTAAGATACAGGGAATCCTAGAGTGGGGTCAGGACTATATAGGTATGTGTACCCAAAACAGAGGCTTTCGGTGGTGAAAGAACCAAGTAAGGTTTAATTGCGTTTCGCTACTATGATGAATAAAGTGTCAATATAGCTATATAATTAATTACTGGAAAGGCTCGATGGCACGAAGGCCCACCTGGGACAAACCGCGGCCAAAGGGGACAGACCACAGACAAGCAACTTAAACTCAACTGACAGGATTAGGTATAAGTTTACTGGTAAAATACAAGTATAGCGTCAAATTCTGCATTTAATTTTACAAAACAGAACGTCTATAATTAATGAGCGAAAGATGGATAACTGGAAGATAATGTTTTAGTATTAAGGCCTCCTTGTACAACATTATTTGTGTGATAGTATTTATAACATTTATCAATAGATTAACTCTTTTTTGCAATGACGCATATTTTTTGCATAGGGCAGGTAAATCCTAAAGTACTTATTAGGTACATAAGTACTAGTAGAATTAATATCTAAATGCAAATACCGACTAACACGCTTTATCTCAAAATAAAAATAAGCAATTATTTGAAAAGTCCACAAACGTAGGTTTATTCGTTTCTGCGGCGTAAAAGCGGACAATAAAGTGATTTTAAAACCGCCATCTTGTTTTATGTGGCGATGAAAACTGTAAACAGCGGGTTCGGTCGCACTTCTCACACTAACTTTAAACATCTTAGATTGCAAATACGAAGCTAGATTCTGCGTGAATCTTCCCTAACAAAATGGACTCAATTTCCACAAAATGTATATTTTATATAGATATTAATAGCTGTGTACCTAATAGCACCTGACTGCCGATCCGAAAGTCATGAATTCGAACCGGCTCGTGCACCAATTATTTTTTTCATTTTTAATATATTTTTCGAAACGGTTATGGAAAATATGTGAGGAAACCGACATGTCCAAGAACCAAAATTTCGAAGGCATGTACTATCGGTTATTGTTCTAATAAGTAGTGATGGGCTTGCAATCTGTCAAAGTCAAAGTCAAAGTCAAAGTCAAAGTCAAAATTCATTTATTCAATAAAATCACAAGGACCACTTTGAAACGTCGGTTTTTATCTAGGTGCCTGTTCCTCCGCGACCAAGCCAGGAAAGAAAGGCAAGAAAACAAGGCTGGTTATTCTTTTTAATGATCCTTTTACAAAACAATAGGTTCGAGTTGGAGCATTTTCAATCCCAAGAGTTTTTGTCATCTAAATAATCAGATATTTTATAGTATGCCTTTTTATAAAGCTTTTGTTTAATTACGTTTTTAAATTTGTTTATTGATAATTTTTGTATATCTCTTGGGAGTTTGTTATAAAAGCGTACACCGTGCCCTTTAAACGATTTACCAACTTTATGGAGTCTACAAGTGGCAACAGCGAGTTTATCTTTATTTCTAGTATTAACATTGTGATTATCGCTTTTTTTCTTAAACAAATTAATATTTTTGTGAACATACATCAGATTTTCATAAATATATAATATGTAATTTGCGGACCTACTGAGTATAGATCTGATAATTTCGGGTTATCCATCCTATATTCTCCATATTATACCTAATAGTTATTAAACTAATTTCAGGTTATTTCATCATGGGCCCCAAATATTTTATCTAACGTTTTCAATATAAAGAACTCTCTTTTAAACAAAATCTTTGCTTACATAACTGTATTCATTTTGTTCATTATAAACGTGAAAGTTTGTGAGGATGGATGTTTGTTACTCTTTCACGTAAAAACTACTGAACGGTTTTTTGAAATTTTACAGTAATATAGCTTATAGGTACGTCAGAATAACACATAGGCTACTTTACTTTTTATCCGGGTATCACGCGGGCGAAGCCGTGGGCAGAAGCTAGTAATTTCATAAAAATACTTGAGCTGAAGACAAAGCATTTTTGAAATAGGTAGGTAAAGCTTTGGCCACATTATTCGGGAATTTTCGGCTTGTTCCGGCTAAGCTCGGCATTCACGCTATACACTCAAAGACATCACGTCATAATTGAAAGCTCGCTGGCACAAACTAGAAATTCAATTCAACTATATTGTATTTAGAAACAGAACTATTTTGAAAAAAATAGAGGTTTCTAGGTCTGTGTCCTTTTAAAAGCGTCTGTGTTTTTTTGAAAGCGCTAATCTCTGGCAATACCGGTTGAATTAGAAAAAATATTTTTTGCATTTTATATTCCACTTCATGAAGAAGGTTTTAAGAATATTGAACATCACGCTACGACTCTTGAGCCGAGCAAAAGAAGTAATAGCACGGCCCGGCCATGCAACGCGGTGGGTCGGTCGGGGGCCGAGGGCGGCAGAGGCACAGCTAGTATGGAATAAAACTATCAGCACCCTGGTTTTTTTCAAATACAGAGGTTAAATTTAAAGGGCTCCAAAAATCTTACTGTGGCATTGTCAAAATAACTAGCTTCGGCTTAAATTGTCAGTTTAAACTAAACATAGGTGCAGTTCAATTCATATATGTAGTACATAGGTACCCTTACTAAAAACCTAAATTATATAGGTAATATTTTTAGTTTCAGATTTTTTTAAAGAATATCCTGACCCCACTTCAGGATTCCCTGTATCGTGAGTATCAGGAACTACGAGTTAGTCCCATAACATCTCGACCCGGCACAAATAACTGCAGAACATGCAAACATTTGTCCCGCAATTGAATCGAACTCGCATCTCTTGCGTCTTATCCAGCTACTCACCCCCTGCGGTATCGAGGTTATCAATGGCCAGATATTATCGGCCAATAACATAATTAGCAATATCACTTCATTACATAGCCATCAAAAGGCAATACTATCGACTGACTAACTAAATAGGCCACTGGATTATACATAACAGGTAAGTCTTAGACAAACGTCCACGCGAATTCGCTTATCATCTAGATGAAGACATTATAATTAAACTGGAAATGGACGGCGCGCGAGGTTTGTCGCTTTTTTCCATAAATCTTACCTGGTTTACGATCAAACTTGATAATACAGTACAAAATGGCATGCACAAACAAATATAAAACTCATGTTTGTTTGAGGTGGGGCATATTACGAATATCATATAAGTATATTGATCTATTTCTAGTAGCGCAAATCTACTATGGTGCTAGATGATGCTGTGTGAAAAATGTCCAGCAATATTTATTATTGATTTATTCCAAGCGATCAGAACTAATATCAATATCATTGATATTAGTTATGATCACGTGGGTTACATACAAACTAGGAGTTTGCCAAATGCAACGATTTTACTTATAAGACAGGTTCACATTTTGTGTCATTTCGACGTCAATTACTCCGAGACATTCCAAGGGGTCAACATGTCATGATACCTCCTTCTCGCCACGCTGGTAATTTGCGGCATGAAAAACAGTCCAACCGACTTTGTTGAGTGCATTTGACACATTCAATGAGCAATTTACGTCACATTTCACCAATTTTCATTTTTTTTTTACATATTTGGATAACTAGCAGCTTTGCTATCGCTAATAATTGCAATTTGTATGAATGGGGTTAGCCCTATAAAAGTTTCCACTTATGGTACAAATAATTGAATAATCCATAATAATTATAAATCTTGTATTTAAAAGCTTAACCGTAAAGCTTAATCTAAAAATGCTGTATCGATTATAATACCCGTCTTAACGCTTACTTTCGCATTTACACGTTGTCTAAATATGATTGGTAGCTACAGGTAGGTGGCTTAGTATGTTATAACTAGGTGATTATATATATGTAGGTTACCAGATGCGAACATATAGGTTTGTACGTGCAGACAACACCACAATAGCTCTAGACTATTGTTGCCGTTTAATCTGAATCACAATACGTGTCAATATTATGTCCTACTATCTGAAAGCGTGGAAATTAAATGTCAAATTGATTTGTATATAGAATAATGATAGCTTTGACAACCTCTGTGGCGCAAGGCATGGGCCTGCCTGAGACACAGAAGAATGCGGGTTCGATACAAAAAATATATTTATATAAGCACTATATCAGTTATGTAGTTCCCATAACACAAGCACTGCTTAGTTTAGGGCTAGATGATGCTGTGTGAAAAAATCTAGCATTATTATTATTTATATTTATTTATTTAAAATATCAGGCTTATGCCTGGGGCCTTACAGGTTTAGTGGAGCTGAAGCTAACACTAAGAGGCCTTTTTGTACAATACAATATATAAAAAACTTTATTTTGTGGATGTCGACTGATGAAACTATTGGATATATTGGCTGATAAACTGGACTATCGCAGGAGTATTATATAGTTTATAATATTATAAGTTTTTCTTTTAAAGATAATTAATCCTTTTTAAAATTGGTTTTACCCGCGTATGAACCCGTATGTATATGCGTTTGCCATAAGGTTGTATGTTCGTTTGTTTGTTGCCATTTACCTATCTCCGTAACTGCTTGTCCGATTGAAATGCGAATTTTTGCAATCGAAGGTAGAAAAACAACTCATGAGTTTTCATATTTAGTAAAAACAAACTTATTATTAATTTATTTAAATATTTTAATTGAAAATGCTTAGCGGCGTTAATACGCCGCTAAGCATTTTCAATTAAAATATTTAAAAAAAAAAAAAAAAAAAAAATCTACGAAAAACAGTGGTAATTAATTACCACTGTTTTTCGTAGATTTGCTAATTTATAAGCTCTTCATCATACAGTGGTTATTAGATTAGCTGTATTTTCTTTACAACTTTTGTTTTCATTCTGTCAGTTTCATTTTCATAATTTTTCAAGTAGGTACCTTTGCCGAATTAAGGATAAACAAGTCAGTAAATTATGATATAAAGTAGTTCTCGTTGACTCTGTCGATTTTATTAATCCCAAATCTTCGGTCACATCATAGGACTTGGAAAGCCAAACTCTACATGACGCCTTTAATCATAGATATGCATCCTGTAGATATATTAATAAGTAATCTAGTAATATAAATAAGTTCACCTCGTTCGATTGGCACCACACTTAAGCTGATCATCAAAAAAATAACCAAGCAGAGTTTGTTGCCTGATTCTTCTAGGCTTGGTCGCGCGCGAGGAATCGCCGTAAATTTTCAAACATTAAAATGTTTAAATTCACGTATTTCTAAAGACGTTTCTATGATCATTCATATTGTAAAAACGGGAATTTTCACGTACTGCCAACCAAGTAGTGTACGGCGCGACGCGGAAGGAGAAAGTCGCAACCACTCACCCTGATGAAGACTCTCGGAATGAGTCGATACTTAGTCGGTGCCTTCACCGATAGTGCAGTACGTGAAAATTCCCGTTTTTACAATATGAATAGTCAAGTTCACGATAGTTTCTATGATCCTTGCGATTTCAATGAATAAAAACCTTTCGACTTTGACTTTGAATTTGTAATGTATATAAATACCTCATAGTAGTCTTATCTGTATTTTATGACCATGTGGCCATGAATTATTCGAGCGATACTCTCGTAACGCTGTCAATTTGGTAACATTAATAGGCTATTAGAAGCAGGGGCGTGTGGCAATGTAATCGGGTTAGCAACTAGGTACATCTCATGATAGCCCTAGGCTTGAATTGAGTTACATCCCTTCGCACAATTTAGTGGAAATGAGAATAATTGCAATTTCCACCTAAATCGTGTAAATTTTCTGATGGTTTCTGTTAGTATTTCTGTGGTTTTACCAAGTGACTACAGATTGAGGTTTTCAAAAAGGCGTTTTTATTTTTTTTGTTGTTTTATATCTCTGGGGTTGCAAAACCATATGTTACGGTAACTGCTTACCGACAAGTGGGCCATATTTTTTTTTTGCAACCTTGATGGTGTAAATAAATCAAATTTGTAATCATGAATGAAAGAACACGGGGCGGCGATCAACTTGAAGATTTAAGCAATTTTTCAGTATTTCAGTATTTTTTTTTATTCCGACAAATCCTATGTTTTTCATGTCCGCATTTTTTTAGCACGTTGTTAGGAAAATACACAACAAAATAAGTGACGTATGCAAACAACAATAAAAAAAATTTGAAGTGATATAAATAACATCAGTTTTACACGGAACACTCGACTGGCAGCATTCATGTTACAATCAGAACCCATTTGAAACACTGCGAGCGCCATTTTTATCCGTCACTCGAATGACAGATCGGAAAATGGCGGTGAAAAAGGCACGGAATCTGTATTTTTAACAAGCTAGCTGAATAAACGTTTTAAAGTGCAGTTTGCTTTTTGATTGGTGGTGAAACTCATAAAGGATTGATGAGTAAAAATCAGTTCAGGCTCTTAGACAAAACAATTTTCCGTTGGCGTTATCACCTGCGGAAAGATTGAACTCTATGAAAATGACATTAGTTTTTCTCATGTCACGTGACTAACGCCAGATTTTTGCTTGACGCATTTGCGTTAGCGTGAAAGGAAAACTTAGCGTGAGGTATATGTCTAGATATTTTGGCAATGCAATTTATTATTATGTGAAGGCTCGGGGCTTCGAGACGATACATCCCAAGAATTTCAACTAGGCTGGTAACGATCTCTTGGCTTGTTCGTATAGCTCCCGCGTACCAAACGGTAGGTCTCGGGATCGCGTCCCGCCCAGACAAATTTTTTGGGATATTATAAATTCTTGTAACTAAACAAGTGTTGCCACATCTTTTTTTTTATAACCTATGTAAGTAGTATTTTATCTGAAAATCTTTGTGTGAAGCCAACGCCTAGGACTTAGCTACAGCATGTTATAGAAGGAATCTATAACATGCATCAGGTTCTGCATACCTGATAGCCATGCTCTTGGACTTGAGATGGTGCCAGCGCTGGTTCATCTCGTCCAGTCTCCGCTGCAGCATGACCGCGTCTTCCTGCGAGGACAGGCTGCCGAGCAACCGCCGCCCCGTGCCCGTGAGTGATGCGTACACATCGCGGTGCGTCTCGATCTCCGATTGCAGATCCTGGGAACAAGACAATACCAATGTTAGGAAATAAATATAGCAGATAACATTTTACACATGTAAGCGATGCCTATCGGAATTTTTCCGTCACACAGGTCGTTACAACAATGATTAAGTTTATTACACAGAACACGGGATATACAGACAGAATTACTTAAAAGGTAAAACAATAATATTTTTTGTTCATAAAAATATCAAAAACATCGACTTCAAGAGTTTATAAAAAGTCCAATATGAGATTAATTGTAACTAGGTATTTACCTACTTAATGTAAAAATTTGCACGGCCAAAATGTCAAATATAGAGAAGCTGACTATACCTATGTAATTATATTAATGTATATTCTTGCATATAAATATCATTCATTCATTAAGGATGTTAATGTCAAATATAGAGAAGCTGACTATACCTATGTAATTATATTAATGTACCTATATTCTTGCAAATAAATATCATTCATTCATTCATTAACATCCTCCATTTTATCAACTTTTTAGGGTGGGTGGGATTTTTTCTTAAAATTTATGTGGGACCACAGTAACAGTTGAAGTATATCCTCTTACCCATTAGAAAAATAACCATTAAAATAGGTTCACAATTATTGTCGAAGGTATCGCGTAACAAAAACACAAAAAAAAAACAAAAGTAATATCACGCACAAAAGAATATTCGGCTAGTCGTGATTCCATAAGATATGTTTTAAGTACTTATAACGGGAAAAATGACAATCCCTCAGAAATAAAACTTTTATAGGACGACCTCAGGATCATTCCCTATACAACGACAAGAGAATCATCAAAATCAGTTAACAATTAGCGAAGATATATAGTAAAAAATATACACAAAAAAGAATTGAGAAGGTGGAACGGAGATTTCCATTCGATAATTTTCTATTTGAAAAACTCACTTAGATTTGCTGTTCCTAAAACCAAATGTAATCAGCGACTTTGAAAGTGTTTTTTTAATATATGATCATACAAAAAACAAATGAAACAGCTAGCTTAAGACCGTTGCAAATGATCTATAGATGGGTCGACTGATCCAGACTAATAGAGATAGCGTTCCTAAAATTCCGACTGTCTGTCGCCCTAAAAGTTTTTTGAATACGCGATGGGCCCCGTTTCTCTACAGATCCAGAATCTCTACCTCAAGTCTCAAATAAAAAAACCTCAACAACTAAATTGAAAGCTTCTTTTTTTTTTTGAGAACCTGGAGTACGGTCAATGTTCTCAAACTACCTTTATTGAATAGTAGGTACATACGTATACCAACTTTTTTATTTCACCCCAAAAAATGCAGCCCAAAATATGGCTTACCATTTCCTGTAAATCCCGAAATTAATTCAATAACACTAACGCCAATAAACGTCGCATGTATTATTCATTCGTTTCATAAAAACCGGCGCTTGAGGCTGAAATAGTTTTATACAAGTCTTGTTTGGGCGACGTAAGTGGGCGATTTGTAAGACTTGCCGCGGATTGCTGGTAACAGGGGCGGACTAAGGACTACGAGAAGGGCAAATAATAAAGGCTCTGGCACACGGGTACCTATGAGCCACGCGCGGCAGCGGTTTACCACCTTCCTAAATGAAATTTGTATAATACGTCACGGCATATGATTATGGTCCAGCTGAGTTTGACTATTTGCTTATACACAATTAAGTAAATAAATTAAATAATGCTGGACATTTTCACACAGCATCATCTAGCCCCAAAGTAAGCAGAGCTTGTGTTATGGCAATGACATGACTGATATACTACTTATATACTTTTTTTGTAAATAAATACATATTATACATAGAAAACAGCCAGACAAGAAACAAATATTTGCAGGTCATACAAAAAATTGTCTCGCGGTGGGAATCGAGCCCACAGGCCTTCGACCACAGCGCCACAGAGGTCGTCAAATTCAATTGATTTAAAAAAGCCTTTTTTTATGTTTATCATCGATTTTAGGAATATGTTTTTCTGTTAGCATGTTTAGTGTTCACAAAGTAGTCGTACTACCCGTCTACCTACGCGGCTCTCTCGTACTACCCACTTATGAGATCAAAGGGAAATGGTTGCCAAAATTTGCGTGAATGTAATGATCGCCACCGCCACCGCCACCGCGTCAGTTTGACAGGGCCTTTAGAATGAAACGAAGTGTCAGAATTATGTATATTCTATTCAGTATCTCAGTTTGTTTCAGCCAACATAATGTGCTGTTATAATAATACTAGCTTCTGCCCACGGCTTCGCCCGCGTGGTACCCGCGTAAAAAGTAGCCTATGTGTTATTCTGATGTATAAGCTATATTGCTGTAAAGTTTCCTTAAAATCCGTTCACTAGTTTTTGCGTGAGAGTAACAAACATCCCTCCTCACAAACTTTCATGTTTATAATATTAGTAGGATATGCTGTGTGAATATGTCCAGTATTATTTATTCATTGATTGTGTATAATTTATTTATAACACCAAGTTAAAAGTCAAATAATAAGTAGGTATAACAATACACTAAAGTATAGTAACCTAATTTAAATATAATATTACAAAAAAAAAATGAAATAAGTACATTTTTAATTAAATAATTCAGTTAATTGTACCTATATAATTGGTAGCACATAAAACTTACTTACGTAGTCTAGTTTTGAAAATCGCAGTGGAAGTTGCATCTTTTTTAATAGTCTGGCAGCCAGTTATAAACTGAAGGTATTTTCTATTTAACTCCGCTTACCTTATTACCTCTCTGGACGCACTAAGATCAAGTAACAAATGCTGTCCTCATTCGAGACGAAAAAGCAGACGATGTTTTGTGCTCTTAGATAGTAGCTACCGTGTATTCTACTGGCGATTTGTGACGGGACACGGAGTTCAGCAAAGTCTGAGTACGGACCATTTGTTAGACTTTATGTGAAAGATTATGTCTGCGAGTTGTTGCGGTTGGGTTGTTTGTCTGTACAATGTGTGGTTAAAGACCTGGAAAATTATGTAGGGATAGTTTATTTTACTGTAGATAATTTTGATCGCGATCGTGTGATGTTGTCGAATTCTTTGATCAAGGAAAATAAACAAAGTCCAGGTAAAATTCAGTGGCAAATTTTCATTTATTCATTAAAATCACAAGGAATACTTTGAAACGTCGAATTAATCTACTGCCTGTTCTTCCGAGACCAAGAAGGGCAAGGCTCATTATTCTTTAAATTATCCTTAACAATAGGTACCCACATTTTTCATCGAATTGGAACAATTTTAATCCCAAGAGTTTTATCATCTAAATAATCAGATAGTTTTTAGTATGCCTTTTTATAAAGTTTTTGTTTAATTACGTTTTTAAATTGTCAACTTTTGTATACCCTCCACTCGCGCGCCCTGTGAACCGCGCACAACGAGCGGCAGCGCGTAGTGCACGACGCGACGCGGAGGGAGAGCGTCGCGATCACTCACCCTGATGAAGACTCTCGGAATGAGTCGAAACTTAGTCGGTGCCTACACCGATAGTGCGATACGTGAAAATGCGTGTTTTTACAATATGATTTTTTGTATCTTTTGGGGGTTGTTATAAAAGCGTACATCTTGCCCTTTAAACGATTTACTAACTTTATGGAGTCTACAATTCAAACAAAAACGATGTCAGTCCCATTATTTACCAGTCAGTCTTAGCGTCATTTTGTTCTTAGTCATTTTGCTATTCAGACAATTATTTTTATTTTATTTTTATTTATTTATATAAGGAAAGCCAACAGCTTAGGTATCTACACATAGTTTGTCATAACTATAGGGTTATGTTCTTATAGTTGAACACTGACAAATTATTATTATGAGATCTGTTAAGTATAAACTTTAAGTACTTAACATATATCTATATAAAATATAATATTCAAACATTAAGGAATAATATTTATATACAATTAGGTATATCAAGTCCTATTGTGATCCAGTCATCTTTTTCTTTTGAGATAACTATCTTGTTTTGCGATCCAGTCGTTCTACACTAGATTCCGTGTATCATGGTACCACAACATCCAGATACGAAACAAATGTTTGCAGAACATGCAAACATTGGCCGCAATGCTACATCATCGAGGATGACGTTATTAGTCGGCCTCAGACCATCATTATATCAATCTAAAGATTTTGACGTTACCGTCAATCTACATTCTAGAAAAATTTAAATTTGTCAGAAAATATCCCAATTTGTACACGAAACTTGATGATCTTCCTCGAAGATACGCACTTAGGCCAGATAGAAACAAAATTATACAACCAAGATCACACCTAAAATTGCACAGCGATGGCCCATACATAATGTCGATTAAAATCTACAACAAACTTCCAAAACAAATCACAGAATTACAAAAAGATTCGCTTTTCACTAAATGACTAAAATCATTCTTAATTGACAAGTGCGTCTATGACATTAAAGATTTTTTAGACTAGAAAACTAACGTAAAAGTGACGTAAGTAAATTATGACAAAAGAAAAAATTACTAAACCTACTTAATTATGTTATTCCAAATGCTAGATACCTTGATACTTTGCCTACCTTGACTTTATTTTATTGTACCTACTAGTTTTTTGTTTATACAAAACTTCGGCCTGCCTACCTATCTATTGCTTAGACAGGGTTCATGTGAGATACCTACCTATAAACACCATCTATGTACCTACCATGTAAAAGCAATAAATGTATTGAGTATTGTAACACTCACAGGTACAACAAAAAAAAATATAAATAGGTAACAACCATTTTTTGTTATTGAATTGTATGGAAATGACATTTGCTGTTGAAATGTCACTTGACTAATGCCAAGTTTTTCTTTGACGCATTTGCGTTAGCGTGAAAGGCGAACCTTGAGGTATTTGTCTAGACGCCCTGATTAGTAATATCGGCATTTCGCACAATTATTAGTTTATGTGGTTAACGCAACTAATCCGCATAACTTTGATCCGCTTACCGACTTAACGATCCGGGGTAATCGATAAATGCCTACCAACTTGTTTACAGTTTAATACTATTTGTATGGCCTATCCAAATATTTTATAGACGGAAGGTATTTTAACCCAACAGACACATAGTCCTGACCCAAAGGATTCCCTGTCAGGGAACTATGAGTATACGCTGTTTATTTGAAATACATTGTCAAGCTTTTTGCTGTTATGAGTGACGTATGAAGACAGGTAGTTAAACGAATGAAAGCAAAATAATAAAATACGCCCTCTATACTTAAACTGAAAAAAGAAAATCATCCGCAGAGTAAAAGCTAGATAATATCTAACCCCAAAGAAAGCAGAGCTTGTGTTATGTGAACTACATGACTGATAAACTGCTTATACTTTTTTGTAAAAATATATGTACATTAATAAACATAGTCCTTTGAACAGTATATAATATATACATAGTCCTGAATAATGTTGTAAATAAGTTAACTTATGCTAAAACAGAGCAATTGACTGATATACACATCCATTAAATTGATATCCTTAGACAATTCCCTTCTTTTTCCTCATATGTTGGCCACATTAATTCTCATAAAACGAAATCTGCAATCAAATCGGAAGCGGCCATCAAATCCATTTTCGTTATTAAAACACCTGCAAAATAGCCGGATATCTCGTTACTGTAAACAAGAATTGAATTTCGATGTTCGGATTCGAATTTTAAGTTTGAAATGTAGTTGCTTTTAGGGTTCCGTGTATGAATAATGTTAACAGAACAACAATACGGGTTGCAGTAAGGTTACGTGTCTGCTGTCTGTCTGTCGTACTGTCACAGGCTTCTTTACATCTCCTGAATAAATGCTACGGAAACTTGAAATTCACACGAAATGTGAAATTCATGCACTCATATCAAATCAAAGGTTTAGTTAGACAAAAAAATTTATGCTTTACGATTAGTAATTTCGTTAGTAGATAAAAAAACTTATGAAATATGAATATATAATAAGAAAAGCTATAAAATATCAGGCTAACTGCGAAAGACGAAATAAATTAAGAACGTCGAATAGCCGGCTGAGACGCAAGAGTTGCGGGTTCGATTCCTGCTGCGGGGGAAATGTTTGTTGTTCTCCAGATATTTGTTCCAGGTCAGAGTGATGGAGAATATCATAGAATAAACGTTTAATTGACACAAACAATGAAAAAGAAATGGGTTTACATAGGCCAACAACTAAAAATGGAGGTAGCTACTTAAATATAAAAAAAAAATGTTTGTCTGAAAAGGTATAATGTGATACCCTGTTACTCATAGTTCCTGATACCCTCGATACAGGGAATCCTAATGTGGGTTCAGGTCTATGGCTGTGACACTTAGGTATTTATATACATTTATGTATACTCATTATTCAATAAAAATGTATAAATATGTTCATTCTCGTGTTACATTCCCTGGTTTAATTAAATTATTTATGGACAGTACCTATTCGAAAAAGGAGAGTTACAGAACCCAGCTACCGTTTAATAAGACTCCTACTTGATACGCATTCGATAGATAGATCAAAAATTACAAAAGTTTGTGAATGAATTCATCGCATTGTTTCAGAGTTATTTTCCGTAATATTACCGACTAGCTTTTATACTAAAACGAGTACTAAAGTCGAAATCAAAGTCAAAGTCAAAGTCAAAGTCAAAGTCAAAGTCAAAGTCAAAGTCAAAGTCAAAGTCAAAGTCAAAGTCAAAGTCAAAGTCAAAGTCAAAGCCAAAGTCAAAGACAAAGACAAAGTCAAAGTCAAAGTCAAAGACAAAGACAAAGACAAAGTCAAAGTTAAAGTCAAAGTAGAAGTAGAAGTCAAAGTCAAAGTCAAAGTCAAAGTCAAAGTAAAAATTTATTTATTCATTAAAATCACAAGGATCACTTTGAAACTTCTTTTTTATCTACTGCCTGTTCTTCCGCGACTATTGTTATACATTTTAGAGATTCCAAGACAAACTTTTCAACACAGTTGTAAAATTCAAATTCAAACATGCAAAATAGTGTTTTTTTTATATATTATGTCGAGACAAACAGGCATTTGGCCCACCATGGTGTGCGTTTACCGCCTTGTAAGGTTAGGTTATGTACGTGGGTAGGTATATGTAATTATGTTTAAAATCTAAGGAATAGCGTTTGTGTTTTATTAATAGTATATATATCTCTAGCATATAATTTATAACTTTTCTTGTTATTCATGCACTATCTCAAGACTGGTTTCCATATTACACAAAGGTTAGCTGGAAGAGAATGCTATCTAGCATTAAGTTCGCCTATGTACAGTACTTTTGAGTTGTGCAATATGATATTTATGTAGATATATATCTATTGGCATCTGTAATACCTGGCATTGCTGATGCGTTACCTGTAAAGGCCTCCGAAGAAGAGATGTGATTTAACATATATGGCTCTGAAATAAAACCTATAGATAAAAAAACTCATATTTCAACCTACAAGAGATTTAATAATATTACTTTTATATTTAATCAAACAACTAATTATATGTATGTAGGTACTAGGTGTTTACTCGTATAAAAAATACAGATGAAACAACTAGCTATCTTGAGACCGTTGCAAACGATCTATAGATAAGTCAACTGATTCAGATCAATACAAGACGGAAGCGTTCCCAAAATGCTGGCTGTACTGCCACGCTGAATGGTAATGCTAAGGCCAGTGGGTGGATTATTACATTTGATCTTTCAAAATTTAACAATACCTACTTGACTACTGTGTAGACGGATAGAACATATTTATTGCACATAATATTAGGCGTACTGATTACCAAAGAACATTCTCTTCCAGACAACCTTGTGATTCTTTGTGAATTGTGGAAAAAATGGGTCGAAGAAAAATAAAAATAATTATGTTATGAAAAACGCAAAGAACTTTAAAATATGTAATTTGAAAAGTTTCCGAGGCATCTACAAACGTACCTAATCAACATTTTCAGCAACGTTGCAATAAAATTTAATCAAAACCGTTAAAGCAACGGGACTCCAAACCAACTCAAATAAATATTCATTTGACGACGTAAGAGGCTTTACAAAAAAAAAGATATATAGAAGATATAAAGGAGACATTGCCAGATGTTAGAAATTTAAAAATAAATGAACACACAACAGACATACACATAGTCCTGACCCCACACTAGGAACCCCTGTGTCGTGGGTATCAGGAACTATGAGTACCGTGGTACCACAATACCCAGACTCGAAATAAATATCGGAATAGAGCCACACCTCTTGTGTTGCAGTCAGCTACTCTCCCGCCGCGCCATCGAGGTTAATCTGAGCCCCACCGATTTTCATCGAGAAACAAAATAGATAAATACCCATACTAAGAGCATATATCTGAAGATGTATATCATGGGGAATACAGTCGTTAGCGTGTTTGTTTATTTTATTTTAGAAAGAAATAAATTCTCTATAACTTTATTGAATTAAAAAAGTAGTATACTTTGTCCAACTTATTTATTTTAGGCAAAATCTTTTCAGAACTCTCCTCGAGAGCCTTATTTATTCACCGCTCGATAAGATAGGCTATATTAGAATAACAAAAAGAATCATTCAAGCCATATTGAGAGCCCTTTATTATAATAAACCCCTAATATTATTAAGGTTTTTGCGCGTATGGCGCCGATAGGGAGGGTAAACAACATCAATATTGCCTCTGTGGTCGCGCTGTCGTCGGCTCGAGGGATTGGGTAAAATTACAATAATCATATCGATAAACGTAATAGTGACCTCTCGTTGTCACGGTAAGCTGTTGGGAACCAACATAGTTCAATAGAAAGTAGGAAAAATCCCGAAATTATTAAAAACGTAAATCTTATTGTGATCACTATAAAATTTACGTATATAAGATTCACAAGGTTTTGTGAAACTCTAAAAAAAATATTATAGTTAAAGTAAAGTATTTATTTACACACACAGATTGTTTTTTTTTTTTATTCATACACCTATTTACAAGTAGGTATATACAAAATACAAAAAATACAGATGAAACAGCTAGCCACCTAAAGACCGTTACAAACGATCTATAGATAAAGTAGTTTACACACAATAATTACAATCCTTAATAACTAAAATGTTCTTGAAGTTTAAAACTTGCACGCATTTTCTAGCCAGGAAAAAATTACGATTATTCATACCATGGCTGACGTAAGTATAAATTATAGAAAGTAATAGTATGCTTCTTGTATTGTTTTCATAAATTAATTCAGTATAAAATGGCGTCTATCGATATCGATGAAATAACCTCCACGTCTACATCCCTAGTAGCTGGCCTGCCGGCAAGGTGCGTCGGCGGTATTACATCGTTGTGTGCACAGCCCTTAACCGCTCTCATTACTGTTGTTTATGACAAATAGATTTTAGTTAAGTGCGAAATGCGAATGGTATGAACTGCCTTACCACCTACTTGCTTGTAGCTGTGACCTTGGCAAAGTCAAAGTCAAAATTCATTTATTCATCAAAATCACAAGTATCAGTATGTGCCGTCCACTTCACCTGCTGCATGTTCTTCGCGACCAAGCCAGGAAAGAAAGGCAAGAAACAAGACTGGTTTTAATGTCGTTTTGTGTAGATCCTCTTCTGATGTAAAACTATGTATTGACTTTTCCACTAAGCCTTGCTTTTTATTATAACTGGTAAAGTTGAGGTTTCCCTTTGTAAAACACTAGCTGCGCCCCGCGGTTTCACCCGCGTAGGTTTAGATTTTATACTCGTGATAATTTCGAAATTCGAATTCTGATTCGAATGTATTAAAAAGTACTTTACTGCTACATAAATAACCTTGATAAAAGTATTTATTTGAATAACAATTAATACTACGATAAGTATGTTACCAATTTTTGTTTCTACCGGCGATTTAATTACATTTCAGAACACAAAAGTTACTAATGTGACTTAACTATCATAGTTAGATATATACCCTCGAGGACTTTTTTGTAGGGAATAATGAGTACTTTACTCATGTAGTACATCATTTTTATGTATCATCAATAGTTTTCACGCCATATGAAAACTATTGATGATAAACAAACAAAAAAAATCTCTCCTCTTTATAATATTAGTATAGACTAGCTACGTCATACCGAAATAAAAGAAGACTGTGTTATTTTAGCTCATGAACCATACTGATCCACTTTTTTTAATAATATTCCTAAAAAACAATCTCAGTGGGATTTGGACCCGCCATCTCCCGCTTGGTACGCGGGGGCTATACCAACTAAGCCACGAGATCTTTACCAGTCTGGTCGAAATTCTTGTGATGTTAGAGGCTCCACCTACAGGGGAAACTTTGCAGTTATCAAAGCCTGTTCTATGACTAAACTTAACAATAAAATTGGTATTTCCCTTTGGTATGGGTTAACTTTAAAAACCAAATAATCATATTGATCCTAGTTTCAAACATACATACGTTTGCATTTATGTTATTATTAGCTTCTGCCCATGGCTTCGCCCGCGTGGTGCCCAGATAAAACGTAGCCTATGTGTTATTCTGATGTAAAAGCTATATTACTGTAAAGTTTTATCATAATCTGTTCAGTAGTTTTTGCGTGAAAAAGTAACAAACATCCTTCCTCACAAACTTTCGCGTTTATAATATTAGTAGGATTAGGTGATTTTGGTTAAAATAAAGCTCCATGTTTCCAAACTCATTTAATATCATAATTTTGAAGTAACAATTAAAAAATTCCCTGTTTCTAGTATTTAGGTTTATGTAGATAGGTTTGCCTTGCTATAACCTGCCTCGTATTATTGGAACGGCATGTCTGTTTGTTTATCATCAACGCTATCGTCTCTCAGTTTGTCATAATATAGTCTCTGTTTGCGTCCATCATCAATCAGTGCCGTCACTATTTTAGATACGGGTTTTATTAACGAGTGTACTTTGGAATTTCAGATGAGGTGATAATCCGCATTGATCTAACTGGTGTTAATTCTTTATCGTACACAGAAATATAAAACAAAATATTAGGTGAGACATGTACAAAGGCGAGCTTAATTTTAAAAAGAGTTTTCATTCAGCAAACCTTTGAGGAGAGATAGAGAAGTGTTAAAGTTGGTAGGTAGGTGTAAAAAGTCAGGAAAGAAGAAACTAAATAAATATAATTATTCTTAAAATACTGAGTATATTTTAACAAACTACATAATTGTAAATTTCTTTATGAAGTTATAGCCTGTACATAAGTCTGGAGGCCCCTTTTAATTAGCCCCTAAAGTTACACACATATCTTAAAATAAGAAGCATGATCGTCTTTGCATAATTTGAAGACCTCGATGTTGCGTCGGGCAAGTAGCCGGCCGGGACGCAAGATGAGCGAGTTCAATTGCTGCTGCGGGTCAAATGTTTGCACATTCTGCAAATGTTTCCTTCAAGTCAGGTTGTTGTGGTACCACGGTGCTCATAGTTCCTGATATCGAGGTAATCCTAGCGTGGGATCAAGACTATGTAAGGTTCTGTTTTCTTGTTTACTAGTTGTTGCTTCGCCCGCGTGGTATGTTAATAAAAGTAACATATGACCGTCTCCAGGCTTCAAACTATGTCCACCAACTTTTGAATGAATCGAACCAAGGATTACAATTTATACAAAGTTTAGAACTCAATTGCACATCCCCAAAGGGTAGTTTTAAAAAATACTTGTTTCATTATTTACTTTAAAGTTTATTTGTACAGAGTTTCGAGAGAATCAAACATTTTTTTTTTCATAGAAACTTTACCACCCTCTTTAACCCCGTTAGGGGTTGATTTTCTATGTGTTATTCCAGGACCTAAACCTATCTACCTATCTACATTCCAAATTTCATCAAAATCGGTTTAGTAGTTACGGAGATACGTAGTAACAAACATTCACACACACATACACACAGACTTTTGCATTTATTATATTAGTAGGATAATAGAAAATGGAAAAATCATCATAAAATTTTCTTCGAAATTCTTAAAAAAATCAAAGGTTTTTTCATAACATTGTCCAGTGATTTATTAAATTCCCCCCTCACCCACTTCACCTGCAATATTACGGACATTTTAATTATGTTAAAACAATGTTTCCTAAGAAGCGATCCATCTTCGATGAGGCTCTCCAGATTTATGACCCGGCAGATTAACTTGAGCACTTTTTCAGATCCTTTTCAAAGAATAAGAAACAGATATGACAAGCTAGAAAGGTAATTTATCCACGAGACTTGATTATAAATTATGTAACGCATATTTTAACAAAGCAGTAAAGTAAAGAGAAAATATACCATAATTTTTTGACAGTTGGACAATAGAAACAAGCCAAAAAAGTGTTAAAATCAACAAACAGTTGATGTCTTCTTTCCGTTTTGCCAAATAAAAATATTTTCTTTATTCTATCTTCTTTCTTTTAAAATTAGAGTTAGATTTTTGTTCTGAAATACGAGCATAAGATGACACTCTGAATCTGAAATCCATCGTGAACCAAAGGATAATTTCTTTCCTAATATTTTGATTCCAATTGGATCATTAAAATACTGCATAATGCAAATTAACTCAAACATAAATTCTCAGTCATTTTAAATATAAATTATTAATAGGAACTTTTTTTGATATGCTATAGAAAAATCAAAATCCAGCAAAATCAATTTCAATGAAGTTATATGCTAATAGATTTTTTTCCACTACTCAAACCGTAACCGAAAATCGAAAGATCGAATAAAATATTACAAACTAGAATTGAGTTGCATCAAATCACTGGGAAATTGAGAGATTTACATTATTAAATTCATTTTGAAACCGAGAATGGTTGAAAATTATTGAAATAACCAGTGTTCTCATTGATATGTGAAACCGCACGCTGTCATAATTCACGCAGCGTGACGCGCCGTGAATTATCCAAGCCATTTATTTATATCAATTGTATGAATTAACGACTTAGCTGGTGCGAAGAGCAAAGGGTGCGAGTTCAATTCCCGCTGCGGGACAAATGTTCGCATGTTCAGCAAATATTGATTCCGAATTGGGTGTTGTGAACCCTTGTGTGGGGTCAGAACTATTTACGTATTTATCACTAATAGTGCCGTCGCATCGACCGCGCTATTACTTCTTTTGCTCGGATTCTAAGGGTCAAATCGTAGCGTTATTTTAAATAGCTTATAACCTTCCTCAAGAATTGGGCTATCAAATGCAAAAATATTTTTTCAATCCGATTCGTAGTTTAGATTAGCGCATTAAAAAAAACACTTCAGATTTATTATTAGTCTATATTATCCTAGATCTTCATGCTACATCATCAGCCATATTATCAGTTACAATCAGGTGAGATTAATAGTTAAATGTAGGTATATTCAAAAATTAACAAAAAAACTGTCTATTCTGCACAGTTAGCTTATCTTTGGCCAGGTCGCAGGTGTTCGGGGTAAAGGTAGGCAGCATCGTTAAATTGATACTCTTCTTCCCAACCCGGGTAGGAGAACTTGAGACCACTTCTATACTGTTGCTTATTATCTGCTATTGTAATTATACAATATACTGTATATACTCGTAGTATACAGTTGGAGAGCTTTTTTAAACTTTTATTACAAAGAGGTAAATAGCCAGTTTGTAAGTTTTGATGTAGGAAGAAATCTCAGAAACTACTCATCTGATTTCTAAAATTCTTTCGTTAATATTAAGAATGGACCTTGCATATTATCTAGTTCGAATAACTTAGGCTTTTCGTGGAGACCAATTTTGCATCTTTGACAAAAAACGGTCGAGCGAAGGCGTTACTTACGAATGCTGCCCGGTAAGAGCTACTTTTCATCGGCTATTTTTTATCCAGGTACAACACGGGTGAAGCCGTAGGCAGTAGCTAATAAACTAAAAGGTAGATTTATGTGATTTTTGTAAAAAAAATTGGTGTAAAAGCACAATCCTGCTCTTTTGAATAGATCTTGCACAACAAAACCCTATCTCGCGTGTGATGTAAAAAGGGTCCAGAAAATATTATGTGATAGGGACCCATAAAAGCTAATTTAATAAACCCTTCATTGTCTCACAGACCACGTCCAATTTTTGACCCTAAATACCTCATTCTACCCACGTCCCACCAATCTGAAGCACGTCACAGTAACTCCCAGTGTGGCCCACTATGCAAATGCAACCCTTACTCGGTTGATACGTCAAGTCGACCTGAGAATTAACCGGATATCCGGTTACGGTTGATTCCAGTAAAATGTCTGTAGGATTAGCTGACATGCCGGGTAAAATGGCGCGCGTTTTAGCATAACTTTACAGGTTAATGTCTTGTCATTTGGCGAACATAATTTTACATGTAATTTTATTTTGATAGCTGTAAAGATCTCAGCTGCGATCCAATCCTATCCTACTTATCCTACTTATAATATAATAAATGCGAAAGTCTGTGTGTGTGTGTGTGTGTGTGTGTTTGTGTGTGTGTGAATGTTTGTTACCACCTATCTCCGTAACTACTAAACCGACTTTGATGAAATTTGGAATGTAGATAGTTTAGGATCTGGAATAACACATAGGTTAAAATTTATAATTTTCAAAAATCGACCCCATAGTGGGATAAATAGGGCGGCAAAGTTTCTATAAAAAAAATTGTTTGATTCGCTCAAAACTCTGTACAAAGAAACTTTAAGGTAAATAATGAAATACGTATTTTTTATTTTTTCAAAACTACCCTTTGGGGGTGTGCAATTGAGTTCTAAACTTTGTATAAATTGTAATCCTTGGTTCGATTCATTCAAAAGTTGGTGGACATAGTTTGAACCCTCGAGACGGTTATATGCACTTTTATTAATATACCACGCGGGCGAAGGCGCGGGCAATAACTAGTTTATAAATAAGGTTTAGTATTCTAAATGAATTTATATAAGTACTGAAGCTTAACTTTTAGAGCTTCTAGTGAAAGAGCTCACCTATTTCTACCGCCAAGTAGTATTGCATTGCTGGATTCTGGTTTGAAGGGTATGGGAACCGGTGAAATGTCTCAGGGTCGGCAATCCGCGAGTGATACCTCTCTTGAAAGCGTATGGTTACGGTAACTGCTTACCAACAGGCCGGGCCGTATCCTTGTTTGCCACTTTAAGTAGTTGTATAAAAAAGAAGGTAAGGCACTGAAGCTAAACGCTACATAGAGAAAACTACGTTTATAAAAATCTGTTAACAAGAACCAACTGAACTATAAAAGAAAATTGAAACAGGTTAGAAGAATCGTGTAGAACAATTGAAAATGTTGATAAACTTGTCCGGAGTTGGCAGAGTGCCGCTTGGCGCTTGGCAAGGAGACACAGATCCCAGGATAAGGGATTTACAAGTTCTTCCGCAAACAGGATCTTACTTCTGAAATAACTCCTTGATATTAAATCTCGGAGCTTTGTTTCGTGGCCGTAGGTACTGACGTCGATTCTCTTGTGACCACCAACCACCAACTAAACTAACCAACTTAGTTTTATCTATCGATCTCTTTTACTAACAGTAAAAAAGAGACAGCAACAATTTTAGTGCTGACAAATTAGTCATTTATCCATCGATATTTTTTACTAGCAGTTACAAAAAAAGATACCTATAGCATCAATTTTAGTGCTGTCAAATTAGTTATTTATCTATCGATCTCTTTTACTAACAGGAACAATAGAAAGAGATAGCAACCATTTAAATGCTGTCAAATTAGTCAGATTAAAGTTTTCTATACAACTTTAGTAGTTAACACGTAGTAAGCGATTCGTAAACTAATTTAACATGAGTAAAATTCTTGCCATCTCTTTCTCAATTGCACTGTCAGTAAAATAGTTCAAATTAAGTTTAGTTGTTGCACTAGAGAATCAGCGCCACTGTACCTTCTGTGTATTGGAGTTTAGCAAAGAGCCGTATTGGTCTATTAATAGATTTTTCCAACAGAATTTATGTGTACATTAAGACGTGCTTAAAACGGTCGGAAAGTGAGGAAAGTGGCATGCCATACAACCAAAAATTCCAAGGCATGTGATATAAGATAGTGTTCCAATAAGCGTCGATCGGTTTGTGAATAGTTACGTGGAACGCTAACTAAGTACGATTTGTCTCTGACTACCTCTTGGTACTGGTAAGATCTACCCACTGAGTATGTATCTGAGAATGTCCATCATGGGGGTCGTTTTTGTTTTTTATAGTTTTGCATTAGTTTTTTGTAGTTTTGCATTTGTTTCAAGAAAAGCTTTTACGCTTGCGACTTGAGAGAAATTACTCTATTTGTCTGAGAAAGTACTGTGTGGTGATTTTCAACATTGAACAATAAACTGGTCTTATTTCTTCACCACACTAGTTTTTTCCGGTCGTAAAATCCATAACAAGTCCACAGACACTCTAACATACCCAGTGCGTAAATCTTTGAGCTTATCAAGTAGAGGGTAGTCGGAGTCACGTCCAAACATTATAATTGACACATGCCCGCGTATTGCAAGTAGTTAGTATTCCACGTGACAGGTTACAAACCATCGTATTAGAATACCAGCCGATGGCACACGATGTTTTCCTTCACCGTTTCGAGCACAGTAAATTACATCACCGGATAATGAATTTTTAAGTTCGGTGAATAAATTTTCACACCCTATACCAACCATAAAAACTACGAGAAACCATTCCAGTATATAAATCAAGTCTGCGAACCGGATCGAGGGGTAATCCCGGGCGCGGTAGCCGGTTGTAACCGGATTTCACCGGATACCCGGGCACCTGCGATAACGATGGTTATGTTCGTTACCGGGTGCTCGGATACTCCTTTGTGGATTTTATGAGCTCTTATTTGTACTATTGAATTAGGACACGAAGCGACGGTTCTTAGTTGAAACGGGTCTTTGTGAAACTTTCCTTACTTTTCATATGGTCTGGAAAAATGAGGGTAGTTTGAGACTGGAAGATTTAATTTACAATCTCGTATATTTTATTATGAACAGAAGCTTTAACCGACAGTTTATAAATTATTTTTGCCCACGGCTCCCCGGATAAAAAGTAGTCGTAGAAAAGTAGCTCTTACTTAGCTGCCTTAAGGCAGCGTTCGTAAGTAACGAATTCGCTCGACCGGTTTTTGCTCTTCATCGTGTTTATAGTCAGCATGTTTTGGAATCACGACTTAACGTAAAAAACTTTAACTGAATAATTTGACAGCTCTAAAAATTAGTAAAGGTTTTTTTGTTACTATTAGCAAAAGAGAGCTTTAGATAAAAGTTTATTTGGTGTACAAGAGAATCGACGCCATAGCTCAAAAAATGCAAGCCAGCTATATACTCGTAGTTCGCAGTGACATCTTTTTATTTTTTATTTATTTATTCATTCATTTAAGCATACATTACACGTTACAAACATAAAAAAAAAAATACAATATCTAAAATACAGCTTTGATCTGGTTGGGAACATAACTTATGTGCGCACACAAAAACAATAAATGAGTGACAATGTTGAGCAGACAAACAACTGTGTAGTAAGCTTGAGGACCAGATTCTTAAAAAATAACTAAAATAAAAACAATATAAATGAAGAAGAACGAGGATGTTTAAGATTTATAATTAAGATAGATCACTGTAGAAGCTTTATTTGTTTAAAACAGTGTATTGAATATACAGGGTGTAATAAGACCAATAACCAAGCCGAAATCTACACATACTGTTCATCTTAACGAGTAACATTGAGGGAAAATAATTCAAAGTCAAAGTCAAAGTCAAAGTCAAAATTCATTTATTCAATAAAATCACAAGGACCACTTTGAAACGTCGGTTTTTATCTAGGTGCCTGTTCCTCCGCGACCAAGCCAGGAAAGAAAGGCAAGAAAACAAGGCTGGTTATTCTTTTTAATGATCCTTTTACAAAACAATAGGTTCGAGTTGGAGCATTTTCAATCCCAAGAGTTTTTGTCATCTAAATAATCAGATATTTTATAGTATGCCTTTTTATAAAGCTTTTGTTTAATTACGTTTTTAAATTTGTTTATATTTTTAATTAGATTTATAGCTCGTTTCAGGCGGATTTCAGAGTCTGTTAAATCCCAGGAAGTACTCGGTTAGGTGGGCTCATCCCTATTTACTACTAGTACTGGACCTAGTAATCACTTTTACACAAACATTTTTAGGTTTATCACTAGTTGTATTATTCAATTTAAAAATAATAATTTCAATTTCGGTAAATTCTCTATCTTATCTTTACTCAAACGTGCTTTTTATGCCTAAAAATAAAATTCGCGTCCCAGCAACTATTTTCCCTCAATGTTACTCGTTAAGATGAACGATATGCGTAGATTTCGCCTTGGTCTTATTACACCCTGTATATTTAATACATATTTAAACAAATAAAGCTTCTACGGTGATCTATCTTAATTGCCTGAAAAAGAATGCTTTTGATACAATAAGAACCACGCAACTGCAGTATCCGGGAAAAAATACAATTTGGAATTTCAATAACAAACAGCTGTTCCCAGGCTGTACAACGACAAATACAATATCAAAATTAATCCCCGAATAAGTATTCGTTCTATTATTCAAAAGACGGAGTCACTGACAGCGTGCGCATAAATGGCGCGCACGTGACGTCATCTTTATCCGGGTGCAACCGG
This sequence comes from Perizoma flavofasciatum, assembly GCA_958496245.1. Classification (NCBI taxonomy): domain Eukaryota; kingdom Metazoa; phylum Arthropoda; class Insecta; order Lepidoptera; family Geometridae; genus Perizoma; species Perizoma flavofasciatum. The sequence continues at coordinate 539,075 of OY292439.1, read as the reverse complement.
GTGTCACCCGGGTAATAAGCTAGCTAGTTCAATACAACCCTACGATGCGCGTCGTTTGATCATTGTTACTATTTGATCGGAGAGAAACTATGTTTCATTTTCATTTCATTTATTTATTTACAGTCAATAGAAATTATTGTGTCGCAACATTTTGCTTCCACAATCGGATAACATTGGCATATTTTGACAATACTTTTAAATGAAATATTTAAATCCCATCCCTTTAGTGCCAAGAACGAGACAATATATTTAACTAGCTTCTGCCCACGGCTTTGCCCGCGTGGTACCCGGATAAAAAGTAGCCTATGTGTTATTTGATGTATAAGCTATATTACTGAAAAGTTTCATCAAACTCCATTAAGTATTTTTTGTGTAAAAGAGTGACAAACATCCATACTCACAAACTTTCGTATTTATAATAGTAAATAGTTAGTAAATAAATAATACTGGACATTTTTCACACAGCATCATCTAGCCCCAAACTAAGCAGAGCTTGTATTATCGAAACTACATGACTGATATGCTACTTATATGCTTGTACTATATATATCAAGACTATGTATGTGTCTATTGGATTTTTGTATAATTACTTACATACAATGACTTGCAAATTTATATATTTTTTGTTTTAAATCTTTTATTTATCCCTTGTAATCTTTCGTACAGTCCGTTCCATCCAAAGGTTGTCTGATAGAGATCGCTAGTTAGCGATAAGACCCCCATTGTACAACTTTATCAATATTTATAGTACTTAACTAAGCTGATGTATTATTTGGTGTGCAATAACGTATTTTCTATCTATCTATTTATTTTCAACGTGCGTTAAATGGCCCATAGTGTGCTGTAAAAATGTTTCTATTTTGGCATCATTTAGTTTCGTTTATGATTAACAAAGAACTCTGTTTCAATAATGAAACTTTTCATTCCTATTAACATTTCCATGATTAAAATTTTACGCGCTGAAACAAAGGCGCAGAGTATTTAACACAAAGTAATAATTAAATATTAACTTTGCTACATCATTAACAGTACGGTGCCCGAATATGCGAAGCCGAAACCGAATTTCGGACAATTTAACGATTTTGCCCGAAACCGAATATAGGTCACAATAAAAAGTTCGCCCGAAACCGAATTTACTACTGTGACATGTTTGACCGAAACCGAATTTCAATCATTTTAACATATTTGGCCGAAATATAATGTTGGTATTTTTAAGATAATTTGGCCGAAACCTAATTTCGGTCACTTGTATGTTTGGTTTTATGTAAAGAATTTGACAAAGATAAATGAATCGATTGGATTTTTTGTAAGAATTTTTGCCCGAACCCGAAACTTAAGCCGAGACTGGAATTTAAATGGGACAAAAACGCAGAGTTTACGACGTTTGAAATTGATCTCAAACCCCTGGCAATAAGGCAGGTTTATGAGAGTGTTGTTAATTTGTGGATCGGTTGGATAATAGGAGATAAACTTCTTTATATGTTAATACTTCTTTAAATTAATTGAGTGCTTAAATAATTTGATAATTATCAAAGCACTGAAATAATTTAAAGAAGTAAAAGAGTATTAAATTTACCCGTAAACTTAAAGTACATAATTTCATGAAATTAATCGAACGAAAATCAGATTCATACTCATTATGTATGGGCAGCCAGCATTTTTTTTTAAGGTCTGGGAGTTGTGGTACCACGGTACTCGTAGTTACTGATAACCACGACACAGGGAATTCTAGTGTGGGATCAGGAGTATGCGTCTGTCGGGTGCTTATTTCTTGTATATATTTAGTTATACATGTATATATCTAGACTTTTGTTGTAAACAGTATTGTGTTAGCTGATACTAAAATTCTCTTATTATATTATTCTTTGATCTTAAGAAAAATAATAATTGCGTCACTCCCGTTTATTACCCCGAAAGTAATTCCTTTCCCTAAAGCTTCACACGACGTAACGCATTTATCATAAATGGCACAGCATTAGGGTTCCGTATTAATATTCATGCGGCGTCCGCGCGTCAAGACGTTCGTTTAAAATTAATCTCGTTTGGGTTCCGTGGCGAGCAGGCACATACCAACAACATACAGGGAAAATAGAATATAATAGGATGTGGTTTATTTGACACAAAAGCAAAGAAACAGGTACAATAAAGTACTAAAATAGACAATTATAACAATAAAAAAAAAAAAGTAATTCTATAAAGTAAGATTTTTACAAAAACGGAGACAGAAAGAAAGATTTTTTCTGCAAAATTATCCGTCTGATATGTGCCATGTGGGCCAAAAAGGACCTGTCTCAGCTTAGTACTGCTTCGCACGGTAGAGAGAAGCAACACTGATTTTCAGACAGGGCCTAAAAAATATTCAAAAATTTTGAGTTTTTTTCGGCAAAAATCTACAAAAAAATACGTAGTTTACAAGCTGATGTTTCTATATTATTATGATCCTTGTGATTACATTGAATGGAAAGGTATTGACTTTGATTTTGACTTGCCAATTCTGAGAGCAACGTCGCTGACTTTTCTTCTGAGGATTTCACCACAATTTTGATACATTGCTGTCTATTCAGTAGAAAATAACACGCAATATAAGAAACTATCAGGCACATATACAGACGATTTTCTTAGCTCAATCGGCGAGTATCCTGAGCCACAAGGAGTGCGGGCTCAGTTCCCGGTACGGGACAAATGGCACACGCTTATATTGCTGATGCCACCTAATTATACTAGAAAAAATAACTATAAAACTTGAAAATAAGAATATTGTGGTTGAGTTTCTTATTTTGGACACTGCTAAGCCTGTCATAATTATATAAGTCACTCTTAGAATCATATTATGTCCATCTGGAATCCTCGTGGTTTCAGGAAGAGAAAGCATCAAGTTCGCCTATATACTACTTTTATGTGCAAGAAATAATTTACATCCATCTATCAATCTATGTATAATTAGTTAGATAGATAAAATAAATCTTTTATTTCAGGCAACACAGTCAAGTACACGTACAAATACAGGGCCCATATAATAGATACCTTAAAAACTAAAATACATAAATACCTAATGAGTTATATATTCGAAGGAATGTGCCTTCGGTTAGTGTTCCAATAAGCGGCGATAGCGGCGACAGCTTGGAACCTGTCACGTGGAATGCTAACCACTATGCAAAAGGAGGTTATGTGCGAAATATAACGTTTAGACGTGTCCCTAGTACCTCCTGTTTAGTAGGTATCCTGCACGATCTGCGCACAGAATATAAATCTAAGAATCTCCATCATGAATAAATAAATAAATAAATAAATAATGCTGGACAATCCACACAGCATCATCTAGCCCCAAGCTAAGCAGAGCTTGTGTTATGGGTACTAGATGACTGATATACTTAATACAATACATTACATAGATAGATATTTTGTTATTATACATAGAAAATACCCAGAACACCCGGAACAAATATTTGCAGATCGTACAAACATTTGTCCCAGGGCGGGAATCGAACCCGCAACCTCCTGTGTAGCAGGCGGACCTTCGCCCACATCGTCACATTGGTGTGGACAACACACCATCTTTTTGCGCGCCCAGGATGACTGGTAGAGAATGCCTTAGCATTAAGTCCTCCTAGCACTGCATTGTTTGTGTGGTAGTAAGTATTAAATAAATAAATAAAATGGAGCTTGACTATTCATATTGTAAAAACGGGAATTTTCACGTACTGCACTATCGGTGAAGGCACCGACTAAGTTTCGACTCATTCCTAGAGTCTTCATCAGTGTGAGTGGTCGCGACTTTCTCCTTCCGCGTCGCGCTTCCACTACTTAACTTAGTCGGTGCCTTCACCGATAGTGCAGTAAGTAAAAATTCCCATTTTTTACAATATAAATAAAATGGAGCTTATAGTTGTGAGCGTGTAGGTTTTTGTTCCACCATCACCATAGTAATGTCCAGCTAACAGAAAAAACACTCACCTTCTCAAAACACCGCAACTCTGCCAGCAGAACCATGTTGATGTGGATAAACCTGGCATCCTCACAAGAGCGGGCCTTGATCCTGTACCCCGGCTTGTTGTAGAAGTATTTATAACTCGTATACTCCGAACTGTCTAAGTCCACCCTGAGCCCGCCGGAGAAGGCCCAGTCACCTCCGCATCCACAGCAGATACCTTTGGTCATAAATCGCTCTAGGCTGTTCCGAATTTTCGGGTCTACTGGATAGCCGGCCGCCCTCGCGCTCCGAGGACGGCCCGGCCATGTCCCTGGATTCGAAGGTTCCCGGAGCCCTGGAGGCTTCCTTCTCAGCTTCCACTCCTCGGGGTGATCAGCTGGCGGTCTCCATCGCCATTTGGATATCACTCGTGGTTCTTATTGGGATAGTTTCAGGCGGTTCGGCACATTTGCTGTTGTGTTTTTGAGTGGGTTTGCGTTGCACTCATTGCACTGGGGTTTTTGGATTTTGAAATGTCAATGGATTTGTCTAGGTTCGAAGTAGCTATATTTTTGCCCATGTAAGTATCTATTTTTCAATTATTATTCTTTATAGCAAAAACAACTTTAGCTAGTTATTTTTGAAATCTTAAAGAGAGAAAAGAGAAAACAAACCGTAATAGAAAAAATACTCAAGAACAAAGGACGAAAGCTTGCAATCTTCTCCTCTTACCCACTAATTAAACAGAAAACCAACACTGTAGCGACAGGAATCACTGAATCATCCCCTTCCTGCACCCTCCACTTTGACTCATTAATCAAATAATTCGCTCGTGATTAATTAGAAAATCGGCAATTAGTAGAATAGCTGAATTAAGAGGGTGAGGATCTAAGAAAGTGCTCATTTAGAAATGGAGAAGTCTTGAAAATATCGTTAACTTTCAGAATCCGACTAAATATTCGACCACCGCGCCGCCGTCAGCTTCGATAGAAATTCTGTAGGGTCTACATATTCGGCTTCGCCTGCGCGGTACCTGGATAAAAAGTAGCCTATGTGTTATTCTGATGTATAAGCTATATTACTTTAAAGTTTCATCAAAATCCGTTCAGTAGTTTTTGCGTGAAAGAGTAACAAAAATCCATCTTCACAAAATTTCGCGTTGTTAAAAATAGTACTAGGATAATCTATGCTGTCTGATTTAAAATGAAATTTAAATCAGATTTACAATTGTACAATTGTAATTGATAAAAGCGACGACGAATCTCTTTGAGACAACCACATTTGTTTAGAAGAACAAAAAAAATCATTGCCTATTCTACTTAGTACCTATCTATATATTAAATGATGGTTGAAATTGTAGAGATGTACTTTGCACAAGATACGAAAACACTCACGTAAACTTTGACAATCGATTGACAACTACGAGTATTTCCCTTTGCCCGCTCTCGCCCCCGCCACGCGTCAGTTTGCCCGGGCTCTTATTTTATAAAACACTAGCTGCGCCCTGCGATATCACCCGCAGTGTTTCGATTCCGTGGGAACATCGGGATAAAAAGAAAAGTAAAGTATTTTACTGCTAAATAAATACCCTTGATGATGAAACTATTTATTTGAATAAGAATTAATACTACAATACGAATATAACCAACTTTTGTTTCTACCGGCGGCGATCTAATTAAATTTTAAAACACAAAAGCTGCTATTGTGACTTAACTATGATAGTTAGATATATTCCCTCGAGGATTTTTTTGTAGGTTATAATGAGTACTTCAATCATGTAGTACAAATTTGTTATGTATCATCAATAGTTCTCTCAGCGCACACCAAATAATGATTTTTTTTTCTTAAGGATCTCTATTTTTTTGGAAATAAAGTAGTCTATGTTACTTAGTGGCGAAAAAATGGTTAAAATCGGTCCAATAGTTGCCGGTACAAAGAAATAAAAAAAGATTTTTTTGTTATATGAAGTATATATATATTTCGTCACTGGTAAATGTATAAACACAAAAAACCAGTTACCAAATGAGGGTTCCCCCATTTCCTAAGTAACAGAACATCTTTACCAGGTTCCCCATTTCCTATCTTCAACTGAACGACGTCTACGGCCGTATCCATTAATTTTAATCGCATTCCTCGAAGGACCGCGCGTTATAAGAAAATAAATTTGATACCTTAATCCGCAGCGCCGGATTAATATCGTATTATGCAGATCCGCGGATCAGATTCGTAATACGCATTTTCTTTCGGTATTATACGTATTGATCTGAAGGAGGCGTGTTGGAATTGTTAATAGCATCTAGAGGTCGTGGGTTCGAACCCGGTCATGCACTGATGAATTTTTCCACTCGAAAAATGTGTGTGCGTAAACACGTGCTCAAAACAGCATGCCCTGGTACCAAAAATGTATTCGCACATAAAGTTGGCCCACGAACTGCCCTAGAGTCGTTTCATTTATGAATATTGAAAAGAACTAAGAGACCGAGAAATACTTGTTACATAAAATTACACATAATTAATCAACAAAAAAGGTATATTCATTTACCTCGTGTCTAGAGGGAATATATTTATGATAATTTATCAGTAACTTCATCTCCGGGTACCTAAATCATAATTTATGACAATCTTGTTTTAATGCGGCCCTTTGGATAGTTAAGTTACGTTAATTTTGTCAATAATTGTCATGCACTTGAACCGGTTCAAGTTAATTAATGTCAAATTGAACAATTGAATAAAATCAATTCATCCCTTCCTCCCTAGTCCGTAATCTACTCACATTACGTCACAAGTTATTCCGTTGTTCGCTTGCGATTTCATAATTTTGGTTATATTTTTCTATACATAAAGTTATAAAATATATAAGGATGTGCACAGTAGATGGAGAAAAAATGTTGACAGCCGCACGACAGCACACGTTGAATTGCCCGAGCTTATACAGAAAGTTCCAAATACAAAAGAACCTCTGTCAAAAACATTCAAATAAAAATGTGCAGATCCGTAAAAAGTGACTATTTCAGGTAATATGTCACCGCTGAACAGGGGTAGGGGGGAATTCCCCGAACCCCAAAGGGAAAAAACCCTGTTTACTCGAGTCGATTTGATTTCCGGTAAAAGTTTGAATTATTTCTTGTAGGTTGAAATAATATCAACTTACAATATCATCGGGTCTGTTCTCGATAATAATGATAAAATAATTAATATATAATCGGCTCGCGGTTTAATTCTTATTAATATATCTTACTTATTATTATTATTATTCTACTACTACATATTATAAACGCGAAAGTTTGTGAGAATAGATAGGGATTAGTTACTCTTCACGCAAAAACTATTGAACGGATTTTGATGAAACTTACAGTAATATAGCTTATACAACAGAATAACACATATCGTAGTACATATAGTATTACTAGCCTCTGCACACGGCTTCGTCCGCGTGGTACTCGGATAAAAAGTAGCCTATGCGTTATTCTGATGTATAAGATACATTACTGTAAAGTTTCATCAAAATCTGTTCCATAGTTTTTGCGTGAAAGAGTTACAAACATACATCCAACCTCACAAACTTTCGGTAGTAGGATTATGTCTGTGCCACGATACCGGGAATCCTAGTCTGAGCTGAAAACCATGTATGTCAAAAAAAACTTGGAAAAGAAGTCTTTTCTACACAGGTAGAAAAGTCTTTTATCCAATGATAACATCAAGAATTAAAATAGAAAACTAATTACCTAACGTCTTCAGAACAATTAACCAACAGTAGTTAAAACTGTAGGTAGTAAACTAAAACACTAATTGCCTTGGAGCAGGACAAATGAAATAATGACTTCCTACGGACGTCTATGGAGGTTGTTGGAGAGACGCCAACATGGATTTTGAGGTTTATTAGTGGCATTTGTTGACTAATTAATGTAGAATTACGTATCCACCCTCATAATCAAGGCTCATGATGTTACTTTTACGAAGAAAGAAAATAACATTTATTTACCAATTTGGTAGAAAAAAAACACACATGAAACAGCAAACGATCTATACATAGGTCAAGTGATCCAGATCAGTACGAGGCGTTCCCAAAGTGTTGGCTGCATTGCCACGCTGAATGGCAATGCTAATGCGTTGATCCGAAGAAAAGCCGGCTCTGCGTTTAACCAATCGCCAAGAACAAAAATTGAATACGTGAAGTGCCCCGGTTCCCCACGGACCCAGAAGTAACAACCATAGGATAACACAGTTTGCATAGACCAACACTAGACAAGTTTCAGTACTGATTCGCAGACAATTTTTACCGCCACTAGAGGGCGTTGTAATAGACAATAGAGCGTTTAAACGATATGCTTTTTGTTTTTACATCTTATTGGCACAAGGGCCCTGTTTAAGCAAATCGAAACATGTAACTAGGTATCATTTTTTTTCAAAATTCGCGCCAAATACGCAAATCCACTTTTTTCGTGAAATGAGCATTATTTGCGCAAAAATAATGCGTCTATAGTATCCCAAGGCGTCTGTGGTAAGATTCGAAAACAGCTCATAAAGATGTTAAGCTAGCTCAGTCATAATGTAGCTTTCTATACAGGTCCCGTTTTCTTAAAACCGTGAAATAAAAACTAAATCGAGTTGCTCTGAAAAGTGGATATTTTATCAAACAATGCTTTATATGTCTATCTATTAGATTACGTTAATACAACGAATTAATCTTAATCTTATCAAATCTTACCTGAAATGAGAAACAACATTTAAACCTATATATTTCACAAATTCCTTTAATGATATTATCGAACGTTTTCTTTTTAGTACAATCGCCTGACCACAGATTACATAACTCTGTGCGTCATCCTTCCATAGATCTACTTACAAATTCAAATTAAATGAAGTGCCATTCACTTGGGAACATTATATTATCGTTTTTCCTATATTGTTGCTGAAGCCCGTAAAGATTAAATAGAAGGACGTAAAACCACACTCTGATTAAAAACTGTTTTTGAAACATCGCTTTTGTGACAATAAAACACATATTCTTAAAATTTCGAAAAGTTCTTTTACTAGGGTTATGAGCTTTTTAAGTGTAAACCCACATTAACGGAAATCAAATGATTTTAATATATCCCAATTATAAGACATTGAACATTGTAACTGAAAAGGCTTGGATATCTGCAGAGTTTCCCCTGTAGGTGGAGCCTCGACGCTTTGGTAACGATCTATTGGCTTAGTTAGTATAGCCCTCGTGTACCAAGCGGGAAGTCACAAGTTCGAGTCCCACCGGAGTTTGAAGTTTTGATATTTGGTATATTTTAACACCTTTATAACTCTTGTCTCATTTTTCGCCAATTAAATGAACGTTTTTTGAATCTTTGTTAAATTGATTGGCTAGTATTTGCTAAAGTCTCTGAGCAATCTTACAGACAAACCTTTATTTAGGTGTGAGATGTGATGATGACGTGGACACTCACGATAGGGCTGTTCCACCAGTTCAAAGTCGCTCAGCGGGCTATGGAAAGAGCTATGCTCGGAGTCTCTCTGAAGTATAAGATTCGTAACGAATACATCCGTCAGAGAACCAAAGTTATCGACATAGCTCAACGAATTAGCAAGCTGAAGTGGCAGTGGGCCGGTCATATCTCGCGAAGAACCGATAACCGCTGGGGTAAACGTGTTCTTCAGTGGAGACCGCGACTCCGCAAACGTAGTGTAGGACGCCCTCCGGTCAGGTGAGAGGACGACCTGCGAAACACTGCAGGCAGATGCTGGATGCGACAAGCTGAAGACAGGGCGCTATGGCGCTCATTAGGGGAGGCCTATGTCCAGCAGTGGACTAATATAGGCTGATGATGAGATACATCTTCTGATAAAATGTAGTGAACTAGCTGCTTCCTTTATTGGCAGTGTCAATGGCGCGGGACAAAATTCCATTAATGTTCCTTCGCTCCGGATTTGTTCATTTCCTAACTCCTCGTAGTCCTGCGGACTTATTTGTAAGGGTAGTTTGGAAAGGATTTTGCGGAGAACAGCTTATCTGCCTAGCGAGGCCTTGATTTTAAGGTTTGGAAACCTTTATTTTCCAACCTCAGTTTTGGCGAATTTTTTTTTAAACGACATTACTAATCTTTTAAAAAACATATTATTTCCAAAATCGACTAACATAATGTTTACTTAAAACGTGGAACGATTACATATTCCTCCCGTGATCATGGTACATATGCAACTGTGCCGAAATATCGGGAAACTTTCAAAGTCAAAAATCATGGGAAATATTCAGTTTTTAGTAAAGAAGTTGTAGCATTGAAATCATAAACAAATCACTGAAAATCAAATGCCGTTGCAGTACAAAAATATTTTATCAATTTATCCCCTCTGCCTTAACTAACTACATAACTTAATCTAGATGGTAAGGCTTCAGTCCACCAAAACAATAAACGGACGACCAAGTCTAATCATTGATTATGATGATAACCAATGGATAACGGATACCTATGAAAAATTTGTCAAGAAAGCTTTGGTTAGGACCCAACCATTCGTTATTGTGTTGGTAAACTCCGGCCATTTTCAAGACACAGTGCCTATCTTTCGCTAAGGAGTGAAGAACAGCCAGACGAATAAATTAGAATCCATTTAGTCTGTGCACATCCATCTAGTGCGAAAGTTTTCGCACTAGATGGATTTATTAGCCGACCACGAGTTAGTTACACAGATAAGATTAACTGGATGAGACAATTAGAAATATATAAATAAACAGCCAACAGACACCAAAGTCCGACACTAGGATTCCCTGTGTCGTGGGTATCAGGAAGTACGAGTACCGTGGTACCACAACACCGAGACCGGAACAAATATTTGCAGTATATGTAAACATTTGTCCCGCAGCGGGAATCGCACATTTTGCGTTACAGGCTGCTTTTCCGCTGAGATCGTAATATATTTACGACAAATGAGTGATTTTCACAGGTCAAATCGAAAAAGAGAAACAAGGAAAGAAATTAATAAAAACAAAAAAATATTATATAAAAAAAGCTACAAAAGCTTTTAATCAGTTATTAAAACAAAAGATAAAGTTTAAACTTTAATATTATCTGATTAATAAAAAGTGGATGAACAATAACATTTTCTTGTTTTTTTTTGTTTATGGCGAAATCCGTTCCGTGAAATTGCTTTTTTAGGTACTCAATTTGTTTAAGAATCAAAAAATAAATAATGCTGGACATTTTCACACAGCATCATCTAGCCCCAAACTAAACAGAGCTTGTATTATGGGAACTACATGACTGATATACTGCTTATATAATTTTTTTTGTAAATACATACATAATATACATAGAAAATACCCATACCTGAGACAAATATTTGCAGATACAAACATTTGTCCCGTGGCGGGAATTGAACCCGCAACCTTCTGCAGTCTCAGGCGGATCTTCGCCCACTGCGCCACAGAGGTGGAAAAATAAAATGAAATGTGCCTCATCTAGAAAAGTTTAAAATCCATGTTATTCTCAATCATCTAGCTCTTAAGTTTCGGTTAAGTGCGACTGATGGTTTGCAAATGGCACTTATAGGACAATCTTCAGATGCGTTTAAGTTTAACTTGAAGTTAGTCTGAACTTAATCTCTGGTTCATTGAGTGCAGCTACCTAACCTACAAGTTAGGAAGAAGTTAGCTCAAGTTAAGAGCATCTTCCTGTCTAAAAGTTGTATAAAAGAGATTGCACTAGAGATAAGACTTTTAATTATTTAATACGTTTTATTCTTTTAATTATTGACTGAGATGCAGGTTGCGGGTTCGATGCCCACCGCGGGACAAATGTTTGTATGATCTACAAATATTTGTCTCAGATCTGGCTGTTTTCTATGTATAATAATTGTATATTATTACAAAAAAATGTATATAAGTAGAATATCAGTCATGTAGTTCCCATAATATAAGCTTTGCTTACTTTGGGGTTAGATGATGCTGTGTGAAAAATATCCAGCATTATTATTATTATTAGCTATAACATCTGTTATAAAAAGGTACCTACCTAACACGAAAAAAAAAAACTTGTTGTAGGTAGACTTTTTCGATTCTTGTTTTTGGTACATGTATGTATTTTTTTAAGGATAAATTAAAAATCCACTTCCAATAACTTCCACTTCGAATAACGGGAAGTTGATAAAAGTCCAATGATTCATTTCAACCTCATTTTTCACCCGTAAAGCCTCAAAAGTGTTTTTTTTATATAAAATGTATATAAAACACCATTGAAACCATACAAATTTTAAAAGAATCAATAAAGACGGTTAATAATTACCGAAGATATCGCGTAACAAACACACAAAAAAACATTAGATGAATTGAGAACTTGCTCTTTTTTTTAAATCGGTTGAAAAAGAGTTTATCTATCTGTATATTTTGAGAGCCGTGTTGGTCCAGTGGGCCAATGGATTTCTCAACTCAAAAAATTATGTGCGCATTAACACGTACTCAAAACGGTGAAGGAACACATGAAGAAACCGGCATGCCCTAGAACCAAAAACCCGAAAGCGTGTGCCAACAGATGGGTGTTCTAATAAGCGGCTATAGGCTTGAAACCATTCACGTGGAATGGTAACTTGCAAACTTCCAAATTTCAAGTTTGGACGTGTCTTTGACCACCCCTATTTGGTATCATAGATCTACTCACTGAGTGTTTTTTTACTTACAAACTCACGATCTTCAGATCAAATGCTAGTTGCCGTGGAACAACCACAGCCGTTGCTTATTTAGACCAAGTCCAACTCAATTTCGTAAACATTCAATATTGACAATAACTTTCAGTACAACTTAAAGTTATCAAGTTACTATCGATAAACTAAGTTCGGTTGCAGATAGCGAAGCAGTTTCTAAAGTCACGGCCACACTGAAGGCGATTCGCGTCTCAAATAAAGATAAGCATTAAAAAAGAACCGGACCTACATTAATCACGTAATTCAGCGCACCCCAGTAACGCGTGGCATTAAACCTATCAAAAAGGCCTTCTTTGAAGTCATGCAAAATTATTACAAAAAACAGTATGAAAATCCGCTAAGCCGTTTTTAATTAGGTACATCGTATGTTGCAGCGCCCATATGTATAATGAAACTTATCAACTTATCAAAACGATTGAAAATAATCGTATTACAATCGTATAAGCCGTTTCAAAGAAAAATAGTAAGCGACAAACAAACTACTTCTTACCCCAACCAAACTTACTCATATGTAAACGAACGATACCGTTGATTCTCCTTTAAGTCAGACAATTGACAAACTTAATGGCGCAGCGGGTAAGTAGCCGGCTGCGACGCAAGAGGTGCGGGTTCAATTCTTGTTCTGCAAATATTCGTTCTATGTGGGGTTCGGAACAATGTATGTGTCTGATGGGAGCAAAATAATTCATTATCTTGCGAGAGACATATTACACATATTTGTATTCTACTTTTTAAAGATAAAACTATTGTTTTGAGTGCTCAGACAACTAGTGCAGAAACCTGTGCGGCAACCATGTTAGCGAGCAACCAGATGCAAAGACGCGTGACGCGAGACGCGAGGACGCGCAGACGCCTGCAGTGTGGCCGCGGCTTAAGAAAACGGAAGTTACGACAGTATTTCAAAGCGTTATCGGTCTGTCTGTCTGACCGCTAACTTAACGTAATATTGTATAATGATTAACTTAAAAACAATCGTCTTAAGATAGCGTTCCAATTATATTAGAACTAAGTATATTCATGTATAATAACGGCAATGAACTTGCAACCTGTCACGTGAAATTCTAACTTAATATGAGGATATGTGCGAAATGTAATTCTTGCCTCTGACTATCCTTTTACTTGATATACGCCGCATTCCGAAACACTTACCAAATGACTTTTGCTTTCGAATTTAAATTGTCCTATTTGGAGTCGGTTAAATATTACCTAGCATAGGCATATGTACAAAAACACATGTGTACCTACTTAAAGCTAAGGAAGCCAATAAAACTTCATATACGCCGGCTTAAAGGGGCGCCATGTACCATGTGCTATTTATGGGACAAATGGGGTAAATCGAGCCTCCTACCTGGCAACACAGTTAACGAATACAGTGAGATTTTCGCACAACAATTTGACATGACCACAGGTATGAAGAAGAATTCTCAGAGCTCGTTTGGGGAAATACTTATTCTGCAGCCAAGCAGTAATTCTTGGATGCTGTGTTGCGATTTTAAGGTTATGGTGCCGGTGAAATTGCACATCAGACTTTTCATCCGTTATGGCTCAGGGTCGGTGAATGATATACCTCTGGTGTTGAAAGTGTCTATACGTAACCGCCAACTATAGGTACCAACTGGTGGGCCATTTGCTTATTTGCCACTGAATTTGTATAAAAAAATAGACATTTTAATTAAACAGTTTGTATAAGTCCACATCTGGGTATAAGTTTTCCAAGCGAATCGTGTGTTGTCTTAAGAACTTTGGTTGATACTTTTTTGACTTTATTCAATTCTTTGAGTAGCACTCTTTTTCTATAAATTAATTCACCTCGTTCGATTGGCACCACACTAAAGCTGAATGAAGGATTATCAAAAAAATAACCAAGCAGAGTTTGTTGCCTGATTCTTATAGGCTTGGTCGCGCGCGAGGAACCGGCCTAAATTCACATTCAAATTTTTAAATTCACGTAGTTTTTAAGTTGACGTTTCTATATGATCCTTGTGATTTCAATGAATAAAAACCTATTTGACTTTGACTTTGACAAAGGAAGTAATTTCGACCTTCTTTCCTGCTACCTTCAAAATAGCATTGGTCCATCTGGTGAGGGGATTTTTCGGTTCATCGTCGCCATTCAAGAACCCTAACTTCCCAGCGGATGTCGGTTCTAACGTGTTTTTACTTTGGCTTTAGAACGGACTTCGTAGATTTTATGGCAATATTTCACACCCGAAATAACACGATACTTTTGGAATTGCTTATCGATGCCTATACCTTTTCAGATCGGACAGGGTTTTGTTACATACTGGAAGAGTGGCACTCGTAAAGTAAGACCTAGGAAAGGTTTTTTTTCATACCAGTGAATAGCGCCTTATTATTTTCCTTCAAATTATTTATGTCTTTGTACCTGCAACAATAAAAAAAAAATTATTAGTCAAATAGCAAGCAGGTAGTCTTATCAACTAGATGACCTCTATGGTGCGGCGGGTGACTAGCCGGCTGAGACGCGAGAGGCGCGGGTTCCATTCCCGCTGCTGGACAAATATTTGCAACTTCTGCAGATATTTGTTCCGGGGTTGGGTCTTGTGATACCATGGTGCTCGTAAGTCCTGATACCCACGATACAGAGAATCCTAGGGTAGGTCGGGATGTAGGTCTATGTAGATTGTGTCTTTTAAGTGTTTATCTTAAGAATCATAAAAAAAGATACATCCTAAAATATAGTATATTTATCTGCAATAAATCAAGGAGCATTATTATGGGTACCATTTCAATTTCCAAAATGTCCGATATAATTATTACTATAAATCAACAATACAAATTAGATACATCGTCCTCAATTTGAAGAGTAATCTTCTTAGACCTTTTGGAAGGCGAATCGTCTCCGAGGAAATCATTTAAACCACTCTGAATTTGGGAGATTTCTTGAGGTTTTACAAGAAAATTAAATGATTCTTTAGGGCAATCAATTAGTCTTTCTTGTTTTTTTATTTTAATGCTAAATTGAGGAACACAAGGAGTATAATGTGTGGGAAAACATCAATTAATCTGACTCCTACTGCGATAGAGTTTGCATTGAATGATGTTTGAAGAATGCATTAAGTTCGTCTATGTACTATGTAGATTTTTCTATCTATCTCTCTATGCCTTCCATTTTCATTATTTTCTCGGCTCTTCTCTACGGTCAAAAAAGGGCCTATTTGTCGGAGTCCTTAAGAGGAAAGGTGGGCGGCATTGTTCCATAAAAGTATACACCCCTATTTCATCCCTGGGATTATTACACTAAAGCAATCTTAACATAGTTTAGATAATGGCAATTGATGTCTCTACGTTTTTTTTACTCATAAAGCTAGGATGCTTCTAAATACTTCTTCAATTGCCTATTAACCGCTCTAAAAGAAGACTGCATATAAAATTTAGAACCAATACATAATACATTTTTATGCAAAAAAAGTGTAGGAGGATGAAACAGGAAACAGGATTAAATTTGTTGAATGCAAGATGATCCAAAATGCAATGTCCATTTTTCAAAATCATTTTTTTATTATTTGCGATCGCCCGCCTTTCCTCTTAACTGTACCATACCTAGACTCAGTAAGTGCACGTATTTCGCTTACGCCAGCCACACCCACCGCAAAGTGATAAAACGAAAAACACGTGTTAAACACCGAAGCCGCAGAATATAAAACAGAGTTTCGCTAAAATCGAAGCGCCCTCGTAAAATCACTGATACGGCGATCCTATACAGTTTTTACAGTCGTCCTATAACGAGCGTTATAAATAATTCAAGAAACTTGATGGGAGGTAGGTACGAATTTATGCGGTTGTGATACGGAACATCGTAAATGATCTGAGATGCGGCAATGTGGACTGTTAAACGATATCTTTTTCAAAATTTTAAAGATGAATAGTGCGAAAATGCTGTAGTATCTCATTTTAATAACTTATCAAAAAAGACCATTTTTAAAACCACCGACGTGTTTCCCAAAGTAAATTATTTTATAAAAAAAGACGTAAAAAATATCCTGAAGTCAACCTTCCCTATTACGGACCACATAGTAGTCAAAACAGGTTGTTCTAGAACAGGTATACTATTCCTAAAAGGGATGATTCTTCTCAATAAAATGAACAAGTTTTCCGTAAAAAAAGTTATAAAATTTTACTATGAAATATAAATTGAAATTATTACACATGGGCGTATAATGGTATTCGGCTGTACTTTGGATTATTCAGCTAAGTCTAAAGCTAATCAATATTAATCGATCAAGATGTTTGTCATCGATATATGATCAAAATAATTTCAATTATTTACCATACATTACATAACATAATATTAAAGTACTTGTTGATATTAGAGTAACTATTTAAATAATTATAGTTTCTGTCAAAATTAACTTTTACTTTACAATATAAGTCAAACATTTTACATAAAGAGCCACACATACATACATAAATAAAACAACATTAAATGTAGTGAAGCATATCGTACCTTACAAATCAGGAAATTAACATAACATAAAAAAATACCAACAGCCGAGTTTCGAAAAGTCGTGAAAAAAAAGTGTAACTATACATATTCTGGGATACCCTAGCCTTACTAAAAACTTTTAACCCTATTTTCTCAGATCCGGTAGAAAAGAGAATCAGTACAGGCAACGTTCAGTTGAATAATACAAATCTGTCTTCGTGGCGTTTAGCTCTTATTCCCATCCGCTACTCAGCGATTTCCTACTCAGATGGTGTATCAAGTCACAGGACTTTGCGAGAATATTGTCTGAATTATTCTATTACTTAGTTTAGTCATAGAAAAATGTAAGGTAACTGGCATTTTTCGTAGACAACTGTTTTTAACGGAATAATACTGGATCTACGATTTTAGTAAAGTTGATAGAGATCGAATATATAAAAGTGTTTTTTAATAGTCTTCGAGTCGTGAAAGGGCAAAAAGGCACGTGATATATTTCTGCTGATTGAATATTATTGAGTTACCCGGAAAAAAATAGTTTGTGTAATTCTAGGTTACGAACGAATACCTGTTCCGAATTGTATCAAAATCGGCCCAGCTGTTACGGAGATTATTAGTAACAAACGTCGAAACACATCGGCTCAGCCAATTTTCTGTATTTATTCTGAATCTATTTTCAATAGACTACAAAAAAAAGAGGTTCTAAGTTATATTTTAATTATTATTATACCGAACCGATTTTAATTATTATTTTTTTATGTGGTCCTATATAATTTTTTATTAAAAAATACTACCATAAAGGGTGAAATATTGGGGAATGAAATTACATATGTCCAATATGTCCAATATTCGTCAACTTTTCGTAAACCGTGGTTAAACAATATTTATATAATATTACTATTTATAACAATATAAAATAGATAAATATTTTTAATTTAATTTGTAATTGGAATATCTCGTGTCGTATCCCACACTCCCACCATTTCCTCCGTCCGGAAGACGCGCCATACTCGACAACAGAACTATTCGCTACACGCGCTCTTCTATTCCGTTACTTTCAGACCACGCTGCAAACACTCTATCTATTCCGCTATTAAAGATATTTGCTCAATATTCAGCCATTTAAAACCCAAGAACAATAGTTTCATATTTTCATTTATTTCAACTGTCGGGATCTTTAATAAATAAATAAATGCTGGACATTTGTCACACAGCATCATCTAGCCCCAAACTAAGCAGAGCCCGTATTATGGAAACTACATGACTGATATACTACTTAAATACTTTTTTTTTTGTAAATACATACTATTATACATAAGAAAACACCCAGACCCGAGACAAATATTTGCAGATCTTACAAACATTTGTCCCGTGACAGGAATCGAACCCGCAACCTTCTGCGTCTCAGGCTTTGAAAACATAGTTTCGCTACTTGTATTAAAATATCTCTGGTTTCGCCAAGTTTTTCAAAGTAGATAGCAACCCAATAAATAATACCTACCTTATAAAAAGGCCGTATTTTTTTGCCACTTTAGTTTGCCAATACCAGGGCATTTTCTACCTATAGGTATTGTTGAAAAGTTTCAAATGAGCAACATTATCAATCTCAGCATTATGCTACACCAAAACCTATTATATGTACGTTGGGTGCGGCGCTGGTTTTCAGATTGGGCCTTCAAGATGCCACGAATATAGGTGAACAACCGATCCTCATCAAGGCATCCTTAAAACCTTACTCAATGATCTCAACTAATCATTAAACCGACACTATATCAACCGTAGATTGCCGATTGCCAGCAGTACCAGAACAGTCGATAAAAGCAGTAGACAAAAGCCATCCCCTTTATCTCCGTGCCTGTGAGTGGGTTAAGCAAATCGCTCGCGGATCGCTCACCCCTACTTATTCGCTTCCACGCTATTTCACACGTTTTCCTATCCTCGGTCGCTATGGGTGTTGGTGACATCGTTCTTACACACGGAACAAAAGTTCAGAGAACTTTCCAGATAGAAATTACTAACATAACATCGCTAGTAACAAAATAACATTGACATCATAACTGCAGTTTCATTTATGTTATTTTTTTTTAATCAACCCTAATACTTGGTACAGAGAGAGAATTATCGGTTATCCGTAAAGTTACGGATCGTGGGAAGCCACCTGAACCGATCGATGACTTGTCCATCTCTTTTCGTCATTTTTTTTCACTCGAGGGTCTGTGAAACAAATGACCACCTTAGGAGGGGAATAATTACATACAAAAAAAAGGTATATAGGTAGTATATTAGTTCCCATAATACAAGCTCTGCTTAGTTTGGGGCTAGATGATGCTGTGTGAAAAATGTCCAGCATTATTATATAATAATAAACGGCAAACTAGCGACTTTAAAGACACAGTCAAAATTCAATTACTTATTTATTTAAATCACAACTATCACTTGAAACATCAATTTTACTGCCTCTTCCTCCGCGACTAAGCCAGGAAAGAAAGGAAGACAAAAACAAAATTTTATTTTTTGTCTGGTCCAGAAATTTTGTCTTTTACAAAATTTCTGGCTCGTGTGTCCGCCACAATAACGCGAATCTGAGAAAACATTCGGTTTGGAGCGCGATGGAGCGTGAACTGCTTTCATATGATACGAAACGAGTAACCACACTCAACCACATGATGGTAAGCCGATACCTTCACCATCTGACCTGCATGCACAACACACTGATTTTGTATAGCTACCAGTTAGTTCCTCACGTGTGAGAGTAACTAAATAAATAAAATATTGGATTACGTATTACGAGTATCTTTTGTCGGTAAGTTTATTTAAAATTGTGATTGTCTGTTTGTTTCCCACGCAATTATATACCTCTATAAAATAAATTTTATTAAAGTATAGTTTCAACATTGTTTAAAATAAACTCACAAAACCAATAAGTACATTCATTATGAATTTGTGAATCTCTTACGTAAATATGCAATTTCCGTTATGTTATGTTACCTACCCCCACAAATTTATTGATTTTAAGTCCATTTTTTTTCCTGGAAAAAATATATCTATCATACAACTATTTTTAATAGTTTCTATATGATCCTTGTGATTTCAATGAATAAAAACCTATTGACTTTGACTTTGACTTGTATCTACAAATTCGTAAAGATTAAAAAACCTAGGTACATACAAAAAAAATACAGATGAAACAGATGGTATTGCAAACGATCTATAGATAGATCAACTGATCCAGATCACTACCAGGTGGAAGCGTACACTAAATGTGTCAAAGAACATAGAAGTGGTATATATTCCCGTTTTACAAAATGAATGAACATTTTTCATTTTTCCAACACGCAAGTTGGTGAAAAATAGATAAATCTTGGTGGAATAAACACTTTTTGCGATGAGTTTACCTTACATAATTTTCTTTGCAAGCTCCTAATATTTTAAAGTTTTTATTCTATTAAGTTCTTCCATAAGCTAAGTTACTTTATTACCCAAGTTTAGTAAAATGTTTCGCCATAAAACTGGGTCAGTTATTAGCAAAAACTTGGCTACTTACTCACCTTCAGGACTCAGGAGTTATTCATCAGCGCTCGCCCAATTTCCTCTGATGGCCGCCATCTTGAAAAATGGCGACAGACTGCTGAGCGGTGCTTGATGAAGATCATTAGTTTGAATTACTGTTTTGAGTTATAGCTGCGTATTTTGATATCACTCGTTTATTTTGTAGATTGAATAATTCATGATTTTTTTTAAACATAGAAAATGTTGTAGTATGTTGACGGATAATGTGACGTAACTCACATTATCCGTCATATTAATCATAATTGTAACCTAAAACGGGAATTTTCTCAGACAGTCTTAATGATTTAATCGATCAGTGCCCAGATAAGCCCATAATTCACGTATTTAAAAATATAACTTTTTCAGTGAAGATAGCCTACATATCTTGTTCATCTTTAGGAATGTTTTGACCTATATAAACTTATTTTTGTCCAAAAAACACAACCTTATTCGAGACCCTGTTTTTTCGCTTCAACGGTGACCCCACTTTCATTTATATCCCTCTAAGGTCCACACAATTACCAGCAGTCGGATCCGAGTAACCATCAAACAAACACACATACTGACAAATCACCCCCTCACCCCGAGGGGGGTGATTGATGTGGAACCCCTGTCTTCAGGTCTTTGGAGCATGAAACGAATCTCAGTTTCAGGAGTAGTTTTTCACCGTCGCGTTTTTTGTGTGGAGTTTTGCGTGTGCCTGGTGGAATACTCAGAGCAATGTGATTTGTTTTTGCTATTAGATATTCCTAAAATGCAGGTATAATCTTTTTATTCCAATTATTAATCTATCGTGAATTTAATTGTTCATATTGTAAAAACGGTCATACTGTAATCCTTAGTCGGTGTCTTCACCGATAGTGCGGTACGTGAAAATTCCCGCAGATGGTTTCCTTTTGCTGATATCAAAATGCGTTATTATTATCTTAATATAACATATTATGAAGTTAATAACGCGTTTAATATTTTTAAAGAGACCTGAAGGGCCTGTCAAATATTTTTATCAGAGCACTGAATGATAAAAGCAACCGAAAAAACGAAAGAAAAGATCCAGAGATAGGTTTTTTGTAAATATTATAGAAAAGTAGGTAACCGAATATTTTGGTCAAGGCTCATTACTTGTTTTTATTAATACATTCAAAGATTAACAACAAAATAAAACAGAATCACAACTTGAATTGACAATAAAGACGACATTAGCTGTCACCCGGAGGGTTAGGCAGGGGATGGAAGAGGGTGGAAACGGCGGAACGATTTGGCGAAACGACAGGAAACGTTTTCAAAGTAGTAAAACAAATCTTTTCGGGTTGAATCTTCAGAGTTTTTAATATAGAGTTTTGTTTGAAGCTAAATAGCTGATAAAACTCAAGTTATTTTGCTATTCTTTTCTAAATGCGTAAATATGGCGTCGTTCGTATGAATAAAATACTCCGTTGTTAGTTTCTGTTAGTCGGACGACCTCTGTGGCGCAGTGACCTCAGCGGAGTTTTGAATGCCCGCCTGAGACGCAGAAGGTTGCGGGTTCGATTCCCGCCGCGGGACAAATGTTTGTATGATCTGCAAATATGTGTCTCGGGTATGGGTGTTTTCTATGTATAATATGTATGTATTTACAAAAACAAAGTATATTATGTAGTATATCAGTCATATAGTTTCTATAATACAAGCTCTGCTTAGTTTGGGGCTGGATGATGCTGAGTGGAAAATATCCAGCATTGTTTATTTTTTCTGAAGGATTTGCGTACTGAGTATGGGTCTGAGGATATCTATCATGGGAATTCAGACTTGAGCGTGTTATTTTTTCATATAACATGAAGAGCTGAACAAGGTTTTTAGCGAGGTTAGCTGCCACAAAAACAGTAATATAATAACATAAAAATAGCCAGTAATCATGTAAAAAATATTTTTTGTCGACGCAAGAGTATAAATATATTCTCTGTTTTATCTGACAGATATACGAAAAACAGATAATTAGGTATGTCTTCTCTTATGACGAAAAACGTTGTGTTCGTGTTCATCAGCCGGAAATGTTTGGTTTCAAAAAGGCCAGGATAAAAAACCCTTTTGCAATGTAAATAAAACATTGTCACTGTCAAAATAAATAGATCTATCTGTCCTTCTTGAGTTTGACACTTCTTGTCGCTTTTGTCATAACACGTTCTGTTTTCTGTTGAGTAAGTAATCTTCTACAAAAGCCATAATCAAGAAGTGAAGTGAAGGTATTTGATATTTGATATTTATTTATTTAACCATTTCGTTATAGTTACATAACATTGGCATGTCAAAGTTTACATAATCATGTTCTTAATCTGGAAATGTCAAAATGTACATAAGTTCTTAATCTAGAATATTCCACTATACATGCAAATCAGAAAATGAACAACTCATGTATTCATTAATATGATAAAAAGGGTGACATTCAAGGAATTCCTTTAATTTCGTTTTAAATTGGTTAGGCGGAAGCCGTGTGATATCTAATGGCAATTTATTGTACATATCGAGCTTTTGACAGACACCCAGTTTATACGTCTTAACAAGTCTGGTTTTTGGAACGTATAATTTTTCTTTGTTTCGTGTGTTATAATTGTAATCTTCTACGTTAAAATAATCCATGTTGATCAAGTAAAATACTGGTTTATTTTGTCTTAATAAAATCCTTCAAAACCAAATATTACAAAAGGTACGAAAAAGATGCATCTATTCAGTGTATAACCAGTCTAAAATAATCCAGTCCTAAAATCAACAGTAGGCAGAGGAAATCGATCGGCAATCGTCGACAGTGTCCATTGCCGGCTGCTAACTTATGTGCCAATATCGGCCGTACTAAATCAGCGATGGACCGCGTCCAGTGATTTATAGCCGGGGATCGTATTATGATCTAAATTATTAAAGTTGCGGAGTGAATTACATTGGCTGTTATATTGGGGAAATGGGCACCTTATTCGAGTCAAAATCAAAACGTATTTAGTGGATGGGCCGATGTAT
Source organism: Perizoma flavofasciatum (assembly GCA_958496245.1). Lineage (NCBI taxonomy): Eukaryota > Metazoa > Arthropoda > Insecta > Lepidoptera > Geometridae > Perizoma > Perizoma flavofasciatum. The sequence goes on along the minus strand of OY292439.1, from coordinate 515,502 downwards.
TAAGAATCATCATCATATTTATTTATTAAAATCAACATTGGATCATTATAATAAATGTTAGTTATACATTTCTTATTCTAAATTAGTTACATTCCTTGAACTATTTGGCTACAAAACAACAAGTGAACAAACAAATACGTAATTAGAATTGTAAATGTCAAAATTACTATGTCAGAAAGTGAAAATGTCATTGCAACTAGAATAAAAAAGATAGTTTAGAATCGTCGACTTACGATTATTAATAAATAAAATGATAAGTTTTCCTTAAAGTACAATGTTTTTGAGTAGATACTTAGGTACAATTTGAAATTGTTTGTTCCCAAAAACCACCCTGCTTTTAGGCCTGCATTTTTGTTGCTTTCTGGACTTTGTGCCTGCCCCGAGACTAAAGCCAACATAATAGGTAACAACATTTTGTTACCCCCCTTTCACGAAAGGGAGTAACATATTTCGCGATACATATTCTGCGAGAGTCTTTATGTTGATACAAAACAAAATACGTTACCTATTTTGTGTAGTTAATATTTTAGGATATTATAACGTCTATCCTACTTACTTTCATATTTACATGGTGACGTTTTGTTGACCGTTTAGAGGTCCTTACTTGTGAGCACCGTCCGCGACCACGCGACCACGCGACCACGCGACCACACGACCACACGACCACGCGACCACGGTCAACGAAACGTCAGAGAATGGTAAAGTACGTGGTATAGTCGTAATAATATCCTAAAATGTTATCAACCCACGATAATTTCAATGTTATGTTATTTCCTGTCGTTAAGACAAACAATGTGTGGATAGCTAAGCTGTTGCCGTTCCTTTAAATAAACAGAATAAACCCCTATTTGGGATAGTATACAATATATATATTCTGGAACACCCTGTATATAACTAAACTATCCTGAAATCGATAAACGTTTCGAACTTTAGCATCTACATATTTCGAACGATAAAATTATTATGGAATAGTTTGGAATAAGGATGAAGCAGTTTGGGATAAGTATGGAATAGTTTTGGAATATATACAATTCCCGCGGTCCGAGTTCCGTTTAGAACTATTTAATATTTGAGACAGAGACAATAGGGTTGTCACGTTATTTCGCCAAAATCGAAATCAATGCCTAAGAAGAAGAATTTCATATGAAAAAAATAGTTTTTTTTCTCAAGTTGTTATTACAAAACTTATCGACAATCCACAAAGGTTATCTGGAAGATAATGCTTTTTAGCATCAATAAAGCTGGAGATTTTGTGTTTTTCTGTTTGGACGCGCTAATCTCCGTAACATCTAGTATATTTGAAAAAAATATTTCTAGTATATTTAAACAGATTACACTTTTATTTTGGTGCTTATTTTATACTCTATTATTGCCTATCCCCGAATAAGATGCGGGTTCAGGTCCCGCCGAGGATAAATAATAATAATCTTAGGCAGGTAATTTTTTTAACATTAGTTTTCCCATTGCTATGGCTCAAAGCACAGCTCGTGGGGATGGTCAGGCTGAAGTCAAATTCGGTTCAACCGTTACGGTGATTATTAGGAACAGATATTAACATTCACAATACTAGTACGATTATCAGCTGTATACTTAATAATTGTCAAAATTTCGATTTCTTATGTCATTTCCTGCAACTTCGGTACTTCGGTTTTTCATTCTGCGTTGTATATTTTCAGGTAAGTCAAAAGGAATGAAATTTACCATTCTGTACCTCTGCAGAAAACATAAAATCCTTTCTATGACGTACCAGGACCAGATGTTAAAGTAAAACCTGGATAGCTTGTACCTATTGTCAAAAATTGCATAACTGTCGTTACATAATTTTTTTGAAATAGTTTAAGAAATACATATTATTATAAAACGTATGTGTCGCATGTTGTCTTAAGAACTTTGGTTGATAATTTTTAGACTTTATTTAATTCTTTGACTTGTTCGATTGGCTTCATACTATAGCTGAATAAAGGATCACAGAAAAAACAAGCAAAGTCTGTGGACTGATCCTTCAAGGCTTGGTCGTGCGAGGAATCGGCGTAAATTCACACAAAAACAAATCACGTATAGTTATCATTTAAGCTGACGTTTCTATATGATTCTTGTGATTTCAACGAATAAAAACCTTATCTTTGACTTCTGAGTTAGGGGTGCTAAACGGAATAGACTTGATTTTCAACATATCGATGAACGCGGGTGTGACAAAGACATAAGGCACTGAAACAGACCACCCATTTCGCATGACGCCACCACAACACTAAGCTCGAGTGGATAACGTCTTTGCTAACTGCACGTTAGGGATGGGACAATAATGTTTCATCGATATCGATGGGCTGGTTGTACTCATGTGTGGTTTGCAGTTGAAAGATCTAAGTTACCCGGCAAGTCACTATCAGCTAATACTATTTACGTCGGCTAGCTAACACCGCTCAAGTCAAAATTTTGCGGTTTTTACGTTTTTTGATAGATCTTTTCACTGCGCTTCTGTTCACCAATACAAACATTGCACTTCAACTAATCACAGTTTTAATTTCAGCGTTAGCGATTTCAATTCTGTGGTCTTGTGCGGAGTTGATAAAACAGTTTTTTGGTTCTCCTGAAAAGTTAGGAAAATCGATTTACGCGGTGTTGTTAGCTAGCTGACGTTATGTTTATGGAATTGTCGTGAGGAAACTGGCCTGTGCGAGAAAAATTCAAAGGCAATAAGCAGCAAAGGCTTGCAACCTATAACATGGAATACTTATTACTATTACGATTATTTATTTTATTTGTCTAAGTATAAGTAATTATAATTATGACTACCATTTTATATGAGCTCTATTTTATATGAGCTCTATGGCTTGAAATAAACATTATTAATTTTGCGGCAAGTTGAATACAGGGCGCTATGGCGCTCATTAGGGGAGGCCTATGTCCAGCAGTGGACTAATATAGGCTGATGAGAGATGAGATCGAGTTAACAAGCTTATTTATATTACTTCAATTTATTTACATGTACAAGGTCCTTCTATAACATATCAGATTACTTAAATGAATGTAAGGATAGAAGTTGCTCGACCTCTACGAAAAATTTACCAATTGTTTTGTAAAAGGATAAAGAATAACCAGCCTTGTTTTCTTGCCTTTCTTTCCTGGCTTGTTCGCGGCGGAGACATTAGGTAAAATTGGCTTTTCAAAGTGATCCTTGTGATTTTAATAATAATGCTGGACATTTTCCACACAGCATCATCTAGCCCCAAACTAAGCAGAGCTTGTATTATGGGAACTAAATGACTGATATATTAATTATATACTTTTTGTTTGTAAATACATACATATTATACATAGAAAACACCCAGACCCGAGGCAAATATTTGTAGATCATACAAACATTTGTCCCGCGGCGGGAATCGAACCCGCAACCTTCTGCGTCTCAGGCGGGCTTTCGTCCACTAAATGAATAAATGAATTTTGACTTTGACTTTGATAAGATATAAGAGATAATATATTTACCCATCCCTAGTAGCTCAGGTGCATCAGTCGCGATTAATTAATCGATAAGCGGCTCCGGCCTACATGCAATCGAGTAAAGCCACCGGCTCAAGCTGGTATACAGTAAACTAAGCTTCAGCCTGCTCTCAGTATCAGCCGACAGAAGTTCTCTGAGGAGTTCCAATCTAAGCGTGTGTCGAACCGTTAACTCATTGGTGTTACAATCACGACCAGAAAAAAATAAATGAAATGGTTGACTCCCACGACGCCCTTCACGGATCTTCGCCCACTGCGCCTCAGAGGTCGTCAATGGTATGGTTATGGTATAGGCCCGAATTCGACCCGAATGACGACCGATGTGGCGCGGTGGGCGTAGGTCCGCCTGCGACACAGGAGGTTGCGGGTTCGATTCCCGCCCTGGGACAAATGTTTGTACGATCTGCAAATATTTGTTCCGGGTGTTCTGGGTATTTTCTATGTATAATAAAAAAATATCTATCTATGTAATGTATTGTATTAAGTATATCAGTCATCTAGTACCCATAACACAAGCTCTGCTTAGCTTGCGGCTAGATGATGCTGTGTGGATTGTCCAGCATTATTTATTTATTTTATTATTTATTTATTCTTTCACAATTTTACAATCGAATTCGACCTTCGGATTGGAAGTCAGCGTTCATTTTCGTTTACACCCAACAGACACACGCATAGTCTCATCTCACACTGGGATTTCCTGTATCGCGGGTATCAGGAACTTCTAGTACCGTGTTACCATAATACCCGGAACAAATATCTGCAGAACATGGTAACATTTGTTCAGAACCCGCACCTCATGTGTCAAAGCTGGCTACTCGCCCGCCATGTCATCGAGGTCATTAAATATTGTAAAGTCAATTACTAAATAAATTAATAAATAATGCTGGACATATTTCACACAGCATCATCTAGCCCCAAACTAAGCAGAGTTTGTATTATGGGAACTAAATGACTGATATACTGCTTAAGTACTTTTTTATATATACATACATATTATACATAGAAAACACCTGCAAATATTTGTCTCAGACTCTCGGGTCTGAGACAAATATTTGCAGATCATACAAACATAGGTCTCGCTGCGGGAATCGAACCCGCAACCTTTTGCGTCTCAGGCGGACCTTCGCGCACTGCGCCACAGAGGTCGTCGAGGTATTATAGCGAAGGCAAAGAATTCTACCTTATAATGAATCTATATGAAATCCTAAGTATTTTATTTACGCTAAGTAAAACTAGCTTTCGAATCCCACTGAGTGCGGGACACAGTAGCTTTGCTAAAGTTAGATTCACGTATAGTTTTTAAGTTGACGTTTCTATGTATATGATCCTTGTGATTTCAATGAATAAAAAACCTATTGACTTTGACTTTGAAAGTTAAACCTACTGTAGATTTGCTAAAGTTAAACCTACTGTAGATTTGCTAAAGTTAAACCTACTGTAGATTTGCTAAAGCTAAACCTACTGTAGATTTTCTAAAGTTAAACCTACTGTAGGTTTGCTAAAGTTAAACCTACTGTAGATTTGCTAAAGTTAAACCTACTGTAGGTTTGCTAAAGTTAAACCTACTGTAGCTTTGCTAAAGTTAAACCTACTGTAGATTTGCTAAAGTTAAACCTACTGTAGATTTGCTAAAGTTAAACCTACTGTAGATTTGCTAAAGCTAAACCTACTGTAGATTTTCTAAAGTTAACCTACTGTAGGTTTGCTAAAGTTAAACCTACTGTAGATTTGCTAAAGTTAAACCTACTTTAGGTTTGCTAAAGTTAAACCTACTGTAGCTTTGCTAAAGTTAAACCTACTGTAGATTTTCTAAAGTTAAACCTACTGTAGGTTTGCTAAAGTTAAGTCACAGTCAGTTTTCAGAATATTTTTGCGAAATGCTTATTTTATTTAGTTTCGTTACTTTGAAGTCGAACTCCGGCGGAAATAAGACCTGAACAACACAGGGCTGTCTCAGTCGTCAGTTAAATTTAAAAAAAAAACAGAATAATGAGACGACCTCTGTGGCGCAATGGTCGGAGGCCCGCCTGAGACGCAAAAGGTTGCGGGTTCGATTCCTGCCGCGTAACAAATGTTTTATGATCTGCAAATATTTGTCTCGGGTCTGGGTGTTTTCTATGTACAATATGTGTGCATTTTCAAAAAAAAGTATACTAGTAGTATATTTGAATTTTATAATATTTAGTTTTTTCGAATACGATTGTTACAATTGTAAAAGTATAAATGAAATAAAATTTTTAATTTAAAGTCACTAGAGGGCACTGTAATAAACGGAACAAAATTAGATGCAAAATTTGTAAATTTTCTAATTTTGTAAAAATTAACGTGTATTATACAATAATTTTGTGGTTTGACAGCCCTAGCAGTAAGAGAGGGCGTATCCACGCTAATCCTGCACTAATCCGGCGCCAGCCCCACGCTGAGCTCTTTACGTTCTTACGGGGATTACACACAAACCGCTGTTATTTGTATATCAGTACATATTTCGATGTTATCCTATACTTCTATTGATATACATAATATTGTGTGGCCTTTTAGGCACAAAATTGCGAGCATGACTTTATTTTATTACTAGCTTGTGCCCACGGCTTCACTCGCGTAGTGTCGGGATAAAAAGTATCCTATGTCTTACCCCCTAGTATTATCTCAAATCATGCTAAGTTTCATTTGAATTCATTCAGTAGTTTCGGCGTTATGCGCAGTCCAGATTCTGACAGACAGGCTGACAGGCCTGACAGGCTTCAGTATCGTATCGATTATAGAGTGCCCTCCAAAAAAAAATCTAAATATTTCAATGCACAGAATTTGACCTGTTACATTCTTAGTATAGTAAGTATAGAAGATTACGAACTAATATTACCTCCTACCTCTATAATTATCTTTCTTTAGCTCAAGGTTTGCTGTAAGAAAACTCTTTTTAGGGTTAAGCTCGCCTTTGTACATGTTATTTAATTCTGAATTTTTGTAAGTGTTTATTTGTGTGTACAATAAAAAATATAGAATACTTTTTGGGGCGAAACATTTTTTTACATGTTTTAGGCCATGGAGTTATAAAGTAATAACCAAATAAGTGTGTGTATTATAAGTACACAAAAAATACCAGATTTTGGTATAAAAAGTTATTTGTTCGGAATAAATAAATAATGCTGGGCATTCTTCACACAGCATCATCTAGCCCCAAAGTAAGCAGAGACAAATCTTTGTAGATCATAAAAACATTTTCCCGCGGCGGGAATCGAACCCACAACCTTCTGCATCTCAAGCGGGCCTTCACTCATTGCGCCACAAAGGAATCGCGCTAAGCAAAAGATACGTTGAAAAAATGTGACTGCTTAACTCATAACCCTCCTATTTGTAATCGGGTAGCAACACCAGCAGTGAACTTCTACAGACTGATGATGATAAGGCATAATACAGCAAGGAATAACAAAAACAAGGAAATCCAGAAATAATTACGCCACGCCAATAATCCTACTTTCAACTAAAAATCCGGTGACTGATGGCAAAGTTTGCGCCGAATCGAACCGCAACGACCTTGCCTCTAAGTAATAAGACATAGCGTTTTGATTCAGATTATTTCTGCTCAAGAATATTTTTTAGAAAAAAATAAAAACCTACTTCAAATAACGGCAAGTTCATAAAAAGCCTGAAATTCCATCCCTTATTGTATTATTAGAGATGTTTAATAAAACTAATTTTTAAAAAGGAAAATTATAAAACCCCTAGGCGACTTATTATTAGGATTTACAAAGGAAACAACCAAAATAATAAAATAACGGTAAAACAACATGAACTCAATAAACACGTCCGCACAGCGCAACGTCTCGAAAAGAAGTGAGCTTGCGTTTTTTTTTCTGAATGGACTTTAATGCTGCAGGGCCGCAGATGGCCTTGGTCAGCGTCACCGGACTACGGCGAGCGCAGAAGGCGCTCAGCCTGTAAAAAGTTAGGATGGGGCAACTAGCACAAGGGCATCAGGGTTACCAAGAACGTGTCTTGGTCTACGGAGAGTTTAGTGAGCTTGCGCCACTCGCGCCGCTCTTTATATAGCTGGCCGGTCGTTCGCGTTGCAAACATTTCTGGAGTTTGCTTTCAGTATCTTTTCATAAAATTTATATAGGACTACCCATGAAGTATATATACCCTTACCCATTAATAAAGAGTTATTAAAATCAGTTCACAAAAAACAGATGAATTGAGAACCTCCTCCTTTTATAAAGTTGGTTGAAAATTAGGGGAAGTTTGAAAATAGCGCTGGAAAAGTTAAAAGAAATGACAAAGAAAATATTATTCAGGAAATATATCACGCAAAATTATATATTTGATAGTGTTTATGGGGTTGCAATCATTTTTCGCCAGAAGGTAAAAGGAGTAATTGCCCGTCATGTGAAGGAAATAATATCAGATTTACGAAAAGAGTGCTAAATATGAATGTGGATGGAAATAAAAGCAGAAGAGATAGGACAAAGAAAAGATGGATTGTGTGAAGGACAACTTGAGTAAGAAAGGAGTGAGTAGGTACTGCAAGGACGGCTGATAGAGGAGAGTGAAAGAAGAAAACATGTTGTGCCGATTCCACGTAATGTGGGACAAGGGCCAGAAATAGACGACTTTTTTTGCAAAAATAAATAAATTCTTATTTGTTTTACATCGTCTTTTGCAGCGCTCTCTAGTGACTTGTGGCAATAAAGCCTACATCTGAAACATCCATAAAGATATATAAACTGATTGCAAAAAACGACATTGCAATCTGATTAGTTGTTTCGGAGATAAATGATAACAGATAAACAACGAACCTCTTTTGGCAAACGCAAAACGTACATACAAGCTCCTTGCTTGCTAAAACTGTAGATCACTATAGAGCTAGAGAGTCCATGGTCACAAGGTCATCCGAAAGTGAAAAGGGTTCATCAACAATCCTGTAGAATGCCACTGCTGCACTTGTGCCTGTCCTAAGGAGTGCCACGACCAACGGTTTTGGATGAACAAAGATAATATCAGTTCATCGGATGAGGGCTTTCCTATTATGTCATTTGTTTGGTGGTAGCTTTCTAAGTTTCTGCTGGTTCAACTAATACTTTCTCGGCTCTTTCGTAATGGCTGTACCGTTTTGGATGATATTTAGAATCATTAGTGTTTATAACCTAAACAGTTTAAACAATAATGCATAGGCTGCTTTTTATCTTCAATACGATGAAGCCGTGGTCAAAACTTAGTATTTTATATATTAAAGTCTTCTATAAAACCAGTAAGAAATTTGTTGTGCAAAAGCTAATAAACGCGATGTTTTAGCAAAAATAGTGTAAAGTAATTTTGTGATTTCAACCACTTAAGTTTACACCTTGCACTGTGTTTGGGCAAAAGATTAAGAAGTCACTCGACGAACACGCTTCCTTACTTTGTCATCCGTACATTGCGTTTCGCTAGGGTTGTCTCGACGAAGCAGGCCACTCGAAGCTAATAAAAATCATCCAACATACACAAACATCATAGACCCCACACTAGGATTCCCTGTGTCGTTGGTACCATAAACTATGAGAACCGTGGTACCACAACACTCAGACACAGAACAAATATCTGCAGAACATGTGACATTCATCCTTAACTAACTTTATCGAGATCATTTTGGATCATTTTTGTAGTTCGGACTTAGAACTTTATCCTACTAATATAATACGAAAGTCTGTGTGTGTGTGTGGAGTTTTGTTACCACGTATCTCCGTAACTACTTAACCGATTTTGATGAAATTTGGAATGTAGATAGTTAAGGATCTGGAATAACACTAGGCTATATAATTTTCTAAAATCAACCCCTAAGGGGATTAAATAGGGCGGTAAAGTTTCTATGAAAAAAAAAATTGTTTGATTAGCTCAAAACTCTGTACAAATAAATTTTAATGTAAATAATGAAACAGGTATTTTTTTTTTTTATTAACATACACATACTTTAATTATATCAAAAAACAAAAAGAACCACTAATAATTGCTGGTTTAAGGCTTTCCCGCGTGTTCTGGAATCGTAATAAATCATTTAAATACTTCAGATTTATCACCATGATAATTTGTAGTAGAAGACATACGGTAGGAGAAGACTTACTTATAAAGATGTTTAAACCTTACTTAGGTAAGGCTCTTCCCAACAAAAATCATGTTTCGTAAATAATTAAATCGCAATCGAGTCGTTATTTTTAGTTTCTAGACAGTTGTTTTAAAATTAAAATACAATCTGAAAGTTAAACAAAGCACTGTAAACCAAAATGCTGTTATAAGCTTCCATTTTTACAAAGCTGTTGTCCAACTTTCCCGCTAACAAATCGACAAGATTTTTCACATTGCGAAACATGCCAACCCTATTGCACCCACACATACGAACCGCAGCCGGCGATCAATCACATGGTCGCACGGCACGCACACAAACAAACTCCGCCTTAATATTACGTTATACACTAATATTACATTTTCGTAGCCTAATTAGCGTCGCTGGTTAACTCTAATGATTTACGTTTTAAAACTACGGATTTGTCTTTCTTAATGTATATATAACTAGTTTCTACGGCTTCGCCCGCGTTGTACCCGGATAAAAAGTAGCCTATGTGTTATTCTGATGTATAAGCTATATTACTGTAAAGTTTCATTAAAATCTGTTCAGTAGTTTTTGCGTGAAAGAGTAACAAACATCCATCCTCACAAACTTTCGCATTTATAATAGTAGTAGGATATATTCGACTAGCCTCTGCCCACGGCTTTACCCGCGCGGTAACAGCATATTTTCGCATTAGTTAGGATCTCAAAGAATCATGTTTAGTCAGAAATTTGTCTGAAAGAGATCACTTTTAAGTTTTAAGACCACCCATTGTACTTTTATGATAAGTTTTTGTTAATTTGTGCTTGTTTTTTTTATTGTGTAAGTACAATAAATTATTTTATTCATAGAACAAGTGCGTCTGTATTAGGTAGATACCTATATTAGAAATTAATTTTAGAGACACTTCACGGGAGTGAGTGAGCTGAAATCTCTATCCTATGACACACACATAGATATACACACACACAAGCATACTAATGTTACATTAGTGCTCGCAATAAAGGAGGCGGATTTCTTAGCTCTAATATATGAAATGAGCTTTTCTTGTAGATTTAGGGGTTTCCCCCGTTTTTCCCCGGTCCAATTATGAGTGCTATGATTTTATTACGGGATTAGCAAAGTTATTGCTTTGAGATTAGTTTTTAGATGATTGCAATGATTATTCGTAAAGTTAGCGAGATAACATAGCGGGTATGAGAGTATGGTTTATGGAAATGGTGAAGAAATACGTTGATATTATATTATTATAATTGATATATCAAGATCATGTGGTTTTGTCTTGTTTGTATATAGGTAGGTCAAAGTCAAAGTCAATAGGTTTTTATTAATTTAAATCACAAGGATCATATAGAAACGTCAACTTAAAAACTACGTGAATATAAGATTTGAATGTGAATTTAAGCCGATTCATCGCGCGCGACCAATTTAAAAAAAAAAAATATTAAAGCGCGGTAATTTTCTTAGTTGAAAAAATGCGCAAAAACTTTTCTTCGTTAAAATGGTAGACCATATTTCACAGATCTTATTTGAAATGATACAAAGGTTCTGGACTGTCTTCGTCAAAAACTGCATTTCGACTCCGAGCCCACCCCGTCTTAATTTATATTTTTAACTTGATTTACTTTAACACATCAAAAGGTCAAGAAAAAATATAATCTAAAAGTTTGGTGTATCCGTCACACGTAGAAGCAGTAAAGCTCCTTGTGAAGAGATCGTCCGGGGAAGGGGAACCATACCTATTTATGCCGCCAAGCAGTAGTTATGGATGCCGGTGAAATTACATCCACATGAGACTTTTCACCCGTTATGTCTCAGGGTCGGCAACACGCGTGTGATAGCTCTGGTGTCGCATCTATGGAAGATTACGGTAACCACTTACCAACAAGTGGACCGTATGCTTGTTCGCACTATATATGCAAAATAAAAAAGGTTTTTTTTTAAGATTTATTTCATCAATTCAACATGAAGTATCTAATACCTCTTCCCGGTCACGCTTTAAATCATGGCACTTTCAACTGCTGAGATGATATTATTATCGCCCGGTTCAAGCCACAGTGTAATGAAAACAGCAACGTCACTTTGAGCTTCAGACAATTATAGTACGGAAATGCTAGGACTTACGATCACAAGCCGAGTTTAAGTTGATAAAAAAACATTGGGATTTAAAACATTCCATTTTTAACATTCTTTGTAATTTTTGACGTATTAATCCGAATTGGACTATTACAATTTATTTATTTTATTTTCAAAATTTTGGGAAACCTTACAGCTAGGTACAACAAGAACAGATATAAGTATTTAATATGACTGGATAGACCAGTACATATTTGCTGAAGGCTAATTAGAATTTGCTATACAATATAATGGTGTTCCATTTTTAGTGTTAGAATAATAATTGGAACTATTACGAATAAATTACTAGATACCATAACCACACCACAGTGGTAAATAGTGGTCAGGTACGAATTTGTATGAGAACGCGTTCTATTCACACTGCATGTGCGGTCGCAAAATCGACCACAACGCAGCCATAGGTAGGTATATAGTGTATCCCTCAGCCTACATGAAGGACAACTACTTTAAATATTGAAGTTACAAAGTTTTACTTAATCGAGACTATGCTATATTTCTTAAAGTAAATATTACTGCGTGGTTAGTAAATTGACATAATTTTAAATCCATTATGGCAGACTCTCAAAGATGACAGATCAATTATTTTTACTAGCTTTTGCCCACGGCTTTGCCCGCGTTGTACCCGAATAAAAAGTAGCCTATGTCTTAATTCTGATTTATATATATTACTGTAACGTTTCATCAAAATACGTTCGGTAGTTTTTGCATAAAAGAGTAACAAACATCCATCCTCAGAAATTTTCGCGTTTAATATTACTCGTAGTCGCACCCCTATGAAATGGGTATCAAATTAAAGGGTTTTCTGAGAATGACGTCACTCCGAATTAAATAAAAGCTTATTTAAAAAATGGTTTTTTAATTAATTATTTTATTTTGTTTCAACCTAATTAATTATTGCAGTTCGGGGGGTCCATCTGAAGACACCCTAAAGAGAGACTCAACTGTTTAATGTACACTGTGACCGGGAGGGAACCCTTAGCCTACGTCTCAATTGAAAGCGGACGTGACCTGATTTAAAATGGATTCGACTATAAAAGAAAGTCGAATTCCGTGTAACCATCAAATCTTTCAGTAGATTGCGAGAACGACTCTTTTTGGTTTTTTTACGGAAATCAGATGAGTAATCAGATAGAGTGACCTGACTTCAGCTGATTTTTTACAGGTTTTTACTTGCCATCCTACAAAACTCCTAGAAAGTTCTATGCGATATGACATCCGTCATTCTGCAGCCTATATTATAAAAGTAAAAATCATTTATTTATTTACTCAGATAACTTGATACTTATTTGTTAGTAAGTTAAATAAATAATAAATAAATAATGCTGGACATTTTCACACAGCATCATTTAGCCCCAAAGTAAGCAGAGCTTGTATTATGGGACCTACACGACGACTAGACTACTTATATACATGTTATTTTGTTTTTAAAAACCATTTTTCGATTAAGGGATCCGTTTGCGAATTTTTTGTAGTTAGAGGCAAGTGTCCAGTGTGAAGTATGAAAAAAAAACACAGCAGTAGTATACCTCTATATAACTAAGTGAAAAGGAAAACTATCACAGTTAAGTATGCTTTACATGTTAACGAGTAATATTCGACCAACTTATAAAATGCACTTGGAGTAGTAATAAAGATAATTTCGTACAAACTCCACTGAAAATTACTTAGATGAAGTTGTTAGTTGCAACTACGGTAGTATAGTTATGGGCAACTACGGAACCCTACATTGTACGTAGCCTGACACACACTTGGCACAGTTTTGAATTCATTGCCATGATTTTAAAGGCTAGATGATGATACTTATTCTGTAAAATAATAGTTAAATAATGCAGCCCGTTGACAGTCAGACAGACTTACGGCGTAGGCTTAGAAGAGTTCCGTTGGCACGCTTTGGGTGGGAACTCTACAAACCCTAAAAGAAACTCTGAATAAACCTATTTTTATGTACAACAATACCTCTGATAAATAGAGTAAACTTTGGTTTTGTAAACGTCCATAGGTTACGGTAACCGCATACCAACATTTGTCCCGTATGTTTCTCTGCAACTATTGTTGTATAAAAAAAAAACATTGTGTCAATACATCCCCCCCCCCCCTACCCCTAAGAGGGTAAATTCTTCTTGTTTTTAACCTTATTTCATTACCTATCCCTTTTCCCCCGGTCCAAACGCCATAGTTTTTCCTCCACGGTTTAACCTGTCGCGTCCGGGATTATCCGCCCCTGTCCCGTAACAAGCGTCCTGTTTATTAGCTGACCCTTGTACATGGCAGGTTTAAGCTTCGCCTTCTAATTGCTTTGAACCTTTCTGTCCTGTTGCATTCTGCTACCTTTTTACAACACTGTTGCGCTTGTTCGGAATTAAGGTGTCAAAGATTTTCATCATCATTATAAAATAAATATTTAAAATAAATAATGCTGGACATTTTTCACACAGCGTCATCTAGCCCCAAAGTAAGCAGAGCTTGTGTTATGAACTACATGACTGCTACTGCTGCAAATGTCCAGCATTATTTTTTATTATTATATTTTATCAGTCATCTATCGTTAGTAGTCACTTGTCTTCCCCACCAGCTGTCAGTTCTACAAGCTACTTATATGGCTTGCCCATTGCCACGTAATACGTCGGTGACTTTAGCTCTTCCTCCGAAAACTCCATCATGGCGCGTTCATCATGTTAGCGTGTTTTCCATCTTTTAAGCGTTAGTCCTTTAAAAGTTTTTAACCACGTCTGTCTTTTAAAAATGTTGGAAATTTTCACTTGTGTCAGTTTAATACTAAAATACGTTGCCTTTTAAATAAACTTAATTAAACATGATTTTATCTATCGCTCTCTTTTGCTAACAGTAACAAAATAAAGATATAGCAACAATTTCAATGCAGTCAAATTATTCAGATTTAGTTTTCCAATTTTAATCTTGATTTCAAAACATGCTGACTATAAAAAGAAGAGCAACATGTAAATAAATTTAACGCAAGTATAATTATTGTCATTTCTTTCTCGCGTACACTAAAAGTAAAAGGGAGCCACAGTTCAAATTAAATTTAGTATGTGTACAAGAGAATCGGCGCCAATAGTACAAAACATAGCAAACCCACAAATTCAGGTGTCGGGTCGCAAAATCAAGAGCTCATCAAAACAGCGCTGTCATTTTGATAAAATGACAAAATTGACATTGACAAATGTGAAAACGTGACAGGATACACCTCCTATGGCGTTTATTTCCGTAATCTTGTATCTAAAGGTATTTCATAATAATTACATGAGACCTCAGCAAACAGCTCCTCGCCTTAAGGCGTAAAGAGATAAGGCACGTTGTGTAACTAAGTCCTGTTATAACATAACATGTAAATACGCCTTTAAACGGAAACGCCACACACAAAAGGATAGGAGTTTCATTATTCAAAGTTAAAGACTTTTTTCAGCGAATTCACAAAATATCACGAAATTGTTAAGATGAAACGAGGCTGGCATTTTACAGATACTGTTTTAGGTTTCTCTGAAGGATGGGATTCGTAACGAATACATCCGTCAGAGAACCAAAGTTATCGACATAGCTCAACGAATCAGCAAGCTGAAGTGGCAGTGGGCCGGTCATATCTCGCGAAGAACCGATAACCGCTGGGGTAAACGTGTTCTTGAGTGGAGACCGCGACTCCGCAAACGTAGTGTAGGACGCCCTCCGGCCAGGTGGGATTACGATCTGCGAAAGACTGCAGGCAGATGCTGGATGCGGCAAGCTGAAGACAGGGCGCTATGGCGCTCATTAGGGGAGGCCTATGTCCAGCAGTAGACTAATATAGGCTGATGATGATGATGATGATGTTTTAGATTTAATTATACCTAATAGGGAAATATAAAAATACCTAAAAGGGAATTATTATAATCCATAGTATTACAGGGAAACTATTTCGTCTTTGGACTAAGACAATATATATATTCATAAACGGTATTCGTCCCAATTAATTAACGTAAAACCTGAAAATGTTTTGTTTAGAACGAGAATAGAATCTACTTCTACAGGTGGCTTATGATGATGATTTTGGATATTTGCGCTGACTTTTAAACCAAGTAAAATTGTCAAATAGGTTCCTAGAGTTGTAACAAATGTCAGTGATTAAATAGATCCGGGTAATTTCCCAGCACTTCGAGTTAAACTGGGGGTTAAACTATCGTTTAAACTGCGTTTAACAGCTCGTTAGCGCGGGCGATTGATTCCGATGAAAAGCTTACAGTCAGGGTTAAAGGGTCTTTAATTAATAAATGAATGAAAATACAAATAAATGAATAAATGAATTTTAAGGTGGTACAATAATTTAATAATAAATATTAAGAAATACCACTTTATGATATTTGGTCAGACAAATTCGATAAAAATTTGACGAAGGACCACGAAAGAACAAGTGGAATGAGAAACGAACAAACTACATTACAGAGAACATATCACCAAAATTGTACTAAACCTGAAACTCGACTTACAAGCAAAGTTTCATACAGGGTGTAATAAGACTGCATCCGGAAACTCAAACGGGATTTTCAAACGGTGATTCTTGACAATTTTTTTTTTAATTAATCATTTCTTGACCGCTTAATTTTGTAATTTAATCTGGATTGCAACTACTGCAAATAAAAGGTATATTGTTTTAATTTGAGTTTAATTTTGATGTCTTCAGAACCTAATTTCTAAATCTTGGCATTTCCAGGACTCTAGGGATTATGCAAGTAAGACAATTCATCCTACAATTTAAATCGCAATTTGTACATTCTTTTTATACCTAAATAAATTTTAATTCAAAAACAGTAATTGATTTCATCAAGGCCTTAGGGGTTACCTACAAAATATGAGAAGTAGGTAAAAATGTCTCCAGTTTTAGGAAGCAGTCGTAGTACACCGTGTATGATCCAGCAAACTGTTCACATACCAAATCTCATATTCGCTCCGTGCACACTTTGCGAGTTCTGTCCGCGACAGTACCAGCGCTTAACGAGCTTTTGTTCCGCACTGTACTTTTGACAGACAACTCTTGCAGTTGTGCAGTTATGCAGTTTCTAAACTGTATGCTGATATTTTGGAAAATGTTGCAGTATTTTGTCTAACCCTGCAAAACGTAGGCATCATGCAATGAAAATGTTGTAGATATGCTTTTGACACTAAAGGGGGGCTAGACAAATACCACATTTAATTGTAAAATTGTAAAATTAAAATTGTATGGAAATGTCAACGTGACATTTCCATAAAATTTTATCTTTCCGCAGGCGTTAACGTCAACAGAAAGTGGTATTTGTCTACCCTGGGTGGCTAGAAAAATACCTCACGCTTCCTTTTCCTTTCACGCTAACGCAAATTTTTCAAGGTGAAACTTGGCAGCTGTCACGTGACTTTTCCGCAGCTAATGTCATTTCCATACAAATTAATCTTTCCGCAGGCGTTAACGACAACAGAAAGTGGTATTTGTCTACCCTGGGTGGCTAGACAAATACCTCACGCTTCCTTTTCCTTTCACGCTAACGCAAATTTTTCAAGGTGAAACTTGGCAGCTGTCACGTGACTTTTCCGCAGCTAATGTCATTTCCATACAAATTAATCTTTCCGCAGGCGTTAACGACAACAGAAAGTGGTATTTGTCTGCTCTTACTACTTGATTCGTTTCACGCTGCGGGTACAAACTTTTACATGTTCTGTTGATATTTCAGCCGGTATGGGTGCTGTGGTACCACGGTACTCGCAGTTCCTGATACCCATGATACAGGGAACCCTAGTGTGGGGTCACGACTATGTATGTTTTCGATTCATATTGTAAAAACAGAAATTTTCACGTACTGCACTATCGGTGAAGGCACCGACTAAGTTTCGACTCATTCCGAGAGTCTTCATCAGGGTGAGTGATCGCGACTTTCTCCCTCCGCGTCGCGTCGTGCACTAGTCAAGTTCAAGAAAGACTCTGAAAACACTCTGACGATGGAGGTTTTGGAATAAAATATGTTTTCGATATTTATTTAAAACATAACATAAGCTTCTGTCCACGGCCTCGCCCGCGTTGTACTTTGATAAAAAGTAACCAATGAAAAGTAGTTCGAAAGAAACGCATTCGCTCAAAAATAATTTCTTTGACTTAATTCTTAAAAATTGTCTCCAGGAATAGGGCTTTTATTTTAACGGAATGAAAGTCCATTAGAAGAATTTAGGTTGATACATTTTTGACTTTATCTTATTCATTGACGAGTACTCTTTTTTAAAATAAATAAGTTCACTTTGTTCGATTGGCACCACACTATAGCTGAATGAAGGATCATCAAAAAAATAACCAAGCAGATTTTGTTGCCTGATTCTTCTAGGCTTGGTCGCGCGTGAGAAAACCGCGTAGTTTTGAAACCGACGTTTCTATAGGATCCTTGTGATTTCAATGACCTTTTGACTTTGCTTTGACATTCTATTAGTGATTTTTTTTTTAATCAAACTTTTAACATACAACCAAATTTACATACTTTTCCATTGGTACCTTCCAAAAACACCCGTATAATGTACCTCTATAAGGTCATCTACATCGTCTAGCTACATCGTCACAATGCGATATCGCTTGCGGGTGACAATTGTTTTTGTGTTGCCAACTGTCCTGTCATGGCAATACCAGATAATTAACACAAGCACGCTCACTTGGAAAACGATAATTTGTGGAAAATTACACATGAATTCATTTACACGACACTTCAATGAAAGGACGCGGTCAACGGATTACTATAACGGAAAATGACGGTATAATTATGGATTTGGGGAAAGATGTTGTTAACTTTTTTTAATCGACTCTAAAAGAGGAGGCGGTTTTCAATTCAGATGTTTGTAGCTTTATAATAATATCTTCGCCAGTTGTTAACAGATTTTGATGATTATTTTGTTGTTATATAAGGTAGATAATGATCCCGAAGTGATCCCATAAAAGTTTTATTCCAGAGCGGTTGCTACTTTTCCCGTACAACTCATAAAACATCATCATCTTATTGATTTACGACTAACCGAAACATTTTTTGTGGGCTATTTGATTTTTGTTTTTTATTCGAGCACGTGTGGAAGTTGGTTTTTTATATTTAATGTCTTATTTTAGAATATTATTATGATTCTATGTTATGTTTTATCTTTAAAACGGCCTAGCCGATAGTTTGCCAAAGTAGGTACTCAAAAATGTTGAGCTTAGGGGCTTCTGTGGACTAGGTAGGGATTGTAAAAATTACAAGATTTAATAATAGCCCAAAAAATTAACCTGGGTGGGGCTCGAACACGCGACCTGCTGGTACGCGGTTGCTATACCAATTTAGTCATGATATTGTTTCATTTCAGCGATTTAGTGTTTTTTTTGGGATTGAGTATAAAATTTTGTGATTTTCATTAAGATAAGAATAGAATATAATTTATTTATTTGCTTGCAACAGGTTTATTGAAAAAGATAATAAATTGAAAATGAAAAATAGTAAGTTCTTAGATAAGTACTTAGATAAACTAATTACGGTAAGCGAAATAGAAGTTTACATCAAAATTAAATGTCCATGAGCAGTGTAAGTAAACAGAAGGTAAAGTATATGTAAAGGCTCATAGCTTTGTAAACAGATGTGTTTGCTGATCGTAATGAATGGGGGTTTTAGTTGGGTTAGTGAGGGTGAGGGTACTTTGATAAGCTGAGCGACAAGTGTACACAAAATTGTAAGTACATTGATTATAATTTTTAAATCAAATATATTAAACTTCGGCGGGATTCGAACGTGCAACATCTCATTTCGTACGCCTACTGTGTAAGCCGTTACAAGACAAGTATGAAAGCGCCGAGGCTCCACCTACAGGGGAAACTTTGCAGTTACTCAAGCCTGTTTAAAGTGACATTTAGTACAATTGACACTGCACTCTGACTTCAAATCCGGAGATCGTGGGTTCGAATTGGGTTGTGCACTAATGGTTTTTCCACTTGAAAAAATGATCGGCGAATCAGCACAATCGTGAGGAAAATGGCATGCCCTAGAAAAATAAATCAGTTAGTGTTCCAATAAGCGGCGATGGGCTTGCAACCTGTCACGTGGAATGCTAACTACTTGCAAAACGCGGGCATGTGCCAAATAACTTTTCGAGCGTGCCTCTGATTACCACCTAGAAGGTATCCTCAGAAATCTACGCACTGAGTATGTATCTGAGTATGTCCATCATGGGAATACAGTCGTGTTTTTGTTTTAATCAAAATGTCAACTAAGTCGTTCCACATTAACATTTATTAATGCAATTTGGGTGATTTTGGAAAATATTCATAATCATCGTTTATCCTAACCTCAGCCTATTGCGGCGATTTCCGTAATTTATTAATTTAATTAAATGCAAAGGGTATACTGATTTAATTATTTACTGTGGCATTGTACACAGGTGTTTGGTTAAATACCGTCTGTTCAATGACTTTCTAAGTTATATTACTCACGGCATTTCTGCTAATGTCCATGATACACTTCAGCCGTTTCATTACAATTGATATAAATTTATTGCACACAAACAATGTACAAAGGGAGGACTTAATATATACAGCATTTTCTACCAGTGATCCTTAGCGGTTGTTCTTAGTATGCGGAGCTATCGTCGAGAAATATACAATGTCGTTGTTCCGAACTACATAGATAACAGATAGACATAGATCAATCTGGCGAAAAACAAGAATAGCATGATTTTACAAATATTATTCTTTTTTTTTACATTTGCGATAAAAATACTATCTTTATAAAAAAAACTTGCTAAAAAAACTATTAATGACTTACAATCCGAATTGAAGTTTTTTTTGGCAGTCAATCGAAATTATTTAAAACATTTATTGAGGTGTTGGTTTTACGGTGACTATTAATTTAAATTTATTTATTGCATTTTATTCTATTTAAAAGTAATGTAATTTAACGATACCACTTCATCGGTCCAATAATTGAAGCCAGTCTCGAGGTCTTACCTAAAACAAATAAAAACAATCGTAAATACAAATAATAAAAAAAAAACAAATATCAGGACCTTTTACAACATCAGCTTATAACCAAGATTACTATTTGAACATATTTTTATATGTTTATAGCTCTTACAAAGTCATAAAGAAAACAAAATGTTATATATAAATAAATAATGCTGGCCATTTTCACACAGCATCATCTAGCACCAAAATAAGCAGACCATACAAACTTATTTTTCCAATGTCAATTTTTTGCCAGCGGCCATGTTAATGGGACGGGCTTTTTCAATTTACTTTTGATTTCTTACCCTTGTTTGTCTGTATAAAGTACGACACATTAGTTTACCCTCAAAAAAATAAACTTCGTAGTGGGCGCAGTGGACGAAGTAGCCCCGACTTCTGACCTGAAAGTTGTAGGTTCGAACCAGGTCGTGCATCAATGTAATTTGAAATGTATGTGCCATTAACATGAACAACGGTTAGGGAAAATCGTGAGGAAACCGAGATGGTTGAGAACCGAAAACTCGAAAGCATAAGTTAGTGTTCCAATAAGTGGCGATGGGTATGCAACCTCTCACGTGGAATGCTAATTCCTAGGCAAAACGTGGGCATGTGCCGAATAAAATGTTTGGACGAGTCTCTGACTACTTGGTATCCTTACAGATCTCAGTGTGGACCTGAAGATTTTCCTCATACAGAAACGAGTGTGATTTTTTTTATCAAAAAAATCTTTGCATTTCTTTCCATAAAATCTGAAGCAGCAGGTAACGTTCTACAGGCTCCATAAGTTATGGCTACCCTCATAAATATATTTGCACGTACACTATGTCTCCACAAATTGGGCAATTGTCTAACCCAATCCTGGGACGCTTAATACACTTTACTTTTGTAGCCATTGTTTGTTTATTTTTTTGTGGAAGTTACTTTTTGATACAATAAAATTTGCAAGGTACACTACCTTGTTAAATTGGCTCCACACTATAGCTGAATATATTGTTACCTGATTCTTTTAGGCTGCGTCGCGCGCGAGGAATCGCCGTAAATTTACTTTAAAATTCAAATTCACGTAGGTTTTAGTTGACGTATCTATTATGATCCTTCTGAATTTAATTAATAAAAACGCGAAAATATAACGCTCATGTAACGTGAAAGTGATTTTTCTAGGGTTGATCGAGATGAAACGGAGTTATTTCCTAAATTTACTTAGTCTATACAACGTCCTAAGAAATAACGCAAAACTTAAAAATAAAGTTTGTGAGGATGGATGTTTGCTACTCTTTCACGCAAAAACTACTGAACGGAGTTTGATGAAACCTTACAGTAATATAGCTTATACATCAGAATAACACATAGGCTACTTTTGATCCGGGTACTACGCGGGCGAAGCCGTGGGCAGAAGCTAGTGATATTATAAACATGAAAGTAGTTTGATCAGAATAGAGGTGACTCGTGCGCTCACCAATATGTTTTCTAGAGTTATAAAACGATCAGAACTTTCAAGACAACACAAAATAATATGAATATCTTCTACAAATATATTCCTACTTAAACAGTAATTTACTTATTGATACTCGTAGATCAATATAATAATTAGTCGAATTGTTCTGTTGTTTTTCAAATAAAAATAAATTATACTCAAAATTAATTAGAGAGTCAGATATTTTGCGTATCTACCACAATTCTATACATGCACAGGCAGATATTTATGTTGTTTAGATTTGCTAAAAAAACACCTAAAAGACACAACACACAGTCCTTACCCCACACTGGGGTTTCCTGTTTCTATGGGTATAAATACAAAATACCTACAAAAAATATCTGCGGAACGTGCAAAAAAATTGCCCCGCAGCGAGAATCAAACACGATTTTTTAGCGTCGTAGCCAGCTTGGCCGCCACGCCACCGAGGTCGACAGTTTAATGTTGACCACAAACTTTTCAATTATAATTCTGCTTCACCAAAATTTTATTAATTCCAATTACCAATTTCCCTCACGTCGGAGCGCGGTGTGTTGGTAAAAAGTTATAATCGTTTTACGAAGTTTGCCGATTTAATTAAACACAGCAAAAGGCAGCTGCGATTAGGATGCTGCTAATATAATTTTTCCTCTTCTTTTTGGGGTCGAGTATTTTTAGCCAAATTTGGGTTAAAATCTATTTTAAAAGGCAATAGTTTCAGTCATTCATGTATTCATTCAAATCAAAAGAATCACTTTGAAACATCAATTCAAACCACAAGAATCATTTGAAACGTCAAACTCAAACCATAAGAATCACTTTGAAACATCAATTCAAACCACAAGAATCACTTTGAAACATCAATTCAAACCACAAGAATCACTTTGAAACATCAATTCTATATAGTTCCTGTTCCTCCGCTTATCTATTAATAGAATGTAATATAATCAGAGTACCTTTTTTCATAAGTTCTTTTTGTATTTACACTGAATGTCCCAGACATATAATTAAACAAACCCGTGAGTTCTCTTTCACTTTTTGAACGGCTTTTGAGAATGCTGGTATAATATCTGAAAACCTTTTATCTCTTGATCTCCTTACCAAATGCAGAAATGCAGATGTTTTTCAGAAATACTTGTTGTATTTCTGGAAAAAAAACGAATTTACCAATTAAAAATCTAGTTTTTAGAAAAACAATAGTCGTGCTAAAAATCTATTAACCTCGTCTAGGTAGCTGGCTCGACAAATACCTCACGCTTACGTTTCCTTTCACGCTAACGCAAATTTGTCAAGGTAGAACTTGGCAGCTGTCACGTGACATTTCCACAGCTAATGTCATTCCCATACAACTCAATCTTTCCGCTGGCGTAAACGCCACCAAAAAGTGGTATTTGTCTAAGACCCAGAAGTTTTTTTTTTGCTTTAGCTTTCTGCATAGCTCATGTAAGAGGGAGACATGTCTTGGGCAGTCATTGCTAAGAAAAATATCCATGCAACGTTATTTACGAAGATATCCTTTTACTAGATGTCTGAAATAGCTCTTTTATATAGTATCTCTGTACCGAGCGGTAATACGACACGCAATAGACATGGCCTGTCTTGTCTGCTCTAGCCAGACCTAGATACACTGTATTTCAAACTAAATAGGTATATTTAGTAGAGGATTATATTATTCAACCGACTTAAAAAATGAGGAGATTCTCAATTCGTCTCTATTTTTTTATGTGCATATTACGCGATATCTTCGCCAATTGTGAACTGATTTTAATAATGTTTTTTTAATGGGTACGCTTCATGAAAAAACACCACACCTAAGATAAAAAAAATGGAGTATGACATTTAATATTGGACTTTGTTTCATCTTCCCGTTATTCGAAGTCGGTTTTAATTTCTTCCTGAAAAAAAACAAAAATTGTTTTGTTGAATGCATGGCATTCATGCATTCAACAAAACAGTCAGTTGTAAAAGATATAGCCATATAGTCCCGCAGTGGGAATTGAACCCGCACCTCTTGCGTCGTAGCTGGCTACTCCACCGCCGCGTCATCGAGGTTGTCAAATAAAAACATAAAACATACACGCTAACCTCCGTACTTCCCATGATATTAATCCTATAACTACTTAATGCAAAGATGGGGGGTAGTTAGAGGTACATCCAAACATTGCATTTGGCACATGCTCGTGTTTTGCAAGTAGTTATCTATTCATGTAATAGGTTGAAAGCCCATCGAAGCTTATTGGAAAAAATAACTGATGATGCATGCCATTGTATTCTCGATTCTAGGGCATACCGGTTTTACTCACGATGTTTTCCTTCACCGTGTTAATGCGTATATAAATTATTCAACCCTTAGATGGGTACATTTCAACCCATTTATTATCTAAAACCATGATAATTATCTGGTATTTGAAACTTTGCAGTGGAGATATAGAATCGCATTTCGCCTAGCACAAGCCTGAAAAGCTGTAGGATAGGGGTCATCTATTGCTTAGAACTTAAGGTTGAATATCAACTTTGAAATGCTCCGTTGAAGGTTATGCTTAGCCTATTTATCATGCCAATGACACAGCTTAGACACAACAGC
Organism: Perizoma flavofasciatum; assembly: GCA_958496245.1. Taxonomy (NCBI): domain Eukaryota; kingdom Metazoa; phylum Arthropoda; class Insecta; order Lepidoptera; family Geometridae; genus Perizoma; species Perizoma flavofasciatum. Next base: position 490,790 of record OY292439.1, on the reverse strand, counting down.
TGGTCAAGTGATGTAAATCGATTTGATGCGCTTTTCTAAAAATCATAGAATTTATGAATAAATAATGAATACTATCAAAATGGCAACATCTTATACATACCTATTTTTTACAGGCAATATAAATATATCAATATTATAATATATTGATAATATATAATATGTTTCAGGTCACGATGCGACGCGGAGGGAAAGCGTCGCGATCACTCACCCTGATGAAAACTCTCGGAATGAGTCGGAACTTAGTCGGTGCCTTCACCGATAGTGCGGTACGTGAAAATTCACGTTTTTACAATATGAATATTTCATATATTTCAATATATTTGTCAGTGCGTTGAACTGTGAGGATTTTGAGAATATCTCCTTAGAAAGAACCTGTCACTACAGTTAGACCGCTTGTACATGCTAAGAAAATCTACCGTGTCTGTTGCAGACAAGATGATTATGTATACAACAAGAATTTTGTCGGATCTACGAAGGAAAACTTGTCGTGTCTACTGCTGATATGACAAGAGCTATTATTATATAAAACCATTTATTATTATGTACACGATAAGATTTTTTCTAACAGCCGTTAGTAAGCTGTGCACCGGTCGAGTCTATCTATCGTTAGTTTAAAATTGTTTAGGAAGGAAATAATCATAGTAGCAAAAAAGAGCTTATCGTGTCTGTTGCAGACATTTTTTTTCCTTGTTCAGCGTCGAGACTGTATACATGGTCCGTGTGTAGAAACGAGACGAATTCTTGTCTAGGCCCGGCGAATTATTAAGCGTGTAAAAGCGGCCTTAAAGAAACGTTCAATCATTATTTTAGACACATGCTCACCGTTATTGATTTGAATGTGGCAAGGGTTGGTCAAAGATCCCTGTCTAGTTTATGCTGCATCAAACGTGCTAGCTGTTTAATTATGAGCTGTGCCACGTCTACGATGAATGATTAGTGTGACAAGCTCGCTCGGAATCCGCTTACGAATATAGTAAGTTTATTGGTAGTTTGATTAATGTTCGGGATTTGAGGGTAGTTTCAGTTTCCTTTCGTTATTGAAGGAAATGTAGTACATTTCCTATTGAAGGGAATGAGGACTTCATCAGCCGGAAGTTTAGGTTGAAACTGTTTATAAGTGAAAGCGTATTTATAAATAGTCAATTTATATATTAGGATAAATAACTAGTTTATAACATTACAAGCGTCTGTCCACGGCTTCGCCCGCGTGGTACCCGGATAAAAAGTAGGCTATGTGCTATTCTGATGTATCAGCTATATTACTGTAAAGTTTCATCAAATTCCGTTAAGTAGTTTTTGCGTGAAAGAGTAACAAACATACATCCTCACAAACTTTCACATTTATTAGGTATATTAGTAGAATTTTATTCTTGTTTACATGTATGTCGATGGCTGATTTGATTGTATGTGACAAAGAAACGTATTATGGTTGCCATTTAAAAATTAAAATAGACACGATTACCTAGTGAAAGGATTTTTTGCCGGCAATTCGTGATAAGAACTTTTTTTTGGATTTTAACTTGATAATTGTAATAAACTAATTGTCATAGATATAAACATGTGCAATTCAATCATCTCCAGTCCTTGTAAGGGCCCATTTTTAAAAGATAGACACTGTCTGAAAATCAGAGCTGTCTACTAGCGGAGCGGCACTAAGCTGAGGCAGGATCTGTTGGGCCAATATAAAAAGCATAAAAATCTTCCTCTTGGTCTATTAGCTAGTACCTACCCACGGCTTCGCCCGCGTGGTACCCGAATAAAAAGTAGATGTCACATTTTGTCAGTCAAGACCAAATAATAATAATGCTGGACATCATCATCTAGTCCCAAACTAAGCACAGCTTGTATTATGGGAACTAAATGACTGTTAAGCTACTTATAAGCTTTTTTTTTGTAAATACATACATATTATATATAGAAAACACCCAGACAAACATACAAACATTTGTCCCGGGGCGGGAATCGGCCGCAACCTTCTGCGTTCTTAAAGTCTAAGTCAAAGCCGCCCCGCGGCCCCCCGCGGCCCCCCGCGGCCCCCCGCGGCACCCCGCGCCCCCCCGCGGCCTTCACATGTGGCCGTCGCTACCTGACGTTCTAACAAGTAGTGATAGTCAAAGTCAAAGTCAAAGTCAAAATTTATTTATTCAATAAAATCACAAGGACCACTTTGAAACGTCGGTTTTTATCTAGGTGCCTGTTCCTCCGCGACCAAGCCAGGAAAGAAAGGCAAGAAAACAAGGCTGGTTATTCTTTTTAATGATCCTTTTACAAAACAATAGGTTCGAGTTGGAGCATTTTCAATCCCAAGAGTTTTTGTCAGTATCATAAGAACTATATATTTTAGTCTCTAAGGTATTTATGTTATGAGCCATCATTTTAAATGTTGTTCATGTTGTTGCTTTAAATAAATGTTAATTATTATTAAGTCAATAGGTGTTTATTCATTGGATCACAAACGTCAGCTTAAAACTACTTGAATTTACAATTTCAAAGTGGATTTACGGCGATTCCTCACACGCGACAAAAGTCTAGATCTAACCTTCCAGGACAACGACATCTGTGTCACTTAAAGAAAATTTACACTTGCCAGATATATATCAAGAGAAAAACTTATCTAGAGCAATTTTTTTTAACTAAAATTTCTTGTTTATATATTAAAAAATCATATAAATTTTTCGTCAGTTTGAAATCTGATGAAGTTTCATAGTTTTCAGAAAAAAAATACTGATAAACAAACCATCAGCTCACCCTTATTCTTAAACCTATTTGGACGCGTCTCCCGAGGGTTCGGCTATCATTCTGTGAGGTACACAAGAAATCATTTGCGAGATTGCGGGAAGCGTTAATTTTTGTAATTGTCCCTGGAGTCTTCCGTTTCCGTATTGCAGATGAATCCTGGCAACACTAATGGTTTTGTTGGAAATCGGGTCAAATGTAGCCTTCGTATGTGTGTATAATGAATTTATTTTCTTTGGTTATTCTTCGCACTATTTGGCCACAGAACCCTAAAAATGGTTTTACTAAATTTACCAGCACTAAAGCCGAAACCAAATCTAATCTGCAAACAGTGTGGAAATACACGATGCTAGCGATTTTCGACCTTGAAATAAAGCAGATAAAAGTCATTTACTCGGTCGGACAACATGAATAAATAGAGAAACGACCGATTTGCTACAGCGCTGAAAAATCTGAAAAGAAACAATGGAAGTTCAACTCTATCCTTGTAACATAGAGCTGAATTTGAAACGTAAATTACTGTGATATCCAATGAAATTTTATGTAGATTTCATATTCAATCTCCGATAGCGGAATTTATCGAGCTGTCACAGAAAAATAATACTCACTTACAGAAGTATCACTCGGAACAGGACACCGCCTAGCATCAAAACGTTTTTCAGTAGCCAATACCGACAACGATATATCGTCGCCGATAAGACTAAATGTGGGCACGATATAATACTTACTTATAAAAAAAAATTGTCGGCTGGTTATTGGCAACGACATGTTGGTACCTCACCCGCTGGCCTAAGAATCGTCCCGATAGAATCGATTTGCAGATTCAGTATAGCTCCTTGTGAAACAGCTCATCCGGGGAACACTACCAATAATACTTATTTTTGCTGTAAAGCAAAAATAATAATACAAAAGTTATGACGTACATAATATGTAAATATGTAGGTATATTGTATATTATAAATTATGTGTATTAAAATATATTCATAATATGTGGTAAGTACACCAATTAAACCCCTTTTAAACTTTCTTACAGTCCGTTCCATCCAAAGGGTGTCTGGTAGAGATCGCTATTTAGCGATAAGACCGCCCATTGTACAACATTGTTAAAGTTGATAGTACTTAACTAAGCTGATATGTTATGTGGTGTACAATAAAGTATTTTCTATCTTCTATCTATGTTTCTATCTAAAGCAGTAACGCTCGTATTACTGTGTTCTAGTTTCAAGGGTACGGGTTCCGGTGAAATTACAGGCTTTTCACCATCCATAGGCTACAGTCACCGTTTGCTAACAGGTATTTCCCACTTTATAGTTTTTTTTTTAACATTTTTATTGAAACGTCAATAGATACAACCACTTTCACAAGGATGTGTGACGTAATTAAACTAGGATGCATGCGTGGTTATATCGCCATTGGTGTTGTTAGATAGATAGTTTTTTAATACACGACTAACACGTAAATACTGCATACTATTATATGTATTATATGTAATAACTGGCATTCCATTCCAACTAACTAACTTTTGAGTGGTGTTGATACCATGTAGTTCAATGAGACACCTCTAAGATAATATCAATGTCGCATCGGCACGTCCGGCGACGATAAAATATCGTTAATGGTGATAATCGTGTACATTAGATAAAAATATAGGATTGCCAGCACCCATCCATATTTTTGAATCTAAGCCAACTCGATATAGCTCATTTTTCGCTGAAGGCCGTTATAAAGTGAAAATTGTCTACGATGCGGGTACATTTTTGATTTGTTAGTATTTGGAGTTACGACCCAAACCAAAGGCTAAATGATTTTCGAGTATTCTCTCTGTTCGGACTTTAAAAGCAATTTTAAGGATTTTTTTCCGTTGTTTTATGTTTTTTTTACGGTGGATTACGTTCCGTTTAGCGTCTGATGGAAAGGAGAAATACGAAAGTGTTATTCGATGCTTTGTTTTGTGATAAAAAAAGTTTTTAGCGGGAGAAAAAGTAACTGCATTTTGACTATTGCTTTATAACGTAGTACCTATAGCCATGATATTTTAGAGCCATGACCTGTCAGTGTATTTGTGCAGTGTATAATTCGTAATTGTGTGTCAATTAAATTATTTTCCTTAATTCTTTCTATTTTTATAAAAGGTTAGGATCGTCAGAAATTAGCTCACTAGAGCTTGTATGAGTCTTATGAAATACCCTTTTACCCGAGTTTGTTTGATTTGAAATTGTAAGAGAAATAAAGGGACGACAATAGTATGAGAAACAAAAATGGAACATTAATTAGATTTACATTTTCACAAGCATATGTATACCTAGTTTTTTTTATGTATACCTAGAAATCAATGAATAGTGTAAAAGGTAATAGTCTTAAAGACCAACTGTTTTTTGCTGTTTACGAAGCTGTTCTTTAGAAGAATGCATTCGTTTATTAGAGCTTCTTGCTTATTTAATTCTCTAGTAAATAAAAACAGTGAGAAAGATTTTATTCAGCACCACGTAAGCTTAAACACTTACTTAGTCATCAAATAAGTGTGAACCTATTTACCTATCTAATAGGTAGTTATTAACGTGTTACCTATCTAACTGAATTTCATTGTTTAAAATATTTTTTAATATGTATATGTCATTTTACACAGTCTTCAATCTTGCTATTAAAGTAGGTACTGTCTGCAAAAACGTTTTAATTAGCCGTCAGCAAACATGCACTGGTCTATCCAGGCATATTCTACACTTCTATATGTTCTTGTATGTACCTAGCTGTAAATTTTCCTAAAATTTCGAAAATAAAATAAAATAATTAGTTTTTTTTTTAACATTAATAAGTATATTTTTTCCTGTCCAGAGTACATTATTATAGGTAGTTCAAATTAAGGAAATATCCAAGTAATACTACAATCTAACAAAAGGGTAGGTACATAGATGGTGTTTATTGGTAGGTGCCTCATATGAACCCTGTCTAAGGGAATAGCAACAGATAGGTAGGCAGGATGAGATTTCGTGTAAACAAAACTAGTAGGTACAATAAAATAAAGTTAAGTAGGTAGGCAAGGTATCAAGTTATATAAAGTTTGGAATTAAACAATAAAATAATTAAGTAGGTTTAGTGAATTTTCTCTTCTTATATCATAAGTCAAGATAGTTACTTACGTCACTTATTGTATTTTTATTATTTTTAAGAAAGTAGGTTAGCTTTCTAGTTTAAATCATGGTTAATGCTATAGTATAATTAGTATGGCATATACATATACATATGGCACTCTTGGGGAGAGGCCTATGCCCAGCTGTGGCCTTCTACGGGATGTTGATGATGATGATTTAAACTATAAACTGTAAGTTCTGGATCTGTTCCATCCTATTTCTGTGTTAATGCTGGACATATTTCACAAAGCATCATCTAGCCCCAAACTAAGCTTGTATTATTGGAACTACATGACTGATATGCTATTTATATACTTTTTTATGTAAATACATACCATATTATACATAGAAAACACCCAGACACTGGTGTTTCGGTGAAGTTCTGTTTCCTTATGATGTTTTCATTGCGTTCCAGTTTTCCTTTCGTAATCGTTACATTTCCTATGAAAACAATTAAAATATATGGAATTGTAAACAATATGATTTCCAGTAAACTATATACGAGTGGTCTGATCTAGATAGTTTACAAAAATTATTATCAAAGAGAACATTGTTATGTTTTAATTTTCATCGGTAATTTTAAAACCGATGTGTGCTGTTTGAGAATAATCCAAAACATTGTAGGTTGGTGATTTTTAGATTTTATATTTTTTAACAATTTATTTATTTACTTATCGCTCCGACTTGAGTCCCAAGTTAGGATAGCGTTACAATGTTAAAAAAATGTTTTGATCATGGAACATTGTATCATTATTAAATACTAGCTTCTGCCCACGGCTTCGCTCGCTTGATACCCGGATAAAAAGTAGGTCATGTGTTATTCTGATGTACAAGCTATATTACTGTAAAGTTTCATCAAAATCCGTTCGTAGTTTTTGCGTGAAAGAGTAACAAACATACATCCTCACAAACTTTCACGTTTATAATATTAGTAGGATGATGGACACCCTCCGATACATACAGTTTTGACTTAGTTGCCAAGTGACAGGGCAAGCCCATCTCCGCTCATTAGAACTAACTCATGGCTCATGCCTTCGAACTTTTTGGTTTTAGGGCATGCCGGTTCCTCGTGTTTCCTTGCCACACCAAACCCTTGTAAATTTTGCAAAATGTTGATGACTCCTGATGCAAATTAGGGGGTAGTCAAAATATTTAATGTGCGATATGTGCGACTATTTTTGCAAGTATTAATTCTTATCAATTCAGTGGTATTTCTTGTGAAAGTTTACCGTAAATCACATAATAAATAGGTAGTTACTAAGTAATGATAGCAGAATCGTTCTACTTATTTAACCGTGTAACCTGAGCTGGGGTATCGCGTGGCGGGAACCAAACTCGCACCGCAATCGCCGACTTCCGGGACGTATGCGGGCCGAGTGGCGCCGGGTGAGAACCCTAGCTATTTCACCTTCACAGATAGTTAATAGAAATAAAACAAAAATCATCACCAACATAAGTTCGGATGGACGATGGTGATTTAAATAATGCTGGACATTTTTCACACATCATCATCATCTAGCCCCAAAGTAAGCAAAGCTTGTGTTATGGGAACTACATGACTGATATACTACTTATATTTACTTTTTTGTGTAAATACATACATATTTTACATAGAAACACCCAGACCCGAGGCAAATATTTGCCTCGGGTCTGGGTGTTTCTATGTAAAATATCATACAAACATTTGTCTCGTAGCGGCAATCGAACCCGCAACCTTCTGCGTCTCAGGCGGGCCTTCGCCCACTGCGCCACAGAGGTCGTCAATTTATTTATTTAATTCAATGCAATATACAAAAAATACAGATGAAACAGCTAGCTTTCTAAAGACCGTTGCAAACGATCTATAGATAGCTCAACTGAGACTACAAGACGGAAGCGTTCCCAAAATACTGGCCGCATTGCCACACTGAATGACAATGCTAATGCGTTGACCCAGATAAGAGCCAGCTCTCTGGTCATGCTTTATTGCATAGAAACAATGTACAAAGGACTTAATGCTATACAGCATGATTGTATTTACAAAGGCCGTGAATGAAGTGTATCAGGTGAGTGCTTCCCCGTTCGACCTAAGATTTTTCGGAACACGAGTTTAGCAAGCGATCCAACTTGTTAAGGTAAACTGAAGGTTCAAAGTAAAAGATAGATTTTTAAAAAATACCAAGAAAATTAAAGTTTAGACGGGAATTACGTTTATGAAGCGCAAAATACTCATAGAATGGGGAACAAGCCAATAATTCTCAGATACTATTGTTCTTGTGTGAAATCTTCATTTGTGCGAGTCCGGGGTCGAATCTACGACCTTCAGATCGGAAGTACAATAATTTCGAGGACCTCGATGGCGCGGCGGGCGAAAAGCCGACTGCGACGCAAACGGTGCGAGCTCGATTCCCGGACAAATTTTAACATGTCCTGCAGATATTTGTTCGGGGTCTGGGTGATGTGGTACCATGGTACTCGTAGTTCCTGATACCCACGACACAGGGAATCCTAGTGTGGGTCTGTCAGATGTTTATTTATTATATAATTTTAATTTTAATTTTATAATAAACTACGCGAACACAAAAAGTTAATATGTATTATGATATCAGAACAGTAGCCATCTTGAAGGAGTAGGTTGTCCATTATCTGTGCATCAGCCGGACAGTCCTGTTTGTCAAATGACATTTGAGAAGGGTGCTGTCTCTTCTCAAAGGGGAGACTAACTAAAGTTTCGCGTCGTGTGACGTGAGGGTGGTTAAGCAAGGCAAGGGCAGAGGGTTATACTGTATGTAACAAATACCCAGTCTGATCGAAAAGGGCTTATTGCGTATCGATCCGCCATTACGTCGATAATGTATTGTAATAATGAATTACTTATTCTTTTAGGTAATTTATAATAAAGAGAAAAAAAATCTTATATTTTTTGTAACCTTAAATACAATAAAAAATATTAGAGAATAGTCTATAAAACCTATCTAGATCTATTTTTGTACCCAATTTATTCTAAGATAAATTATTTTACGCAAAGTATTTTTGTGTGATTTTGATTACCTTCAATCTTAATCTCAATTATGTGACAAATAGCCTCAAGATTGGTGTAAGATTGGCTTAACCAACCCTGGTATCACATATATAAAAATGTCAAATACTGTCTAAGGTGTGTCATAACGGTAAATAAAATAAAACCAATTTTATGAGCATTAGCGTATTATTACGAAAATTTAATAAATATCCATCAAGATCTTTAAAATATATTATACTCGTTTTTTTTCTTGGGATTCTTAGATTTATAGGAATAGGTATGTCTATTCAAAAGAACGGACGGAGTTTATGTTATATACCGTATATTATCAGGGGAATGATTTTATAGATGGAAGCCTAACAAAATAAGATTGTCCAAAAAAGTTATTATATGTTTCTCAGAGTGTATAAAAAACATTGTTTAAAAAAAATATTAGAGAATAGTCTATAAAACCTATCTAGATCTATTTTTGTACCCAATTTATTCTAAAATATTTTTACCAAAATTATTGAATTATAATATGCTAGTAGTAAATGAAATTATTATGAATGGTGACACCTAATAACCTTACCAAGGGAAAATTTTATGGCTTGAATAAATGGTGATTTACAGTGAGAAGGTAGGAACTGATAAAGATAGATAGAGACTTCCTATTTTAATACTTGTCCCTTAGATAAGCATTCCGTTCAGAGACAATAGAAAATCTAATAATTTAAGGCCATTTAGAATAATTTAACGGTCAAAAGCTCCGACATAGCTCAATAAAAATAATTAGTTAAGTCAACGGAAGTCAATGGAATTGCTTTTATGAAAACCAAATTCAAGAAAACTTGTAACTGGGCTGATTTATAAAATAAAAATACGCTCACTACTGTATGCCACATGACAGTGATCCTCAGATACTTGTACTCAGTAGATTTTTGAGAGTAACGTAATAACGCATAATCTTAGACAAGTCCAAATATTTATTAGTACAGCATTTAGTGTAGTAAAGTAGTGATTTATAAATTTTCATAAAATAATCTTATATCATAGAGTATTAGTGATGCAGTTTTGTTAAGCACAGAAAAACTCATTCAAAACGAGCTTTACTTTAATAAAATAGTGCTCTTTTACTCCTCGTTATTTTTGAAGTCGTAAACGTAACTAATGGAGGAAAGCCATAGAACTAAGACTTTTACGTAGCTCTTAGAATATTATCAAGTTGAAATAGCAATTGGCAGTCCTTATAACTAGTAAATCAGACAACCACTGGAAAAAAGGCTCTCCAGTACAATGATTATGAAATTTTTAAAGACCCACATTTAAGAAAAAACTTATCTTTTATAATATCTCAAAATTCAACCTCAACTGGACCGTGACCTCCAGATTGATACAGGATATATAGCAAGCCACGATATCGCTGCAAGCCTGATTGAAATTCTTGGGCTGTTTCGGCTCAAAGCGTGAATTCAATTGTGGAGACCACAAACAGAATGATGCAATGTCAAGATTCCTCAATCAGACTCTTATATCCAGCAGTAAACTATTGCAGGCTGTAGATGACGGTGATGAAAGAATATTATTAAAGTCCTTAAATAAGCAAGCTGTTCTCCGTGGCCTGTATTTTCGTCCATTAAGAAAGCATTATATGCAAATGAAGTGTTCTTGCGATCTTAAATTAGATTTGTGCTGTAGGCCAGAACCAGTGAACCGGCCATTTAGAAAATGGCCTGTCTATTTGAATTTCTCTAGGTTGTATAATTTTTGAATATTTTTTTGTTTTTATTTGTTATTCTTCTCCACCTATAGAATTCCACTGCTGGATATAAACCTAGTGTCATGGCACACTTCCTGTAAACTTTATCTAATTCTATTCTTGACAGTCATGTTTCGTTAATCTAGTTTTTAGAACAAAAAATACTAATGTCAGATTTTTTCACAAAATGTCCAGTTTTTGATTGCGATTTCTTAGAAATCTGCATATTGCATTGGCAAATAAGATACATAAAATATGCAAATAGATACCTAGTATTATAACATCTGTTTATGTCCTTACTTGAAACTTTACAGTGTTCGACATAAATCTCGTACATACCTGTAACAAAATAAAACAATAGTTAAAATTTTACGCCCATTTTACTAGATAGTAAGTGTGAACAATAAAACGAAATAATACTTTACAGTTCATAAATCAAACATAAAACGCGCCAATCAAATTCCGGAAAATATTTCCGTAACAAATTGCCGATAAAATTACTTTTATTGCCGCGAAAACTATCCAATCTTGTAGCGCAATAAATAAACAACAATCTCCACTGCTGACCAAAAGTCTTCCTTAACACTACCCCATTACATTCCAAAATGGAGCACCCTATTATGTTCGGCTACTAACAACAATGACCAAAACTTACTATCCTAGACTATACCACAAAAAACAACCATAAAGCAGCAGCGTAAAGTTCTAAATCGTATTAACTTACGCACCAAAATTACGTTTAACTATTTAACATTCTGTGCCCACCACCTTTACATCTTAACACTTTTTATAAAAACTTTTTTTTGTATATTATTACGAAAAAAATGAATAAAAAAACTTGTTGATTTCTGGTTTCTGACGCTAAATGGTATTAAAGCCACACGTAAAGTTTTTGTCCTATGATTAACGCAACCATATGGTCACTCTAGTTTCAAAACCTAACATTTTCTTTAGAATATCATAAGAACTATATCCCATAGTTCAATAAGAAACTCTATAACATTTAAATCATTTTAATGGAATAACACGTTTTAACAAAACTTTAGCATGTTATTTGGTAATAAGAAGAATAATTTATATTATTCTACATTATAAAAATATTTATGACTAGCTTCCGCCAATGGCTTGGTTCCCGCCATTGGCACCCGGATTACACATGACATTACGGATAATATGACATTTTGAATGAGTATAGTACATTATGAGTATATAAGCTACTTTCATCATCATCATCATCAGCCTATATTAGTCCACTGCTGGACATAGGCCACCCCTAATGAGCGCCATAGCGCCCTGTCTTCAGCTTGTCGCATCCAGCATCTGCCTGCAGTCTTTCGCAGATCGTCATCCCACCTACACTCAGGAGGGCAGGAGGGCGTCCTACACTACGTTTGCCGAGTAAGCTAATATCTAGGGGTATCTCGTTCGTGGGCCGTGAAGCAGGGGGCAAACGCTAGTCAGCTATAACATTTTTCATCAGATACATTATTACTTTATTTTCAGCTTATCCAAAGAATATTGACGACCGATGTGGCGCGGTGGGCGAAGGTCCGCCAGCTACACAGGAGGTTGCGGGTTCGATTCCCGCCCTGGGACAAATATTTGTACGATCTGCAAGTATTTGTTCCGGGTGTTCTGTGTATTTTCTATGTATAATAAAAAAAATATCTATCTATGTAATGTATTGTAATAAGTATATCAGTCATCTAGTACCCATAACACAAGCTCTGCTTAGCTTGGGGCTAGATGATGCTGTGTGGATTGTCCAGCATTATTTATTTATTTATTATATGTTTTTTCCATAATGATCTATGATTTAATATCTAAACTTTGACCGTACAAAGTCAGTTAAGTACATTAAGGTACCCACCAACTGTGTTAATGTAAAACTTTTCGGCTAATGTACTCTTGATGTTACCAAATGTCTTTGGATATAGATTAACCAGAAGTCGCATTCCATACAAATAGTAATACTCTGTGGCGCATTGGGTGAAGGTCCGCCTGAGACGCAGAAGGTTGCGGGTTCGATTCCCGCTGCGGGACAAATGTTTGTATGATCTGCATTCATTTGTCTCGGGTCTGGGTGTTTTTTATTTATAATATGTATGTAATTAGTATATCAATCATGTAGTTCCCATAATACAAGTTCTGCTTACTTTGGGGCTAGATGATGTGTGAAAATGTCCAGCATTTTTTTTTAGTAAGAGTTAAAGTGAAGTTTAAAGCACACCGCAATTCCAGCATCTCCTTGTTTTCTACCCTTTCTTGCACGAAGTTTTGAAGCGGCTGCGATGCTAACTGCCTCAATGTAGGCATGTGTCAGATATAACTTTTGGACGTGCCTCTGGCTACTTTCTCCATGGTAACATCACGGACCACGCACTGAGTATAGATTTGAGGCTGTCCGTCATATGTAAGTCGTGAGCGTGTTTGTTTTCGTAACAATAAGTAGATAGACTAATGTTAGAAGTAGCGATTTCATCTTATTTAATTACAAATTTAAAGCTGAATGATTTTCAAAAAAAACTTGTTTCTTTAAGAGTTGGCGCGCGCAAAGAATCGACGTAAATTCGCTTGAAAATTTTAAATTCACGCAGTATAAAAATTGAAGTTTCTGTATCATCCTTGTGATTTCAATAAATAAAAACCTATTTAAACTTAAATTTGAAACGTTGTCTTACATTTCATACAGAGAGTGACTAAAATTAAAGAGCCCAAGAACCCCTTACGGTATCACGCTTGACGCACTTTCAGGTTAATCTATACAATAAGCTAAGGTAAATTAGGACGCACGTGTGGTCCAAATATGGCCCCTTTTGTCCGTTGCCCCTTTTATGGACTTCATTTGATAGGGTCCGTTCTTTAGGAGGCAACTTTCTAAATACTTTAAATAATATTCTTTGAATGTGTCTCCTAGAGAGTTGTGTTTCTAGAATAAACAAAAACGAACCTCAGATACGTAAATCTTTGAGGATACCAAGAAGTATGTAGTCACAGGCATGTCCATTTGGCACATGCCCGCGTTTTGCAAGTAGCTAGCATTCCACGTGACAGGTTTAAAGCCCATCGCCGCTATTGGAACACTAACTCATGGTACAAGTCTTCGAGTTTTTTGTTCAATCGGATTCCTCACGATGTTTTCCTTCACCATTTTGAGCACGTGTTAATGCGCACATAATTTTTTCGAACGAAAAATCTACTGGCAACCGGGTTAGAATCTAGTATTATAGATAAAAGAGTCTATATTTTTTAGTTTTTTGTAATAAAAAATTGGCATAGCAATTGCACTTCAAGCAATTTAACTAACGAAATTTACTATTGATTAGTCTTGTTGCTAAAACCGATCTCTTCCAAGCAACCGTAAGTATTTGGCCGTTATTTAAACAAACACAAGTTGAGACATAAATTTAAAAACCATTAAAAAAAGTAGTTCACGTTGTAAAAGTGCACAATCAAACAGTAAATAAGGTACATCTGAAAGGGCCATAAACGTCCCGTAAGTTTACGAGCTACCTGTCCAACCGCGCCTTAAGTAATGCGAGTGAAGCCAGGGGATACAGTGCTTCTTCCTATCATATACCTCACTATAACTTTAGAACGCACTTATATATACAGTGGTCTCGATTCTCTTGTACATAAACTAAACTTAATTTTATGTATCGCTCTCTTTTATTAACAGTAATAAAAGGAAAAGATAGCAACATTTTTGGTGCTGTCAAATTAGTCAAATTTTAGTTTTCTATATAGGTTAAGTCGTAATTTCAAAACATGCTGACTATGAATACGAAGAAGAGGGAGACGTAAACTAATTTGACAGGAGTACAATTCTTGCCGTCCCTTTCTTGCGTGCATTATCAGTAAAAGAGAGCGATAGTTTAAGTAAGTTTAGTTGGTGAAGTTTCCGCCATCGCCAGTCTGGCTACAAGTACTTTAAATATTGAAGTTAGGAAGTTTTACTTAATGGAGTCTTTCCTTTATATTTAGATATCGTGTCGAGGTTAAAGGTTCTATCCTATCGCATAATAGGTACTTATATAAACACAAATTATTTGGTAACTATCAAGTATTTCGTTACGAAACGGTACAATAAATATTTTTTTTTTGAAAAAATACTTAGATATTGATAAAAAGTACAATATAACATTTTATACCCCATTATTCAACCGTTCGGAAGTGATTTTCTTTAAAAAAAATTATATGGGACTACCCTTGAAGTACCTATAACCATTAAAAAAAAATTAACATCGGTTCACAATTGCCGAAGATATCGCGTAACCAAACACAAAAAAAATATACAACGAATAGAGAACTTCCTCCTTTTGTTGAAGACTTTTTTAAAAGTCGAATATCAATTAACCTTAAATTGGTAACCTTATCAATTCCCTTTATCTTAAAACCTGTGACATTATCACTCACTCGTAGCATCTATGTTTACGACGTCATTGATTAGTGACCCAGTTCTTGCGCGTGCGCACAAACATGTGAACATCTGCAACGAGACTTTTTGTAAACAGATCTTTCGACACACTACCATAATTTACTTCGATACTGGCCTCGATTCTGTAGTACACTAACTAAACTAAACTAAATTTAAATTTAGTCGTGATTTCAAAACATGCTGACTATAAACACGAAGAAAAGCGGCACGTAAACTGATTTGACAGCAGCACACAGCAGTAAAATTCTTGCCATCTCTTTCTTGCGTACACTATCAGCAAAAGAGAGCGAGTTTAAATTTAGTTTAGTTAGTGTACAACAGAATCGAGGCTATTATGTAGTTTGTTACCTTTATAGTGTTTAATATGTTAGTAAGTTATTTATTCATGTTGTGCGTAGTTGTGATACTGGTTTTTTTAATTACACAGTTGTAAATAATACGAAAGGAAAATGTCATTTTATTATGTTAAGACGGTCTGGTAGCTGGATTTGAAATGTATTTTAGTTTGTTATAGGCCTTTTACACATCCTACTTCTATTATTAACGCGAAAGTTTGTGAGGATGGATGTTTGTTACTCTTTAACGCAAAAACTTCTGAAAAGATTTTGATGAAACTTTGCAGTAATATAGCTTATACATCAGAATAACACATAGGATATTTTTTATCCGGGTGCCACGCGGGCTAAGCCGTGGGCAGAGGCTAGTTGTAAATAACATTAAAATCATCTTATTCATATTAATTACCGCGACTTTCTCCCTCCGCGTCGCGTAGTGCACAACGCGAAAGTCGCGATCACTCACCCTCATGAAGACTCTCGGAATAAGTCGAAATTTAGTCGGTGACTTCACCGATAGTGCGGTACGTGAAAATCCCGTTTTTACAATATCAATAGTCAAAATCAGTTTGTTCCTAAAACTTCAGTTACGAGTTTTGAGGATTTTCTTTCGATTTAAAAAATAAGCCTATACTTATACCTAAATGAGTTGCACTTAGGTCATGCAAAGGTTTAGGCATATCTGAAATACTTTTTTCATAGAAATATCTGTCTCTAAAACGATCCTAAGTTTCCTTTCTCTAGGAAATAAATACGATTCTGTTATTATTATAAAACCCGCAACGAACTTAACAAATAATGTTCGACTAACAGCTTAACAGAGAAGTTGAAAAAGCGTACATTAGACGAGCTATAAACACAAGCTGGTCGCGTTTAGAGCTGGTGCCGGCCAAGCTAATGGCCACGCTGAAACTTCTAAATGATCTACCGTATCTAGATAACTATAGTTGAGACCGAATGTTCGGCCGAGTACTAAAATGAATTAAGTTAACTCTGAAATATTTTCACACTATAAAATCTATATAAATAAAAATCAATGGTCAACCTCTGTGGCGCTGTGGGCGAAGGCCTGCCTGAGACGCAGAAGGTTGCGGGTTCGATGCGGGACCAATTTTTGTATGATTAGCAAATGTTTGTCTCGGGTCTGGGTGTTTTCTATGTATAATATGTATGTATTTACAAAAAATGTATATTATATAGTATATCAGTCATATAGTTCATAATACAAGCTCTGCTTAGTTTGGGGCTAGATGATGCTGTGTGAAAGATGTCCAGCATTTAAAAAAAATGGTCACATGTATGAAACATCATCACTTGAGAACGTATAGGCCGACTTGGCTGTTTTTCTTCATGTTCCTTATTGTCAGGACAAGGTTATTATGAAAAAAAAACTTTAATCGTCCAGAAAATTCGTATATTCGGATGGGGGTTGTTTGTAAAAAATAAAAAAATACTCTTACGACTGTGCTGCCCATGATAGACATCTCCAGATACATACTCAGTGAGTAGATCTTTGAGGGCACCAAAGTAGGAGGTGTCAGAGGCACGTCCAAACATTTTAATTGATACATGCCTTATGCAATCGGTTGCAACCATTATATGGTCTATAGAAACAGTGGTTAGAAAATTACATCGAGCCCAGTAGACCATTTCAGAATCTACTAAATAAAGTTCCTCTTAATATCACCACTTTGTAAGAACATAAGATGCTAGTTTAATACCCTGACTTTATCTATCTTATACATTGTACTGATCGTAAGATGACCGCTAATGTTACCTCCCTACAATGTTGTTAAATGATACTAGAGGGTTGGAATGGGACATCCTGAGATTGGGTTTAAAGTTAGGGTGTATTTGGTGTGCGCAGTCCGATTTTACTTTTCCCTAGATCGAACAATAAAGACTGAAGAGTCCATGCTGTCCGGAGGCAGACAGAGGCATTTTAGGTCCTTTTGCTGATTACAGAGGGATTTGTCAAAGGTCTGGAAGAGATTGCTATCAGCATGAACACCGCCCATTGTGCTCTCGCGATCAGCTCGTAATTTGCTCCGTTTGAATTTGTAAGCAGCTTATGTAGTGTACAATAAAGTGCTATATATATCGTAAAACTTTATACCCCCGTTAGTCCAAAGGGGATTTATTTCGAAATTCATGAATTCTTTGACTTTCGTGTAAAGGTTGAATACATCGTATTTGAAATTCCCATACAAAAGTAAAATTATTTTTATCTTACAAATTTTCGACTACCTTCAGTGTTTGTTTGCTATTTGCGTAGTGTTATCCTGTATATATGTCTATCTATCTATCTATCTAAATTCAAAACAGAATAGAGAGATAAAAAAAAAACATTTTTTTCATACATCAGACACCAATGATGGATAAACCCTATCTAAAAACTTTCCCTGAAGTCATACAAAACGACTTCACTAAACCGGGTAACGATCTGTTTCTGCACGAACTGTAGGTATCTAATTGTGACCAGTGGTCGGTAATTACGATGACTATGGAGCAAAAAGCCTACCACAATTTTGGGGTAAGCGGGTACGAAAGAGTAGCGGGTTATATTCCCGCTGCGGGACAAATGTTTTTCATTCCTAATATTCCTTCCTAGCTCGTGTTTTATGGTGCATGGTACTCATAGATCCTGTTATTTACGACACAGAGAATCTTATTAAGGTGTTACCTATCCGTTTAATTCATAATCACTTACTAACTTTATCAGTGTGCTAAAACATGTGTGTCTTATCCTTTGTTTAGTGTTAGAAAAAGACAGGGATAGAGTTAACGACTTGGGGTGCTGGACAAATACCCCACGCTTACTTTTCCTTTCACGCTAACGCAAACTTTTCAAGGTGAAACTTGGCAGCTGTCACGTGACATTTCCGCAACTAATGTCATTCCCATACAATTAAATCTCTCTGCAGGCGTTAACGTCAACAGAA
This sequence comes from Perizoma flavofasciatum, assembly GCA_958496245.1. NCBI lineage: Eukaryota > Metazoa > Arthropoda > Insecta > Lepidoptera > Geometridae > Perizoma > Perizoma flavofasciatum. The sequence goes on along the minus strand of OY292439.1, from coordinate 472,472 downwards.
AGTGGTATTTGTCTAGAACCCTGCTAAAGTTTTATCAATAAGTGGTATGTATGTTGAATTAAAAAATAACAAGACATAATGTTTATACCAAGTTTAACCAAAGTTTGTTATATGATTCGTTTTTTTTATGCCGAAGTGATGTAAGCACAGTAGCTACTAGAGACGACCTCCCATGAACTCTACCGTTGCCTATCGATGTTTCCTGCAAACGATGAAAAAAAAACAACCTTGCGACTCATTAACAAGTACATACCAGTATAACCTACCTACGATGTGTCTTTGGAGCTATTTCTAAGATTTCCGCGGTAGAAACACAAATAATTTTGCGTTTCTACTAAGTGTCCGTAGATTTCAGTAGATAACGAATTCTTCTGTAGAGAGTACAATCTTGAAGATTTTTAATGCAAAACTTTTCAAATAATGAAACTAGCATTTTCCTATGGCTGAGCCCACGTGGTACCCGGATTACAATAGAATAAAATAAAAATATAATATAAAAATGAAAATAGAATAAAATACCTTGTTCTTTTTACACAATAACAAAGTACAAAAAGAACAGGTATAAAATAGCACTTAAAAGGTACACAATAGTGAGATTTTTACAAAACTGTCTCTGTGTTTTTGTATTTTTTGTTTGTAAATACATCATCATCATCATCATCAGCCTATATTAGTCCACGGGCATAGGCCTCCCCTAATGAGCGCCATAGCGCCCTGTCTTCAGCTTGCCGCATCCAGCATCTGCCTGCAGTCTTTCGCAGATCGTCATCCCACCTGGCCGGAGGGCGTCCTACACTACGTTTGCGGAGTCGCGGTCTCCACTCAAGAACACGTTTACCCCAGCGGTTATCGGTTCTTCGCGAGATATGGCCGGCCCACTGCCACTTCAGCTTGCTAATTCGTTGAGCTATGTTTGTAAATACGGAAGATTTCCTTTATTTTTATTTTATTCATTTAACGAAATCACATAGCTCTCGAGGAATTATAACTTTAACTAATAAAAACTTTTCTTACAGCCAATTAAGGATTTTCTTTTTTTGTGATATTTCGTTTTTTTATGTTATTTAGTTCATTTTGTGCCGTGTGGGCCAAACACAGCTTAGTGTGTTTGCTTAGTGCTCTAGGGGCTGAGTTTTTCTCAGGTTAGTGCTGCTCCGCACAGTAGTGGGAAGCAACGCTGATTTTCAGACAGGGCCTGGCAAGGATAGTCTCACAAACGCCGAAAACACCTGGGCCTATCATCAAAATTAAGATTAAACAATGAAATAGCATGAATAAAACAAACTTAACACATAAAATGTATAAATACATTATAAAAAAAACATTTCTACCTGTTAGTAATATACCTACCTACTTGTCTGTTTCTAGCACCCTTCCAAATAATCATGTAAGTTTTATAATCGATAAGTACTTTTTTTTTTTAAATACTACATACTGTCTCTGCCTGCTTTGATTTGTAAATACTGCTTACGGAAATTACAATACATAAATAGGGAAATTACATATCCATGTAAATGTAAACTTTATTATAGATTTTATTCCAAAAACTATCGTGAACTTGATATTGTAAAAACAGGAATTTTCACGTCCTGCACTATCGGCAAAGGCATCGACTTAGTTTCGACTCATTCCGAGAGTCTTCATCAGGGTGAGTGAACGCGACTAGCTCCCTCCGCGTCGCGCCATTTTTTTATTATTATAAATAAATAATACAAAAAACAGTCGGATAGATTTAAAAAGCGTGGTTTTGATGAGTCATTTATATGAACTATGAAATGACTGTGAATCATATTTTTCGATTATATTTCCCATCGAATTCATGTTCTAAGAAATGTATTCTCGTGTTCTAATTTAGTTGAATTTCGAGCATTCTTTCGTTATGAGAATTCTTAATTTTCTTGGAAGAAGACCTTCAAATGTAACGCTTCGAATAGCACCAAAGTCACCAAAGTCAAAGTCAATAGGGTATTTATTTATTCATTGAAATCTCAAGGACCATTAATGAAGAAGCGTAAACTTTTGAACTTAGCGAACTTAATACGCTATATTAAAATTTATGGGTCGCTTTCTTTGCATCCTAATTCAGTAAATAAAAGAACAACAAACTTGTTATTTACACAGTGATTACTCGAGTATATAATCTTAGAAATAAAATACAGAAACACGATTCTGAAACTTTTCTACATAGAAGAATCAGCTCTTCTAAAACCTCTTACGACCATCCGTTGAATCTAGAAATGAACGAGTTTATATAATACAGTAGGTATTCACGGTTCTAAGATTAATAAAAAGGATTTTTGTTTAAATGTCCTAGTTAATCTTCTTGACCATTTAATTTGTCTGTTTGGCTCTCGTGTCCGCATCCGTCTCTCTCGCACAACGCTTATTTTCGCATGGTGTGACAGTGACGTATTTTCATTTCACCCATCTCCAGTATTTCCCTTTTACTTATGAGTGAATTTAAGACTAGTCTATCAACATATCCTGTAATTTTTATTGATAAATAAAATAAATATCGCAGCAGTGTCTAGACAGCGTACGTTCAGTTAATATTATTTTGTGATTTGTTTTTTTAGAATAAATATAAATAAATAAATAAATAATGCTGGACATTTTCACACAGCATCATCTAGCCCCAAACTAAGCAGAGCTTGTATTATGGGAACTACATGACTGATATACTACTTATATACATTTTTTTTGTAAATACATACATATTATACATAGAAAACACCCAGACCCGAGACAAATATTTGCAGATACAAACATTTGTCCCATGGCAGGAATTGAACCCGCAACCTTCTGCGTCTCAGGCGGGCCTTCGACCACTGTGCCACAGAGGTCGTCATAGAGAAACAATCATAGTTTTAGCTTTTATTATAGGAAATGGTTGTCTGGAACAAATGTTTGCGATAAGACCATCAATTGTAGAACAAATGTAAATATATTTTTAGTAATAGTACATATTATGTCAAGTCCTCAATAAAGTATTATTATTATATATTATTATTCTTTCATAGCATAACTTCTGGCACTCGTTAGGTAGGGTTCACAACTGTAGCCTTCCGATCTAACTGTACCCAATTGCAAGGCTGGTTTACTGATACAAGATGACCAATAAAGAACTGATGACACAGTAGAACTAACAAGATTTAAACGCTTCCTTACATTAGTATCAATCCAACTATTATTTAATCGATCCAAGGTTGCACAAATTGCTGTTAAAGTACAGTCAGCACTTAATTCTGGGGCAAAGAGTGTGTACATATACATAAATTATACCACAAAAAAAAAAAAAAAAAAAATATAGGTGAGGCTGAAAAACAGCGTGGCTGAGTCCTCCACCTTTTTACATACCTTCTCACTATACATATATACCTACTTTTTAAAATACCTACTTACTATATTTTACTTAGGCTAGGTATGTTTGTTTAAGTGTAAGTAAATAAATGCCCTTTTATTTTATTTTTAAATACTCCTGACATTAGGATTCTGTGTCACGGGTATCAGGGACTACGAGTGCAGTGACATCACAACACCCAGATCTGCAGAGCATGTAAACATCTGTTCCACAACGGGAATCGAATCCGCCATCACTACTATCCTAAAATCCGCCCGTTTATGCGTTTTCCGAAAGAGCTTGTAAGGTTGTCTGTCATCATTTATCTATGAAACGGCTAATCCGATTATAATGCCGTTTTTTGCAATGATTCGTATGACTTCAAGGATGGTTCTTAGATAGGTTCTATCACCAGAAGCCAATAGGGGGCGCTGCAATAGACGATAGAAAACACTTTTGCAAAAATTAACTTTTATTTATTTAGTTAAAAAAAGGAACACATTGAATCTACAATGATAACCTATGCCAAATTGTACAGGAGTTTTTAATACTTACATATAGTCGAGCCTGTTTCCCGGAGGGGTAGGCAGAGACCAAGGATTTCCACTTGCTACGATCCTGGCATACCTTCGCTTAATTCTTCATACAAGCTCGGTTTAGTGTACTTCTGTGTACAGAACTAGTGAAGTTTTTAATAATGTGCCTAAAGAGGCAGCCAAGTCCACCGCACCTGTTACCGTACCCATAGGCCCTTTGCAACACCCAAGCAGCCCTGTTAAGGCAAAACACTGTAACTTAATATACAGTGTAACTAAAGATACAGTGTTTTGCCTTTACACGGTACCAAGGGTATTATAAATATCTGTGCAATAGGTATCACTCATGTTACCTCCCTGAGATATCAAGAGATATGTTTGTGTCTTGATATCTTCGTCAATAGTTAACCGATTTTGATGATTTTTTTGTTGATGAATAGAGAATGATCCCGAAAAGGTTCCATAGAAGTTTTATTCCTGTGGGATTTCTACTTTTTCCGTAAAACTCAAAAAAAAAAACATCATCTTATAGAATCACGACTAGCCGTAACATTTTTTGTGGGAAGTTTTACTTTTGTTTTTTTATTCGAAAGAGTGTCACAGAGATGATTATTATACTCTTTTTGACCTCAATCAGATCACTCCACTCACTGACATATGAGACGTATCAATCAGAATACAGGATGTGCCGAATTGTGATACAGGATGTTGATATTATGTTGACAGACAGACATATTTGAGTGACTATTCAATATTATTGATGTGAGAGAGATACTAAATAATTTTATGTACTGAATAACATATCTATACGAATAATAAAGATGAATATGAATAATAAAGACGTTTGTTTTTTAGTTTCTTTGTTTGAACGTGCTAATCTCTAAAACTACCAATGAAATTTGAAAATTTGAATTTGATAGCCCAATTCATACGGAAAGTTATAGGCTATTTAATATCACGCTACAGCCCTTAGGAGCCGAGCAAAAGAAGTAATAGCACGGACGAGCGATGCGACGGATGTTAAAATAAAGTTGACCAATAAGCTAGTTTTCCACATTAGTAGTATAAAAAAGGCTAAGCTATCCACGGCCCGTGATTTTGAAATCGTCTTCCCATCTTGCCGTCGGACTTCCATGTTTCTGTAACCACCCCTCGGCCACGTCCAACATCTCTGTAACTACTGCTCAGTCCTCTTATTCCGCCTGTCATCATAAATATACTTTATGCAAATTATTGGGACAGATATATCTACAGACAGATATATCTACAGACAGATATATCTACAGACAGATATATATACCCGGGTTGCAAGAACCAGAGAGATCTCGAAATGGAGGATTATTATACTCTTTGGTGGCATTGATTATTCGTTTGTTAATGTTGTTACTGAGGATGCGATTTTTTGCAACCGTTCCGGAAGACTCGTAGGAAGTTTTTTGGGTAAGACGGTTATTGCCATACCTCGCTAAGATGCTTTGCAATATATAGAAGACAACGGTTCTTTATTGTTTCTAAATGTGTTTGTGGTTGAAAGATATTTATAAATTAAGTTTTCGATTAAAGCAATTTACATTTGTGATAAACGCAACAAAGTTTTTATAAGGTTATGGGTCCAGTGGTCAAAAAACCTAGCCAAATCTGCACCACGTTTTTAAATAAATGATTATTTAAAAACTTAATTTAAATAAAGGTTATGGGCCCAGTATTCATTAAACCTAGAGAAATCCACACGAGGACAAAAAATCATTTTGAAGGTATATCCAAGCTTTGAACAGCAGTCAAATTTATCTGTACCTACTAGGATAAAAGGGTATGTATTTCAACTCTGAAAGAGACTTCATTCCAACCAAAAACGGCAAAGAGAAGGAAAATAAAAAAATGCATCCATATGAATACGGATAAAGAACCAAATCCGGATATTTCCGGACGAAACCAGCATAAACAGGCTCAAAGCGCCAAATGGAGCTAATGATACGAGCCTTCAATCCATGACAGACTTTGCAAAATCGACAAACCCTCAACCAACCATTTTCAACCCTACCACTATCGCAATAAGGAACGTAAAATTTAAATAAAAATGCTGAATTCATAACACCGCGTGCCTTTGACAGTTACTGTTCTATCCAAAATTAACTGCGCAATTTTAAGTGAAACTCAACTTTGGGTCACTTACTGTAGAGTTGGATTCACAATGCACAGTTCAATGCAATTGCCATGTCCGAGATCGCACTGCGCAAATAAGATAATAGAATTTAGGAAATACATTTTGTGGTGATATTCATGAAACTTTAGATTCATATTAGTTCTGCAGCAAATTCGGCTTTATTACATAGTAATTAAAGTTAATATTTAATTCAATGCAAGCTCCGTTTACTTATGTATGCTACAGCGCTTTCTAATTTCTTCAAACAATATCACTTGCGAGAAAAAAAACCCCATTAACCCCACATATGACGAACTCTGTGGCGCAGTGGGCGAAGGCCCGACTGAGGCACAGAAGGTTGTGTGGCATCGATTCCCGCTGCGCGACAAATATTTGTATGATTTGCAATTATTTGTCTCGGATCTGTGTGTTTTCTTTGTATGTATGTATGTAAATGTATAAGGATTTACAAAAAAACAGTATCTAAGTAGTATATCAGTCATGTAGTTCCCATAATACAAGCTCTGCTTACTGAAAAATGCACAAAATCTTGTTTTTCAATTTCTATTCCAAGTAATCGTTTTGATATGCTAATGATTCGCTATATTAAAATTAAAATTAAAGCAACTGAAAGATTTTTAATATTTGTTTCAAATATTAAAAATCCGTGCGTTTTTTTAATTTCTATTGACAAAATTCGATTTCCGTCAGTTTTGTAGAACGCTAAAAATTTGGTTATGAGATACTTTTGTGAATATAATTTGGTGATTTCAAACATGTTGATTGACCAAAATAAAATGCACAGTGTAAATTTTGTCAAATAGGTTATTGGTCGATATAGTTATATACATATAATTAAACAAACTCAGTAGTTTTTAAAACACTCTTATTTCACCGCACAGTATATCATATCAACCAAACGATTACATTTTGCAACTACATTTCGGTAATTTTTACTTAGCAATTCATAATTGCAAAGTTAAACGAGTGAATTATGTCGAAACGATTTCTTTTCGTATCCTCCGATTATTACGATTTCGATATAAAGATTTAGAAGCAATTACATTATACGATAGGTAGGTGGTTAATTGAAGTTATTTAGAAATAAGATTTCATAACTCTGGTAACTAAAGCTACCGAAATAAATAATTCAGGACATTTTTCACAAATCATCATCTAGCCCCAAACTTAGAAGAGCTTGTATTATGGCAATTACATAACTGATATAATATACATATTGTAAAAACGGGAATTTTCACGTACTGCACGCGTGACGCGACGCGGAAGGAGAAAGTCGCAACCACTCACCCTGATGAAGACTCTCGGAATGAGTCGAAACTTAGTCGGTGCCTTCACCGATAGTGCAGTACGTGAAAATTCCCGTTTTTACAATATGAATAGTCAAGTTCACGATAGTTTTTGATATAATATACTTACATTTTTACTTAATGTAAATACATACATATTATACATATGACCCGGCACAAATACGTACAGATCATCATTAAACATATTTTGTGCCGCGGCGAGAATCGAATCCGCAACGTTCTGTGTCTCTGTGTCTTTCACCCACTGTGTCATAGATGTCGTCAGCATCCATGAAATGTTTTTTAAAATGTTAGAATTTATGGTAAATTTCGTTTCGAGTCACGCAGATTTTCAGATTTGCAGATTTGAAATTATACATATCAAAAAAAGACGAGACTGAAAGACGCAGTTTTTTAGTTCATCAACAGATTTTTTTATAAGTAAGACATTTTTTATGAAGGAAAAAAACCAAGGCATTAAATATGCCTTGGTTTTTTTTGGCTCTAAAATATGGCTTGATGGCATTTTTTTCTGAACACAATGATTGAAAATTTACTTAATTTTGTCAATGCCATGTCATGTCATCGGATGTAATTTTTTATCTGAATTATTCAGCATTATTAAAGTCGAATTTGTCGTCTGTCTGTAAGTTGGTCGAGGTTCGTTGACCCCGATTGTTATAAGTTTTTGCCGCGGAACGAGACAAACCACCCGCGGGAAGCGAATAGGGCTGTCATTTTATTAAATAAAAAAATAAAAAATCTGAGCTTTGATGATCTCTGTGGCGCAATGGGCAAAGAACTGCCTAAGACGCAAAAGGCTGCGGATTCGATTCCTGCAGCGGGACAAATGTTTGTATAATCTGTAAATATTTATTTTGGGTCTGGGTGCTTTCTATTTATGTGATTAAATTATTCTATTCTATTCTATTAACAAAAAACAAACTAGATAAGTAGTATATAAGTCATGTAGTTTCCATAATACAAGCTCAGCTTAGTTTGGGGCTAGATGATGCTGTGTGAAAATGTCCAGCATTATTTATTTATTTATATTTCACAAGGATTTAAGACTACTAAGCTTTTTATACAGCAACGGATATTCATTTTTTGTATAAATTAGTACTTTAATGATTAACCTAAAATGTAAGATTAGTTTTTACATAAAACTTGTTTCTAAAGATTAGAATAATACTGCGTATGTAATGTAATATAGAAATAATAATCATATATAGATAGTATAACAAAATAAAACGTAAACAAGAAAAATAAGAATACCATATAAATGTCTAGTATTCGTGTAACCTAGGTAAAACTTATACGTATTGTCTCGGGTCTGGGTGTTTTCTATGTAAAATATATATGTATTTACAAAATAATACCTATATAAGTAGTTGCTTAGTTTGGGGCTAGATGATGCTGTGTGAAAAAATGTCCAAAGTAATATTAATAATAATAATGCTATTATTAATATAATATTATTAATATAACTTTGTCATCAAACGTAGGTACCAGGAACTGAAGAAGAACTGATTTAAATAAAATATTTTATACCTTCTTGAAGAATTTCTTGCAACATAATTTACCTGCCTACCACGTGTTTTGAAGATCAAATCCATGTTTCTATGGCGTTATTGGCGAAGCTATTCTCAGCAAGCTAAATGAGATGTAAATGTATTGCTTTTCTACGTGACAGACAATACTTCTATCATTCTGAGCAGCTGCTTTAACAAAACAAACACATATTTCTGTAGGTACCTACCTACTTTGTTAAATCAAAGGTTGTCAAAATTGTGCTATCAGTAATTTAAAACGGAGAGTATGATTTTTCATTATTTTCTCCTTGTTTCTAGGTAATTTATAGTTCATGCACAAATATTTTGTTATAAGTGGAATATTAACTACTTGGAAAGGCGGGCATGTGCCGAATATTATGTTTGGGCGTGCCTCTGATTACCCCGAATTGGTATCCTGAGAGATCTACGCCCAAGATACATAGTTTATCAGTCATGTAGTTTCAATAATACAAGCTCTGCTTAGTTTGGGGCTAGATGATGCTGTGTGAAAATGCCCAGCATTATTATTATTAAGTATTATGTGAGCGTGTTTGTATGTATTATTTATAAACTACGAATTAAAAAAATATAGACAAGTAAGGTGTTCATAAACTATGCTTGTAGTGTATATACAGCTAACAATTAAAAAGTTGCCCAAATCGACGTTAAAAAAGTATTATGTTTTGTAATAAATTCCAATTTAAATGGGCGCTGTCAACACATCATAAAAAAGGTTTGACATGTCACGCCCCTCAATTTAACACCAACAAAAAAACTAATGTGGATCTTTGAACGTCGGTAAAATTTGATAGCTTTTGTACCGTGGCCGTGGACGTCAATACAATTGTGTGAAAGTAGATTAATCATAAAAAAAAACTTAGCGGTTTTTACGATGAACTTAAATACTCATTCAACTTTTTTGTCGATAATATTCAATAGTTCCAACGAACAGTTTAATCTTAGGACTAGGTACAGCATTTTCGCTTATTTTGCGTATTTCCCTTCCATTATTTGCATGAGAATCAATGGTAGTAGGTACCTAAGAAATCCTAAAAATCAGCGTCGAATATTTTTGTAAATTAAAAATAAAATTTTCAACTATAGTTACATTAATTATTTAGTATGTTACTTATTTAAATAATTGTACATCAATACTTCGATATTTATATCGATAAAATAAGTGCAACATCATTGTTAATCTGTAGTCATTATTATTTTATCTGTGGTAAAAAACTGGAGATAGCTCGGCCTATTTCGCTTGATGAAGGGGAAAGATGGATGGGATTTGGAGAGAGGGTTTGAGGATTATTGAGAATAAAAGGTATTATGTCTAACTTGGTGTCTGATTTTAACAAGTATTTAGGTAGAAATACTTTATTAACCTACCTATTAGTTTGCCGCACGACCACATTTTAGCTCATTATCACTACCACATTAAATAGGTACCTAACACGATTAGGTAGGCAGTGCTTTTAGTTATATGTAGTTTTAATTTTTTTATAAGTAGGTACCTACTTATCTAATGCAAAAATATATTATTTATGGTAGAAATCCATATTGCATTTGATTTATAACTAAGATAAATTAACTTTATTGTATACCACGCATGTATTTTGCGATCTTATCGGTTATACCGATCTCTTCCAGGAAACCAAAAGTAACCATATAAATCCTGATAGACAGGATTCTAACCATACAATAAAAAGTCAAGCAAAAACCAACAGGGCGTTATTGTCAGCCCTAGCAGAGGCGGGCGAATACCTACAGAGTGCTGCCGCGTTCTTCGCCTTTCATCGGACACTTGAACTTGAGAATTTTAATCACGGACACGAAGCAAACAGCCTCATATTGGTAATGTTTTAATGAGAGATAATTTCATAAACACATCATCTCATAAAGTAAATCATTTCTTGACTTGGCAACCGAACATTCTTGAAGATTTGTGTAACCAATTTTCTCGATTTACAAAAAAAATACACTGTTTTTGAAAGAAGCTTGGTGTTACTAGCATCAATTTCTTTCAAATATCTTAATCATGTTATTAAGAGTGAATTAAAAAAAAAACGTTTTTAATGCTTAACTAGCTTTTACCCACGGTTTCGTCCATGTTACCCAAATAAAAGTAACCTGTGTGTTATTACTATTAGGTAATCCAAACAACCATACTCTCGCATTTGTATTGTTAGTAGTATGAGTATGATTTGATGAGACTAAACTACACAATATACATCACAAAAATGACATAATAGATAATATAATACAATGATAAGAATCTTACAACCTCGCTGCCTCCGCGAGGCCTACATACCGCAGAGCACAGTGGGCTAAGTCCGCGTACACACAGATATTATCTTTGACGTATAAGGTCTGTGAGATTACATGTCCGCATACCCAGAGGCCAAGGAGAATCCAAAAGTGTCGAACTATTTTAGAAAAGCTTTTTAAAAATATATATTTTATATGCAAATTAAGTCGAAAACGAGCATACGACCCAGCTGTTGGTAAGCGGTTACCGTAACCTGGCAACACAAGAGGAATCACTCGCACGTTGTCGATCCTGGGACTAAAAATAAATATTTGGGGTATATACTTGGTTCTTAAACAAAATGTCAAAAAATATTTACTTACGGTCATTTTTACATAGTTAGTGTTTTATTATGCAACTGAAAATTTTAATTATACGCAAATCATTGAAAAAATATTAGGCATAAATTGCTGTATTTGTTTTTTTGTGCTGATTTAGAAATGTTCCTGAGAAAAAGAGTTTTGATAAACAAACAGACGGACAACGAAATGATCCTATAAGTTTTAGTCAGTGCACGGCGCGACGCGGAGGGAGAAAGTCGCAACCACTCATCCTGAGGAAGACTCTCGGAATGAGTGGAAACTTAGTCGGTGACTTCACCGATAGTGCAATACGTGAAAATTCCCGTTTTTACAATATGAACGATCCTATAAGGATTTCCTTTTGAGGTACAAAACCCTTAAAAGAGAAGAAGTGATATGAAAGTTGGTAAAAAAGGAGTGATTACTGAGATTGAGATGACGGCTTATAAAGGAGAATAGAAGAAGAATACATGACTTGTGCCGTCCCCACGTAATGTGAAAAAGGACATGATGATGATGATGATAAAAAAATCTCTAGTATCAACCCTAAATCAGGTGCATAGTGACATAAGCTGAGCGGTGTGCAAAATGTAAATTATTTCAACGTTGTCAGTTCGATGTTTTATTAATGCGAATTACAATTATTCTGACAACCTTGAACCACCGAATTTAAAATGAGGCTATTAAACTTTTAAATAAATTAAAATTATATTATTCAAGTTGGGACCAGTCGAATGTGCGAACTGATTAATTAATATTACGAGAATTTTATATAAAAGTAAACTAAATTTATTTAGCACTTAAGTAACATTAGTATTAGAAAATTTACAAAAAAAATAATAGTTCTCTTGGTACTGATATTAAAACCATTTTTATTATTAAGACGACCTCGGCATACGAGTAGCCGGCCGCGGCACAAGAGATGCGAGTTCGTTTCCCGCTGCGAGACAAATGTTTGCATGTACCGGGTCTGGGTGTTGTGGTACCACGGTACTCGTAGTTCCTGATACCCATGACACAGGGAATCCTAGTGTAGGTTCAAGAGTATGTATGTATGTTTCTGTTGGCTTCATTTAAAGAAAATTGGTACCTAAGTATATCTAAAGAAAGTATTTTATATCTTTAAACTGATCTAGTCAGTAGATCACAGAAACGTATTTTATTTATCTTCGGATATCAAACCGTAAGTACTTCAGAAAGATCGCCTCTTTGCCAAGACACAAGCTTAAATTACTTTAAAAATACTTAGTTACATCGTAAATAGTGTATTATTTAAACAAATTACGAGTACCTAGGTATATTTTGTAGATACACAAAAACAATAGCAGAAATGAACAATATTTATGTTTTTTTCCACTAAATGAGACTTTGTGTTCTTTATAATTATCAAAACCTTCCTTTTTTTTTATTAATTCAATAGTAAAAATAGGTAAAAAGTATATATTATGTCCCCACGATGCAATACAGGACAAATAATAATATTAAATGAATACATATCCTATCCTATCCTACTAATATTATAAACGTGAAAGTTTGTGAGGATGGACGTTTGTTGCTCTTTCACGCAAAAACTACTGAACGGATATTGATGAAACTTTACAGTAATATAGCTTATACATCAGAATAACACATAGGCTACTTTTTATCTGCGTCGCGGACGAAGCCGTGGGCAGAGGCTAGTATAAAAATAAAAATGGAGGGGCAAACCTGAGCTGTGAGTTACCTAAGTAATTCAGGGCGCGTTTTTTTATTTTTTATATTGGTTGCACAAAAAATTTGCACGATGGCGATCAACTTGCTTAGAAAAAGGTTTTCATAGTTCGTGTCAGATGTGAACTCTTCCATACAATGCTGATGATCACCAGCGCCAATCGTAACAAGAATAAATAGTAATCAGCTTTTAATAAACAAAAGCTAATAACGAACAAAACTAATTAAGTAACCCACATGGTGGTCATAATGAGCGTATAACAGCGTATGGTCATTTAGACCCTGCGTGTCTAAGCACAATTGACCTGAGCCAGGCAGAGGGTTAATTTTTTGGGTTGCATTATTTTTGATTAAACAGTCGCGAGGAAAAGTGTTTTTTAAATATTGTTTATAAAAAACTTACAAAATGAGTTCAATTTTTGACGACTGCATTGAGAGATGACATAACTTTTTGAAGTTTAGAAAATTTTAAATGAAAAAAAAAAACGATTTCTAAAATCATGTTACGTAGCATAATTTAAATCAGGAAACGAAACGTCATTTTCGGACGTAATAATGAATGTTATGAAACATCTCATTGCAAATAAAAATCTCTGTAACGTTTGACTAAAATCTGCATTGCAAATATTGTATTCCTGTTTGTTCCACCGCGTCGATCCACGGGTCGAAAGAAATGGCTTAGTTCGACTCTTTGACTTCCCGTTCGACCTATTGACTTCTGACAAGATGAGGTTTCTTGTCGTATAAACTATACTTACGAAAACAGACAAAATCTCACAGAGAAGTAAATAAACTTTTTTTATCCCGTCTAAATTGTTTGTACGAACATTTAAAAAACGATTAAAGTTAGAACAATAAAATAGTTATATAGTCCCGGGAAATTACACATTGCTTGACAGTTCCCTCAACTTATCCGTCACCGGAACGTCATCCATCATTTCCTGACAACTGGAAATGCGGGTAAGTTGAAGATTTACATTTAATATTATTTTATTGTTGAAAGTTGGTAACGATAAAATAATGTTAATGAGGATAACGATAGGTTACGGATAGCTAAGGAGTAAAATACCTTTCCAGCGTCTGTTTTTCCTACAAAATATAACTTGTGTAGATATTTTCAAAATATGAGTTCATAAGCATTCACTGATTGAGCACACCAAACGCAAATCCATTTTATTAAAAAAAAAACAATTATTTCAGCATTAGGTAGGTACATTTGTGAAGTAAATGGTTGATCGTTTAATTTCAACCTATGTTTATGATCATTTGATTGCTATCTACGAGTATCTAGGTACTTGGTTGGTAGTGAGTAAATTACATTGGATTACGCATTGAAATAATCAGGTTTTTTTAAATTGGTATTTTGATTAATCTCTCACGAATATAAAATCTATGACCTCCATGATCTCCAAATAAGGTGTCAAAGGCCATTCATGTCAAACAAACAGTCAAAACATGATGTATAAAGAAAACAAACGAGAACCTCACATTCGTAAGTGAGAATGCTCGATTAATCGATAGCATGACATAATTAAACCAATAAAAAAGAAGCAATTTAAGCTTCCTTAAACAATTATTTATTCTGTGCCTAAAATGGCGATATTATCCCATCAGCTGATTCGTCACGTCTCTGACTTACCTAACAAAACGCACGGATGAATGGAGCATACAAGCCATGCGCTTACGCCGAACGTAGTAAATCCATTGACATTTATGAATGACGCTTTTTGTGCAACATGCCTATTCACTATTCAACCGTACACACTGCACTTCACAAAAAAAAACACAATGACTGTCAAAACAAGTTCGTAGTGGCGGGAAATTGATTTTGACAGGTCGATTACACTCGCGCTCACAGGTGTTTCGTTTTTTTATTTTTTATTTTCGTTTTAGGAACACGGTACTCGCTCATGCGGCCGCCACATTGACTGAGTAACGGCATGGCCGTCTGTCCGCTTCGCCTTGCGTAATGTTAACGGGGCATAGAGTAAGTGATTGTGTACAGAACGGTTGTCATACGATGAAAAGAAGGTAAATACGATCTGTTTGTTCGATCTATGGGAGCGTATGTGATGTGGATGTGAAAATGTGACTATTATAAACGCGAAAGTTTGTGAGGATGGATGTTTGTTACTCTTTCACGCAACAACTACTGAACGGATTTTGATGAAACTTTACAGTAATATAGCTTATACATCAGAATAACACATAGGTTACTTTTCAGCCGGGTACCACGCGAGCGAAGCCGTAAGCAGAGGCTAGTTTGAATAAACTTACTGCTGTAACCAGTTCTATTATTTTGGGTTAACTGGGGCTTTCGGGGAATTTTCGTAGTTTTTATTTTTTTACATAAAAAATAAACTTGACTTAAATCAGCGTAATCGATACCCACTGCGAGACAAATATTTGCAGATTCTGCAGATATTTGTTCTGGGTACGGGTTTTGTGGTACTCGCAGTTTCTGATATAGGGAATCTTAGTGTGGGTGTGTTCTTATCCTTATATGGAGTACACATGTCTTATCTCCTATTACACTATACCTACCTATGTGTCTATAGGTACTTATGTTCTAACCCTACATCTCTATTTATTCATTCTATTCATTCTAACCCTTATATCAGGTCTATGTATGTAACTGTTGAGTTTTAAAAATAAACTTTCAGTCTTATCTGTTATTTTCTATGTATGCGTAAAACAATACCCAATTTACTCAATAATGTGCTTATCGAGTATTTCAAAGTAATCTTAGCGGCCATACGCCCACACTAAGTGTTTTACATGTCACATTCTACAACAATAGACCTTTAAATCACTTAGTTTACTGACTAAAAACTATGTTTTCACCAGGAAATGTTACAAACTCTATATAAAACACGAACAGAATTGAACTTAACTTTATAAAAGTCTATCTTCATTCACTCGATGCCAATTCTATACTTAATTTTTAGATTAGGTCTAATTTTATTCATAACCTATTCTGTCTCGTCTACCCTTTTATTTCACAGATTGCGTACCAATGCGAAAATTTAGATATTTTAATTTTGTATTTAAATTTCTTCAGCTCCTAAAATGTGATGCCTAAACATTGAGAAGGGAACTAACTAACTAAATCTTCGATATTTGTTCTTGAACGCTTGTTGGTAGAATGCATGAAGTGCGCTTTTTATCTTCACATAAAAAGTATAACCATGCGGAGAAGAGGCCTTATATGTATACATAAGTGGGGGTCTGTCGGAGAACCTTTTTAAAGATGCGCATTTTTAAGTGAATAATTACTTAAACTGTAATTTAATTAAGGATATCAAAGTTAATGATTTTTAATGCATCATAAGGGGGGTCCAGTTAATAACATACGAGTATAGATGAATGAATATCTGAAACTGTTTTTACTGAGGACTTTAATTATAAATAATCTTTTACTTTTACATGATTCTATTAGGCCGCTAACTGAGCATAAAGTTTTGTAGTTTTCTTCAAGATGTAGTTATTTATTTTTTGTATGGTACTACCATACTGGTGTGTTTATATTCATTAACTAGCTGATGCCCGCAGTTTGACTCGCGTAGGGTAGATAATTGATAGGTGCATCAAAAATAATTGCATGCCTTGCCCCTTTAAGGGATTTTTTTGAATACCCTGATACGTATTCAGTTCTTTTGTATTTTAAGTATCCAAACTAAGTTTACAAACTTTTCTTAAATAAACCATCCTACCCCCTTTGAAGGGTAATTTAGAAAAAAATGTATTTGTCTTTTATCATTTGTTATGAATAGTAGTTATGCCGAGTTTCAAACAAATTGGACCACTCGTTAAAAAGTTCCCATACAAACTTGGACACCCTCTACAACCCCTTAGAGAGGTAGTTTGTGGAGATAATTATATTAGTATTTTATGATTTGGATTGAAAAATATTTATGTGAAGTTTCAAGACTGTAAGTTCAAGGAATACCATTTTTTCATACAAAGGTTTTCAGGAACTTTTTGATGACCGATGTGGCGCGGTGGGCGAAGGTCCGCCTGCGACACAGGAGGTTGCGGGTTCGATTCCCGCCCTGGGACAAATGTTTGTACGATCTGCAAATATTTGTTCCAGGTGTTCTGGGTATTTTCTATCTATAATAAAAATATATCTATCTATGTAATGTATTGTATTAAGTATATCAGTCATCTAGTACCCATAACACAAGCTCTGCTTAGCTTGGGGCTAGATGATGCTGTGTGGATTGTCCAGCATTATTATTATTATATTATTATTATAGCCCTTTTCACCCCCTTAGGGCTAGAATTTTCCAAATTCCATTCTTATTGCACCCCTACACCATAAGAGGAATATACCCTCTAAGTGTCATGCTTCTAGGACTTATGGTTTAGGCTGTGCGTTTATCCTCCAACCAGTTAATAGAACAGTTTTATATATATTGATGATAATGATTGATGATAATAATTATTCATTTATATTGTTATCTACTTACCTAAATACTAAGTAAAAACAATAAGGTTTGAAACGACTGTGGTCATAACCATTTACCGACACTGAAATTCCTGTTTCTACGGAGGTAGCCAATTTTGAGATCGTAACTTTTTTATGTCGTGATAAAAGTAGACTGACTACTTCTAATATATCACTTTATTTTTATAGAGGTCATCTAAAAGTTATGAAAACCAAATTTATTAAAAAAATTGAAAAAAAAACATAAAAATAACTATTTTTTAAAATGTCATATTTTTGTTAGATTAAATGAACAAACTAATCCTCGTATTTCTCAGACATTTCTCCAAATATTTCGAATACCTTTCAAAACACAAAAGTAAATATTAGAATAAGGGGTAAGAGTAACAGTGGCCTCGATTCTGTAGTACACTAACTAAACTAAATTTAAACTGTCGCTCTTTTTTACTGATAGCGTAAGTAAGAAAGAGATAGCTACAATTTTAGTGCTGTCAAATTAGTCATATTTAAGTTTTCCATACAATACTGATTTGACAGCAGCACACAGCAGTTAAATTCTTGTCATCTCCTTCTTGCAAAAAATAACCTTAGTTCGATTCTTACCCGCACTTCAAAAAAATAGAATCGAAGTGTAGATGACCGACGACGACGACGACGACGACAGCAGTTAAATTCTTGCCATCTCTTTCTTGCGTCCATTATATAAAGAGAGCGTTAGTTTAAATTTAGTTTAGTAATTGTACTACAAAATCGAGGCCAGTGCTTACTTAAACCACTCTAAACAAATCAATTTGTTTCATAAAAGGCATTTTTTTTGTGTAGATGATTTTAAATTTTTTATGATTTTTTTTTATTTTTTTTTATGGTTTTTATATGATTTACTAGCTATCCGATAAAAAGTAGTGTTTTTATGAAACACATTCGCTCTAGCGTTTTTTGGTCGACTTACGTTAAATAAATTTTTTTTTTTTTTTTAATCGTATGATTAGTTTTGGAGATTACCCCTACATACAAACTTACTAACTTAACCTCTTTATATTAGTACCTACAGATTAATCTAGAAAGGCAAGCGTTTGACGGTTTGACCGAAATAATAATAATAATAAATAATGCTGGACATTTTCACACAGCATCATCTAGCCCCAAACTAAGCAGAGCTTGTATTATGGGAACTACATGACTGATATACTACTTATATACATTTTTTTTTGTAAATACATACATAATATACATAGAAAACACCCAGACCTGAGACAAATCTTTGCAGATACAAACATTTGTCCCGTGGCGGGAATTGAACCCGCAACCTTCTGCGTCACAGGCGGACCTTCGCCCACTGCGCCACAGAGGTCGACATAAATAATAAATAATAAAGTTGTGAACTTAGAAAATTAAACTCTTAACCTTAAGAATGAACATAACGAGTCTGTGGCCTTGATAGCTAAGGTCATGGAGTTCGCTAATGAAGGCAGTTGGATTGATGTGTTGAGACCTCTGTAGGTCTAATCGGACACCTACTTTAGATATATACCTACCTATACAGATAGATTTATTGCATAAACCTGATTCAAATAAACCCTTTGCATAAGATCTTATTAGCAAAGCCCAAAAACTTTACGAAAACATGCACCTTCACTCTTTTTACCACCTTATACGAGCAAAGTTATATTTTACTAGCCTCTGCCCACGGCTTCGCCCGCGTGGTACCCGGATAAAAAGTAGCCTGTATTATTCTGATGTATCCTAAAACTATTATAAACGCAAAAGTTTGTGAAGTTGTGAATACATTAGAATAATATATAGGCTACTTTTATCCGGATACCATGCGGGCGAAGCCTTGGACAGAAGCTAGTAAGCTATATTACTGTAAAGTTTCATCAAAATCCGTTCAGCAGTTTTTGCGATGAAATGTTGATGTAAGGTACTCATGATACCAACCCTGGGTACCTTTTAATTCAGTTTATCAAATGTATAAAATTAAACTTATGAATGGTTTAAACATGCTTCCTTTTCAATGGTTTATGAAAGGTTTATACTACCAGATTTTTTTTTGACCTACAAGAAAAAATAAATGAATTGATAAAACTTTAACGACAGGTTGTCCGGAAGCAATCGTTAATGATTATAAGACCGCTCATTGTAATTTTGCGAGTAATTATGTACATTTTTTTCTTAGATTTTGTAATCCAACTAAAGGTCTTTTTTTTATCATTACAATTTTGTCCTATAAAAATGAACCAGCCCCAGAATCATATTAACATTTTACACAAGGTTGATTGAGCAAATTCAAAGGCAAATATATGTTGTTTCAAGCTCCTTCGAATAACTTCAATATTTCTACTTCCATGTTAACAGTGAAAGCACTTGTAAGTTCGATGTTTTACTCAATAACCAAGCACGGTTTGCCTGATTCTTGTAGGCTGGGTCGCGCGCGAGGGATCGGCGTAAATTTACTTTCAAGTTTTAAATTCATGTAGTTTTTTTTTTTGTTTTTTTTTAAGTTGACGTTTCTGTAATAATATGATATTTGTTTTTTCAATGAATAAAAACATATTGACTTACGCACCCTTACGGTATCTCTGATCATTAGCCTGTTCGCTTGCAAATTTAACATACCTGCAACAAAAAAATACTTTTTAACTTCAAATTTAATGTTTAGTATCTATTTTAAGTATATGAAGAAACAAAATAAAAAAATTATATTTGTAAATAATAGAAATAGAACATTTTATATAGGTATTCGTTTATTTATAAACGCGCTCGATGGCGAAGCGAGTACCCGGCTGTGACCGATGTTTCACCTTCTGATACATGTTTCGGGTCTGGGTGTTGTGGTACCTTGCTACTTGTAGTTGATACTCATGACACAGAGAGTCCTGGGTGGGACTCATTAAAGTAAGTACTTGTTTATTCGTTTCGTATAAGCGTGGCAAGTTTATTTTTTATACAACTTAAGAGGCCTGCATTGGATGAATTGTCCATACAAACGTAATACCATAGTAATTTGCAGTTAGAGCTTATTTCCACCATATTATGTTATTATTTGCATTCGAATAGTATTTACCTACGTACTTTGCTATATTTTTTTTCAAAATACTTATAAATTTAAATTTAAACGAATCGCATTTTGGCTATTTTTACGTCACACATGACATGTTTTCTTCTTATTTGTTTCGTATTAAAAACAACAATACCTTATGTATCGTTCGGTTAGGTACATAGATTATATCGTCTAGTTACAGAATAACAACACAATGTGAAAAATACAACAAGTTTTCATGCATCTTCTTTGGTATTACGGAACACCACCAAATTGATAACATATTCTGAACGGCTAATATTGCTACCGCGCAAGCACGGGCGGGCCTGCATCAGTCAAAAAGAGATAGCTATATATTTGGACGCGCTTCGAATTTAAGTTATGAGCGCTGTACGCCGGATCCTTAAGTGACAAGCATGCGGTTACCTTAACCAGAGTTATTACTTGCGCAATGCCGACCCTGAGAGACACGGGTGAAAGGTCTGTAATTTCAACGGCACCATGCAAACCGGAATACAGCAATGCCAACATTGCTGCTTGGAAAAAAAGTATTGTTTTGATATTCACTTTACCTTGGCATTACAATTTTGTAAAATCAAGTCTGTTTTTTTATAACGATGTATAGTTCGAAAATAAATATAAATTTATTTTTATCTAAAGTATCTTAATATTGAACACTATTATGTATTTCTTTTTGTATCTCAGAATGCGGTAGTAAGTACTTATAGTGTCCACAACAATTTCCTCCGTTCCCTCTCATAAACAATATTTTATTATTAGAAGCTTATGGACGAAGAAATAGCAGAAACAGTCCATCGATCGATCCTCTTGACACTATTGCTGAAAGCATCGATAGCCCGCAGAATACACAACAGTTAACTATAAAAGCCGTAGTCCACCGAAGCTGAGCGATTATAAAATGCTTGAAAAATCTGCAGATGTTTGGATCTGGGTTTTTTATTTAAATTACGGTATAATTACATGATATGTGTTGGGAGCTCTTCTTTTAAGTTGAAATAACCTGTGTTAGAAGAGTCTAGGATTAGAAATATGTCTATTTATTGGATGTTTTTTATGGACGAAAAAATTATATTACTACCATCGTTTGTTTTTCCTGAAAAATACAATCTGGGTCTTTTCAAAGTTACAATTTGATTATCGTACAATGAAATTGTAAAATAAATTATAAAAAATAAAAATTTTACAATATTAAAAGTACAATAAATAAATAAATAATGCTGGACATATTTCACACAGCATCATCTAGCCCCAAACTAAGCAGAGCTTGTATTATGGGAACTACATGACTGATATACTACTTATATACATTTTTTTTGTAAATACATACATATTATACATATATGTATGTATAGGTAATAGGCGGTCTTATTGCTTAGAAGCGATGTTTTCCAGACAACCTTTTGACGGAAATAAATCTTTGAGATTATTATTGTTAGTATATTGAATGGTGAGCGGGTGAAGGGAATAAAATAAGTTTTTTACGAGATGTTACGGTTATAAGATCATATAGTAGTTATATTTCCCTCATTTCAAACACAATTGCACGTAAATATTATTATATATAAAATTTAATCTAATTACAATTTGAATTTACACAGTCGTCTGCAAAAAATATTGTTGTGTGCGCTTCGCTACG
Source organism: Perizoma flavofasciatum (assembly GCA_958496245.1). Lineage (NCBI taxonomy): Eukaryota > Metazoa > Arthropoda > Insecta > Lepidoptera > Geometridae > Perizoma > Perizoma flavofasciatum. Next base: position 450,129 of record OY292439.1, on the reverse strand, counting down.
GTGGACAGGCGGCCTAAGCCACTGGCTGGCAGTATAAACTTGGTTTGTTGCGACACGGGAACGCTCTCTGCAGGTGACGATTGGCGAAGACTTTAGCTTCCGCCTGGCTTTAAAGCTGTTTAGGTATGGATAAAGAAGAGTATGTGTGTGTCCTTTTGTTACATTTCTTAAATCTAAATTAAAAAAAATAAACAAAAGGTAGCCTACTTATAATTACTTTTAAGTAGGCTACCTTTTGTTTATTTTTTAAGTTTTAACTATCCCCACATCCTACGGATACAGATACATGTAATTTATTCCCTCTCCTTATGCAACCTATATAGTTTGCTATTTTTTTTTTCATTTTCATTTTCTTAAACCTGCATGGTCCCAACGATGACCTTACGGCAGATAATAACCAGACATCACTAATGAAAACTCACAGAGAACAGAGAACTTAAATAGAGAAATTCAAAAAATGAGTGGTTTTATCACTGAATGCGATATTTTCCAGACAACTTTGAAGAAGTAGTTGGGTATTTATTATGATCCATCATAGAAACAATGATGAACAATCTAAATAAACAGTATTGGTTTATAAACATAATTTAGGTATGTACCCAACTATACAAAGTCCAAATGAAATAACGCAAAACCTGAAAATAGTTTGACCAGAATCGTTGCATACGTAGCTACTTTTTGAGTAGATTAACTTTAATGAGCGCAGTATCTAAAAATTCAGAAAAAAAAACACCTTGACAGTTCCGTTTTTCGCGGCATGCACGTCATTGATTAATATGCGAACATTATTTAAGATTTTAGTATCTAAAACAAAATACCTTATTTAGGTTAATAAGGTAGCGGGTACGTATTTTCATTTTGATCACAATAAAATTGGTCAAAGAGAACATAAAAACTTCTGCCAGCTAGCTGATCAGGCGATGCTTCTGCCAGCTAGCTGATCAGGCGATGCTATCCGATGTTATCCTAGGATACCACGTATAAAAATATTTGTGAAGACGAATTTTGCTTTAAAAGCTAACAAACGATAATTCCTGTAAAAACATTGGTACCCAACTAAAACAAACACTGCCACGAAGCCTCAATAAAAGGACATTTCTGCAATCAACAAAAACATTCTGCGAATGGAATTTCTCTAAGTAGGCAGAAAGAGCGGATTGATTGATAGCCGCTTGTGGAAGCGACTGTATGCGAGAGGCAGAATTACATAGAAGATAAAATAACAATTTATTTCAACCACCACAAACTACAAATTATATTAAACTATAGGGTTGACTTAAAATAAAATAAAAACTAAAATAAAAAATGAAATAAAGTAGGTTGGTGGTGTTGCCATGCTGCAGCACTGGTTACTAAAACTAATTATATTGTAGATAAGTAAAATTTCTACCACAATTTCATATTATTTGAAAGCAACCAAATGATACATACAGATCCATGTATATTTTCTGTATGTTACGTACCTAAGTTATATGTCAATACACAAGTTTATTTACAGTTACTGATTAATTTGTTCAGGATTTGTGGAATAAGCCGAATAAATGAATGGAAATACTAACAAGAAAATTAAAATCATATCAAAATCTTAACAATACTAAAAGTACAATTGACTTAGCGCTTAGAAGCAATAACTTCTAGACCACCTTGGATGTACAAGTAGATAAGTACCTATATACAAATAATTATAAGATATTACATGTTAAAAAACAGTCTTCAAATAAATAATGGGAAATTTATAAAAAGTCAATATGAAATTTCGTCACGCATTTTCATCCAAATTTGAAAATTTCCCAATCATCAAAACAAAAATTATACAAAAGTCAGTCAATTAAATAAAAACAGATATATTAAAATCAGTTTGTATGATTGATCATACAAACAGTGTTATTGTGAATTTAGCATTTTCAAATGAATACACGCGATTAAGCCTAGAAGAATTAGACAACAAACCCTGCTTGGTTTTTTTAATGATCCTTCATTCAGCTATAGGTAAATAGATAGATAAACTCTTTATTGCACACCAAAGAAAACACAAAAACAAATGAAATCATTAACAGACAAGGTACAATGGGCGGTCTTATCGCTAAAAGCTACCTATTCCAGACATCCAGCTATAGTGTGATGGCAATAGTTTTTTTTACATTTCCACACAAAATATATATATCATATTCTATATTATGATCTATATGATATGGGTGGGTATATAGAAAATGATCAGATGAGCTAGGTACAAACAAGGGTACCGCCGTTTCATCATTAAACTGATTTATCTGCTTTCTTACCGTTATTGCAACAAAATGAGCTCATAAATCACGAATTGACCGTGACAAAGGTACCGGCGGGAAAGTGGGTTCGATCACCTTCTACGGACTAAGCACTGATTTTACTTAACTCCTACAGTTTTGGTTTAGTTTAGTTATTTGTTTTTTTAGAGAAGAGAGTAAGAGAACACTCAAGATTTTAAAATATAGCAAAAATTCAACCTCAGTGGGACTTGAAACAGCGACCTCCCGATTGGTACGCGGAGGGCTACCAAGCCACGTGATCGTTAATAGCCTGGTCGAAATTCTTGGGACGCACGTGTTAAGCGCATATACACTGAAAAGTTAGCTAGAGCACGACTGGGTCTGAACCTACGACCTTTAGATCGCTTATTAGGCCAACACGGATCTTTACGGCTAGTGAAACCGAAATAATGATGAAATAGTTTTTCACTTATTATGCTCTAAAAGTATGTCATTTTAACATAAGTAGGTCAACAGTCTACAAATTAATGTGATTTTTCATAAAGACTCGGCTTTTCGATGTTCCATTTATGAAATAATGGATTTAAAAAAATATATAAAGGAATATTCTTTTTATTTGAATATATTTTTGAAAATGGAACTGAAAGCGAACGCTACAGCAATAGCGTTTACGGACGATCATTGAATGTATGAGTCAGAGCATTTGTCAACAAGATATTAAAAAAAAGTTGGTTATACCGAAATTTCTAGATCTTTTACTGTAATACATTGTTCATTTTATTTTCTCGCAATCGATGTTAAAAGGAGAGTGTTTAACTCGGGACTAAAACTATTTCCACACTCGATTCTATAGCCTCTAGGCTAAACATCTTATAATGAGATGGCTCGTCTTAGTCCGCTATTGAACAATCTACTATTTAGTCCAAGTACCAAGTTCGACAGTTGATCAATGGAAGACCACATTCCTGAACCGGAAGTACCTTAGTACGTCCGCCGGTGGGCCGTGGGCAGGCATTGAGTAACTTGTAACCAGCAGGTACGATCATAACGGTGAGGATTCGCCCACGAAGGCAATATTGCTTCACAACTTGTTCCATCTTCAAATAGATTTGGAATAGACCTTGTGCCTTTGTGATACGGAATAGCCGAATTTTGAAGAACTAGAACACTAGTCAAACGTCCGTGATTTTGTCTACGTTTTTTTTAATACCTAGATATTTCAAGTTATTCCCAAAAAAAGCACTAATTAATATTATAGAGCATCAAACAAAAAGCATTGACCACTTAGATATATGTTTGCTTTGGTGCTAGTTTTGAGTATATGTATTTTTTAGAGTTCCGCCGTCAACAAGGAACTCTTAGTTATAGTTTCACCATTTCCGTCCGTCTGTCTGTCTGTCTGTCCGTGGCTTAGCCCGAAGACTTTTAGTACTAGTTACAAAGCTTTAATTTGGCATGGGTATACATATTAATAATTATGCCGACAAAGGGATTAAAAAATAAATTAAAAAATATGTGTACCTACCCTACACGTAAAATGGGGACGATTTTTTTCTCTCGTCTGTATGGTCTGTATGGTATGGTATTTCGTTGGATAGGTCGTTCAACAACATTGCAGGTGTGTTAAAACCATTTTTAGATTCAGGAATTCGTTTGCAAAATATTAAGCTTAAAAGTGCTTACGGGCAACTCAGCCCTGTTAAGGCAAAACACTGTAACTTAATATACAGTGTAACTATAGATACAGTGTTTGCCTTTACACGGTACAACTACGGAACCGTGTACTGCGCGTGACCCGACACGCACTTGGTCAGTTTTTAATATTCAAAACTAAGTACTTGTTTTTTTTTCTTAGATTTTAAGTTGAGCTGTTGGTTACCAATAAACAAATAAACCTTTTTAGTACATTTTAACACATCAAAAGGCACCTCTGGTCTCTGGGCCGCACGGTCTAAGCTGTGCATTGAATGTCAGTCAGTCAGACACGCGACGCTTTTATACTCACACACCTATTTTAGATTGTTTTGGAAATAGAGCTTTATTGCTTTGTGATAAGGAGATGCGAGTTGTTATGGCAAAGTGTGAAAGTAAATTTACGATCGAGAATGAAGATAATAAAATTGAGATATCTATGGAAATTGTTTTATTGTAAACTGCACAAGCAGGTGGTCCGAGATTATCATTATCTTATCAACCTGTAGAAGTCCGCTGCTGGATAGGTCTCCCAAAACAATGCAACGACGAACGGTCTTGTATCGCCACTATCCACATAATTTCTAGTCGAAACAAAACTTTGGACTAAAATCCGTACTATTCTTTCTAATTAGAACTTTCATATTTGTCTCTTGTATAAAATGGCTCGTTACGGTCCCTTGTTGAACAATCTACTATTTTGTTTGTATCTATGTAAATACTAGGACAGGATAACAAAATATGAAAATTAGGTTAAAAAAAGTACCAAATACTGGACAAAATTGCGTAAGTATTTTATCTACTTATGTTTGACAGGAATCAATTACCAATTCTTCAGTATAATCGAAAAATTTAATGTGCAAATAAATTGTAAATTGTATTGTAATGGAATATTGAATTTTAACCCTTTACGCCACGCCATTTTTTAGAGCTACAGAAATACGTAACATTTTGGAGGCAAATGTATTTTATAAAAAAAAAGGTCAAAGGCTCTCGCCCACGAGTAAATTAAACTAGAGATACTCGATTTCCAAAACAATTTAAAACGATACTTTAACGGTTTGATAACGCCAACGCGAATTCTCCGATTTATGAATGAAAAATCAAAACCACTACTAAATTTTCATATTATATGTTCAAAATTTTATACAATTAATAAAGTAGCTACTAGTTTCGAGTTTCAATGCAAATATGTTTTAAATCTAGCACAGCATGTTTTTACCGCAGAAACCTACCAATTTTACGGTGAAGGAAAACATCGTGGGAAAAACGGCGAAGGCCATGCTAACTACTATGAAAAAACGCGGACATAATTTTAATGGTTGAATGCATATCTAACTACAAATCCTTAGTATCCTATAAATCTGCAAACTGAGTGTGGGTTCGAGGATCTCCCCATTGGGATCACAGAACGGGCGTATTTTACGGTGAACAAGTTTTTTTTAAAGATTAACACGTCTATTTATCGAATATCTAATTGAATGTCTAAATATATCTAAATTTTCACTTTTGTGACACAGTGATTCTATAAGTCGTTAAATATTGTTTACAATAATTATTTGAAATAACTTTGAATTTATGAATAACTTTGAAATAAGAATCGAGTTTTTCTCAGTCGACTTTATAAAACCTACCTATGGTAGGGTCCATTTTCTTATCAAAACAAAATATCGGTCATCCGTAAATTAGCATATTGAATGCAGTGTGGGAGTAAATAGTTGTGTATATACTTGTAGTAATTGGATGATGCATCATCATATACAGTCGTGGTCTTTAATTTGTGGAACATTTTAATCACATTTTTGCAAATTAAAAATCCAGATTTTGAAGTAAATTAGTTTCATTGTTTTATCAGTAGAATTCTTGACTAAGGGCAGTCTACAAATTAACGTCCGTAACGGTATCAACTGGCCAACTATTATTATTCTGTGAGATGTCAGATTAAGTTGATTTATCATTTAGTTTGAAATCGAAATTGTAATTACGATTTCACAGATTTAGGTACAGTCGGCGGTCAATATGTTGACTTGTTTAGTCTGCTCTGCTAATGCTTTGTGTATTTTCGCACCACTGGTAATTTCTTAGGTAGATTGTATAATCTATTTTATACCAAAGATACAAAATAAAGTAATCTATACTAATATTATAAAGAGGTAAGATTTTTTGTTTGTTTGTTTGTACCGAATAGGCTCCGAAACTACTGGACCGATTTTAACCATTTTTCCACTAATAGAAAGCTAAATTATCAGGAAGTAACATAGGCTATAACCTATTTTCAAATAAATTAGGGATCCTTAAGAAAATTGCAATAATGTAACCGAAAGTAGCAAAATTTTGCCTGTAAAATTCTTTATTTGGCTGAGAAGACTATTGATGATACATAAAAATGATGTACTACATGATTAAAGTACTCATTATTATCTACAAAAAAAGTCTTCGAGGGAATATATCTAATTATCATAGTTAAGTCACAATAGCAGCTTTTGTGTTCTAAAATTTAATTAGATCGCCGGTTGAAACAAAAGTTGGTTACATTCGTATTGTAGTATTAATTCTTATTCAAATAAATCGTTTTATCATCAAGGGTATTTATGTAGCAGTAAAATACTTTTTAATTCATTTAATTTCGAAGTTATCATGAGTATAAAATCGAAACTTAAGCGGGTTAAACCGCGGGGCGCAGCTAGTTAAAAAATACAGCTCTTTTACGGGATTTTACAAACTCATAACCATTAAATCTTTTGAATGAGTATAACGACTCGTCAATGGCAGGTACTAAATGTAACTTTTGTCATTGAACAGGTTTGGATAACCGCAAAGTTCCTCTTGGAAGTTCCTCTTGGAATTGGAGGTGAAGCCTCGACGCTTCGAGCCGAATCAAAACATGGTCTCGCACTACTGTTCTCCTCAGATGTTCATCATGATAGACGTCCTCAGAAACATACTCCTTGTGAAGATGTTTGAGGATACCAATATTACATTTGGCACACGCTCGCATGCCACGTGACAGGTTGCAAGCCTATCGCCGCTTATTGGAACAATAATGTCTTCGAACTTTTGGTCTTGGGGGCATGCCGGTCTCCTCGTGTCCTTCACCGTTTTGAACAAGTATTTTTTCGCAATAGGACACTGTTGCATTGATCATACAAATGATGTACCTAGATAGAGGACGAGGCATCGTTTTATTAGTATTAGGATATGGCCCGTATAGAGTACACTTCACTGAGCTGTACTTCACTGCGAGTAGGGTGGCCATGTTGTTTGGTATCACACAAGATAATTCTAGACACAGGTAGGACAGCTGACAGATGACTAACTAATTAAAAACTGGGATTCGAGACATAATAGAAAATCATTGTGTCTCTTCTAGATTTGTTCTCTGATTTTTTTCAGTTAGTAACGGACGAAGTTGGAGAAGTGGATACAAATAGATCAACGCAAAGCATAATCGGTACAGATATCTAATAAAAAATATTATGATCGTTGCCACATCATAAAATCAACAATAATTTAAAATTCATAAGAACGTTCCGCAATAATATAATCACCATTATGTTATGTAGTAGGAACAGGCAAGAATGACTCGTAAATTCTAGATTATTCTTTATTCTTTATTGTACACACAGATAATACAGACAAAAGACTTACATATAGGACATGTACAAAGGCGAGATTAACCCTAACAAGAGTTTTCTTCCAGCAAACCTTTGAGGATAGGGACAGCTGATAAATAGCAGCTTTAAGTGTATTTATTTGGGTGTCACTTAAGTGTCCGAGCATTATTTAAGACAATGCTGGATCACAAACGACATCTGAGCAGAGTGCACTAAGAAGGGATCTGCAAAATAAGAATCCAACTTAGTGACTTTATTGAATTCAGTTAGCTGATATATTCGATTAGATTATCTTTATTGTTAATATTACATGTATGTAGTAGCTAAAACCTAATTTTACTTAAATTTTTTTGATGAGTTTTACGTATATCCTAACTCATGGTTACCGCACAGTAACCTCATGCCACCATCATGTGGGAGATTCGACACTTGAGGTATCGACGTGACTAGTGCCGCGCCCCGGCTTCACACGCCTCTTGTACACCACTTTGTCGTGAGAAAATATTTGCTAACTTTCTACTGCATTACTTGAATTCAAACTTACATTTTCTAATGTCAAAGTATAAATAAAATACATTTATGTGTTGAGTATCATTGTTCTATTTGTTTTCAAAATATATAGGCACATTTATATACAATTAATAAACTCTAGAGTAAGTAAACCTGTTGGACTGTGATAATCTGTCATCGTTATTAAAACGGTTATTAGTGGGCATTAAGTCTTATGCTCATAACGGTGGAATTTGTCATTAACTTTCAAATTCCAATGAATTCATGTTAAGTCTGTTATGACAAAATTGAAGTCCATTGACTTCAATTTTCAACAGCTGTCACAAAAGCCCCGCTGGTACCTAATTAAGACCATATAAGCTAGTGGTTCGTTGTTGCCATTCTCAAATGTTTAATCTCAAACGATTATTACTTATATTAAACAGTCGTGTTTGGCCTAGAGGACGGACCCCGACTTCCAATCTGGAGGTTGTGAGCTTAAACCTAGTCGTGCACAAATGTTTTATTCATTGTTTTTTTTATTTGCTGTTAGTTCTGCGAGCTGTCTAACCTGCTTTTTCGTGCGTCAGTTCTTTGGGAGAGGTACATCCAGCAGTGTACTTTTACCGGCTGTTGATGATGAAGGTATCCTCGGTAAGCTACGTGCTCCTCGGTACACTAAACACAGCCTATGACGGGGTTGCACCAGGAATACTAAAGGGTATCTCTCACGCACAGCTGAGTCTTCATAGAGTAATCACTGCAGATTACTTCGCTGCAGTGCTCAGTAAACAATAGAACTATGAGTTGATCTTTAGCTTGTCTGCTATTTCAGAGCTTTGCATTTTCTGGAGCATGTAATCAGATTATGTTACGATTGTACTATGAGTTACCTGGTTATCTATTTAATTATAGTTAGTCCAGCTACCATACAGCCAGCATAGGTTAAAAAGTCATTAAGTCAATTTAAGCTATTTTACAACTTCTTTCACTCAATCTCGTAGGTATGTACTAATAGGAGTATACTGCTGAGTCATTATTATTATTATTATTTCTTACCAAATCACCATAATTATCACATTTCAATAGATTCCGCTCCATTCCAAGGTTTATTTTGTTATCTTGCAGTAATTTCAGTCATTCATCTATAATTTAAAAAAAAATACCGGTCTCATTCTTTGTTCACAATTTCAACTGTATGAGTGATTTTTTTAATATAAATTGACCATTCAAATTAAAGAGTTCATCCTACTAATATTATAAACGCGAAAGTTTGTGAGGATGGATGTTTGTTACTCACGCAAAAACAACTCAACGAAGTTTGATAAAACTTTACAGTAATATAGCTTATACATCAGAATAACACATAGGCTACTTTTTGTGCGGGTAAAACGCGGGCGAAGCCGTGGGCAGAAGCTAGTTTTTAAATAAATTAACTTTTTAACTGCAGTAGTTCACATTTAAAATTTACTCAACTTATTTTGTTACCGTTCGTTTCTCGTTCACGGGTTCTTTCTTAAAATACAATAAAATCTGTGACGAAGGGCATCGGTGCACAGCGACCTACAATATAACAAAAACCCATATCTATCATTTACAAATACTTCGAAGCTAACTTTTCCCTTTATAAAAAACGGCAACCTTCGATATCGCCTCATTCAATAGTCATACAATAGCGATATGATATCTGAAGGTTCTTGCCTTTCGAACACCCTGTATTTCCTTTCGACCAATGCTTTTGTTTGGGAACGAAATATTTTTCTCGAGAAAGCTATTATTTGATGAGGACCGGAAACTTATAGATCATGGTCACCGTACTATATTGAAATGTACTAAAGAGAAAAAAGTGTTTTATAAATAATAGTATAATTCTATGTTTGCATTATTATTTCACATTGGTCGCTGAAAGTTTTTCATTTCATTTCCTTTATTTACTTTTATATAACAGTCTAGACAAAAATTTTAAACATAGAAGCACGTATAGGTATATAAATAAAATACAATAACATTAAAATAAACTACATTATATTGTAGTATATGGACGGAGGTGATTCCGTATGTGTTCGTTGAGGAAGGCCTATGTGCAGCTGTGAACTTCTAATGATGAAGATGATGATGATGATGTTACAGGTACAAGAAGAATTAAAAAAAATATAATACTACCATCGACCGGGACGATGCAGTGAAGAAAGGAACATAATTTATTCGAATGGAAAAATATAATGACGCACCAATATTAGGTACTTTGTATTTTGATTTTTTTTCTTTTAAATAATGTTTCGTGTTTCAAAGGGTGAAGAATATAGACTTGTCGAATATGAAAATCTTCATGTAAAAAAGATTTAAGTCATTAATATTTATTAATTATCCTGTTACGTCACCTCCTGTAGATATTCAGCTTCGGGAGTTCACACGAAACAAAAACTCCTTTCTTACGCGAACTTAGAAAACTATTAATTGCTAGCAGTTTAATAAACCAGCAAACCCTTAACAATTACTGAGAGCTCGCCAAGTTTTAATAAGAAACGTTTAGGGATGGGAAAAAATATTTATCAAAAATAAAACCGACAGCAAACTTGGAAGCTTTGTAGATAGCACACGTTTCAAGAACGGTAAACTGGATATCAAGATTTTTCTTTGCGTTTAAAAAAAAAATCATTTGCAGTTGCAGAATTGACCGTGGCGTATATCGATGTATGGGCGAAAATTTTGGCAACTACAAAGTTAAGTTTGGCTTTCAATCCGACTTATCTTTCCGTTCGAGCAATGTTTGGTGCTTTCATAGTTTATGAACTTGAGTACTTACTGATAATTTTGGTGAACATACAAGCTTGTACGGAAACCTCGGTGCTTATATCTAGTATATCTTTCTTCTTTGTCCATTATATTTATTTATTATACACTAGCTTCTGCCTACGACTTCGCCCGCGTGTTATCCGGATAAAAGTAACCTACCTATGTTTTATTCTGATGTATAAGCTATATATTACTGTAAAGTTTCATCAAAATCTGTTCAGTAGTTTTTGCGTGAATGAGTAACAAACACAAATTTTCGCGTTTATAATAATAGTATGATTTTTCAAAAGTTACAACACAATATGTAGTAGCTTAGGTGCTTAAGGATCCGGCGTACAGCGTCCATAACTTAAAATCGACGCGCGTCCACAATTTTAGGACGCGCGTCGATTTTAAGTTATTGTGTTGTTAATCTGTAACTAGACATTATAATCTATGTACCTAACGAAACGATACGTAGAAAACATGTCATGTATGACGTAAAAATATCCAAAATGCGATTCGTTTACATTTCATTTTAGGTAAGTATTTTGAAAAATATATTTATTCAAAATATTTACCTAAAATGCAAGGTACGTAGATAAATACTATTCGAATGCAAATAATAACATAATATGGTGGAAATAAGCTCTAATTACAAATGACTATGGTATTACGTTTGTATGGGCAATTCATCCAACGCAGGCTTCTTAAGTACTTCTTTACCAATTGTACCATACATGATGTTTTGGAATTTTCAAAACGATGGAATACTGCAGTACTAGCCCTAGCAAAGTGGAAGCCTGACAACCCTAGCTACGGTGTGTTCCTGTAGGGCGCGGGATGTGCAGCATCCTTCCTGAGATATTTCAGCGGATTGGTTTCCGTTTGCGTTTGCAAGTTTCTTGTGTATTTAATTTCTTACTTTTCGTTGATAAAGTTTTCTATGTTCTGTTTGTTGCTCAAAACAGTAAAAGAAAACCATTGTAAGGAAACCGGCATGCATAAGATCGGTTAGTGTTCCAATAAGCGGCGATCGGCTTGCAAACTGCCACGTGGAATGCTTACTACCTACATGCAATGTTTGGACATGTCTTTTACTAACACTATTTGGCATTCTTGTGTACTGATTACTAACACTATTTGGTATTCTATAAGATTTGTGTACTGAGTATGGATCTGAGGATCGTCATCATTGACTAATGCCCATTATGACGATCCTCAGATATACATAGACTGTAATCAGTCGTGAGCGTGTTTGTTTTATTTTAATACAAAACGAGCTTGTACCTACATAAAGGTAAAGTCACGGTCTAATTTATGGACCACATTGATTACATTTATTTGAATTGGAACATTTTGTTAGAGCTTAAATGAAAACAAATAGTAAATTTGAGGATAATATTAATAATTATGCGTTTTCAAAATGCTTTCAGGTCGACTGGTCGAAGCGACGCGTGATCAGAGCTGTCTCTTATCTAGGTCAACGCATTAGCATTGCCAATCAGCGTGGCAATGCGGCCAGCATTTTGGTAACGCTCTGGTAGTGATCTGGAGCTGTAGAGCTGTCTATAGATCGTTTGTAACATCTTTAGATTGAAGATCGTGGCAAACTATATATTTAAAAATATTTTTTTAAAATATATAGTTTGTCACGATGAAACTGAAACTTCACAAATGAAACTAACTGTTTCATCTGTGTTTTTTGTATATACCCTGTTGTATATAGTTGAATGAATAAAATATTATGAATTGCAAATGGAACATTATTGGGAAGACATGAAATTTAAACAGACTGAAATTTTAATAGACATTTTTCAACTAAAATATGTCAAAAGTTATGCGCGAGTTCAGTTTGAAATTTGTTCTGAAATACAAATCGGATTATCTACAAAATTTATCTCATGGCGGTGAACAAAGTGACATAAACAAATGAAAATATCTTAAATACCAAAACATAGATGACCTCGATCGGAGCCGCGGACGAGTAGCCGGTTCGATTCCCGGTTCGGTTAATGTACATCTTATAATGATAAAAATGGGAAAGCACTTATTACCAAGATACAAGTTGTTTTTAACTTAGTTTGGTAAGCAGGGCTATTAAAAAACATGTAATGTACTGTAGTGAAATATTTATTTTTTATTTTTTTTTATCTTGAATCCCGCTGCGGAACAAATGTTTGTACTTTCTGCAAATCTTTGTTCCGAGTCTCGTAGTTCCTGATACCCATGACACAGGGAATCCTAGTGTGGGATCAGGACTATATACGTGTCTGTTGGGTGTTTATGATTTTGTTTTACTAGCTTCAGTCACCGGCTTCCCCCGCGTGGTACCCGGATAAAAAGTAACCTATGTGTTATTCTGATGTATAAGCTATATTACTGTAAAGTTTCATCAAAATCCGTTCAGAAGTTTTTGAGTGTGAAAGAGTAGCAAACATCCATCCTCACAAACTTTCGTGTTTGTAGTAGGATAAACTAATCTCTGAAGGTACATTAAATTATCATCTTTTCTATAAACTATCTGAAAACAGTTCGTCTTCATGAGTTCTCAAACTCCCGACGACACCTGCGCCGGGCCTTGTCACCGCAGGTGTTGCCACGTTTATTCCGCGTGACTTCCCTAACTCCTGGGAAACTCACGGATGGGTTAAAAACGGGTTCGTATTTTGAGAATAATTAAGATTGGACCTGGAGATTTACTAAGAATAGGATGTCATTACCCTCAGCTCTAAGCTTATGAAAGATAACATCTTAAAGACAAACCCTAGTTTTTTGCCTAAGCTTTGCAGATGGACATCCAGGTCAATACTGATGGACCTGGACGTGGCTAGAGATCTTGATCGGAAGATGAAAAAGTATTTGTAAATATTTATAAATTTAAACACCAAATTACCATTTTTTTTTATAAATTTTAGGTTCGTGCGTGAGTCGTGAAATCGCTGCAAATTATTTTTGCTTTTCTATGTGTGAATCAAAAGTACTGACTAAAATAAGACATTAAATGTAAAAAACAAGACTTCTTCACGTGCTTACGTTATTTTGCTCACTCGGGATGACACTTTCGAATAAAAAACATAAGTAGAATAGCCCATAAGAAATAATTCGGCTGTTCGTGATTCCATAAGATGATGATATTTTTTGAGATTTACCTTCAGAAATAAAACTTTTATAGGACCTCTTCGGGATCATTATCTATACAACAACAAAAGAATCGTCAAAGTCGGTTAACAACTGGCAAAGATATCAAGGTACATCAATTAAAAAAAAGCGAATTCTTCTCTTCCTCCTTTTTTGAAGTCAGTTAAAAAGAGCTCTGATTTTTATGAATAAATTTACCTTACTGCATAAGCCTGAACTAAGTTGCTCGTTAATTCTTCTGCATCTCAAATCTGAAAATGCTCTAAAACTGCACTCAAAACTTTTCACTTTAAACTTCGTCATAGAGTGCGTACTATGTATTAATATAGCCATCATTGTAAATGTATATGTTTAAAAACTACTATATACAACTGAAAAAATATCACATGACATTACTAATGAGGTATATAGGTAGGTAACATAGTTTCGAAATAATGTTTATTGTACTCGATCTTCGAAGTTCTACATAATTCAGATTCAGATTTGATAATTTGTGAAACATGGGTTAGAGTGTGTGGTAAAAAATAAAATGGCCAGTACACAAGAATGCAAAATTAATAAATGTCAAGTTATTTGACATTCAATAATTCATAATAAGTAGGTTGCGGATTCGATTCCCGCCGCGGGACAAATATTTGTTTGGTCTGCAAATATTTGACTCGGGTCTGGATGTATTCTATGTATAATATGTAGGTATGTATTTACAAAAAAAAGTATATCAGTAATATACCAGTCATGTAGTTTCCATAATACAAGCTCTGCTTACTTTGGGGCTAGATGATGCTGTGTGAAAAATGTCCAGCATTATTTATTTATTAAAATTTGTCAATAATATATTATTCCACTTACATTTACATGACAGTACTATAAGCCATCGTAAGAGTTTTATTTCTTAAATACATTTGGGTATATGATTATCTATCCGTGGTGCCTATTCTAAACAGAAGACCTATTGATAAACTGTGCAGCAGTGCTTTTTGGAAAAAACAGTATTTTCTTAGAATTTTTCGATAAAACTTTTAATCGTTCATAAAAATAACAACGTTGGACCACAGTCTCGAAGCAAAGTTCGGCCATAAAGTACCCCCATTCAATATCCAACTCCATCACTATTCAGGCAACGTCCACAATAACCCAACACTAAATTCCGCAACACAAA
The DNA here is from genome assembly GCA_958496245.1 of Perizoma flavofasciatum. Classification (NCBI taxonomy): domain Eukaryota; kingdom Metazoa; phylum Arthropoda; class Insecta; order Lepidoptera; family Geometridae; genus Perizoma; species Perizoma flavofasciatum. The sequence continues at coordinate 435,013 of OY292439.1, read as the reverse complement.
GCGCAATTTAAAATTTTTCGATAAATCGTTGACATTAAAGCAGAAAGTATTAATTTAGTATTATTATTAAGTTTAGGTAAGATTTCATAATATATACAATTTTTGAGGGGTCCTTCATAGTTGAACCTTTTACGTGTCATATATTACTCTGTCGTTCGGAACAAATGCAGACATTTTGCAGAATTTTCCTTCAGGTTTTCACCAATGGCTGATTTTATCATAGTTTTCTAGATTTTGTGAAGCTTGTAATCAGATTTGTGAAAACGGTTTTAAGCAAATAAATCCGGAGTATTTTATTCTTTGACTCCTTATTTTTTAAACTTTGTTTAAAACCACTGTATAAGCAGATTTGGAGTTTAACTTCGTTTATGCTGTTATCTCTGAACGATATTTTTATTTTTAAGAGCGGCGATGAGCTTAGAACTTGTCACATCTAATGTTAACTATTTTGCAAAATTTTGCAAATATAAGAAAAAAAAAAAATTTATTTAACACGACATAAAAAAAATAACAACCTTTGGAAGTAATTATTAATTGACTATAATTTATGGAATGAGTCTCTGACTACCCCCTTCTTGGTATCCTCACAGATCTTGATACTGATTATGGATCATAGGATATCAATTATGGCGATTACAGTCGTTATCGTTTTTTTAAAGTCCATATAAAAACCAATTTATAATTGTATATCCAAGCAAGATCAAATATTTTCAAGAAATAGTTACGTCAAGAATTTCATTCATTTGTCCATAAAAAAATGCCTTCGCAGTTACTCGTAGGTATCAAAAAACTTGGCACAAAGAAAGATCTAACAGAACGAGCAAAAAACCTTATTTAAAGAAATTTCCTTGTAAAGTTTGTCTGATTCCATCAATGCATACAAAAACGCTCCATTTTACTCACCTTTTCAACTTTCAATCTATTGATGGACATCAGAGGGTAGGCAGATAGCCTCATTAGGATAACATCCGGTCCTGAAGTAGGCCTGTGTCACTGCAAATATCTCCTATTGTATTATGAGTGTTATTTCGCTAAGGTGGGGTCCAATATATCTCTGATGAGAGCAATTTTTGTGTTTGTTTCGGGTGTTTTCTATGAATAATAATCTAAATACAATATAAAAAATATATCATGAAGTTCCCATAACACAAGTTTAGCTTGGTTTGAGGCTAGATGACGCTGTGTGAAAATAATTCTTTCCCCCGCCCTGTACCGTGTGATTTGAGTCCTGAACGAAGGCGATAATGAGGTCTAAGAAGATCTCTGTAGCCTGTAATATTCAGGACCGACATTCCAACATGCCCTCCAATACACGGAAGCTTAGCTTCAGTTAGTTACTATCATTTCGTCTGTACCGGAAGGTTCATCTTTATGCTATTCATTTGTGAATCCGCAAGGCCGTAGATCCTGAAGGATGGGGTCCATCTTTCGGACTTTTAAATGAAGGTCTAATGAGATGTTGGAGTTTACTGTTACTCGGGTTTTTGCGAATGTTTGCTGACTTATTTCGATATAAATTGGATATACACTGAAAAATTGAAAATACGGAGATAGGAGATTACTCTAAATTGACGAGCTTGTATGAAGAATTTGATGAGGATGAATGAAGCGAAAGAGGCATGCCAGATCGTGGCAAATGGAAATCTGTGCTCTCTGCCTACACCTCCGGGAAACAGGCGTGACTTTATTGTATGCATACCTACAATGTATTATAATTATTTTTCTAAACTGAAAATTTTACGAAAAAAAAATATATATTTATAAATAAACACCCAACATACATATAATATTGTTCTGACCCCACACTAGGATTCATTGTGTCGTGGGTATCAGAAACTACGAGTACCGTGGTACCACAACACCCAAACCGGAACAATATCTCCATCTGAATCAGAGGATCATTAAGTTCATAATTGGTTTCATAATGGAAGCAAGAGGACTAATATGTGCTAGGTATTTTGAGTTAATTTTAACATTTAAAACCAAATTTGGTTATATTAGCCATTTGCAAGCACACATAATACAGAAGAAGCAAGATAACAGTAGCCGAAATCATAGACCATCATATTTTGAGCTAGTGACCACTCATTGTTACAGTTCAACGTGCTCTCCAAAGTATAAATGCGATCAGCTATGCCAATAACCGTTCCAAAGTTTGGCACTTAGTTGTGTACTAGGGTACTCGTAGTTCTTGATACCCACGACACAGGGAATCATAGTGTGGGCCAGGACTATCAGTATGTGCTTGTATTTATCAGTTTCTAGGCACACTACGCCATGAACGCTTAAAAAACCTAGCAATAAATGAGTAAGCAGGTATATTCCAAAACAGCTCAACCAAAGAAATTAAACGGATACTTCATAATTCCTTTAAACCCGAGAATCGAACCCGTATCCCCTGCAAATCCTATAAAATACTGCCACTTACTTGAGTGGCTCCTTGATAGATAGACTTAGTACGTCGCCCCGTGTTGGCTTATTTATCGATTTCGATACGGGTCTAGGAATATTTAACTGCCAAATTAAGATTATGGTTTACTGGCACTACGAGTACCTCGTACCCTTAATTACCTAATTAAGGGTTCGGAAACCTGAAGAAATATATTTTATGTTTCGTCATTTCTGTCTGTCTGTCTGTACAATGTTACACCCCTTAGAAAAGATAAGATGTTTCTGTTTAATATATATTTTTTTAATTGTGTTATTTAATTTTATGTTTATGAGTTTCTTTAAATAAAATTGTTGACTTGCCTTTTATGTAGTGTAACGTATGGGGTATCAAAATTTGTTTTTTCGTACCTAAAAAGGTACACAAAGGGTAGGGTAGATGTTATTGAAAGGATCTCTAAAAACATACTACATTGGTATACATATCGTCGGCTAGCTAACAACACCGCGTAAATCGATTTTCCTAACTTTTCAGGAGAACAAAAAAACTTTTTTATCAACTCCGCACAAGTCCACAGGATTGAGATCGCTAACGCTGAAATTAAAACTGTGATTGGTTGAAATGCAATGTTTGTATTGGTGAACAGAAGCGCAGTGAAAAGATCTATCCAATGGCATAAGATTGTCAAAACCGCAAAATTTTGACTTGAGCGGTGTTGTTAGCTAGCCGAAGCACCTGTCTTTAACTGAGAGCTTTAAAGTAGGTATGACCTCACTTTATAACCTAGCTTTTTTATCCATCGAATATTATTTGATAGGAATTGCCAACGAAAATAGGTTCGACAGATTTGAGGATTGCACTTCAGGATCTAAGCATAGCTTTTGTTATTATAAGTGGACATTTTTTTATATACTTATTATCTATAGCTACATTCTACATTCTACCCAGGGCGAACGGGCGCGAAAGTTTGTGAGGATGGATGTTTGTTACTCTTTCACGCAAAAACTTCTGAACGGATTTTGATGAAACTTTACAGTAATATAGCTTATACATCAGAATAAAACATAGGCTCCTTTTTTATACGGGAAAAGCCGTGGGTAGAAGCTAGATATTTATATTATAACTGTGTTCTATTATGAGCTCTGTAACTTGAAAAAAACATTTTATGCATTTAATTATAGCTTTTTATTAGTAGCTTGTCTCGACATGCCTAGGCAGTTTATTTCCCCCTGAGTCTATCAAACCAGTTCCCTTGTATCTACGTCATAGCAAAACACATTACCTGCAAAACCCGCTCCGCCCCCTGAGGAGTTGCAGGTGTCTGATCACATCTCCATGTGCAATTTAAACTTTGTCCCGTTTGCCGCCGTATTTACTCAGGCCGAGGGACTTTGATTGTTATTATGCAAGGTGGTCCAAAATATGTTCTAATGAATCTCGAAAGGTGAACAAGAACAACTTTGTCTTGGTTAAACCAAAAACAGCTAACTGCTAACTGCCTCTTTTAAAAGAAAAGTATATTACGATATAAATTAATACATTGATTGATTGATTGATTGATTGATTTTTTCACTCGTACAAATATTTAAATTTGTCATAAATTTTATATAGTTACGTAATTTATGTAGGTACCGAAATTTTGTTCGCTACTATGGTGGCAGAATATATAGGAGCTATTTATGTCCTACATATATTTATAAAATATTACAATTTAATTCGATTTGAATACTATACTGTTGAATTCAATCCTTTGCAATACTATTAAAATTAATTGACACAAGAGGGTTTTCAGGTTCATAGCATTAAATTATTAATCATTAATTCAATCATTTAATCAATTAAATCAAGCTATATATTCAATGATAACGTAAAATAGGACGACGTAGTAAGATCTGCGGCCGCGACAATCAGAAGAACATTAGCAACGCCTGCTATAAAAGTGTGAGCAAGCTCGGGTGCGCTATTACGTATTTGTGTTGAAACGCATAATTGTGCATAAAAGAAGCATCTGCTACTCATACTGAATCCTTTCCCCACACGTCTTTTTTATCATACTTAGATGCTTATTCGATCAATCAACAATCCCCTAACAAAACTAGCACTAACTAAAACTAAACTTAAACTAACAAGGCTTAGCAAAATCCAAAAGCGCTAAAAATTTGGGAAAATAACATGTAACCATTTTGTTTTTTTAAGAATTTGCGTTTGTATTGGGATGTGATACAGAACACTAGTATTCGAGTCCGACTTGTAGGTACTTGGACGGTTTTATCTATTAGGCACGTACTAATATTTATTGGTGGGTACAAGCTACGCAAGTGAAGCTGTGGGCAACAGCTAGTTGTCTATAAAACATTGGAAGTCTGCGTGCGACAGATAGTACCGCCGCCCCCGTCTAGTGCAGGAGACAGCGGGTTAAAGTGAAAATTACGATTCACCCTCTCCATTAACAGTGTTGTAACAGAAACATATACTCGTAGGTACTTATTTAATACCAGAAAAGTTATTTTAAATATTTAGTCCACTGGTCCTTTCCTGGTCATTTTACGTTGAGTCAGTGTCTAGTTTTAAAGTATGCTGTCATATCAAAAGATTGATACATATTGTAGAACCAGTGTGGCCAAAGTATTGAAAGCAGAGCTATGTAAATATTTAAAGAACAGATGCGGTGAAAGTATTGGGAGCAGGGTAGTTTCCTTCATGCATTTAACACGCGTCAAAAATCATTCACCATACCATCAAAAAATAAACAACGAGCGAAACGAAGAGAAATATTCATTTTGACATCTGTCAATAACATTAGCGCACAAAACGGCGGCCATCTTGGATTGGTTTTAATCAATCACTTCCAGTCAAAATAGCGTTTCGTTTAGAGTTGAATAAGAGATCGGATTATTTTCAGTTTAATTGGAATGGCTGAGTGAGCATTGTCATCGGCGTGTGTTTAAAAGATTGATGAAACACCTACTCTGCTCATTTATGTGAGTGGATGGAGTTTCAATAGTTTATGTTGATTTGATGTTTAATATACCAACTTGAAATAAATATAAAGTTAATTTAGTTTCAAATTTGAACGGTTCAAATTCTTTGTAATTTAACCAGACGGAAATAGCTTTCAGCGATAATAGTTATGTACTACACATTGTGCATTTTTTTTTAATGTTCTTTTTGTATGCTGTACTTACTGTAAAAGAGTGTTAAGCACAATAAAGTTTATATCTATCTAGACAACAAGTAATTTATAAACTAGCAACCTTTCCTAAGAAACAAAATTGCTCTGGTCATAACCTATTTAGGAATGACTAGGCTGTTATTTTAGGTAGTTAGGTAGTTACAAAACCTCCGTGCTAGATTGAACAGTGTTACGTGATTTTCATGATTATGCAAGATTTAGTTTATGCCAAAGCCCTACACAAGTCTCTGTCTGTAGTGATTTAAATAAATCTTTATGTTGGTGTCGGAACAAAAAAATGTTGCGTTGTCGAGATACTACAAAAAAGGTGGTTTAGCGCGATCCGCATCACTATACGTCAAGGAGTTCCATTTTCTTTCAGTTTCCATCATCGGACTCGCTGTCATCATAAATTGCATCGCCTTCAAAACTGAGCAGAATTCTATGCAAAGTTTCAACTCAACCATACGACACGAACTACGTTTTGGTATTACATTTTGATGAGCCATTTAAACTTTTAATAGACAGAATAGATGATCCGTCACTCTATCTCAAACGATACATAAAGAAGGATGTATCAAATCTCAAGTAACATCTTAGATTTCCCCACGCGATACAGCATAGATTAGGATCCGGCCTCGACGGACCAACAACTAATTCGTTAGTTAATTAACAAAGCCGGCCGCACTGTCAGTTGAGGGTTAAATACACGTGAAGCCTTTCTTAGTGTCTTTGGGGAGCTGTACGACTTAATTCGTCCGATCAACTTTTGAGGAAACAAGTATTTGAAGCGGAAAATAGTTTGTTATTGGCCTCGATTCTGTAATACACCAACTAAACTAAATTTAAACTATCGCTCTCTTTTACTGATAGTGGAAGCAAGAAAGAGATAGCAACTATTTTTGTGCTGTCAAATTAGTCAGATTTAAGTTTTCCATACAAATTTAGTCGTGATTTCAAAACATGTTGAGTATAAACACGAAGGAAAGCGGCACGTAAACTGATTTGACAGCAGCACACAGCACTAAAATTCTAACCTTCTCTTTCTTGTGTATACTATCAGTAAAAGAGAGCGACAGTTTAAATTTAGTTTAGTCAGTGTACTACAGAATCAAGGCCATTAACTACCTTATTATAGTTAAACGAATTTTAAATTGATAGTGTAGATACCTTATTATGTAATAAGAAACTATGAGAATATTTTTGAAGATCAAATTGGACTGTGTAATTTGAAATTATAATGAAATAGGTATTCATTAGTTAACTATTTGAATGCCAATGTGTTTGGTGTAATGTGAAACCATACTTACTAAGTATAAGAACTTTTTAACCATCTTTCTCGCAAATACACTCATTTCATTTTATTTACTTCAGTAAGTAGTTCTGATAATAACAGGCACGAGGCATTTTTTTATGAATTGCCTCATAGAAAACACTTTTAGCGATAATACCGTTCATTGCACCTTATTTTATGTTAATAAATTCCTGCGTTTTTTTTTAGTACCCAATATGACGTGTGTATTTAACTTAAAGAGGGGCCTCTTTAAGTTAAATACACACGTATTTACATAATATCTATTTAAAACCTCACGATTCGAGTTTCATTATTTTTTACAGTGCAGAATATAGCGTAGTATTGTAACCTTCCTTGAAAAATTATACGTTGATTGGCAAAACCCGCAATTTAATCGTAAATAAATAAAAAAAATTGGACATTTTTCACACAGCAAGGCCCAAACTAAGCAGAGCTTGTATTATGGGAACTACATGACTGATATACTACATAAATATTTTTATTTTGTAAATACATACATATTATACATAGAAAACACCCAGACCCGAGACAAATATTTGCAGTACATAGAAATATTTGACCCGCGGCAGGAATCGAACCCGCAACCTACTGCGGCTCAGGGCCTTCAAATTTGACGGGGCCTTCGCCCACTGCGCCACAGAGGTCGTCTGTTCAGTTTTAGGAAATGGTAACAAACAAACCAGCTCTTAGCGTCACAGATAAAAAAAAAACATTTAAACTGAAAACTATAGGTAATAAATTCTGAGAACACCACAAAATATTGACTTATTTATTTTTATTTTATTTATTTGTTTTATTTTTTCAAATTAAAGTACTTTTACATTATAAAGTTTCTGCCAAACTGTACAACAGTTTGTCGGCAGTAGCTCTCGTGGACATATTGTACTTAATTGTAAAGGTACCTAACTACTTAAACTAATTAATAATTACTTATCACATAATATAATATAATATATCCAGATTAGCTCCCCTATACGTACATAATAGATACATAATATTATTACGAATGTTAAATGACGGTGTATTCATTTACAATACATCTCTGTAACACAGTTACCCTTTCACGTCTACACGGCTGAACGGTTTTTATGAAATTTTGCAAGACGGTACCTAGATTATAACATTGTTATTACGTTATTATGGACACAGCGAAATGTAATGCTTCTTTAAACTTGTCTTCAATGAGTTTTTGCTTGTTACACTGTTAAAGAGGTTACATGGGAGCTCATTGATAATTGTTGGTGTTAAAAAGCGCCTCTCACGTCTTCCATAATAATTCCTCACTTTAGGGACCACTAACTTGGGTATCTTAGATTGACGGGTTGGGTACGCATACCCCCTTTCCCTTTTATAATCATTGCTGTCGTACTGCTCAATCATGATAGTGATTTTAATTTTTGATTCTATGGGTATTATATTACATATCTTAAATAATCTTTCGTAATTATTTTCTAGGGACTTTTTTACGTTGTTATCTACCAGTAGTTTGAGAATACGGATTTGCAAGTTTTTAATTTTGTTAAGGTATGTAGGAAAAGTGAGTCCATACGCACCCAACCCGTAAGATATAGTTGCGTCGACTAGCGCGTGGTAAAGTACGTACATTACCCCTCTCGAAATCGTATACTTTAAACTGATTAACTTACTATAAATTGATCGCAATTTATTACATACTGAGTTAATATGGCAGTTCCAGCTAAAATGTGTTTCGACAGTTAAACCTAGATATTTATAAGTAGATACATTTTCTAACTTTGCACACCTGCAATTGATTTTATTGTTATGCAAACAGTCGTATGTATGTCCTTTTAGTTCTATAGTTATATTCTTATTTTTATTATAGGGCGAGAGTATCGGCATACACTTTGTTTTACCTATATTTATGATTATGCCATTGTCGTGGGCCCATCGAACTACATTATCAAAGTCCTCCTGCATGACCTGTTGTATTTTATTCTGATCCGTGTCGCTATATATAATACATGTATCATCAGCGTACATATAAGTTTCACATTCTTTTATAACATTGGGCATACTATTTACATGCATTATATACCCGACCGGGCCATATACTGAGCCGGTTGGAACTCCAAATTGTATATTACCGCTCTGACTTTCAGTTTCGCATACTCGAACCTTAAGCTGCCTGTTTGTTAGATATTCCTTAAACCATAAATTCATGGGCCCCCTAATGCCACACTCATCCATGGATTGTAGTAAGCCGCCGTGATCCAGGGTGTCGAACGCCTTTTTAAAATCAATAAATATTGCAAATACTATTTTTTTACTATTCAGTGAATTGTTAACGCTATCTACAAATTGAGATAGAACCGTAGCGGTACTTCTTTTAGGACGGAAACCATGTTGGGATTCGTTAATAATCTTATTGTTTTCCATAAATGTTGTTATTTGGCCTACTAATATTTTTTCTAGGATTTTATTTATTATATTTAGAATTGCTATTGGTCTATAATTGGTGAAATTAGTATGAGAGCCTTGTTTGTAAATTGGTCTGATAATAGCTAGTTTTAGTTCATTGGGATATATACATTTTGTAATACTCATATTTATAAAATGTGCAATTATTGGTGAAATTTTAATTTTGACTTCTTTTAGGTCTCTTATTCTGATACCATCCGATCCCGGCGCCTTACGGCAATCCATGCTATCTATTATTTTGGCAACGTGAACAGATGTTACTTTCTGAAACCTGAAACTGACATTACTTTCTGTTACGTACGACTTCCTATCTGAAAACAAACTTTGACACTGATGCTGTTTCTTGATATCCTCTATCTCCCTTGTAAATATATTACGAAAATTTTCACAGACATTCTCCTTGCTACTTATTTTTAACATGTACTTTTCAACTACACTGTCAACCGATAATTTTTGCCGCCCCAACCAACTATTAACTGTACTCCAGATTTTACGCATATCTCCGTTGCAATTTATTAATCTTTGTTTTTGATCATCGTTCCTGGCCCTATTTATTAATTTATTAGTATAATTCCGTTGTCTAGTATATTCGAGTCTGTAATTAATATTCTTTGGTTGTGATTTCCATTTCCTGAATAATAAGTCTTTTTTGGCAATTTGCTCTTGTAAATTCTTGTTCACCCATGATTTTGTAATACGTTTATTTTCACAGTGTTTTTGAAAGGTACAGGTTTTATAAACATCTTTAAAAATAGCTAATATGTTGTAGTAAAGTTCAATCGGATCATCTATTTTTATTAATTCTAACCAATTATAATTATTTAACTTTTTAGAAATCATCTTATTATTATAGCATGTTACAAGTGAGTAATTAAGCAATTGTTGTTTATCAATATCAGCTGTGAATCCGATTAGGTAATGGTCGGCGACCCTACCTGCCGTAACTATGTATGCCTGGAGTGCGATGGCCTCCTCAGTCCGCACAAAAACATGGTCGATGCACGACGCCACCCGCCGCTCCGCTACTACGCATTCGCGTGTCACATCCCGTACTCCACACTGCAATCCGCTATCACTTAATAAATTTAAATACCTGTTTGAAGTAGTATCCAAGTCCGAGTTCAGAATATTTATGTTCATGTCTCCTATCATGACTATATTATTTTTTCTAGGCACGCTAAACATCACACTTTTTAACTCAAACATAAAACTTGATTTATTTGTGTCTGGAGGTCTGTAAATAACGAATAACGATATCTTATAACCGCCTATCTGCAACTCGCCCGTTATCATCTCGCAATGTATAACACGTACTTCTTCCGATGTGAATGTGTGTTCGTTCTTGACGTATAGCAGTATCCCCCCACCCCGTCTTTTTTCTCTTGTCCAGACGAACATATTAAAGCCTTTTATACTGTATCTATAGGTCTCTTCCATTTTTATGTTTATTTCCGTTAAGCATATTACGTCCAGGTTATGCAAACAGTCTTCGAGTAAAACTAGTAATTCGTTGAAGTGTTTTCTTAGGGAACAGATGTTCATATGAATTATCTGTAATTGGGTAGGCTGTCCATTCACTGAGTTATACCAATCTTGCAAATATTCGTATTTTTGGTATTCAATACCTGGTATACTTATTTGTGGTATAAAACTTGACATAACTAGGTAGGTATGCAGTTAAGTTATATCGATCTGAGATATAGGCGATGCTTGTATTATTTGACTTCGTTTGACTCAATTATCGAGTCGATTTCACTTTCAAAATTAATGTGGTATACTTTATTTTCATTTTCATTTTTCTTGGTAAGTACCTTCCCGTCCTTTATCCATATGTATTTATGTATATCTTTCAATCTATTCTTTGCAGTCCAAAGCAGTTGCCGGGTTTGACGCGTTAGGTGCTCATTTATGAATATTCTGGAACTATTACCGTTGTTAAATATGGCGTCATTGGTTATGACAGCTTTCCTGCATTTTAACCACTCGGACCTTGCGTCTCGGGAGCGTAATGAAACAACCAATGGCCTTGCACTTTTGTTGTCCCCAGGAATTCTCCAAACTTTTTCGATGTCTTCTGATTTCAAACACAGCTCCTGCGCAAGTCTACTGATAATAGTCATTAGGTTTTCACCTTCCTGCTTTTCTACGTTCATTATTTCAATTTGCATATCCAATTCCTTGTGCTCTAGTCTCATCACACGCTCTTCTAACGCTCTGTTGCATTTTTCAAGATATATATTTTTCTGCATTACCTCTTTGACCCTATTTTCAAGCTTCTTAGAGTCCTTGTTCATTTCTTTCCTCTCCTTTTCCATCTCCACGTATTTCTCTCCAAGGTAATCTATTTCTTTTTCAACCTCCGCATTTGCTTTTTTGATGTCACTCATTTGGTTTTTTATCTCAGACATGTCCTTGTGGATAAGTGAAAAACGGGAATCCTGTTCCTCTTTCATCGTGTTTAGCAACTTGTTCATTGCTTCCATTTGCTTGCCGAATACAATTAAATTATCGTTAATTGCATCGTTATTACAACACGACGTTTTTTGCCTCCTTGGTTCATTACCGCGTTCAAAAACATTATCTGTATCGTCTTCAAAGCGTTTCTTCTTCTGGCGGTGATTACTACAGATTTCATCAGATATATTTCTGTCCTTACTCATAGCGATATTTGGATCAGAGTTACGAAAACTCATGCTTTAATCTGGCGTCAGATTCAATTACGCGTGCAATTTAGGCCTAGGCGCTAGCCGTCGATTTCAACTCCACTGTCTCCAGCGCTGTGTCTTCCTTGAGTGTTTCCTATTGGTGGTGGTAGAAGCGTGTGGGCCGGGCTTCCTGCGTCCGCGCTGACACTCGACACTGATTACTGTATATTGTTCCTTTTTTCTCGTATAGCAGCTTCCTTGTCACTTTGCAAATTATTTAGCGTAAATTGAGTATACGTCCGGCGCGAGCACGCTGTCCACGAGACTTATTCATCCCCCAACCCCCATAAAAGCTTTCAACGAACGTAGTGTGTCACGTTCGTAGCAAAAAATAAAAATCGCGCCAAAACCTTCGCACACGTAGATGGCGCCACGTCATTAGTGGGTCGCACATCCGCATCCGGGAGGTAGCCGCGTTTCCGGTCCCCTATCACCCCCACGAGGGGGATTTTATAAATGTTTGTAATTGAATTTGGTCGAATTGTGGGGTTCTTTGAAACTATATGTTGTCGTTTTAAAAAATAAAACAGCGTCTTTTTTAACATTCTCACTTGTAACGAAAACAATGTTATCTTAGAATTAATTTTAACCTAATTCTAATTGTTGTATCGAAATGCAATTTTGTATGTATATGGAGTTCGGATGACAATACTATAATTTGGTATCTTGGAGCTGATCTGATGATAGAGCCAGGAGGTGGATAGTGGAACTCTTCAGTGGTAAACCCGTCGAGTTTGGGCTCATATGATTAATTTTGACGAGTCCAATAGATTGGGCTTGGTAAAGAGGTACTGATGATGAAGCCAGGTGGATAGTGGAATTCTTTTTATAATTTTTAATGCGTGATAAAAGATTTTTTTTTTAACTATACTTTATTCAAGATTTTTCTGCCCCTAACTAATACAATTTAAAAATTATTAACTGCGTTTTTTATCCAAACTCAAAAACGGTTGAGAAATTTAACTATCTGGTTATTTACATGTTTACTTATAAATATTTTAAGTAGTTGTTTAAGTAAATATAAAGAGATGTTTTAACATCTTTTGTACATTTATCAAATAGGTACAACATTGGATGAAAAGCTAAAAACTAAAAAAATCAACCTTGGAAGCACTCGAACCCAGGCGGAGTCCCGCCGAGGTTTGTTTTGTGATCATATTTTTTTGTTATTTTAAAAACCAAATGAAATATACAAAAAAAATAGTGATCTAAATACATAACTACGTACAAACATTTTGTCATAAAAATATTTTTAATCAAACAATTTTTATAACCTTTCACGCCCTATTTAAAATCAATAAACAGTATTTAATATCGAAATGGATTGTACACACTTATCAACGCGTTACCGCGATCTGGTTATAAGGAGGTTGGAGACAGAAGGTCGGCCATCTTCGTCTTGATCTCCGAGATCTCGCCATGAGGGAGATCAAGTACCTCTTGGTCCTTGCGCTGGTGGTGGGAGCTCTGGCTAAACCTCAGGGTAAGTGGTTTCAACATAAACGGTAGGTACGGGAAAATTCTCGTTGTAAATAATTGATGCTCCCTTTGTTTTATTTTTAGGGTCCCATACTCAAAGAAATCCTATCACTAAGCCTACGCCGCGCCGTCTGTCTGTCTGTCACAGCGCTAAAACTTTTTATAATATAGGGCCAAAACTAAGCTGAAAATATAGCAAATAGGAAAGGCAGGTGGCAAATATAAAAATAATAATCTTGTTTTTTTTTTCAAACACGAAAGAGGTAGCAATGATGAAATTAGCAATGATGCATACCAGAAAAAGACAGAGCAGTGTTACTCAACTGCTTGATCATATTAATAAGTAAGGTCATATAAGCTAATATTTATTTTGTACGGGACCCTGAGTGCACGAGACCTACTCACACTTTTTTATTATTCCGTTTGTAAGATGAGCCCGAGGAGTTGCCATCAGACACTTCGTCAGAGGAGCTGGAAGGGCTGGAGCACAGCCGCATGTTCAACTCTGGAGATCTCATCAACATCCGAGGAGCTGGTAAGTAGACGCCATCCACTACCTGAGTAACTTTAAGTAGTTTTAGAAGAAAAGTATGTTTGTCGGTGAAATTATAAGCACATGAAACTTTTCATCCGTTATATCTCAGGGTTGGCAACGTCGATACCTCTGGTGTAGAAAGCGTCTATAGGTTACGGTAACCGTTGACCAACAGGTGGGCAGTAAGCTTGTTTGCCACTTTAGTTAAAAAAACAGCTGTACAAATAGATTAGCCTCCATGTTGTTAGACCATGCCCAGATCACCTATATTAATTATCTCATCAATTTAAACTGATCAAAACCAGCTTTGACACCTCAGTACCTAGTCTTATAATAGTTTGTATTATTTATGAACCGTTTATCTTATCTTTATTTATTTTTTATTTCAGGCGGTGCTAAGTGTAACAATGAGGGTGACATGTTCTTCGCACGTTACATAGACAGGTGTTACATTTGCGCCTGTTTCAATACGCTCTACGGCGGTCTTACCACTAAGTGCGCTTCCTGCACACAGTGCACAGGTGAGGTCCCTTGGAATGAGGCGGGGTCACAGGCACAGGCACAGGCACAGGCACAAGCACAGGCACAGGCACAGGCACAAGCACAGGCACAGGCACAGGCACAAGCAAACGCTTATGGCAGTTCGCCAGGTGATCATATATCATCAAATATTATAGCGTTTATGTCATCGACAGTTTAAGGTTTTGGCCATAAATTCCTTCACCACAACACAGATATAATAATACTTTACTATCACACCCGATAGTCAAACGTTAAAGCGGGTAGAACACTGCTGACCCATACATTTGGTTATTTCCAAGATGTTGGATATAATAAGTGGCTCGATAGGTTAGAATACCTGGAAAACGAGGTTCCCTAATTTAGAATTTTACCCTACATACAAAATATTTGCGTTTTAGTGATTAATATTTAGGTATTATAAAATATAGGTCTTATTTTGTCCAGGAAAAAAATAAAACCACTTTAAATAAAGTTTAAGTTTATAAAAAGTCCAATATAAAAAAAATATCCCCCCTTTTCTACCCTTAAGGTAGTGGTTCATAATTGGCGGAGATATCGCGTAACATACACAAAAGAAAAAACATGAATTGAACGGATGAATTGAGAACCTCCTCCTTTTTTGAAGTCAGTTAAAATAAAATAAAAAATCGTTTTCAGGTGAAAATCCTTATCCTGGACCTTTGCCGATACCACAGCCGATACCAGACTGGCCGGTACCGATTCCAGAACCAGAACCGCACTGGGAACCGATACCGCAACCGATGCCGCAGCCAACACCGGAACCATACATACCCCAACCGTTCCCGATCCCCGAACCGTATCCGGAACCTGAACCGTATCCGGCACCTGAACCGTATCCAATAATACCACAACCGTTACCGATACCGGAACCGACACCCGATTGTAAGTACTTATAAATAGATAAATAAACAGTAACATTAATTATTAAATATTAGAGTATTATTACGACTTAACATGTACTTTACTATTCTCCTGCTGACGTTTCGTTGACCGTTCAGAGGTCCTTCCGCATGAGAACCGTCCCGTCCCGTCACAGTCGCGTGGTCGCGTGGTCGCGTGGTCGCGGACGTTGCTCACGAGGAATTACCTCTAAACGGTCAACAAAACCTCAGCCGGAGAATAGTAAAGTACGTAGCATATTCGTAATAATATCCTAAAACGATACCAAACCACAATTAAATTCTATAAAAAAAAAAACAGTAACTACGAGTACCATGACAGAGATCCTAATTTTAGTTTCTTCGTGTTACTTCACAACAGGAAATCTTAATGCGGGGTAAGGACTATGTCTGTCTGTTAGCTGTTTATTTATACTTAAAACCAGGAACAGCGAATAGAGGCTAGAAATAGCGTTCCTCTCTTTTATTTCTTGAAAGTAAGAGCAGTAACGCTATTTCGAGGTAACGCCTTGTTACGACATTTTGGTTATCAACATACAATAAAGATCATTAATAATAATAGTAATGATGATAAATAAATAAATAAATAAATAATGCTGGACAATCCACACAGCGTCATCTAGCCCCAAGCTAAGCAGAGCTTGTGTTATGGGTACTAGATGACTTATATACTTAATACAATACATTACATAGATAGGTATTTTTTTTATTATACATAGAAAATACCCAGAACACCCGAAACAAATATTTGCAGATCGTACAAACATTTGTCCCAGGGCGGGAATCGAACCCGCAACCTCCTGTGTCGCAGGCGGACCTTCGCCCACCGCGCCACATCGATGATCCCGTTTAGTGGATGGCAAATCATCACCTGCCTAAACCAAGCTTAATATTGGTCAGGATTGGCAGGTGCCATTTCATCCTAAAAAGGCCAGTTGGCCTAAACTATTACCCATCTTTCCAATAGTTTGTACAACAATGTGTTATACAAAAAGGCCTCTTAAGTTAGCTTCGACTCCACTGATGCTTGGAAAGGTTCTAGACAAGCCTGAATTTCTAAGTGAATGAAGAGGAATAATATAATTTCAGGCCCACCCCCCATATACATACCGGGCCCGCCGCGTCCCTACCCGGTACCAATCCCGGTACCTGGTAAGAACATCTTCGTACCAGTCCCCGTTCCGGTTCCGTCGGCACCTGAGAAGATCTACATCCGGGGTCCAGAGATACCCGTTGCGGTTCCAGTGGAAAAAAAAGTGCCATACCCCGTGCCTGTGAACAGGCCCTACCCGGTTCCATCACCGCCAAGGATTATTAATGTACCGTACTTGGTACCGAAACCTATACCCGGCCCGGAAGTGAGAATACCGGTACCCGTTAACCGGTACATTCCTATACCTGGAAGGGATAGGTTGATACCCGTGCCCGTACCCGTATATAGTAAGTTTTTTTTAAATAGTAATATAAATATTTAGATTTTATAATATCCCAAAAATACAAACTTGGCGAACTCCTTTTGGGTCTTAAAGTGTTTTAAGTTAACACATTTAATACCAAATAATCATTTTATAAATGTTGTAGAAGACCTATAAGTTACTGAAAAAGTACATATACTTTTTTTTTAAAATAAATAATACAGGACATTTTCACACAGCCCCAAACTAAGCAAAGCTTTATTATGCGAACTACATGACTGATATACTACTTTTTTTGTAAATACATACTTATTATACAGAGAAAAAACAAAAAAAAACTTTATCACATATATGCAAATAAATCAGTTGAGCCATCGAAACCTTTGCAAACTATCAACAGATAGCTCAACTAATCCAAATCTAGTAAGTCGTCGAATACACTGAGTGAACCAATCATAGTATCATGGTTTAGTTCTGAACTTGTCTAACTTACTACCAAATATAGAATAGAATATTGTTTCAAATGTATTTTTATTGTATGTATTTATTTTGTTTTATAAACTAAATATTTGTTTTTGCACAGTTCCCGGGCAGAGAGTGCGAGTCATTAATTACTTGTGTAAGTGTTAAGTTTTTGTTTTAAGTAATTCATCAGTAGCAGCACTGAAAAATAGCGCGCACAACCGTGTGAGGTCAGGGTGTCCAGACAAATACCTCACGCGCAAGTTTTCCTTTCACGCAAAAGCGTCAAGAAAAAACTTGCCAGCAATCACGAGACATCTCAAAAGCCCATTTCTATACAAACCAATCATTCTGCAGGCAATAACGCTAACAAAAAAAAAAGTGTTGTCTAAGGGGGTGTTTGATTTTATTTCATCCCGCAGCGCCACTATGCAGATACCAACAACCCATGGTGCCTTTCCGTGCTCCGGGCGACACCTGCAAAATTAGCGTGTGCAAGATCAGATACAACTTTGTGTTCATCGAGAGTCGACCAGATCCTTACTGCGGTGAGTGCCTTAATATATCTCTCCCCTCCCCCCTTTTTATTTTGTGTGCAAGTACCTAATGTTGTATGTATGTCCTACCCAAAAATACTTGTAAAACGCCGAATCAGACAACGGCGCTGTTTTGTGGCACGGCTAGCCTTAATGTAAAAGAGCGAATTATACCTACGTTTTGGCCGTGCCATGACCACAGATTGTTAAAAGGTAGTAAAGATAACTTTTTGCATGTTTCAGGATCCCCCAACTACGGAGGTGGGAGCTACTGGCCAGCTCAAGCGAACGCTATTGCCAATGCTAACGCCAACGCCAATGGTGGGATTGCAGAAGCTATTGCCAACGCCAAAGCTAACGCCAACGCCAACGCCAATGGTGAAAGCCCTGGAGGACTCTTTTATGGAAACTTAGGAGGGCACGGAGGTGGTAGCTCATTGTCCAACGCACAAGCTATTGCCAATGCTATCGCCAATGCTAATGCCAATGGTGGAAGCCCAGGAGGGCTCTTAGATGGAACATTAGGAGGCTATGGAGACGGTAACTCATTATCCAATGCACAAGCTATTGCCAATGCCAACGCTAACGCCAATGGTGGAAACCCAGGAGGGTTCTTAGATGGAACTTTAGGAGGGCACGGAGGCGGTAACTCATTGTCCAACGCACAAGCTATTGCCAATGCTATCGCCAATGCTAATGCCAATGGAGGAAGCCCAGGAGGGCTCTTGGATGGAACCTTAGGAGGCTATGGAGACGGTAACTCATTATCCAATGCACAAGCTATTGCCAATGCCAACGCTAACGCCAATGGTGGAAACCCAGGAGGGTTCTTAGATGGAACCTTAGGAGGCTATGGAGACGGTAACTCATTATCCAATGCACAAGCTATGGCCAATGCCAACGCTAACGCCAATGGTGGAAACCCAGGAGGGTTCTTAGATGGAACTTTAGGAGGGCACGGAGGTGGTAGCTCATTGTCCAACGCACAAGCTATTGCCAATGCTATTGCCAATGCTAATGCCAATGGTGGAAGCCCAGAAGGGCTCTTAGATGGAACCTTAGGAGGCTATGGAGACGGTAACTCATTATCCAATGCACAAGCTATTGCCAATGCCAACGCTAATGCCAATGGTGGATACCCAGGAGGGTTCTTAGATGGAACTTTAGGAGGGCAAGGAGGTGGTAGCTCATTGTCCAATGCACAAGCTATTGCCAATGCTATCGCCAATGCTAATGCCAATGGTGGAAGCCCAGGAGGGCTCTTAGATGGAACCTTAGGAGGCTATGGAGACGGTAACTCATTATCGAATGCACAAGCTATTGCCAATGCCAACGCTAACGCCAATGGTGGAAACCCAGGAGGTTTCTTAGATGGAACTTTAGGAGGGCACGGAGGCGGTAACTCATTATCCAACGCACAAGCTATTGCCAATGCTATCGCCAACGCCAACGCCAATGGTGGATACCCAGGAGGGCACTTAGATGGAAACCTAGGAGGCTACGGAGGTGATAACTCATTATTCAACGCACAAGCTATTGCCAATGCCAATGCCAACGCCAACGCTAATGGAGGAGACTTAGGAGGATATGGAGGTGGTAGTTTAGGAGGATTCGGAGGTGGAAACTCTTTGCTCAATGCGCAAGCCAAAGCGATTGCCAACGCACAAGCAAGTAGCAGTGGCACGTCATCTGCATCAGCAAACGCCAATGCCTTGGCTGGAAGCAACGGAGGACAATTAGGACCCTGGTCCAACACACAAAGTAATGGTTATTTGGGTCAAAATTTCGGATTGTTTGGAAAAACTGGTGATGGCGATGATGACGATGTCATTGATGAATTAGTTAAATCAGGTGATGATCACGATAATGACGAAGATGATAAAAACCTTGATGATTCGTCAGAATCTGAGACAGATAATAGAAAAGGTCGTTCATCTGCATTCGGCCCGGGTCTTGGCAAACAAACTCAAGGCTGGGGAAGCAACTTTGGAAACGTTCATCCTAACTCTCATGATGGTGCGTTGAGTCATGCCGAAAACATATATTCAAAATTATTTGGACAACAAGCTTGGGCTAACGCTAAAGCAAAAGCACTTGCCAACGCCAACAGTCATGGTGGAAATTTATATGGTCAACAATCTTGGCCAGCTTATTCCAAGCCCTTAACCAATGTAGGTCTTTCGAGACCTATGCATCCGGGCTATGCAGGGTTTTTAGGAAGAAGTGGGGTCACTGATGATGATGACGATGAAAGCCACGAGAAAACTAGTTCTACACATGATGAGGATGCTCATGATCATAGTCACGAAACAAAAGAATTAGCGCAAGATGACGACGACAGTGAGAAAGAACTAAGTCGTCAGTCTACATACACAATGACACGGACTAATGCGCAAGCGAGTGCTGCTGCGAGTGCTTCTGCAAGTACTAACACCCAAAGTTCAGGACTTTCAGGCTACGGTGGACTGGGAGGTCAACCATTACTGCTCGGAGGCTATAATGGACTAGGAGGTTATGGTGGTATTGGACAGGGTTTAACTAGAAGCGCTAAAGATGATGATGATCATGAAGAAAATATTAACGATGATGAAGATGTTATCCTCGACGATAAGAAAGATAGTAAGGGAAGCCACGAAGTTACAACTGACGACGTAAAACATCCAGAAACAGATACAAGGAAGAAGAGAGGCTTTGAAATGTTCAAGAACTTGCATCTCTTAAAAATATAATGAAAAATATACCACGTAAGTATATTTGATTAACTTCAACCAAAAATGCTCAGGTGTTGCAATGACAGTCTCAATTCCAAACTCAGAGGAATAAATTAAAATTTAATTATATTTGAGCCGATTCTGTTTAAAGAGCCGTGTTGGCTTAGTGCGCTGTACTCCAACTTTCGATCCTAAGGTCGTAGGTTCGAAACCGGTCGTGCGCCAATGATTTTTTCAACTTATACGTCAAAACGTTAAAAGAAATATCGTAAGGAAACCGACATGTCCTAGAACCAAAAATTCTAAGACATGCCCCATTGGTTAGTGTTCCAATAAGCGAAGAGGGCTTGCAACCTGTCACGTGGTATGCTAACTTCTTGACATGAGCCCAATGTAATGTTTGGACGTGCTTCTGACTACTCCCTACTTGGTATTCTTAAAGATCTATGTAATACTTTCGAATTTATCTTTCTAGGATATGCCGTTTCTTTACAATATTAATTCTTCACCGGTTTGAACGAGTGTTAATGCGCACATACATTTTTCGAGTGGGAAAATCCATTGGTGCACTACCGGGCTAGAACCCAACACCTCTAGATCAGAAGTTCAGCAAGAAAGCTGTTTTATTTTTATTTTTGACACTTTTAGATAAGCTTCACTTGTAACTAATTTACAAACAAACAATGTAATCAAATCTTGTAAGTCAATTTTAATCCACTTCTAATTGTCGTATCGAAATGAAACTTTGTATATATATGTAGTTCGGATGAAAAACTATAATTAAGAATCAAACGAACTTACCTAGTGATGTTTGATTCCAATTATGCGAGGGTCTCGTCCGAAGACCATTATTACTTGCAGCATTACGAGTCGTGGTGCTGTCTCTGTCACACTTCAGATTCAAGTCACTAAAATACAAAACCCATCTCCTGTCTCACTCTTATGCGCCTGCGGTGACCTCAGGCTCGGTCGGCCGGGAACAAGCCTGCAACTGGTCATTACTTTCAGAGAAGACTACACCTGTCCAAGCAACGTGTATTTTACTTTTCCACGTCGAGGGGTAAGTATGTGTTGGGGTGGGTGGGATCGTAATGGTCTTCGGACGAGACCCTCGCATAATTGGAATCAAACATCACTAGGTAAGTTCGTTTGATTCTTAATTATACTTCGGGTCTCGTCCGAAGACCATTATTACTTGCAGATGTTTAGAGAAAGTAACGTTATATCTCTATTCCTGACAAATAATAAAAGTTAAAATACACAGACGTATTCAAAAACTTGATTACTAATATTAGATATATTCATAACAAAAAACACTTAAATCACTTGTTTTTATATTAGTTATTATGAGTAGCTATGCCTTGTCATGATACATTTATCTCTATCTTAACAAATTAGTTAATACAATAAGCGTACCTGATTAAGGATTAGTACATCGTAACAAACAAAATTGTAAATCATAAATTTTTAAATACAACTTCAGCAAAATCATCGTTAACTGTATTTTTAATTTCTCTATTATAATATTTTAAGAACACATTCGATGAACTAGACCAACCTGCGGCCTTCCGCACCACTTCCAGGTTTACGCCCAGCCGATGAGCGGCTGATGTGGATGCGTGACGTGTGCTATGTGCTCCAAATACCGATATATCAATACCACTATTTGATAAGACTTTTTTCACCCAGTGACTGAGAGTTTGTGAACAAACTTTTTTATGAGGTTTTCTCAGGCTTATAAAAAGGTGATCATCTGCATTATTACGGCGTAAAGCTAAAGTTTTATCAATGTACGCTTGCACCACCGTAGCAGGACATATCGAAGGATTTTCACGAATGAAAGGTAACCTGATTAGTGGTTGGAGGGCCCCAGGTCTCGATGTTTTGATTAAATCAGGTATTTTGATTACAATCATATCATTTTCCACACATATGTTTTTTAATTTTATCAAACTTAGCGTCTGCATCCTCTGTGCGGAGGCTATTGCTAGTAAAGAGATTGTTTTATATGATAAAAGTTCTAGTGTAATATCCGTATAGGGATATAATTCAGATACATAACTCAACACTTTGTTGGTATCCCAAGTAACAGCGTATTTAGGTTTAGGTGGTTTTAACCTATAAACTCCTCTTAAAAATCTATGAATATTATCATCCAATGTTATATTTGACCCTAAGATGGTTGATAGAGCAGAACGATGTGTGTTTAAAGTACTGTAACTGGCGCCTTCCTCAAATTTTATAGTCAAAAAAGAAATCAATTGGGTAATTGTAGCATTAAAAGCATTAAAGCTGTTCTTTTCACAAAATATCCACCATGATTTAAGAGAAGAACTATACTGACTAAGAGTTTTTTCCGCAAACGATGCCATCAAAATATTTAACGATGATTCTGGAATACCTCGAGCTATCATCGCTTGCCTGATAATCTCGCCGCCACCAGGATAAGATCTGCGTGAAGCGGGTGGTAAGTTCTGAAAGGTGAATGTAACAAATATTTACCAGGCCCAAAGTATATTTCACTAGATACTATTAATTTGGTCCACAGTGGATACCAAGCTTGTGATCGCCAAAAAGGTACAACTAAGATACCTTCCGCTTCGTCAGTAATTATTTTTTGCAAAACTTTTGTTATCATGCTAAAAGGAGGAAAGGCATAAAAAAAAAGATTTTTCCAAGTAAAAGTAAATGCGTCTACTATTTCAGAATATGGATCAAGTTTCCAAGATGCGTATCTAGTACATTTATAGTTTTGGGAGCTTGCAAAAAGATCAAATTTGGGGGTACCAAAATTATTAGTTATTTCTGTAAAAGCGTACTCTGCAAGTTCCCATTCTGTATCTATAATAATTTTGCGGGATTCGCGATCAGCAATAACATTATCAGAAGATTTTATATATGATGCAAATACGTATATATTTCTAAGCTCACACCATTGCCAAATAGTACGGGCTAGATCGTTCAAATGTGTGTGTTGTACACCGCCCATACGATTGATGTAACAGATAGCTGTCGTATTATCAATCCTTAATAATATATCACAATCGCGAAGCTCAGAAGCAAAAATCTTTAGACCATAAAACGCAGCTTTTAATTCTAAAATATTGATATGCAAGATAAGTTCGGATAACGTCCAATTACCGTGTGAACTTTGTTTGTCACAAGCTACGCCCCAACCTGTAGTTGAAGCATCGCTGTATATTTCAAGACTGTAGTTATTGGAAAAAATGGGGCTTTTTGAACGCAAAATATTATATTTCCACCATTCTAAGTCATTTTTTAAAGAGCTTGCTATTATCATTTTCTTATTATAGTCCTCCGAGTTTCCCAAGGCTAAGAATTTTTGTCTCTCGAACAATTTTGTATACATCCATCCATATCTTACGGCGGGACATGCAGATGTTAATAGACCAATGAATTCGGCAAAATACCGAATAGTACATCTATTAAGTTTCAAAAACTCTATAGTTTTTCGATGAATGCGCTGTTTTTTCTCTTCAGGAAGATAAATAGTCATATCGTTAGTGTTGAAAATAAATCCTAAAAATTTACATGTGGATTTCGGTGTTATTTGACTTTTTTCGAAATTTATAACAAAACCTAACGATTGTAAAACATTCATTGTTTTATTAACGTTGTTAACGCATTCTTCGTATGTCTGTCCTATTAATAGAAAATCATCTAAATAATTGACTGAAATAAGTCCCTGCGAACGTAAATACTGTAGAACAGGTTTCATCAGTTTAGTAAATAAAAAAGGAGCAGTACATAGGCCGAAACATAAAACATTCCATTCATAAAGTTGCGACTTCCACTCGAAACGTAGCTTTTTTCTATAATGCTTATCAATGGAAATCAAAAAATAGGCGTCCTTTAAATCCAAAGTTGACATAAAATAATTCTCATTTAATAATTTTAACGCTGTTCTAAAATCTTCCATTTTAAAATGCTCTAGCTTAACAAACTTATTTAGGAGTTTCAAGTTCAAAATAAAACGATGTTTGCCATTTGGCTTGGGTACCGTGAAAATGGGTGAAAAAAATTGACCTTCACACGGTTCACAAGTGGATATAGAATGAGACTGAAGTAAACTCGCAATACATTGATCAATTATTTTGATTTCAGGTATTGATTTAGCTGAAGTTCGAGTAGGAGCTTTTTGTATCGGCTCGCTTTTAAACGGTATACTGTATCCTCGAACCCAGGACAATACTATAGGATCATCAGTTATACTGCACCATTGATCATAAAAATATTGCAGCCTGCCTGCGATAGGTACCTGCGATGGTGAAGTCAACGCCTCGTTGTCCTCTGGCGCGCTGAGTGATTCCGGCGATACGTGTCTCGTCGTTGATCCCCCGGTGCTGCTGCCGGCCTCCGGAAAATGGGATTCTGACGCGGCTCCCCGGCTGCTGGTCGCGGCATCCCCCTCAAGTTTAAAGCACCCCGCTGAGTTTTTCTTGTAGAAGGCGGAGGTTTGAATGCAGCGCGCTGAATTGCGCTATTTTTCATCTCCGCACCCGACTGCGAAATAGCTTTTGATGATTTGAGATGCTCCGCAAGGTTAGCGCCGAATAAAGTTTCATCCAGCTTTGTATTTCTCACAACATCTTGGGTTTTCTTGTTGAGGCTGTTTATAATCGCATATCGTCTTGACTGTGACTCTCTATAATGGCTGTCACAGAGTAATCGTCCAGCATCACTCAAAGGCTTTATGATTTTTTGTGCGTGAGGTAAGGCATCCTTGGATGACAAAGCCCAGTTAAGTGCCATTCCGATCGCTGATAAACAGCTAGATAACTGAGTCTGCTTACTTTGACTAAAGATGTCCTTTTTTACATTTAAGGGTGATAATGCCGCTTCAATCTCTAAATTGAGCTTAGGTGCCTTCATGTTGACACAGTTTACGGCTGGTAAGTAATTTTTCAAGAGGTCTGACTTTATTTCTTTAGGCAATCCGCTCATTAAAATATGTGACCACCGGGCAGCAATATCTGTGTGCAAATCATCACCATGATCTTTCTGTACTGAAGGATCTTCACCTAATATCGTTAAGATTTCTGGGTCGAGAATCTCTTCCGCTTTTTCATGAACAGCTGGAATTATATCTAATGATGTTGGTTCCAATACTAGTTCATCGGTTTCTATTATCTCACCCTCTTCTTGAAGCACATTTTCATCTGTAAGGACATAAAGCATAATAGATAGGAACTTAACAATTTCTCAACGCAATTTATGCGGAGAAGAGACCTGTTGCCATGCCATTGTTAGGTACGGGAAATATTTCCTAGTTAATGACGATGGAGTTATATCATAATAGGTAGGTACGATTATTGAGTATCAACAGATATGCTCGCTCAACACGATTTACGTGAAGAAATAATACGTACTCTCGACATGATATACATGCGAGGATATTTCTTTACTATTGGAATTTTTACTCAACGCGATATACGCGGAATGATAAAACTCGTACTAGAATACGATTTTTTGGTAACAAAAGATACGATCGATACGATTTACGTGATGAAAATAATTTGTTTAATGAAAGTACTCTCGTCATGCGAGGTATTTATATCGTTGTAAATCTATTTACCCTCAACGCGATATACACGGAAGGATTTAAAAAGGTAGGTACGATTATTTTGTATCGAAAGATACGCTCAACACGATTTACGTGCAGAAAATAATACGTACTCTCAATCATGATAAACATGTGAGACCTTGGTATCAATACATTAGCTCAATATTGATAAAATAGTTTTGCCTGGATTTTATCGCCCATCCATTTAAAATGCGGGTAGTCAAAGATAACCGTGGCAATAATTAAATCATTTACATTTATATGCCAGACTTACATACCTTGTAGGTTCCGATGTTCATCATCACCGTAATAATTTGTCACCTCGTGACATGAGGGATCGTCACGGTGAGAGTAATCCGAGTCCGAAGATGACGAGCTATTCGGTCTTCTGTATTTTTGGAGTTTACGCTCCAGTTTTTTAACTTTCTTCCTTATACTTCGATAATCACTTTCATCGTGTCGCGAACGCTTTCGTTTTCCCATTTTAAATTCACTTAAAAATCAATACTTTGAAGGAAATTCAAACTTTTTTGTGTAACTTCGGCAACACAAAAACACGTAATGACCAGTTGCAGGCTTGTTCCCGGCCGACCGAGCCTGAGGTCACCGCAGGCGCATAAGAGTGAGACAGGAGATGGGTTTTGTATTTTAGTGACTTGAATCTGAAGTGTGACAGAGACAGCACCACGACTCGTAATGCTGCAAGTAATAATGGTCTTCGGACGAGACCCGAAGTATAATTTGGTAGCTTGGAGCTGATCTGATGATGGAGTCAGGAGCAGTATAGTGGAATTATTTTCCATAATTTTTAGTGTTATTTCACTATTTATAAGAAATATATACTAAACTATATAACTTTTCATTACAGATAACTCCCAATTTTTTGACAGACCACGGCACGAACAACGGACATTATGATTTATGTTTTATATTTTTAAATGAGCATTGAAAAACAACATCACACTTACACTTATATATTTATTAGACATTAAAGCATATAGTGGGAACATTTATGTGTTTTGTTTCACCTCCCTAGTTTTAATCAGTTATGCTGTTCAGATGTCGGAATTTCTTCAAGTAAATAAAAAAAAACACGTTCACAACTGTAATCCTCATAACTTTAGATCCATATAGAACGCAGATCTGTGAGGATACCAAGATATTCAAGGATGAACACGAGTTCAAAACGGTGAAGGAAAATATAATAAAATGAAAATATAAATATTTAGTTTCGGACTACTCTTTGATCCATATTGGTTAGTATAAAAAGAAACAAAATAATAATGTACTATGTTAGTAGACAAAAGTAAAAACAATCAAAAAGAAAGAAAGAACATCTGCTGGTTGCTGGGTGTGACGTGCATGTTCCCGGTATATGAGGGAAACGACATACCTAAGAACACAAAAATCGAAGGCTTGTGCATCGGTTAGTATTCTTATAAGTGGCGATAGGTCACGTGGAATGCTAACTACGAGTACATTCAAAACGCGGCCATTTATCATATGATAAATGGCCGCGTAGATTTTTTTTTTAAAAGAAAAAAAAATCTGCAATTAATTTATATAAATTAATTGCAGATATTTTTTTCTTGTCACGCCTGTTGTGGTATCACGGCACGGCACATCCTAGTATGGGGTCAAAACAAGCATATGTCTGTTGGCTGGTTTTTAGAACGTGCCTCTGACTACCCCTACTTGGCATCCTCAAAGATCTACGCACTGAGTATGCATCTGAACATATCAATTATGAGGATTACAGTCGTGAGCAACTGTTACAAATAGGCTAAACTGACTGACGTGCCGAATCAGATTAAATACACGTAAATTTTAACTTGTAACGCCATTTACGTCAAATGGTCTTCAATCACTTATTGGAAAATTACTATAAAAAGGGATCAGTTTAAGTAACTGATCCTATAAGAAGCTAAACTCAGAGTAACATGAAAGGTGCTGGCTTGAGGCTATTTTGCCTCATAGCCTTTCGTCTAACTCTAGGCTCCGCGGCAGAGGCAGTGACTACCTCTGATCTCAAAACTGGTGAGTTACCCAACTATGTACAAGTGAAAATTGCAGCTTGTCTTATATATTAAGGTCTTTTGTGGTGGTATAATTGAATTAGGATTAGGCTTGGATTCTATAAAAGCTTTTATTAACGCTTAAGACGACATGACAACCTTAGCATTTTTGTGACACCTTATGTCACCGATAACTGCACATAAGTTAATTATATGTTTTTTGCCACTATAAGTTCCATCAGGGTTCCAATTGGAATACTATTTTACTAATAGCTGTATAGAATCGAAATATATAACTTATTTACTACTTACATTTGCTTACAAGAGTTAGCCAGATACTGTTATGCAGTACAATTTATAAAATTAACACTTTGTCAAAATACCATGTTGTGGAACTACTAAACGTAACTGTCGCACTTGCATCGCATATCAAAATGTTTAAAAATAAAAAATTATAGAAATCCGACAGTTACCGCCGAAAAGTGATGAAAGCTAATAACGATAGAGTGCAGTTAAAAATTGGGGGGAAAAACAGCTATCGGGGAAAGTCCAACACATCAACAGTAGGAAAAAAGTGAGTCAACCGAAGGACACGAGTTAAAATTATTAGAGCTCTTTGTGAAGAGTATGTCCGAGGAATTTCTGCTGCCAATAAGTAATGCTTACATTGATGTGTTTGAATGAGTGAAGTTTCAGGAACATGAGATTCTTCACCATAATACCTCAGGATCGACAACGCGCGACTGGTTTTGCCAGTGTCCAAAGGTCATGGTAACCGCTTGCCAACAGGTTGACCGTATGCTTGGTTGCCACTTCTTTTCTAGTTAGAGTTCTTACATTCTTTAAGTTGAAGCAGGTATCTTTCAGACAAGCATGCATCTTCGACACTATCCATAAGGTAGATTGTGGTCGAAAATAGTGGTGGTAAATAGAATTAGATATCTACCTTTATCATTCATTTTGTTATAACATATTTTTGAACGTCTATTAATCTTGAAATAATCTTTTGTCAGTGATAATATCTGAGGATTATGGAATTAAATAAAATATATTTTTAAGGTAACAACTCGGTAGAAATTAGAGGGTCAAGATCAGGCGCGATACTTAATAGTGAGGGTAAGTATAAAAAATAGACGGTATGTAATGTATCTACTTAATTAAATCATACGCAAGCAGCCCTACGATGCACTAATAAATATGATTTCAGAATCTCTAGATACGATTACAAATCCAGAAGCAAAAGAATTGCCAAAATCTGACGATGTTAAGACTTCTGAAACTGACAGAGCACAAGCAGCAGACGCAAAAAGAGGGTGGATAGACCACTTCAAGGATAAGAATATAGCTCTGAACAGTTATAGACCAGAGAAGTTTGCTTCTCAGGGGCAGATTTTGACCCAAAATTATCTTGGAACACCACCGTCAAAAGATCAAATTCGATTAGCACCAGACAACGAGCTTTCTCAATCAATTTTCAATCAAAATAACCCACGAGAATCTATCAAATCTCATGATGTAAATGAGTATGAATATTCCCCTTACACTAATTCAAACGCCAATCAGATTCTTGCACAGAATATCGGCCCCAACTCTGCAAACAAGGGTTTGGAGAGAGGAACCCAGGGCTTAGGAATGCACTTTATTAAACCTGAACCAGAAAAAGCAAGAAGTGAGTTGAAGCATGTTACTAAGACCCGTGTTTATCGACACAATAACGGGTGGTTCTGTTCTAATCAAACCTTTTTGACACATGTTTCATAGGAATCTGTCATCATAATCAATGGTTAGACTTGATCGTCTGTTTATTTTGTTGGTGAACTTAAGCTTTAGTAAATTATTGAAAGAGCTAGTCAGGAAAAAAACGGTTTATCTTATATATTGTTGTTCCAGCACAACCGTACTCCAGAATGATTCCATACAGTGAACACATTTATCTACACAAAGTACATGGTAAGTTGGAAGACTAAGAAGACAGTTGTGGTAATGACGAAGCTGAGTAAAGTAACTACTGTAACATGATCTTTCAGGAGCCAACAACTTGATAACCTGCTTTAAAGAAGGGGAGCTCCACCATTTCTGGTCACCAACCTACCAATGCCTAATTTGCGCTTGTATTAGATACCAGGGAGTATTAAGGGCCGTATGCGCCAGTTGCGCAGGATGCCTGTCTGCGGATCTTGAGATTGAGGAGGAAATCGACATATTCGTGCCAAGTTCCACGGGGAGGCCTGATAATATTGTGACTCCAGCACAGATTGAAGAAGAAGGTATGGTGAAGATATGTATAAATAACAGGAAGTTGATAAAAAGACCGAAAATAAATTTCATCTCCCTTTTTTACACCCTAAGGAGTAAGATTTTTTTATAAATTGTTCAATTACAGTGACGTGCAGGCCGTTACCAAGTGGACAGCCATTCCAAAACCCCCTCCATCCATGCCAGGTTTGCATCTGCTATGAATCTGTCAACATGTTTGGCAAAGCTGACGTCCACATAAAGTGTCAAGAAAATCCTCAATGTGGTAAGTAATTTTACTTTTTATTAATGATAGGATAGAATAAGATTTTTGTCTGACTAATTTGACCCGATTAAAAAATACTACTTCAAATATCGTGAAGTTGATATAAAGTCCAATATGAAACTTCATCCCCCATTTTTTCACTTTTAAAGGTGGATTTTTCATAAAATTTATATGGGACTACCCTTGAAGTATGTACCCTACGGTTGGCAAAACTTACAGAGGAATTGAGAACCTCCTCTTTTTTGAAGTCGGTTGATCAGGTGATAAAAGAGCTTCGGCCAAGGATTTCCGCTAGTGCTTTCGGTACCTTGTCTCATGATTAAAATTTATTATTTAGTTCGTTTTTAGACCTAAGTTGTTCGTCTTTTTATGTTTTATGTTAAAATAAACTCCCCAACAGTCACAAAGGTACGGCCTGACGGCCTGACGGCCTGCCAAACTAGAATTTCCTGTTTCGTCGGTATCAGAAACCGCAATTACCATGGTACACACTTACAACAAATATCTGCAGAAAATGCAACCAATATGTCCCACAGCGGAAATCGAACTCGCGCCTTCATCTCAGCCAACTAACCCGCCGCGCCACTGAAGTAATTGAGGCCACTTATAATTTGGAACGTTTCTTTATTTACAGTCTTACCGCCAGATGTCACTGAGTTACGTAAGTATTTTCAAATAATATTAAAAAAAAATAGAGCAAGTGTCCGTAGGATAAGATAACCGCTTACCAACAGGTGGGCCGAACCTATGCTTAATTGCCACGTTATTGGTAAAAAATAATATAACATTAAATGCCAAAAAACCAACTCCCTCACGTTATTTTGCTCACTCGGGATGACACTCTTTCGAATAAAATACAAAAGAAAAATAGCCCACAAAATATGTTTCCGCTAGTCGTGATTCCATAAGATGAATGTTTTTTTGAGTTTCACGGAAAAAACTAGCAATTCCTTAGGAATATTACTTTTATGGGACTAATACGGGTTCATTTTCTATACAGCAACAAAATAATCATCAAAATCGGTTAACAATTGACAAAGATAATCAAGACACAATCATAAAAAAAAAATTGGGGATCTCCTCCTTTTTTGAAGTCGGTTAAAACGTAGAGCAAGACTAATTGTTGTTATTTTTTTCTTCAGCCTATATCCCAGACGAGCCAGTGCCCAGTAAGTACCGAAAAAATACTATTAATTTTAAATCGAAACAAGCCTTAAATCTAAATAACGATGTTCCGAAGGAGCTCCACCGAGGAAGTACTACCTCCATTTTTATTCCAAAAATTATCGTGAACTTGACTATTCATATTGTAAAAACGGGAATTTTCACGTACTGCACTATCGGTGAAGGCACCGACTAAGTTCCGACTCATTCCGTCGTGCCGTGCACTGAGGGACGCGAAGGGAGAAAGTCGCGACCACTCACCCTGATGAAGACTCTCGGAATGAGTCGGAACTTAGTCGGTGCCTTCATCGATAGTGCAGTACGTGAAAATTCCCGTTTTTACAATATGAATACTACCACCATGCAATAATGCTCACATTCCTATGTACCGGTTTGAAGAGTATGGGTACCGGTGAAATTACAGGAAATTACAGGTCATGAGACTTTCAACCTGTTCTGTCTCAGGGTGGGCAAGTTCAAGTATCCATAAGTTACGGTGAACGGTGGGCCGTAGGATTGTTTGCCAATGCTACGGCCTACCACAGTAGTATAAAAAGGAGTATGGCAATATGTAAGATAATTTAATCTGGTGTACCTTGCTGTACATCAGATATACAATATTAGGTATAATATTCTTGCTGTACAATATTAAGTCGATTCCACAGCGCCCTACTGCGACAGATTCCCTGTAAACGTGTTGTTCCCGCATCCGTCGGACTCATGCAAGTCGTGCCAGTGTTCCGTACAGATATCGCAATACGGTGTGACTGAGAAACTGATCACATGCATGCCGAATCCTGATTGTAGTAAGAATAAAAATTATACTTATTGATAAGAATATTGTTACCGACTTATCCGCAAGGTGAGATGGATGGAACGCAACTAGTAAATACGTCGTGGGGCATTTTACTGAGTTGTTTTTAATTTCTAAATATAAGGGCCTCGTGGCGCGGCGGACCAGTAGCCGGCTGCTACGCAAGAGGTGCGGGTTCGATTCCCGCTGCGGGACAATTGTTTGCATGTTCTGCAGATATTGGTTCCGGGTCTGGGTATTACGGTAC
The DNA here is from genome assembly GCA_958496245.1 of Perizoma flavofasciatum. Taxonomy (NCBI): domain Eukaryota; kingdom Metazoa; phylum Arthropoda; class Insecta; order Lepidoptera; family Geometridae; genus Perizoma; species Perizoma flavofasciatum. The sequence goes on along the minus strand of OY292439.1, from coordinate 402,068 downwards.
CATGCTACTCGTAGTTCCTGATACCCACGACACAAGGAATCTTAGTTAGGTCTGGACTATGTATGTGTCTGTTGGGTGTTTATTTATTTATGTTAAAAGTATATTTTTCTACGTTATTTCTTACTATTTTCGTTCAAATATCCGGAATATTATTACTAAAGGACTAAAACTGTTGTACAATAACATGTATTTGTGACGTCATTACTGAATGAACTTTATCTTATCTGATCTATCTTAAGTAACGTTTCTTTTTTTTCGTTTTTCAGTCCCAACCACATTGCAACCGGTTACAGAAATAATAACAGAATCGTTTGAACAAGGTAAATCGTCATTTTCTTAATTGTAACTACTCGTAAAACTATTCCGACAAATGTGGATAATTATGTAAGTGACTGAGGTGGGCCAATGATTTCTCATTTATTTATACTGAAATTCTGGTATATTTATTTGTGAAAATGTATTTACATTGGACGCGCTGTGGTACTGAATATTAATAAATACCGATGAAACATATTCTAAATCCGTAGTCATAATTTAGGCAAGCTTTTTATATTCAGACAAGTTGTTAAAAAGGGCACAAAAATTTGATTCCAAAAACTATCATGAACTTGACTATTCATATTGTAAAAACGGGAATTTTCACGTACTGCACGTAGAAGGCACCGACTAAGTTTCGACTCATTCCAAGAGTCTTCGGACGCGACGCGGAAGGAGAAAGTCGTGACCACTCACCCTGATGAAGACTCTCGGAATGAGTCAAAACTTAGTCGGTGGGCACAAAAATATTTCAAAAACGTAGAAACTCTATTTGACGACTTAGCTTTTGTACTTTAATGCTAAAATTAAATTGTTTTCTATTCAAATACATAAACGCATACTTTTCCTTATTTATTGTTGTTCCACAGTGAGCTGCAGGCCTTTACCAAGTGGTCAGCCGTTCGAGAACCCTCTCAATCCATGCCAGGTTTGCATCTGCGTTGAGTCCGTCAACATGTATGGCCAGCCTGATGTCCAAATCACGTGCCGGGAAAGTCCGCATTGTGGTAAGCAGCATCTTTTTGAACATTACTTAAATATTTATCACCTTATACATCCTAACACTATTAATAACCACACAAACTCAATACCTCACTATAGGCTGAACAACTTTATTGGCGACTTTTCTATACACTAATACCTACTCGTATGATACAGGTTTTTGCATAGTTTAGGATCAGTATCGACCTCTTAGAAAAAAGCAGCAGGAATTTTTCTGTTTGTCAACTAACTTCCCACGATATGATGAGATAATAATAATGATAGATTATTATCTTACTTACATTTCAACATTTCTTACTTACAAAATATGGCGTACCTACTGTAGAATATCCCAAAACCCAACCTTTGACATTGATTATTGAGCTACCTACTTCGTGATATTCGTAATATTAACAATTATTTTAATTCTTGACATATTTTTTCTCATAATTATTGAAATTTAATTTTATTTTGTATACATACCTATTCACCAGTGTTATTATTTAAATTGTATGTGTGTAATTGTAAAATAATAACTACCTGCAACGCCCTGACAGGGTCGATGTACCTACCAACCTACTTGGAGCTACACTAGACCTAAGCTTAACCTTTGTATGTAGGACATTAAAAATAAATAAATGAAATTGAAATCTTATTATATCATAGGTTATAATGATAGATTAATAATAAGATTTATTAACTAAGTTTATGGTCCTGGCTAGATAATAAAATTTAGTAGTATAGGAGCAGTTTAGTATTTTAAAATTTAGGAGTTTAGGAGTATATTGGGATAAAATAAATGTTTGTATGACTATATGAATAGGTTAATTTGGATAATATTTCTCTTATTTCAGTCCTACCACCTGAATATGCCACTGTTTTACGTGAGTATTTTCTTCTGATATATTATTATAAATTTATTACAAAAGTTATAGAGCAAAAAACATTTTAATATATTTTATTTTTAGCCGATATCGACATACCCGTGCCCTGTGAGTACCAAAATATGATATTTTATCTTATTATTTAAAGAATTTTAGGGATAAGTTATCTTATAATTTCGTGCATTCCACAGCGCCCTACTGTGACAGATTCCCTGTAAACGTGTTGTTCCCGCACCCATCGGACTCATGCAAGTCGTGCCAGTGTTCCGTACAGATGTCGCAATACGGTATCACTGAGAAACTGATCATGTGCCTACCCAACCCTGATTGTAGTAAGTAATTTTGTAATTCCAAGTTAGGTTTAATCAATAAAAATATTTGGGAAATTACACCACTGCCTATAATCTGAGACACAATATACTTAAAATGGTGCAAATATAGAAGTCATGACAGAGCTTACTTGTTTGAGCCATTTGGGGTTAAGACTATGGTTTTGGGGAGAAACAGGGCCTTTCGCGTATTTTAAATTATTTCAAGGCGACCCGTGACCAGAGAGCTGGATCTTTTTTGGGTCAACGCATTGGCATTGCAATTCAGTGTGGCAATGCGACAAGTAATACGGGAATGCTTCCGGCTTTTTGCAACAGTCTTTACTCGTAGATAGCTATTTAATCTGCATTTTTTGTATATACCTACTTGTACATAGTTTTACGAATAAATTTCTTTAAAATATACTTCAGAAGTTTATTGAGTAAGTCCGCAGATGCCAAAAGGAATTATGAGTTCATTAAGGGATGAAATAAAATATCAAATTAAAATCATCTGCACTATATATTTTCGTAATACCCTTTTTTGTTTCAGCACCGACCACATTACAACCTATAATAGTAATAACAGAATCGCCTGAACCATGTAAGATTTTTTTCTTACTTTTAAATATCTAGAGTTGTTAGCATAAAAAAGGTGATAGGTACTCATCTTTTTATAGGTAGGGAAACCGCGTGAGTGATATCTCTAGTGTTGCACGGCTAATTAACTACTTGCTGTATGCCTTGCCGTATGATTGTTTGCCAAATTAGTGGTTTAAAAAAAACAAAGTTATCGTTTCGGAATCCTTTTTACAACTGTTAGCTTCATTTTTAAACTGTTCTGTTAATTAGTACAAGAAATTAGTTTCAGGTCTAATTATGTCCGATATTTTGCATCCTATATTATTCGTACATTATCGAGCGAGTCTCCACAAAATTATTAATTATTCCAGTGAGCTGCAGGCCTCTACCAAGTGGTCAGTCATTCGAGAACCCCCTTCATCCATGCCAAGTTTGCATCTGCATTGAGTCCGTCGACATGAATGGTCAGCCTGATGTCCAAATCAAGTGCCAGGACAATCCTCAATGTGGTAAGAAACCTTTCTTCTTTTTTGCTAACTCAAGAGAGTATTAGAATTATAAATTTTTGTGTTATTATTTTTACGATTTGCTTTTGTTTCATTTCAGCGCTCCCGCCGCATGTCACTGTTATACGTAAGGATTTTTTAAAAATTATAATATATCCAAATTAACTTAGAAATTTAATAATTTTACTTTGTTCTCAGCCTATATTCCAGACGTACCCATACCGTGTAAGTATGCAAATAAAATTTAATGATAAAGTTTACTGAGAATATAAAGTAACTATAAGGTTACGTGCTTTTTATATAACGTCGAATCCACAGCACCCTATTGTGAAAAGTTCCCTCTCAACGTGCTGTTCCCCCACCCGTCGGACTCATGCAAGACGTGTCAGTGTTCCGTACAGATGTCGCAGCTCGGGGTACCTGAGAAGCTGATCACCTGCTTACCGAACCCTGATTGTAGTGAGTATTAAAATTTGATTATTTTACGGAGATTTTCACTTGAGATTTGCTTCTTGATTTTTTACTGGGCCAGAACGGAGCGTGTCAAATTTTTCATGATTGGACTTAACGTTACAACCACTTTACTAATTTATACACAACACATTATGGTGTTCAAAATATTTCATCAAATATTTTGGTACGTCTTGTATTATTTCCTTTTTCGTTAGCAGTTCATAATAGTTACGTTTTTTTTCAGCACCAACTACACTGAAACCGGAAATAATAACAGAATCGCCTGAACAAGGTAACATGAGAAATTATTTTGTTTCTGAAAATGTGACACAAAAATCAACTTAAAGCTGCTTTGATTCAAATAAATTGTGGGCACTAAGCCGTTTCCAATATGGTTTGTTAAGTGTTTAGTTTCAGTCTTAAGTTTTTGACAGGTGAATAAATGACTATAACAAACACGAGCAATCACTTAACGTTTTCTTCTACACTGTTGATCCCCAGTGAGCTGCAAGCCTTTACCAAGTGGTCAGCCGTTCGAGAACCCTCTCCATCCATGCCAGGTCTGCATCTGCATTGAGTCCGTCAATATGTATGGCCAACCTGATGTCCAAATTACGTGCCAGGAGAATCCTCAATGTGGTAAACAGCAACTTAATGAATTATACTCAATTATGTATCTGATGAAAGTGGAAAATTAATTATTATAGAATATATGTTTTCAATAAGCGGCGATGTGCTTGCAACCTGTCACGTGGAATGCTTACTATGCAGACATGTGCCATATCTAATATTTGGATGTGCCTCTGAATACCCTCTACTTGGTTTCGTCCAGGATCATGGGGAGTACAGTCGTCAGCGTTTTTTTTTTGGTTTGGCTGGTTATTTGATCCAGTTAATTTTATTCATAATATATTTTTTTTCAGTCCTACCACCACAATATGTCACTAAGATACGTGAGTATTATATTGATTATATTTAAAATATTTAAATAACTTAAGCCATATTAAAATGAGACTAAATGAGTAATTTTTTTATATATTCAGCCGATATCGACATACCTGTGCCCTGTAAGTACCAAAATAATATATTTTATCTTAATATTGAGATAGTTTTAGGGGTAAGTTATCTTATAATTCCGTGCATTCCACAGCGCCCTACTGTGACAGATTCCCTGTAAACGTGTTGTTCCCGCATCCGTCGGACTCATGCAAGTCGTGCCAGTGTTCCGTAAAGTCGCAATACGGAGTGACTGAGAAACTGATCACTTGCTTGCCGAACCCTGATTGCAGTGAGTATGAGAATTGGATTCAATGGGAATCCATTGAGAATTATTTAGTGAAGAATGAAAGCTATTTCATTCTTATGATTTCAATGAATATTAACCGATTTACTTTGACTTTCCATGTGAAAGAAAAATCACTGTCATGACTCTAAACCGACTTCTATACATAAATTATTTTCAGTTGGTTCTTTTTAGTTATTATTTTTAAAGCTATTTTCAAAAACATTCAGTACTTACATAAACAATTAATATATTTTTTGTTTTTAGTTCCAACAGAATCACCTAACCCATGTAAGTAAATATTTAGTCTACGATTGTAAAACTCGTCCGTTTGATAAAGCTATTTTATGTTAACAAGTTTACTAAATATTTCATTGTTTATGAGAAAAAACTATTGTACCTAGTTCTCTAAAAATTTTGTTATAGTGCTGTTTTTGTACATGTGACCTTAACCAATTTATAAAGTAGGTAGGTACTTTTCTGAAGCAATGTTAGTGAATTCGGGGTCAATTTTATGCAACTGAAAAATTAACTCGATGTCGTTAACATTGGCGATTAAAGGAAAAAATATTGTCATGTAATTAACAAAGTCAGTTTGACCAGAACCTTACTGTCTCAAACTCAATAAGTTCATCCCTGTGTCCCAACGAAGTCCCAGTAAACAGTGTAGTTATTAATATTGTCGTTTGGGCTCTAGCGCCGTGGCCACCTGTGACCGCGCCCCCCGTGCCCCCCGCGCCCCCCGCACCCCCCGCACCCATCGGACCCCCCGTGCCCATCGGACCCCTGCCTGGACCCTCGCCCCGTAAGTTTACTTGCTAATTACTGTGGAATGTGTGGCAGTTGGGTAATTTTGTGTGAAATTGACAAGAGAATGTCTGACAAGGTCGGCGCTGAAAATCAACGTTGTCTTGGTTTTATGCAGAACTAGCTTTTACCCGCGATGCAGCGCGTATCTATTATGCGTTTGGGGTAAGAGGTTGTTACAGACTGTAGGATAGTGTTTATGTAATCAATTTGTATGACTTTAAGACGGCTGTATGATGGCACAAAAGGGATTTTGCAATCGATGATGTAATGTAAAAGCGTAACGGATAATCTTACATTTTTTTACGAGACTTACGAGTAAAATGTTATTAGGTAGGTTTTAACGCCACACGCAAAACGTGATGAAAATCACGTCGGAGGTTTCAAATATTTAAATGGAAGCCTTGAAATCCTCCTTGAGATCCTGGCCTTTTAGACAACAACCACTTTCGTTGGCTTTAACGTCTGCGGAAAGATTGAATTGTATGGAAATGACATTAGCTGAGTTGAGATATCACGTGATTGCTGCCAAGTTTTTCCTTAACGAATTTGCATTAGCGTGAAAGAGAAACTAAGCGTAAGGATTTGTCTAGTGCCCAGAGTAGATAACAGAAGGCCTACAAAGTCTCTTTCATTCGCAAGTCAAATATTGATAAAGTAATTTAATTGTGCGTTCTCTATCTTTTGTACCGACCTTGTTGGCATTTATAACCGAATTTAATACATATTTTTTTAACAAAGGACATTATGTCAAAAGTAGTAAACCGATTTCTTTTGTAAAGTAAATGTATCTAGTCAAGAAAAGTCAATTTTTTAAACATCTGAAATGTTGATTCTCAGACGACTCCTGCCGTCCGTATGTGCCGAATCAGCCGTTCCAGCATCCGTGGGACGAGTGTCAGCTGTGCGTCTGCACGGAAGCCTTCACGAATCAATATACCACCATTGAAGTCAACTGTTTCACCAAGATGTCTTGCTGTAAGTTATATTTGACTCTGGTCTCTTTGGTGAAAGAATTTCAGAAAAAAAAGCTGGACATTTTCACACAGCACCATCTAGCCCCAAAGAAAGCAGAGCTTGTGCCATGGGAACAAGGTACATGACTGATATACAACTTTTTTGTAAATACATACATATTATACATAAGCTCTGGGTGCTCCCCAGACCCAAGACAAATATTTGCATAAATTTGTCCTACGGCGAGAATCGAACCCGCAAACTTCATTCGCCGACTGCGCCACAGAGGTCGTCCCAGAATTGACTGTATTAATTAAGTACTTGACCGAGCGTTTAGTACTAGCTCTTAAGCCTTCATAATGCATTTATTCAGCACACAGAAGAGGATAAGTGGTAGGAAGTAGTCAGAGGCACGTCCATACATTAGAAAACAAACACGCTCACGCAACCATGTAATAACCATGATTCATGTTGGACTTATTGTTGGGATTTAATATTGCGTAACTAGGATTTCAGAATAAAAGATGTAATCCATATTGTAAAATCGGGAATTTTCACGTACCGCATTATCGGTGAAGGCACTGACTAAGTTTCGACTTATTCCGCGTCGAGCACCACGCGGACGCGGAGGGAGAACGTTGCGAACACTCACCCTGATGAAGTCTCTCGGAATGAATCGAAACTTAGTCGGTGCCTTCACCGATAGTGCGGTACGTGAAAATTCCCAATTTTACAATATGAATAGTCAAGTTCACGATAGTTTTTGGAATAAAAAAGATGTAATGTTTCACTAGAATGTATATTCTTACGATTGGTAAGCGTCAACACAAAATGGACATGACATGAGAGCGAGCGAGCGAGGACTCAAAACTACGGAGTCCATTGTCTAGATTTTTCTAACCTAAGCTACTATTAAAAAAATTGCCTAATCATCGCTCATGACACGATGAAGTATAGTATTATACTCCATCGTGGAACCTCCATATGGCCTCGATTCTGAAGTACATTAACTAAACTTAATTTAAACTGTCGCTCTCTTTTACTGATAGTGCAAGCAAGAAAGAGATAGCTACAATTTTAGTGTTGTCATGCGCAAAATATAGTGTTTCGACGTGCCTCTGACTACCCGCTTCTATGTAACCTCATGAATATACGCAATGAGTATTGTTCTGAGGATGTCTTCTTAGGATTATAGTCGTAAGCGTATTGTTTTTTTTTCCCTTAAAAATATAATTATCTACCGTTATTTCTTCAGGTATCGAACCACCGTTTGATGTGATAAGTCCAGGTAAATTACAATGATTTCAATTATTAAAAAAAAGTTGCTTAGTCCAGTTTTATTATTATTATTATGTCATATTTATTATTTAATTACAGCAACATTGCGAACACCGATTCCAAAGCGTGAGTCAATATATATTTAACCACAATTTCAATTGCAGCCGTTAGCCACACTGTTAATAACATTTATTTAATTTCAGAACGACCGGGTAAAATCAAAATCAAAGGTAATATTAGGCCAATAAATATTATTAAAGCTTAACATCGTGTGGCCATGGAACGCAGCATTATCTTGAAACGCATCGACCGAATGCACAACGCCATGCTGCGTTCACTCAGCCTCTTTATAAAAAAAAATTACTTCTTTGCTGATCTAGGAAAAAAGTGCTGGCTTAAGTATGACTGGAACGACCACGTAAGCCGTGTATACTGACAAATGGGCCAATATTAGCACTCCTTGAGGACAAGACAAATACCTCACGCTTAGTTTTCCTTTCACGCTAACACAAATTTGTCCTTTCCTTGACAGTAGTCAAGTGACATTTCAACTGGTTATGTAATTTCCATACAATTCAATCTTTCCGCAAGCGTTAACGTAAACAGAAAGTAGGTTTTGTCTAGACACCTATGACAGTTTGAAGACGAAAGGCTAAGGCACAGATAGTATCTAGAGAGAGTTGGATAGATTTGGGGGAGAACTTTTCCCAGCAGTGGGAGTAGACTGGGTTAATCTCTCTCTTTCTGGGTCTCTTTTAAATGTATGAACGCTACTCGCAACACAAATACAATCATTCGTAGCTAGGTACACTTGCAACTCGTTCTGCTTGCTCTCAACAGGTTTTTGGCTGAAAATCAGTGTTTTTGCTTTTAAGCAAAAAAAATTCATTGAGCCATGGCCTTTTTGTTGTGCTGCAACACACACAAACACAAACTTACTGGCAATAAAATGTATATTGGTGTGTGTCTGTAGCAACGAATAAATGTTTTTAGCTATCTATCTATCTATCTGCTCCCTTAGTCACTTCGTAATTTGACACGTTAATGTGGTACAAATTTGTGTATCTACCGAGAAAACAATATTATGGATTAATATTGAAAATTTCAGATGCAATGTGCGAGTATAAAACATTCGGCGTTGAATTCGTCCATCCGAAAGACCCTTGCAAGGTTTGCACTTGCGAGCTGCAAGGCCGCTTAATCACCCCTCTCTGCCACAGATCATCTAGTCCTGAATGTGAGTAATAATAAAAACTCTCGAACCCCCAACAAGCATAAAAAACAGAATAAAAATTAACGAGCGTCCGCGCGACAACAGAATTGTCAATGCAAAAAAATGAACCCCCAGGTGGCAGAAATACGACCAAATCCAATCTCCGTAGGACGAACTCTATTAAATTATCTCAGGCCTTGTAAAAGTTTTAAAGACACCGGAAATCATTAGATATGAATAATATTTAAAGATTCAATTAGACTAAGCTTTTTGCTGAAGAAAATAATAAAAGATTATCAATAAAAATAGGTCACTATGGAAAAAACATAACAGAAATAGACACATGACTAATAGCATTAAAATTATCATGGTTTGGCATAATTTTAGGAAATTATTAATACCACGTATTTTACTATTTTCCTGCTGACGTTTCGCTGTTTAGAATTGTATCTTGATAATAACCCATCTCATCTAGACAATACTAAACTAGATCCACAAAAAAAGATTAGTTTTGTGTTGCTAAGTTTCCAAAAAGCATTTCCCTTTACCTAGTTTTCGAAACGAGTTAGACAATCTAAGAAGTCAATTGGTGTGAAAAAACCGGCCCTGCACTGTCAAACTCGATATCCACAAATCAAAGGTAAACCCCATCATTACCAGACTTTAATTACAATCTCTCAAACACTGCAAATTCATTTGGAAGTTTAGCATATTCTCTCTGAGACATAGGAAAAGTTCCGAAGAAGGAAACGCCCGCGTTTTTGGAAGTGGTTAGTATTCCATGTCGCAAACCCATCGCCGCTTATTAGATCACTAATAAACTTCTAAGACAGTTCAGATTAATACATTTTCTTCTGGTTCTTTCATGGTCTTTCATTTTCTGTTAATCGTATTAAGTGTCAAAAATACACTTTATTCGATTGAGACAAATGATTTATTTGTTTACAGGTCAAGTCTTTGATTTCTACCCAACCGGCAAAACCGACGTTATCCGAGGCAACTCTGAACTGCCTGCCCCAGGCTCCATTGGCATATACAACCCTGCATCATCATCACAGAACAAGGCCATCAGCAACGGCTTTCTGTCATACCAGAACCCATACGGATCGAGTGGACAGGCTTCAGTAGGACCCAGTCAGTCTTTGACGTCAACCAATCAATGGAACTCCCAGAAAGTACAAAGACCCAGTGACTCGAGTTTAACACCTCAAGTCCGTCAACAACCAGGCGCTGGCCAGTTTGGTCTTCAAAACCTTGAAATGTCTGGAGCATCATCAAATTATGGGCCTGGATATTACAGCAATGGTCTTCAAAGCCCTGGTTATCCTCAATCCTTGAAAAGTCGACCTGGATACCAGGCAAAACCTGGAGCATACCCTCAAAACTCCAACCTAATGCTCAGAAATCCAGGATATTACAATTCCGATCAAGGGTATCCCGGGTTAGTATTTACAGATACTAATTAAACTTGACTGACAGGCGATTTGACTGCAAATTTCCCGTCACTTGAGTTCAGCCGAATATGCTAAGATTAAGGAAATTCAGTTTTTTTTTAAACCGGGCTAGGTTTTTTCAGCTTGAGTTCTAGGAATTTTATCATCATCATCAAACATAATTTTATTTCTCCAGTAGGTATATAAAAATATATTCATAAATATATAATTATGAAATTACTCCTTTAAATGTTTACAATCAACTCCGCAATATTTATTTCCATACCTTCATGCTGGATCATCCTGCCTTAGTGGTTAAGACTTTATCAGCTTGTCCTGTTGTAAATACAGATATATTCTGTTTCAGGTACAAACCAGCGTTAGGCAGACCTTCGGAAGCCATGCCCCAGGCTCAAGCTAAAGCAACTGCATCATCATCAGTAGCAGCAGCCTCTGGCTTCCAAAGTGGATCGTATTACTCCCCTAACTCGGTTAATGGTCAAAGGTATCCAGGGTTGAGGGGTAACGGAGTCCAGGCACCACAGTACGCTCAGAGCAGTGCTTGTAAGTTGTTGACGGAATTAAATCACTTGCGAATGCAAACCAAATTTTAGATTGTTTAAAGATCGAAAATTATTATACTAAATACAAATTAGCTCCGAGTCTGATACCCGCAACTATAGTGAATCCTGTGTTTACAAATATGGAGTTCTAACATAAATGACAGGAAGACCCTAAGGTGGAGAAGGTGGCCCAATTTTCATCATGGCAATTTTACAGGAGGATCTTAGGTCTAATAGAGGATATCTTTGAATGTTTATAAAGACACAGGAGTGTATGATTTCAATATATATTTTTTACTTTCAGCCCAAAGTAGCGCTCAAGCATCGTCGATATCAGTGTCAAAGTACAAAGGTAGATCTGGTAAGTTATTTTAAAAAACGTTGAAATAATTTATACTATAAAAACTGGTATGCAATGTTCCTAAAACAATTTTATTAAGATCCTAGAAAACTTTATAAACAAAACTCTGGCATCGATCAAATAAATTCCTAAGCAGCTTGCATTAATATTTAAACCAACCGTATTACAGAATTTCAACAACTTCCAGGACATAAATTAAATATAAATTACAGAAACATCTGGCCCCGAGCGATGCAAATCCGTTCAATCTAACTTGCCCAAAAATCCCGAGTTTCCTTTATTTAACATTTTCAAAAACTCCAAGCCTAGTATCTAGTGTAGTTTTTCTCCAGAAAAAGTTTGCATTGACATTTCGAAACTTTCTCAATACAACTTTCAGGGGAGGAAAATTAATTTAAGAATCTGTTTTGGAGCCCACTTTCCTAATTATAAATGAATTTCCAATGTTACGATGTAATGTAGTTGTTTTTTTAGGGAACCCGGATGATAATGAACCATCAAAGAAGTAAAAATAAATGTGAGTTTATCTTCAATTAATTTCCTGTTTTGGAATCAGAAATTTCATACTTTGAAAAAGTAGAAAACTTAGTTAATGGTAATTAACTAAGTTTCCTCGTTTCAAAGGTTTAGCCTTACTTTTCACCTTCATTTTACATTACTATCGACCTTTCTAACTTCAGATCAAGGCTGCGCATCATATTTATTTAATATTACATTTCAGATCTCAAATAATCAAAACAACATGGCGATGAAAATGGACACAGCAGAAATAAATTTATTATTGTACACAAAGCAAGAGGTGCTTCAAATGCGTTGAATAAATAACGAGGCACCGTAAAGAGTTGTTTTATTACTGATCCCATCAAATCTGCGTCATATTTTAATGATATTTCACGTTAGAAAGGTTGTTATGTTTGGCCGCCATATTCGAATTGCTTTTAATACAAAATGGCGGGCATGCTAAAACAAACTGCGAGTTCAAATATAAATAATAAACGTATTTATATTTTAGTAAGTGATAGTTATGTATGATAGGTAGGTACTTTATCAATTCAAAATGGTGGACGTATATATAACAAGTATAATTCTGCAACTATTATGTTGAGAAAACATACTAAGAATGTAAAAATATAACTTCCTTTCTGACCTTGCCTTCAGCTGTACAGTTATCAGACTCGTATAAAGTTCTTTATTACAATAAAGATCTCGCGATAAAAATGTGCAAAGTCGATAATATTTTGTAGCACAAGAAATATGGACTTGACTTGAAAACCAAATTATGATCATTTTGTGGATCTTTTTGTGCATATATGGTAAGTATTAGTATTTTGTAAATTTATTATATTTTGCTATTTATAAAAGTTGATTTATAAAAGGATGAAAACAATCATAGTTCTTAGGGTAGACATCACACATTGAATCCTTTCACCACGTTTTTCGACACTATTTACAACAAACTAACCTTTGAACTTTGTTTTTTGTACAATTAAAAATAAAATACACATATCAACTAATGTATTTTGCCATTTATTCTTCTTTAGGTATCTAGTAAAATCAATCATTTGCAATTCTTTTATTTTGTTTCATCAATATTAAGTGGATTCATGAAAAATTATTCCAAAAAATAAAATTTCATTTAATTACTGCATGGCGCGACGCGGAAGGAGAAAGTCGCAACCACTCACCCTGATGAAGACTCTCGGAATGAGTCGAAACTTAGTCGGTGCCTTTACCAATAGTGCAGTACGTGAAAATTCCCGTTTTTACAATATGAATAGGATTCATGAAAATTTGCATTCCTAGCTAACGTAGAACATAATTGCACATAAGTAATCTAGTCGGCACTGTACTGTCTGTATTCCCTAGTTGAATGGCTAAAGAAATATTAATCGCTAGGAGTCAGCCTTCTTTTCACCACATATAATTCTATCAATTGGCATGTGTAAAGGAATAGTAGGTAAACCTTCTTTACAATTACTCTACGGCATCTAATATACTGATATTTGGAGTTAAAATGTTGAATAAATATCGTCAGATCAAAATTTTGAAATAAAACAGTCCTTGCAAGTAACCTATACTGTAATTATATGCGCATAATCATAATCCTATGAATTTTGTATGCATTTTGAGGAAAATGAATATGGAACTATAAGCCAGGATATAATACTAATATTTCTGTATCTTTTCACTAAATGTATGCTTGAAAACAGTGCCGTGATTTTAACAATTATTTCCCCATCACTGTGTGGTTTTTCAAATAAGTACATTATGGCTCATACAGCCTGTAAAGATATGTCTATATTTCCCCTCCGTGGGTTTTATGTTATGTGCATATTTTATGTGATACCCCTGTAATTGCTTTTGTATGACATTATGTATTCTATCATCATCATTTTGTCTCTAATGTAGGTGGGGTATTTTGATTAAAATTCCTTATTAATGAACTGTGTTGGCAAATCCAATTTGTATTATATCATGTGTACAATTAGAATATTTAATGAGGGCAAACAATTTGTTAAGTCGGCGGTGGAAATAATGTTTAATCTGACTCTCTAAGTAATAGCTGCATCTCAGCTAAGCTTATATAACGTTGCTATGTATATGCTTTTAAGAACCGTTCAAATTAAATTCAGAGGTTGTCTGGAGGAGATAGCAGTGAAAAGACCGCACTTTTTTATTCACTTCCGCGATTAGCTTCTATTTTGTTTATATTAACATACGTGGTTAAGGTTATATCTACACGCAGTTTCTAACAAAAACTAATTTCCTCCTGCAAACGTCCGAGTGACAAAAGTGCTACCTCTGGTGTACCACCATAGGTTACGGTAACTGCTTACAAACAGGTGGGCCGTTTGTCTCTTTATTGGTAATAAAAATTAAACGATATTTTTAAGTTCACGTAACAAATTTTTGCCTAAGTTCTAGCTTTTGCAGACAACTATTAAATTTAAATTTCGAAAGGTATCAGAAGTGAAAAAGGAGCGACTCCTCACAACCAGCTCGCCCACATAGAGGAGCTGCCCAATGTTGGAGTGTTCAAGGATGCTGAGCACCGGGGCCCGCGGTGGTATGACCACAAGGAATCAGATGCCAGTTCCGGAAACTCTGACAGCGATATGAACAGTGAGAATACCAAATCTAGCAGGTGAGATGAGGTACTCCCAATTGATGAGGAATCTAGTGTCCAAGCTCTTTAGAGTACCAGGGTAATCCTAGGGCAAATTGCACGAATTCGATCCTAATTCCAAATTGCGATTAGAATCGAATGTCCAGGTTAGTCAGTCTGACTTCTTACGATACCATTTTACTAGTCTAATTGGGTTTGATCAAGACTATACATGTTTGATGTGAATTTTTTTTAGTTCTACAGAAGAATCGGACACTGATTCGTCGAGTGAGTCTTCGGAAGCATCTTCATTTGAAACTAAGGAGAAGAAAATGGCGTAAGTTGGTGATGATGATAAAGAGATGGCATGCTATTTATTTCTTAGACACAGATTATCTGGGCTTCAGCAATCAGGTCGTGTTCTGAGTAGAATATTATTTATTAAAACAGAAAAACACATTTACAATTATAAACAATTAAATAAGTGTGTCTTCAGTCACTCGTCAATTTAACAATAAAAACCCCATAAAAACAAAGATACGTATAATGTAATTTTAAGTATTGTCAACAAAAAATTACTCTACATAAGAGCACATAGTACGACGGCTCTCAAATTATGAAAAGAAGACCGGCGAAGAGAATATTTTTACAATACTTCTTTTACCAAAATTACGAGGTCAACACACAAGATGTCAAACTAATTTGTTTGGGACTCAATCTGAATCTAAAGGTAGCTGGTCACCTTCTTGACATTAAGCTAATAAGGCATTAAGCTAAATAAGGCAGAAACTCATCCAGTTCTGGTAGCCACCCTTGAGAGGTAGCAGTAGATCACAGAGCTAGTGGTCAGCACTGGTTGTGAAATTTTTAGACCTCCAAAATGACATTCACCTACTGCACAGGTTGCAAGACCTTGCCTACCTTCAAAACCCTATAGTACTAGTTATACAAAACCTCGGCCTGACTAGGTAGGCATTTGTTGCAGTAATACTCTTCGATAAGGTTCATATGAGATACCTACTTATAAACACCATCTTATGTACTTACCACGTGGAAGCAATAAATGTATTGAGGATTGACATTGAATTCTATACCTGGGATTGGCGTCTTAACATGCCCTTCATAACACAGCAGTGCTCAGATCGATATATATCACTCATCCAATTGGTGATTGTGATCTGTTAAGAATGACTAAACAAGCTTACCGAGTAGAAACCATTCTTGGTTTCATGACAAGATTCCATAACTTATTAAACCCTTCATGTTCAGCACACAGGTCCACCGCACCTGTACACCATGTCCTCACGACATGCTGAAGAAGCGTACCAATATTGGCATCAAGTGGATCTGCGGTGGCTACCAGCGCGCCAGGAGAAGCTTCAAGAGCCCTTGCATGATGCGGTACAGAAACTGCGAAGACGGGACTAGTAAGTAATTATTTTATTGGTTTTCAGACTGTAGCCTCAAAATGAATCATATAACTCTCATTAGGCCCGTATTAGAAAATTCCTTTTTAAACTGAATCTAGACAAGCGCAAAGATTTTTGTCATTATCTTTATCAGCTTGTATTCACCCAGTGCTGGGTAAAAGCCTCCTGCATTTTGTGATTTATCGTTGTTAGAGCTGATCGCATCCAGGTCTTATTCACGATCCTCTCGATATCATAGACCCATCTCTTCTGTAAAGGCCCTACTCCACCTACCGTCATCATATCTCACTAAAATGTCCTGCCCATCGCCACTTTAGTGTAAAGCACTAAAGTGTTTTAAACGTTTCAATGACAATGTATTGGACCCTAGATTGAATTTGAGTTTCGCTCTGGAATTTGAGCCTTCGTATTTCATACACAGACAATAGGAAATAACATAAAGAAGCCTCCCTGAGGCATGTCAATTCCTTTCAACTCACTATTTGTTTCATCGTAGGACACTAGGTTCAGGGTCTAAACCACCATACGCTTTGCATGTATTGTACTTTGAATTACAAGTAGTTAGTTCTTCTTGTATTTTGCATCATTGATTGCATCATTTGAACGATTAACTTAAAACGAACCGTTTTGAACACTAAAGTGTTCATAAGAAAAGTTAGCCTCCGTGAATGTAGTCTGTTAGTTTCAAGCAGCATGATGAATTTGATGAGTCTCACAAACTGAGGCAAGATATTGTTCTGAAACTATTAAAGTTAGAAACCGAAAAACAAAGCGATCCGCGTGAGTGTAATGAGATATAACAAGTTGGGGAACTTCGTGTTGAGATGGGAGTTCTACGCAGTTTGAGGGAAAATGAACTTTTGATAGAATTATCGAAAGACTTTTTGATTGCTCTAAGATCTTTGTCTGGAAATAATTTTCCAGACAAAATTTTATTTTACGAAAATAATGTGTATAGTGTACTCTGATTCTTACTACACCAGAGAAACCATAACATATATTATATAGTATAGTTTGTTTTTTTTTGTGATCAACAATCATACCTTTGTGTCATTTTGGTATGCGATTACCGTAGCACATGGACGCTGGCAAAACCAGAGGTATCATACGCGAGATGCCGACCCTGAGATAAAATGGTGAATAGTCTGTGCCTATAATTTTACCAGCATCCATACCCTTGAAACTGGAACACAGAAATGCGAGCATTAGGTACCTACTCCCTGATGCAAGCAGTAGCTTGGCGGTAGAAATAAGTGTGTCGTACTTCCCCGAACGAGTTTTTTCAAAATGAGCTCTATGTACTATGTAGATAAAAGAACTTGATTTTAAAATGTATTTTTTTTTTATAATTTCAGTGTTTGTTAAGCTACACGACCATCGCTGCAAGAACGACACGTACCATGGAAAGCATTGGTTTTACGTTTACAGAGTGTAATAGTTTACGAAGTGTAATAGTTTACGGAGTGTTATAGTTTACGGAGTGTTATAGTCAGAATCGTAAATTCTACGAAACATGCTGTTTATTTTTATTGATTTCTCTTATAAAAGGGGTTGTTCACGAAAGTAAATAATTTTACCTTCTCCTAAATCATCCTAAATAATTAATAATTCATAAATAAAACTAAATAATCTAGATTAACTCCTTATTGCGCATAACACCATTTTACAGTACAGTACAAAATATTCATCATCATCATCATCATAATCAGCCCACATCAGTCCACTGCTGGACATAGGCCTCTCCCAATACACGCCACTGAGCCCGGTGTTCGGCTCTTATCATCCACTTACTGCCCACTGCCTTCCTTAAGTCATCGCTCCACCTAGCCGGGGGGCGCCCCACACTACGTTTACCCAGACGCGGTCTCCACTCAAGAACTCGTTTATCCCTGTGTCCTGCGATCGCCAACCCGCCTGCCCAGCGTGGTGATTATGGGCAAATTCCTCCTAATGTTAAGCACAAAACATTACTAAAACGAAAAAAAAAAGAAATGCACGGACTTACTGCAATTTCTTTCAGATAACCTTAGGATGGGTATAACTATGTTGAAGAATGGGACGGCCTTATTGATAAATATAAAGCCGTATTGGAGAACGAACATAACATACAATTTCTTCTTATGTTCTCTTTTACCCTATATTTATGCTTTATAATGGTAAGTGATCGCCCGGTTTAAAATAATAAGTTAATAAATAATCAAATTTTCTTCGATTATAAATAAATTCAGAAATTCTAGTTCTCATGCACTAGTTTATGGTTACGCCATGGGTCATGCAAAGATTTTATTTATTTAGATATCATGAAATATTATTTTAGCTAATTCAGAAAAATGCCTAGTCTAACTACATAGTAACGTAAACAACGCTACATGTTTTATGGTTTCCTATATTACAGGAAATCTAAAACAATTGGCTAAATGAAGCAAGAAATATTTTCGAATGTAGGTTTAAAGCGCCTACCATGGGTGTTAAGAAAATTCACTAGGGACTTATATAAAGTTTTCCGGTCACTTTTAGTATGAATGAAATATTTATTTACAGGTACATTAGTTCTTAGGCTAGTTTGTTAGGAATCACTGTACTCTGATAATTCAGTAAAAAAATATTACAGATATTTATTGATTCTGAATAAAATTGTGGATAGTATTTTATTGGGTACATATTTCCGCTATGAATATCAACTAATTAATTGGTATTACAAAAATGCATTGGGTAATCACTGACCCATAATTATAAAAGGTCAATATACAGGTATATTCATATTGTAAAAACGGGAATTTTCACGTACTGCACTATCGGTGAAGGCACCGACTAAGTTTCGACTCATTCCGAGAGTCTTCATCAGGGTGAGTGGTTGCGACTTTCTCCTTCCGCGTCGCGCCGTGCACTGACCACAGACTGACCAGACACTGACTGATGCAGGTATATTATTACCATTACTTAGATTTACAAGTACTGAAGGTAAAAAAAAACGCTATGCTTTATACTTTTTCTTAATGGGTCTGTTTAAAACCTTGCCCCTGAAACGCAATGCCATACAAATCCGAGATTTTGGATTTTCTGTTGATCAGAATCATGGTAGGGGTAACTTTACTAAAAGCAATAGAATCGAGCGTTGCTAACCGGCGATCATAAATTACCAACCGGCGAGGAATACTGATCTAGAACATTATAGAATGTTCTAGAAGTTTTACTAATGGTTCGAAAATTTCCAGTATATCTAAAGAAATTGAAAGAGAGTGAAGGAATTTCGATCATTCGAAAAAGGGACAAAGTTTGTGTGGAAAAATTGTGTTTGTAGAGTTGGCAGGGCCCATGGACAACCGAAAGCTGTCAATGCCTTGGCGACTGATACAGCGACAGCTTAGCGTGTCTTCCCACTCGAAAATTCACTTATTCATACAGTCTTATTACTATACTGAAGTGTATTGGAATTGTTGAATTTTGGACGTGCATCTTGACTACCCACTTCTTGGAATCTTCAAGATCTATACACTGAGTATGTTATGGGAAATACAGACATGAACATTTTTTTACTGTTACTACAAGTTTGCCAATATTCACTCCATAATCAAACAATTTCAGGGAAAATTCTACGATTCACATAAAACAAAACAGGTGTATGAAAAAACGAAAAGCTGTAACAGTGATATCGTAAAACACCAAGGGCCATAAATTGACGATTCGGCTGGATTTATGATAACAGAGATTTCAAATGAAAATAAAATATAAAGTGTTTCAGATATGGTGCGACTGAGGGTCGAATGTTTTGTTATTTTGCTTGTTGGTAAGTACCTATTGACTACATCACCCGGCAGACGTCTCTGCTGGTAAGAAGGCATAAAAATGCCTTCTAAGAATGCTGTGATGAACGAGTGTTATATTTTCTACTAGTTGTTGCCCGCGGCTTCGCCCGCGTGGTATGTTAATAAATGTAGCATATGACCGTCTCCAGGCTTCAAACTATGTCCACCTACTTTTGAATGAATCGAACCAAGGATTACAATTTATTCAAAGTTTAGAACGCAATTGCGCACCACCAAAGGGTGGTGAAAAAAAACGTGTTTCATTATTTATTTTAAAGTTTATGTGTACTGAGTTTTGTGTGAATAAAACCAAGGAATATTTCTTTCCATAGAAACTTTACCACTCTGTTTTTTAGGGTTTGATTTTCGAAAATAAGATTAGCCTATGTGTTATTCCAGAACCTAAACTATCTATATTCCAAATTTCATCAAAACCGGTTTAGTAGTTACGGAGATACGTGGTAACATACATTCAGACACACATACACAGACTTTCGCATTTATTATATTATTCTAAGAATTAACCTTATTAAAGCAATGTATCAACTGGAAATTGCTAAAAATATGGCAACTATTCGTGATCCGACTTCAAAAAAGGAGAGATTCTTAATTTGTCTGTATGTTTTTATGTGTATATTACGCGATATCTTCGCCAATTGTTAACCGATTTTTACGATTCCTTAATAATAAGTAGGTAAAGTATGCGGTTCTATATAAATTTTATGAAAAATTATGAGTGAAAAATGCGGAGATGAAATTTCATATTGGACTTCTTATCAACTTCCCATTATTAGAAGTCGGATTATAGGTTTTCTTAAAAAAAATGTTACACTTAAACTAATTCAACGAATAATCCAGTGAAACCGCAGATTAACTCCACTGCGCTAGTCAAATCACCTCAGATTAAATTGAAACTTTGCTCCGTTACCTGACATTATTTCAACATGCCATATCATTGATAATAATGATGAGACAATTTAAAAGAAGGGAAAATGTATTTAAAACTATATCAGGACAGACATAGTCTAGAACTGCAAGAGCAAGGGAAGTGTGGAAGATGGAATAGATGGAAGAGAGATGGAGAGATGGATGATGATGGATAATATGGTTAGAGTTACTCTAACACTAAACAAAGGACACGCCACACCATTTTTTTGCATGCCCAGGATGAATGGTAGATAATGCTTTAGCATTAAGTCCTCCTAACACTACATTATTTGTGCGAAAATATTAAATAAATAAATAAAGAATAGAGGCAGACAACTTTTAACACGCTGCTAAAGTTAGCGAGTGATTATGGATGAGAGGGTAAGTTATTAATAACTGACTAAGGGCCTTTTTTTTTAAATATTGAGAAAGGAATTCCTTGACGGGTATAATAAACTAGCAGCAGTGTTTGGAGAAATTTTAATCAGCTCACAACAAAATTGGTAATCATTTATATCTTTCAGTGGACATATCGACAACGCTAGTTAACAACACTCAGATAGAAGCGAGAAATGGACTGGAAGGCCAGGAAACAAGGAGGCAGCTGAAGAAACATCGGTCCACGTCTTCTTCCTCTAGAGATGCAGGTATCTAGGAAACGCGCATTGTACGACTCTATCGCTTGGATCTGATTTGATCTTAACATATATTATCATTTCTATTAACAACCCATATCGTAGTGTACTGCAGGATGACCTCACATCCAAACATTCGAATTAAAGAAGCATCATAATCACAAATCATAAGACGATAAGAAATAACGAGAAATTGATAAAAGCAATATGAAATATCGTCACCCATTTTCACCCAAATTTGAGGAGTTCCCTCAATTCCTCATGAATGCCATCATAAGAACTAAATTTTGATTAAAACGGGAGCAATCTGAAGTATTGATGAGTACTTTCCGACGAATATTCGATATTTCAATAAGAAAACTGCGATTAAGAGTCACTTTATAAAATATACCATATAGCATACCTATTTAATATTTGAGAGATATTTTCCATTACATTACGCTTTTAGATCTTAAAGCGAGTTCAAAGCATAGAATAACAATGAACCATAAATATACAAAATCATGTCAACGCATAGATACGAGACTACGAGAAAAGTCATATATATATGACTTGACTTTTATTATTGCTCGGTTTTTAGTAGCGCCTGTATAGTAAGCTTTTCTCAAAAGTACTTTCCACTTATGTAACTGCACCTTAGCTCTATAATCACCTCTCTCTAAATCTTTTATTTTTACTGAAAATAAACTTTTAAGCTGAATTTTTGTGTCATGTCCTTTTATTATTACTATACTATACTTTTATTTCTTCCAAATGGTGACTTAGCTTACTAACCTAGCCTGATCTAATCGAACAGGCGAAGCCGTGAGCACTTCTAGTCAAGTAATTAGATTTTTAGGAGTTTCACATCTATATAGACGTCAGTATTGTAAGTCGTTATATCCGGCAGAATTGAGTTGTTTATTGTGAAGAGATTAAGAGAGTTTTCATTGTATAAGTTGGTTCTTTGCCGGTTCGTCGGCGATCGCATTAGCATAGTTTCGGGAATATGGCTTAACTTAAGTTTCAAATTCCTTTGACAAAATAATTAAAAAAATAAGTTAGATTCATTATTCCGTTAAAACGCATTAATAACGCCCTTTTCTAGGCCTTCAACTTATTCATCAGTATTGCTGATATTTTTTTGAACAAATTATTACAAATAAAATTACATTTCGATATGTTAACTCAAAACTCTCAATTCAACACTTTTATTTCTTTTAGATAACATGTCTTCATTCTGGGATGTCCAACCTAACCAATTCAATGTAATAATTCTTTATTGAATATTTCTACAGAGAGCAAAGATAGCGGAGATGAAAGCCTCGACTTATCAGAGTCTGTATCCAAAACAGACTCAGATGAAAAAGCACAGAAAAATCACGATAAACCTAAATCTAGCGCAGAAAGGAAAGGCTGGTGAGAGTGAAGAAGTTTTAGCAGTAGCCCTTGTACTTTATATAAACTTTATAAAAAGACATACTATAAAATATCTTATTAATTAGATGACAAAAACTCTTGGGATTGAAAATGCTCCAACTCGATCCTATTGTTTTGTAAAAGGATCATTAAAAAGAATAACCAGCCTTGTTTTCTTGCCTTTCTTTCCTGGCTTGGTCGCGGAGGAACAGGCAGTACATAAAAACCGACATTTCAAAGCGGTCCTTGTGATTTTATTAAATAAATGAATTTTGACTTTGACTTTGTAAAAGAGCTCGTCCGGGGAAGTGCTACGACGATACCTATTTCTGCCGCCGCAGAAGCAGTAATACTCGAATTGCTGTGTTCAGGTTTGAAGAGTATGAGGGCCGGTGACATTACTGGCACATGAGACTTTTCACCCGTTATGTCTCAGGGTCGGCAACGCGCGTGTGATAGCTCTGGTATTGCAAGTGTCCAAAGGTTACGGTAACCGCTTATCAACAGATGGCCATATACTTGTCTGCCACTTTAGTTACATAAAAAAGTTGAAGTTGACTCCTAAAGTGGGCTATGAGTGCGAAAGGTCTTGACCTTGTTTCGTGTCTTTCCTGTCTTGGTCTCGGAGGAACAGGCATTAGATAAAATCGAACATCAAATTGATCCTTGTGATTTAATGAATAAATTAATTTTGACTTTGACATTAGGTGGGCTTTCCTACATTGCATCATGTAACTCAATGTCGCCATTTGAGAATTCCTGATGTTGTGTAGAACTTTGAATGTTGATCCGTGTTTGTTCATCAGCCATAATCTCAATTGATTGTAAGTGATGATATGGCCGACTATGGAACGTGAAGGTCTGGAAGATTCACTTTTAGATGAAGTAACTTTAATTTGATCAGTTACTTTGTGATTGAAAACCAACTCTGAGTACTCATTTACTGATTAGACTTGGACTACCCTTTTTTTTAATTTGTAGGAGAAAATGGCACCGTAAATGCCCTCGATGTACCGAAGACATGAGGAAGAAGTGGAGGGATCCAACGATCAAATGGATCTGCGGGGCCTTCCAGCGTGCTAGACGGAGCTTCAAATCTCTCTGCATGATGCATTACAGGAACTGTCAGGACGGGACCAGTACGTATATAATACTATCAGAGAAGTTCACTGCTAAACATGGGTTTTCTCCAAAGGATGCCATGAGCAACCAACTTCCCACAGCCTTGAAACTGTCATAGGTCGAATGGAGGGACTTCCTTCGCTGCGTCATGCGTGGTATTCATTTGTTAATTTTGATTTCCCAGCGGTAAAGTAGCCTGCTTTTTGTAACTTCAACTTCATAATTTTTAGAGTTATGTCAATAACTTTTGGTCTTCTGCCGATATATTAATTTTTCGATGTTCCCCTGTTCTTTTTCGTCATTCTTGATCACGAACGTTAGGTTAGTGATCTGACCAGGTAAAGGTATAGAGTGTAATCTTCGTAGAGGCACTTTGATGTTGAAATAAAATTGATTGATGCTAGATTAATTATTTGGCGGTTAACAGTCATAATGGCCTAGTGGGTGCTACCCTCAATACTATTAGTTCGAACCCGCTCACGCACCAATGATGACCAATGCGCCTACATACCCTAGAACTAACAGTTTAAGGCATGTGCCATCAGTTAGTGTTCCAATAAGCGGCGATTGGCTTGCAA
Organism: Perizoma flavofasciatum; assembly: GCA_958496245.1. Classification (NCBI taxonomy): domain Eukaryota; kingdom Metazoa; phylum Arthropoda; class Insecta; order Lepidoptera; family Geometridae; genus Perizoma; species Perizoma flavofasciatum. The sequence continues at coordinate 377,422 of OY292439.1, read as the reverse complement.
CCTGTCACGTCGAACACTACTTGCCTACCGATTTTATTGTTTTTTTCAGTGTTCACGAAGATCCACGAGCACCGCTGCGAGAACAGTTCCATCATCAAGCCTCACGGCGACCACTTCTTCTACGAGTACCGAGTCGCGCTGACTGATGACGAGTCCAACTCCAAGACAGAATCTGATAGCGAAAGTGCACAGAGCAGCAGCTCTGCTTAATAAACAAGTATCTAAGAAGCTAATCTATTCAAGAACTAACTGAACATTTTACTACTGAGCCTTAATCTAGTTCTTTAGTAGTAGCAGAGCTCTTCCATCATACCTATGTCTGCCACCAAGCACTCTTGCTTGCTTTGCTCTGTTCCGGATTGAAAGGTATGGGTGCCGGTGAAATTACAGGTATATGAGACTTTACACTCGTTATGTCTCAGTGTCGTAACGCGCGATACCTCTAATGTTGCAGGCGTCCATAGTTAACGGTATTCGCTTACCCACAGATGGGCCGTATTGTGTAGAAATAAAACCTATACAGTCCATCATGGAGAAAACAGTCGTGAGCGTGTTTGTTTTTTGTTATTTTAAGAAACTCCTCTACATCTATTCTTATTGCCACTCTGACTACACTTTAAGGCACTGCAACAATAAGGTGATAACATTGCCATTCAGCGAGGCAATGCAGCTAGCATTTTGGGGAAGCTGCACGCTGGTAACAAATAAATTAGTATCCTTCTCTTTCCCCCTTCTCTTTTTTTGTGCAAAAACAAATACACTTTCAAAAGTGTATTTGTTTTTACACAAAAAAAAAAAAAAAACTATCAATAGTTTGTTTATTTTTTACGGCAAAATTGCTGAACAAATACTAGTCAAATTACTAAATATTTGCCATAACTAATAACTTGCTCGCAGACACCCCTCATAAGATCACAACGATAAATCATTTCCATTATCTCAGAGATACCATAAATCCATGACGTCACACATCCATTAATCGTTTCGCTACGTAATTTGTCATACAGACAGACAGACATAGGTACATCAGATGAAAACATTAAGTGCATGAGATGAAAACATTATCATCTAGCTGACAACAAACTATTTCCCACTCTATCACTACGAAAAGAACGTCTGTTTTTCAACTAAACGTGGTAATGGATGTTTTTTTGATGGAAAGAAACTACATACGGTGTTACTAGCCCTTATTTTCCTGTAACCAAGGTTGAAGTTAGCTTGTTTTTTTTATTTGAGCATAGGTAGGTTTAAATGCATTTGAAATGGCATGGCAAGTAGTATCATGAGTGTTTGTCGGGATGTCTGCTAAGATTTTGAAAAACGCTGTAAAAGTCTACTTAATTTTACTTTTACGCACTATAATATGAAGGTGCGGACTTGAGGCTTTACCTTGAGAAAACCATTGCTCGTAAATAGACAGGAGCGACCGCACTGTGCGCTTGGAGCGCCGCGTCTCGCCGCCCGTGTAGCGAAGCGACCGAATGTGCTTTGCACTCGTTTTAACAGAGAAACAAGTGCACAGACCTATGGAGGTTACGGTAACCGCTTGTCAGCAGGTGCGCAGTATGCTTGCCACTTTAATTGTAAAAAAAAGTATGATGAAAGGCTTCAGGGTGCATCAGGGTCAACTCCCTCGCCTACATGTATTAAAACATTCCCCGACCACATCACAAATGAATTCCAGGTATAATCAACATTGACCTGCCAGCCAATCAGCCGCGTCCCCTGTGGGTACATGCCCAACAACCACCTACTCACAGTACCTGCTATTTATTCTGGGCCGCAAACAGTATCCAATAAGGGTAAATCAAATTAAACAGGGGGTTTTCTATTTTGCTTTATTTGGTTGTTGAAATAGTCGATGGTAGGTAATTTTTTGCGTGAGCAACTATTATTCTGTCCTATGGAATATTGTACAGGCTCTGAGTTTACTAACTACTGATCGTTACGATTATGAAATTGACATTATAATTTACGTACATAATGCTTGAAATCAATATTTTTTTTAAATAGACGTTCCTTTGACCATAATCTCATCTGATGGTAGGTGATAATATGGCCGACGATGGAGCATGAGGCTCTAGAAGGTACCCTCACTCTTACCTTGAAGAGGAAGAGACTCAGATTGTATTTTTCAGGAACGACAGACAATGGAAGTGTGTTCAATTCCTTCGACTTTAGTGCGAATGGATGGTATACTGACAAGATACGGATGGTACTGAGCTGTTCGTCCGCTTGTCTTTAGGTGAAAAAAGATGGGTTCAGATCATGTAACTCCTGGGCACATTCCAATTGTAATCTAAAGAATATGAATAGGCATGTTTACGAAGGTGTTAAATTTCTGGACCTTAGTCTCCGCCATGTGTTTCTCATCTAATAGTCTTGAAGGTCTAAAGAAGAGTCCAAGCTAGCAAGCTGGTGTTTGTCTATGCCATCTCAAAGGTGGCAGCAGTACTCCTCACTAGACCGGACTTTTGTTGGACATTTATAATTTACTACTAATCAATTTTTCGCTGGCTTTCGTCTACAGTAACAAAAACACTGTCTGATCGAAAGAGCGCATAAAATAGTAGTGTCCCTTACAAAAACTATAATCATGTATATACTTCTTCATGTAAAAAGAAATATATAATAGTCACTATTGTCAATTTAATGCCAAAAGTGGTAAATAAGTGTGGATATTTTACAGAACCACTGGTATAGTTATGAATCGTTGTCCTAAAACCAGTGAATTTACGCAGATTTCTCACGACTACGCAGACTCGATATTTTGGTGTTCAATATCAATTTAATCAGAGAACCATGTCGCCGTTGATGACAAACGTCACGTGTGCCTGTAGGTACGTGGTGGTAACGTTCACTTTGGGATGAACATAATCCTGTTACCCCTGAAGAAACTTCATCAAGTTGTTTTCATAATAATATCTCAATGTAAATCGATGTCCACTATTTATTTTTTATGTCTGTGTGTACAACCAAGAATCTATACTAATATTATAAAGATGTAAGTTTATATTTAGGAAGTACCTAATCTACGAAAGAACTCATCTGAATTTAAAAAATCTTTCCCCGATATTTAGAATGGACTTTCAGGGTGGACTTAGGCCACCCTACTTTATCATTCCGTTAAAATAAAGGGGCTTTTCGTGGAGAACAGTTTTACAATGTATATCGACGAAAAAACGGTCGAGCGAATACATTTCTTGCGAACGCTACTTTTCATCGGCTTCTTTTTATCCGGGTACCACGCTGGCGAAGCCGTGGGCAGTAGCTAGTAAATAATAAAGATACTCACTTCAAAAATCATCTTCAAAACTTTCACCGCTGTGTCAAATTAAATCTTGTTCTTACCTGTAAAAGAAAAACTATTTTAAGCACATAGAATAAGCAAGTCGAAGATGCAATAGACAGCGACATAGTTCGCGGAACCGATAATCGCTGGGAAATATAGGTTCTTGAATGGCGACCTTTAACCAGACTGTGGGAAAGCCTCATGATGGGCCAGTGGCATCAAAGATTACGGGAAGTTGGTGGATGGAGGTGGCTCAACACTCTTTGAAAGCACCACCATCTTTTATCGTTCACATAAATCCTTGTCCATTGAAAGGTTGGCTGCAATATATCGAATAAAACAATATAACATTAAATTTGAAATATAACACTGTTAAAGTTGATAGTATTTAACTAAGCTGATGTGTTATTTGGTGTACAATAAAGTATTTTCTATCTATCTATCGCTATTAGTTTTACCAACATATATTTTACTTCAGCGATTAGCTTGAAATTTGCCTTGAATTCGTAAGCAACATAATAATTTGGTGTAAAGTGCTATCTTTCTGCATTCACTGGACTGCTACAAGCCCTTGATCATAATTAAAGGTTTATTTTAAAATAATTGTAAAATGGGTCTTTTATTCTCGTAATAGTTGTTTTTATCTATTGTTTACATAGGTTATTTTTATGAATTTGAGTAATACGAGTAAGGTTTGCAAGTGGCACTTGCATGACAAACTCTGGCTGTCGAGTTAACTCTAGGTTAATTTACTAAGTTATTGACGAGCTAGGCCGTAACTCAGGTTAAAATGATAACCCTGAAAACATTATTCATAAAATAACTCAAAAGTCATGCTTAATATCCCGTTTTTTGTAAAAAAATATGACATAAATCAGGATCTAAGGGAGGTTTATTTAACTAGCGCTTCAAGTTATCATTTTAAACACTAGCCTCTGCCCGCGGCTTCGCCTGTGTGCTACCCGAAAAAAGTAGCCTATGTGTTATTCTGATGTATAAGGTATATTACTGTAAAGTTTCATCAAAATCTGTTCAGTCGTTTTTGCGTGAAAGGGTAACAAACATCCATCCTCACAAACTTTCGCGTTTATAATATTAGTAGGATGTAAGCAGCAAAACAAATCACTGCCTCTTCAAAAACCCTTTCTCCAATACAAGTGCCAATTCTATATTTTTGACCTGTACGGCCCATTTGGCGGAAACTGTTATTTTTTATCGCACGTGCGCAGCCCATAACCGTTGTCTGGTACATAAAATATAACGTCGAGCTGCCGTATCACACCGCTTTTAACCGACTGCGTAGAGAAGGAACACCATTTCCACAAGTAAACGAAATCTAACACTGGTTTCAAATGAAAACCCACGCTGCAGCATTGAAACATGTAGCACATACTGAGCTAAAGTCCATTTACCTATTTATAAAATGTCTATTTTATTTATTTATTTTATACCTCTCCTTTCTGTGCTTTGTTGTTGTGAAATAAACCATATTCTATTCTTTCCTATTCACCACCACAGATCATATATACCTAATTTATTTTACTTTTTATCTTAGTATTATATTATTTTCTTATTTTAAATCAACTTACTAATAGTTTAATTCGTGGTAGTTTTAATAATTGGCTATCTATCTATTTATTGAAGTACATTTGTATAATTAAGAACATCGCTAGTTAAAAACAAAAAAAGTGAATATTAAACACTACCAGTTTTCATATTGTAAAAACGGGAATTTTCATGTACCGCACTATCGGTGAAGGCACCGACTAAGTTTCGACTCATTCCGAGAGTCTTCATCAGGATGAGTGATCGCGACTGTCTACCTCCGCGTCACGTCGTAGTCAAGTTCACGATAGTTTTTGGAATAAAACTACCAGTTTTGATTAAATAATTTAACTCGTGTGCAAAAAATAAATTAGAAGACTTCTGTGGCGCAGTGGCAGAACTCTAGCCGGTGGCGACCAAATGGGAATAGCCGTCAGTGGTGGTCAAAGTTCGTGTGCATGTATTGATATCTCCATCGCCACACCCGCGCCACCGCGTTAGTTTGACCGAGCCTTAAATCTAGTTTTCAATAATACATTTTCCCTGCCTTAGTTTTCGAGTTATGAAATTCGCAACCACACAGATTTTGATTTGAACTTTTTTATTGAGAGTGGCTTTGTAGATAACCGGTTTTAATTATAGAGCATCCATTTACAGGTTACAAAAGGAAAAAAAAAAACAAAAAAGTTATTATAAACATCACTTATGTAATAAGGCCGAAAGAGAAACCTCTTCCTCAATGAAAGCCAAAGATTTACAAGAACCGCAAAAACACATGGTACTTATTCTATTATTCTTGTTTTTCCACTGTTATCTGTTACATTACGGTTTAACAAACGGCTACAGAACCATTTGTACTAATGGTTTGTCTTTTATTCGCCGACCTCTGCTTCTGCTTTGCAATTTTTTTTGCGAATCTACCCTCATTTTGTGAATACCGCGGGAAAAACGCTAAACACAACGTAAACGCTGCTGGAGTTTTATTAGAGATGTAATTTTTTATGGGACGACACAATGCTATTTTAAAGGACCACGGGGAAGTGTTATGTGTCAAAGAAAAAAAACAGTACTTACCGTTTTTCTCATTTTTCTGACGATTTTCTCTCATTTTTAATTTTTTATGGCGATAGCTCATCCTACTTCCTACTTATATTTAAAATGGAATGACAGGTGTCTAACTACTATATAAAATGTGCACACGTGCCAAACATATCGTTTGGACGTGCCTCTGACCACCCTCTAGTAGGTATCCTTGAATATCCACGCACTGAGAATGTGTCAGACTATTTTGCTACTTGGTAACCTCATCTAAGTAGATACTTCACAATCTGTAATCATAGCAAAACGGGTGAACTTTTTTTATTTTAGCAATTTTTTTTTAAATGGAATCAGTGTAAAAAAGTCACACCTACTTATATTTTTATAACGAGTCTAATCTGAAGATGACCATTATAGGAGTTAGAGTTGTGAGCGTGTTTGTTTGATTTGTTGCACGATAAACAGCTTCATTCGTATACATGTGCCATCAGTTAACGTTCATGTTAGTTCTAATGATATGTTTGGACGTGCCTCTGACTACACTCTACTTGGTATCTCCAAAGATCTACTCACTGAGTATGTATCTGAGGATGTAATGGGTAGTCCAGAGGTGGTTTGTTATCTGTTATAATCAACATACGTTAAATAAATTCATTAGTCGTTTCCACAAGGTATGTTGGTACATAGATGGTGTTTATAGATAGTTTTCTCATATGAACCCTGTCTAGGTACCTATAGCAATAGATAGGTAGGTATACAGGTAGATAGGCCGAGGTTTTGCGTAAAAAACCAGTACTATATAAAGTTCATCTATCTCTTTTGCGAGGAACTCCCTAAGATTTTTGCTAATCCTGAAGAAATAATAGGGGATTGTTCATAAACAATAGTTGTAAGGATGCTGGAGTCCCGGTAGCCACAGCGGAAGTACCAGCTGGGACTTGGGAACCGGAACCCGGGAACAGGGGGAAACAGGCGAACTTGCAGGCGAACGGCGAGCCGTAAATTTACTGTTTTTATTATTCGGTAACAAAAATAAAGTTAGTATATTTTGTAACAGACTTCAAAAAAAGGAGGAGCCTCTTGAATCGGCTGTTTTTTAAATGTTCGCCAATTTTTAACCGATTTTGATGATTCTTTTTTTAATGAGCAAGGTATACTTCAAGAGTCCTATATGTAGTTCCCATATCATCATCTAGATAGATCATCATAGATGGTGTTGTGTAAAAAATGATCAACATTATTTATTTATCTAAGTACTTATTATTGGTTGAAGTAATAATGCTCGTATATTATTATCTATACTTCCTGCTAATATTATAAAGGTGAAAGTTTGTGAGGATGTTTGTTACTCTTTCACGCAATAACTACTGAACGGGTTTTAATGAAACTTTACAGTAATATAGCTTATACATCAGAATAACACATAGGCTACTTTTTATCCGGGTACCATGCGGGCGAAGCCGTGGACAGAAACTAGTATATTATAAAGAGGTTAAGTTTGTACGTAGGGAATAATCTCAGAAACTAGTTATTCAGAATGGACTTTCAGAGTGGACCTAGGCTAATATAATCCCGTTAAAATAAAAGGGCTACCAATTTTGCAACGTAAGTCGACGAAAAAAACGGTCGAGCGAATGCGAATGGTACCACGCAGACGAAGCCGTGGGCAGTAGCTAGTACTAAATATTTTTGCGGTATTTTTCTCTCAACCTATATCTCATATATCATGAATATTTGATTCGTTTGCAAGCGAAGCCGGGTTTAATGGAGCGGACTGACGTGACGGACAGACCGACACCTGCCAATTGTATCGATACGGTTTTTCGAATAAACATTGTAACTAACTCATAAAGAACGTTTCAAAAGATAAAACCTTCGCATAAGCTTTCAGCTACATCACGACGGATCGTTAAAGAGACTTCAAGTTATGAAATCACAAAATTGAGAAAAAAATATAAATATATCCATCGGCCACACCAATAAGTATAGGCCATATTAAGATATATTTTTGAATAAAAGAAATAAAAAAAAACAACTGATTTCAAACACCGTAACTTGATAAAAACTTCAATAAAATTTTAATTTCAAATCCAATTCGACCCTCGAAATATATGTACCAATTTAAAAAAAATATTACTAAAATCGGTAAATTATTATTGATGCAGATATCGCATCACACACACACAAGAAAATACATGAATTGAGAACATCCTCCTTTTCCTTGACGGTTGAAAAAAGCGCTTTTCATCAAAGGTATATAAGTATGTAGAGGCAAACGTAAACGAGCAGTAAACTATTTTACACCCAAAAGCACCATCTACGTACCTACCCCTCAATAAACCCGTTATGTTCGACCCGGTCTCGTAAATATTGTTATGTCATCTACTTCCAACTTTAATAGGTATCTGATAAAACATATAAAACAATGTTTTGGCTGTAAACAACTCTGCAGGAGGGAATTTAGTACCGTTTTTATTATGAGATATTAGCTACTGCCCACGGCTTCATCCGCGTGGTACCCGGCCTAAAAAGTAGCCTATGGGTTATTCTGATGTATAAGCTATATTACTGTAAAGTTTCATCAAAATCCGTTCTAGGATTTTGATGAAACTTAAGGTATATAATTTCTAACTTGAATATAAATTTAAACAGAACGTAGTAGCGCTCTTTGTTGCATATTTTTTGCAATGTTGGCGAAAAATAGATAAGAAAATATGTGTCTGAAAACAAATAAATCGTGAAATGCAACTTAAGATGGAAAATACTACTAAATTATATTTTTTTATGTGAGTTAATAAACTCAACATCAGTCTATCAACTTTTAATAACTTATTATAGGTGAAAAAATTAAAAAAGGTTACTTTTTACACCAAAAGGTTACTTTTTTATCTATTTTAGGTTACTTTTGTCATGAGCCGGCTGGCAACACTGAGAATACAGTTATTGGTGTACGGATCAAAACACTTTTATTCCTGAGCTCTGAACGTGGATGTAGGAATGTTCTAGAAACTTGACATTTATTTATTTATCTGTCTCCAAGCAATTTCAACTCGACGGATTCTGTTGCCAGTTTGTTTCCTATTTAATCTTATAGTGACAGGGATACTCGTAGTTTGAAGTATGCATGTACGAGCGAAACCGAGGACGGAAGCTAGTGAATAGATAACTACTCACCCCGGACTGGGAACTTGCTGACCATTGTGAGTCGGGCAGTATTTTTAAATAAATAATACTGGACATTTTTCACACAGCATCATCTAACCCCAAAGTAAGCAGAGCTTATATTATACATTTTTGTAAATATATAAATATTGCCTAGAAAACACCTAGACCCGAGACAAATATTTGCAGAACATACAAACATTTTCCCACGGCGGAAATCGAACCCGTAACCTTCTGCGTCTCCGGCGAGACTACGCCCACTGCGCCACAGAGTTCAAACAAGTCCACAACTTAAATACAATGAAAAAAGAAAGCTATTTTGGTACCCCACTTGGCCATAATGTTTTGCGTAACTTTGTTTTTTTTCCCCCACCTTCATAGCTATAAAAACCCCCAGAACGTATCACATCCAAATTATTATGAACCTAACTACCTGTTTTTCATGACAACCGAATCACCGGTTTTAGTTCAACTTTTTAATAAAATACACATCTAATAACACAAGGAGTTTTAACCTTGGAAGCGGAATATGGAATTAAAATTGAGTAAAATGAAGGAAATTAATATTTTAGCACCTATACAATGTAACAATTTCATACTGAATAAATAAAATTAAAAATGTCAACGGTATTTTAAATTTAATATTTGTGAATCGAACGCGCACCGTCTCAGTTGGCTTCTCATCGTCTCAGTTGGCCGCCGCGCTATCGAAGTTAGACACAAATGTAAAAAAAGTTTCGTTCACAAATCCCAAAGAAACACTATCAAAGGTGAAAGTATCCTGAATGTAAAAATGTTTCGTTCAGAGTTTCCAATGCAACATTACGAACGGGGACAAGTATCCCAGATTCCAGGTTCCACCTGACCTAGGCAAATTGAAGGCAGCTCAGGAGTAGCTTCATAAATATTTAACACCCTCGACCGCCCCAGTTCCTCCCCTTAAATAGGTTACGCAGACCACCCTTACGCTATGATTTTAAGCTCCGACTTTGTGGTTTGTTCCTTATGACCTAGATTAGCTGTGGGGTGTTAGTTTAGTGGTGAGCCGTTAGTGGTTACTTTCGGTGTTTGAATCCATTCTTGTACCAATGGTTTTTTCTAAGTGGAAAATCTATGGGCACATTAAACACCGTTAAAACAAAAATGCAAGCTCAGCGGGACTCGAACCAAGGACGTCATTGTCGCGGAGGGTATACCAACTAAGCCAAGAGATCGACTAGCCTGGTCGATTTTTTTTGATATGTTTGAACTTTTTATCCACATAGAGTTAGTAAAATCTAATAAATTGAGAGGCAAATCCATTTTGCCTGACAGGGTACGGTGTCAATTGGATTTTCCCATCGATGGATCATCTAGCGCCCTCTTTCACTAAATAACTATACTGTGAATCTAATTCTACCCTCAACGTTGGAAATGTAGTTACGTTGAGGTAGTGGTAAAACGTGCACCTTTTAAAAGGCTTTTAAGGATCCGGCGTACAGCGCTCATAACTTAAAATCGACACGCGTCCAAAAATATAGCTATCTCTTTTTGACTGATGCAGGCCCGCCCGTGCTTGCGCGATAGCAATATTAGCCGTTCAGAAAATGTTATAAATTTGGTGATGTTCCGTAATAACCAAAAAAGATGAATGAAAACTTGTTTTATTTTTCATATTGTGTTGTTATTCTGTAACTAGACAATATTATAATCTATTTAACTAACCAAACGACCTAACCTCAAAGAAGAAAACATGTCATGTATGACGTAAAAATATCCAAAATGCGATTCGTTTACATTTCATTTTAGGTAAATATTTTGAAAAAATATATAGCAAGGTACGCAGATAAATACTATTCGAATGCAAATAATAACAATATGGTGGAAATAAGCTCTAATTACAAATGACTATGGTATTACGTTTGTATGGGCAATACATCCAACGCAGGCTTCTTAAGACTATGAAGTGCATTTAAGTAGCAATTTTAGACTTTAAATGTCCGCTTGCTTTTTTATTGACAGATTTTTATTAAAAATTGTCCTTGCCCTCCTTAGACCTAAGTCTAGAATTAGTGCTTCTTGTGAAAGAGTTCTTCCGGGGAAGTTTCACCACCATACATATTTCTGATTCAAGCCATATCTACATCTTCACAAAACAAGCATTCATCCCAAAACCGGCCCAAAATTACCTACACATTTAAATAAAGTCGGGTTATGCGTGAAAATGGAAAAGTATTTTGATATTTAGGATGAAACATAGCGGCGCATCGCTTTGACAGGCATGTTAACGCATAGCTGGGAGGTATATGGTTCTAGTATGGCACAAGGTAGAAAGTGTTGGTGCAAATGAGACAGAACATCGAAGGGGCGCAGCAATCTGTAGCATCTCTAGTAAGACTGTGATCCATTCATACAATGAATAAAAATTAAGCAATGAATTGAATACATTTATTCATACAACTATTTACAAAAAATACAGATGAAACAGCTAACCACCTAAAGACCGTGGCAAACGATCTATAGATAGCTCAACTGATCCAGATCACTACCAGACGGAAGCGTTCCCAAAATACTGGCCGCATTGCCACGCTGAATGGCAATGCTAATGCGTTGACCCAGATAAGAGCCAGCTCTCTGGTCACGCGTCGCTTCGACCAGTCGCCCTGAAAGAATTTTGAAAACGCGAAGGACCCCGGTTCCCACGGACCCAGAGTCTCAACCCCAAAAGGCTCAAATAAGTTAGCTCTGTCGAGACTTCTTTATTTGCGCCTCTTGAGATTCTCGACCGAATATATAATATATAGCAATAAATTATACTTGTGTAATAATACAGTTTTCTATAATACATTATTTTATGTTGAAAATGTTAGACTGGGATTCATACTGTCATGTCATGAAAATAACCACAAAACATATCTATCAAAATATTATCATAATAACTACTTTTAGCAACCCTTTGAACATTTGAATATTTCTCAATGTAGATGAAACTTGTACAGCGTAAATTTTTTCTTTAAAAAAGTGTTTAGACAATAATTTCAGACTTTGGCACAAAAGTGGCGAGGTTTTCGTAGTAGCTAGAGGTATAGAATATACCCTGATACCTTCTTAGATTAGGTTGATTTTAGAACTACAAATCCTCTGAGAAATCTTAGAATTTTGCACGATGAACTCTAGACAATCCCCGCAACAGTTTTCGACTTAACACCTCAACTCTTCGCGCTTTAAACGCTTTTACATCTCAGTTATGTTTTAATAAATTCTTGTTCCCGCAAAGGCTAATAATTGTCGATATTAAAAAAAACCCTCGCTTCCCGGAATAGGGAATTACGGAACCTTTGTCTTACAATTTCCAGGTAATTTTTCATATAACTTTTTATAAATGTTTTGGAGGTTTCCTACGCTTATATCGATATAATGCAAATAAATAACAGAGGCAGATATGTTAACAATATATAGGTAAGCCCTAAAATTGTTAATGTCGTAAAACCTTTAAGCAGTGTCGGTTTTCCCAAGAAATGTATTCTAATGGGTAGAATTACAAACATGATCGCTTGTGCGACAATATACTTCAACCGATCAAGAGAAAAGAAAAAAGTCGGGAAAAGATTTTCGATCTAACTTCATGCTGAAAAAATATTGTTTAAAACCTTTAAAATACTTCAACAAAGAAAATTTTTCAAGAATGCCATTCCTGTTCGCAACTCATTCAAAATTCCATTACACCCCCGCCCTTGCCTACCTACCCCTTTAGTCTACGCCCGCATTATCAGCCGCGCACACTCACTATTTGATGCTAGACAAAAGTTATTGAAAATAAATTGGCTTGCACATACTTACAGTTCGCAAAGCAGCTAGGTCAGTCCATTTTAAAATGTAGGAACATATTTTATCGGTTTTTTAAGCGCACATTTAAACCCAGATAAAACAAGCAGTAACGCTTAAAAAATATATCATCGGAACTTATGTTTAAAATACAGATATAATCTCTATAATCTTGCATGAAAATTTGTATCCGTTCCATATTATTAGGTTGGTAGAATATTATTTTGTTCGAATGCCATATAATGTAGGTACTATTTCACAGCACCATCCTACTAATTTATTAGGTGCCAAAAATATAAAATTAACATTACAAAAAGGACAAGAACAAATCGAAAAATTACACAAAAATAAGGCGTATTTAGAAGACTTCATATGATAAGATCCAATTGAAAATACATGAAATGGTTGAAAGTAAACTGAACTAGCTGTTTACTCGCTCAACCAGGAATGTTACATGTTATTGAGAACGAGATTGCCCTCCGATACGTAATCCCGGTGTTCTCGAGAATCCTCGGGAATTTTCAGGAATTTCCCAGAATTCCCGGATAGCTTGCAGGTGCGAACATCCTATTACTCGTTGATGTGATAAATGATCGATCATAGTAGAGGGAACTATTGAGAAACTGGATAATAATATTGTTTTCGGAAGATATTTTATTTTAAAATGTTTTGAAAGGCTTCCTTGTTGACACGACAAAATTGTTCTTTACCCGACTTAAACCTGTATAAGACGTATCTAACGTCAGAATACAGATATAATCCAGAAGCCCCATACAATACAAACTATACCTAAAAGGCAACAGAATTATTACAAACCACTTTTTTCGCGTCACTGGAATTTTTTTGGTCAGTATATATTTTACCGGGCTGAGGTACTAGTACTAGTAACAAATGGAAAAAGCCGGTTTCGCCACGATGAGAACCACCGTTTGAGAACACTGGCACCGTGCACATACGCTTTTCACGTGGAGAAATCCATTGATGCACGGCATTCGAACTCATGACCTTCTCATCCAAAGTCAAGCCTACACCACAGTACTCTGTTTTTATGAAAACGCCAAATATACCTTATTCGAGTAGTCAAAGTCAAAGTCAAAGTCAAAGTCAAAATTCATTTATTCAATAAAATCACAAGGACCACTTTGAAACGTCGGTTTTTATCTAGGTGCCTGTTCCTCCGCGACCAAGCCAGGAAAGAAAGGCAAGAAAACAAGGCTGGTTATTCTTTTTAATGATCCTTTTACAAAACAATAGGTTCGAGTTGGAGCATTTTCAATCCCAAGAGTTTTTGTCATCTAAATAATCAGATATTTTATAGTATGCCTTTTTATAAAGCTTTTGTTTAATTACGTTTTTAAATTTGTTATAATTTTTGTATATCTCTTGGGAGTTTGTTATAAAAGAGGAGTACATTATCATACCTAAACTTTTTCGATTTTTCCAATAGCAAAAGGTAAACCAAAATTGAAAAGGTAACCTACTTTCGGGAATCAATAACACTGTGTCCCGTTATTCATACATGCAAATGCGGGTCCCGCGGGAGGGACTGGTACTAAATGTTCCGATGTCTCGTATTCGGGACAGATTATTGAAGGAGTTTTTGGGGAGGTAGCGGAGTGTAGAGGTTTTTTGCTGTGAAAAGATTTTTGGATTACATTTTCATCTGAAGACATCCCATACCAGTATAATATTTTTATAATATCTGTCTATATACATAATATGCCAATTATTGCCGAAACAGTGACGATATAGCCTATTCTCGCTTATGACGTTTTTTACAGGTCTGGTAACATAGTACCCATGTCACAGAAAGTCTTAAAGGTCAGGATTTTTAATGTGACTGTGTTTATTTATTTAAATTATCTGGACCACCAGAGATATCATTCATGCGTTCCCGACCCTGAGACATAACGGATAAAAAATCTCAAGTGTCTGTAATTACGCCGGCAAACCAAAACACAGCAATGCGAGAATTACTACGTGATAGCATAAATAGGTAGTATTTCCCCGGACAAGCTCTTTCACAAGGAGCTTTACCTACAAAAGCACTTGTCATGTCACCCACTCAATCGTCTCAATTCAATCATGAGAATAGCGAGACAGTATTCAATGAGTCGGAATGTTGCTGTTGAAGATAGTTGCAATTGTCGTAGCTTATCGCTAGATGTCGCACGACAAAGCGGCGACATTGTCGCGTCGCGCTGTCTTTGTCTAAATCGCTTTGTGACTGCGAATTTGTCGGGCCACTTGGCAGGATAGGATTGTGCTATGCGAAAGCTATGCTTTGATATTTTACAAGCTTTGTAGGTCCTAGCTACTAGATAAAAAGTAGTTTTTACCATTCGTAAGAAATGCATTTTCTCGTTTCTCGACCGTTTCTTAGTCAACTTCGTTGCGAAATAAAGTCCCCACAAGAGTCTTTTTATTTTAACGGGCTAATAAATACAGCCTCTGCCCACCCTGAAGGAACTTTACCCCTGAATAATATTAGTGTAGACATAATAATGGTTTTAATCCAGTCCATACTTACACTAACGAAAGGCTATAGGAATGAGCCACTATCCAAAGATTTTGAAAGAAGACAAACAACATTCCAAAAAGTATCGATTTTAAAAGAAATCGCCTAGCATTTGTAAGTGTTTGATTCCAAAAGCGATTTCGTATCTTTCTCTGAAACAACAGCTTTAGTCGCAGGTGATTTTTAAATCAGATTTTGAAACTTTGTGCTACAAACGTCTTAAACTTTTAGATCTTGACATTGCTTCCTCAATGTTTTCGTTATACTTTTCTAAAGAATTTTCGCGATCAAAGCACAGGCGTAAAAGTTATAGCATTCTCGTTTTATTATTATTATGTTAACGTCCTTTAGATACGAACCAGAAATGTAATACGGAACTTCATCGTCATCATCAGCATCAGTAGTATATACAAGTCTGTAGAAGAGCTTTACAAACCGCTCTATGGTAGTTTTATGTTAGAAATATATTATGTAGTAACTTGGCAACATTATTGATTTTAACCTTTTTTATTTTGCCTGACAATGGCAATAAAACAGATGTTTTTGATTAATTTATGTTTTGTGTTATATAGTCTGTATATTTTTATTATTATCTACCCGCCCCAGCTTTGCAAAGATCTCCATATTTCCGAATCTTCCGATGATTTTTTTAAAATTACGAACACAACAAAAAAACTGCCAAATCGGTGGAGCTGTTCTCTTTCATTCATGCGGTTATTTATTTTCATTTATACTATGTAATTACTATGTACTATATAATTAATTAGGTTATTAATTATATACTTTGTAAATTGCTTAATATAAGTATATAGATCTATAAATCAGGTCAAATATCTACATAATCAATCTAGTTAGTTACAAGCCATTAAAACAGACAAGCACAGTGATTTTACGAAGTGTTAGGGTCAAATTAAATTCATGTAATTTATACAAGTATCATACATTCTTAAACTTACCTATTTGACGTGTAAAATTATATTTTACCAATAAATTATCAGTACATCTATGTTTAAAAATGCCTAAAACTTGACGAAACGAAGTGTTCAACGATGTTCAACTATTGAAATAAATGAAACCATGAAACTGCTTGATCCTCCCTTAAAAACAATTACATTGCCCATTGTACAACTTTGTCTTTGTGTGCAATAAGTATTTTCTATCAATCTTTCTATCTAGAAAGTGCCATGACGAACTCTTGGGAACGTTTCTGTCTGGTAGTGATGTCTGGTAGTCAGTTGAATTGTCTAGATCGTATGCAAAGGTCTTTAGATAGCTAGCTGTTTCATTTGTAATTTTTGTATACCTATATTATCTACTTGTACATAGTTGTATGAATAAAAACAAACATATTTATACAATTGATACAATCTTTATTATGTTTAACACTGTCACAGATATTCTGTATAATCCTATATGGACAATATTAGTTCCTTCCCAAACTAGATGAATCTGTGGCATAGGTAACCCTCCGCCGGACAAACTTGTGAAGATGTCTCTCGAAATATAATTTGAAACGTAGCAAAAATACAAGAATCTTTTGTTTACTTCAGACCCACCTCAGAGCCGGTAGCCGGGTCAAGGGCGACCGCCATTTAAGATGAAGACCATCTTTGTATGAAGAGCTCTCTCCTAACCACTTTCTTAAAACAGTCGACCACAGAAAGTCAATCGATTTTGGCCTTTATATGTTGTAAATAAGGTGCATGGATTTGTAGTCTAATTGAGGGAAGATTGGTAGTTAGATGAAACTCCTCATATGAAGTACAAGTGTTTGAGACCAAAGGTTTTTTTATTTATAAATGTATTTTACTAGTGGTTTTTTTATTTATAAATGTATTTTGGAATGACAAACTGCAGGTAATGTTATTTAGGAAATTGTAAAAAAAATCTAATCAAGATATTAGGTAGGTAGGTACCTACTTACTCGTTTTTAATTTTAGTAACAAAATAAAACAGGTAGGAATATGTTTACCTAATCTACTAAGAAGATTCTCTCATTATCAAATCGCTGCTGCGTGATCAACGCACAATCTAAACTTTTCTAGAGACATGAAATTAGGAAAGTATGATCGTTTTGGTGTGTCAGCTATATGCCAAAACGAACTAAGACACATATTTCCGAATTTTTAACCATTAGAGAATGCAGAGGGAAGGTAAAGTTATATGGAATAGAAAGAAACGATGTTGTGGTGTAGCATACCGAAGAGTGACGTAACTAATTAAAAAAAACCTAAATTTACCCTTAGCGAAGTACATGTATGTTCTGTTATACCTAAAAAATAATCATCGAAATACCAGCAAAATGCGAGCATTGCATCCCCGTCATATCCATCCCTTCAGAAAAATATATGAACTGGGATAAATTCCGAGGATCAAACGTTAGAAAAGGGTTGTTGCCCAAGTTGGGTCATCAGAAAGGGTGGATTATGCTTGTTCCTTCAAATGGCCGGTACATGTCGGATTAGGCCCAAATAAATACGGGCTTTTCGAATTTTCACTTGTGAGCGCCTGATGGTTTGAAAAGAGCAGAATAACATAATAATACGAAAGTGGTTAAGTATTTTGGATGACGGCCAAATATGTTGTAGCAACAACTGCAACAGGTAGTTACTACTTATGTCTTTTTTTAACTGACTGTACAGTAAATGATTAATGTAATCTACTATAATTAAGTAACATTTAAATACCTACTTACATAATGTAAATGGAAAAGATAGCATCCGTTTCTTACACTTTAGAGTAATGATATACCAATTTACTGATTAAAAAAAACGAGAAAATAAGCGGTAGAAATAATCAAAAGCATTGGAAAGGTAAATGTACATACAACACCTAGGGGAGATGTAGGTAATTGGGGTCAGTTGGCAATGGTGATCACCTTGTTATCCCGAAAACCGAACGCGAGCGGGCAGTGTCAATGACCTCACTCGCTAGCTGTGAGCCAATCATGCGCTCGTGCATCGGCTTACTCAGTTCGCGCAACGCGTTTGAGAGTGATAGACGTACGAAGTTTTCGCGCCCTTCTGATCTAATTTTTCGAGTGGACAAATCCGAAGGTAAGGCTCGAACTACTCGGTATTTCTTTCTATGCTTGTGATATGTAATGACCATAACATCTTTAATCGTAATTTCAAGCTTAGTTTGTCATGATCGCTGCTACTTTTTTGTCACAACTTATTATTCTCGTTTTTGGCCGATGTAGGCAATTGGAGTCAGGTGATCCCCATTGCCCACATTACTAACTTCGATGAAGCAAATTTGCTTTTGTTTGTAGATGCCGAAGGTTCGTCCTAGGAAGTCAAGTAAGGCAAGTTGGTCTATCAGCAGCCTGGAAAAGGCTGTGGAGCTCATCGACCAACAAGGTTATTCGATGAGAAAAGCCGCGAAAACAATGAATATCCCATTTTCCAGTCTTCAGAAGAGATACACAAAAAAAACAGATAAGGGACCACGTCTCGGACGTACTACTGTCTTCACGCCTGAGGTGGAAGAAGAAATGGCGGATACAATTAAGAAAATGGCCAATGTTTTCTACGGGTGCACCGCAAACCAGATAAAAAAAGTGGCATTCGAATATGCTGAAGCCTTGCAGCTGAAACACAACTTCAACACGTTTTCAAGAATGGCTGGTCGTGTTTGGTTCGAGGGATTTGTTAGCAGGAATGATATTTCTGTAAGAAAGCCTGAAGCTACTAGTATCAACAGGGTCACTGCGTTCAACAAAACCGAAGTTCAGCGATTCTATAAGCTGCTAGAAGAATTGATGGAAAAACACAAATTTCTGCCGAAGAACATCTACAACTGCGACGAAACGGGAATTTCTACCGTCCAAGACCCGGGAAAAGTATTGGCTGCAAAAGGACAGAAAAGAGTAGGATCAATAACAAGCTGGGAGAGAGGAAAGAACATCACTATGCTATGCACAATGAGTGCTGCTGGTGGATACATCCCCCCGATGTTTATTTTCCCAAGAAAAAGGATGACCCCGACCCTTGAGAAGGATGGCCCAGCAGGAGCTTTATATAAATGCTCTGAAAATGGATGGATTAATGAAGAACTTTTTTTTGAATGGCTCAAGCACTTTACCCAACATGCTAAACCCTCTGCAGAAGAACCGGTCCTGTTGGTCCTTGATAATCATGCAAGCCATATTTCACTGGCCGGTCATGAACATTGCAAGAAAAACCATATTCATATGCTGTCCTTACCGCCCCATACCTCCCACCGCATGCAGCCACTGGATGTGTCGTTTTTTGGGCCATTCAAAGCAGCTTACAGAAGAGAATGCGACTTTTTTATGAAGAGCCATCTTGCAGAAAGGATAACTCCTTATGATGTGGCAAGCCTGGTTAAAAAAGCATTCTCAAGTGTTGCCTCCATGAGCAAGGGCGAAGCGGGTTTTAAAGCAACTGGAATATTTCCCATAGATCCTTACGTGTTTTCAGATGAAGACTTTGTGGCAGCTGAAGTCCTACAATCAGATCCTGTCATTATTCAAGATACTGCTGACTCCATTTTAGCAGCAACTGCTGCTGGACTTAATGAACCTATCTCAACACCAGCATCTCTAGTTGAGCAGGAACGTCAAAGCCCTATTCCAAGCACATCAAGGCAATTTAATCCAACAACTCCTGAACCAGCAATTGCATCAACATCTCAAATCGAAATGCCACCATCTCGGAACCAGGCAAAAATCCAACATTTTATCCAAATGCCGAAGAAAACACCTGTCCTCAAGACAAGACAAGGAAAAAAGAAGCAGCATGCAACAATTTTGACTTCAACACCAATAAAAGATGCCCTGGTCGAAAAAGAAAACAAAAAGAAGGCCAAAGCTGTAAAAGGCAAGGGAAAAGGCATAGGAAAGAAGAGCAAGCTGCAGAAGGTAGGCCCTGAAAAAGTAAAAAAGCAAATTCTGCGGGAGTCGAATGATACTTCGGTGTCAGAGGTGAATACCGATGACTTGTGCCAGGACAACGAAGACGATGATGCAGAAGACCCTGGTAACCGGTGTCTTGTATGCGGCGAATTCGGGCGAAACAACGAAATGTGGTTCCGTTGCACTTCTTGTGGGCTTTGGGCTCATGCAGACTGTACTGGGTGGGACTCAGCCCGCAATTATGTATGCGACTTATGTTGACTCCCATTGTCAACACGCTGATCACAATTGCCAACCGATGTGGACAATGGTGATCAAACCTGTTTTTTTTTTAAATGACTATAGTTCCTAAAATATTAAGCCAAAGTGATTAAAAGTGATCTCAATTGATAGTCAAAGAACTAAAATTTGTAATAGGGCTAAAGCAATAAATAGTTGATTTATAGTTTTGGTTTTATTTCAATTCCCGCTTAAGTGATCCCCATTACCTACATCTCCCCTAACTTTCAATAAAAAAAACTACCAAACATTTCGAAATGAAGATAATATATGATCAAACGAACTTTTAAAGTGAAGTTCGATCGATATTATATGAGTACGCTTCATTTGAAGATAAAATAACATCATTGTTAACTTGTAGGATAAAGTTGCCTGTAGGATTAAAGTATTACAATGATGTTATTATATATCAAAAATTAAGCGACGAATATAATAGATACCTAAACTTTATAATTCCATTCATACTTATTTAATAAATAAGCCAGAAGCACTGAAACTAATACCAATTATAAAAAAATCGTTTGTTTAAACAAATAAACCAATAAGTACTTTTAAAAAATATAACAGGTTTAAAAGGTTATACAATATATTCTTAAAAATAGAAGTTTCAAGTAGGTCAGTGCCTGCAAAGTTGACGCCTGTTAAATTTAGTGCCGCAACAGACTTCCGCGCTGCAGTGATAAAGTTACAGCGAAAAAACAATCAGGACATTGTATCTTTGCAAACCCGCACTTCATTTGCATACAGAACCGAAGTTGAGCTCCAATCACAAAGCATGATAGTATCCCTAGGTATCGAGGTACCTAGACTCTAGGCAGTTACTCGTACATAGCCTGACTGAGTAACCGCAGAACTACAAAGGACTGGTAGGTAATGCGATTATGGACTTCTTTGATAGCTTCAAATACAGATTTAGAGCCGCAATAGAGTAGAAAGTGCTTTGTAAGCTGCGCTCTGGCCAAAAGTCTAGAGCTTATGTGCTGTGTCCCAATCTAAATACCTACACTTTTTCTAAACACACAACATAAGAAATATACAAAATACACATACATAGTCCTGAACCCAAACTAGGATTCCCTTAATCGTGGGAATCAAGAACTACGGGTACCGCGGTAACACACCCGGAACAAATATCTGCTGAATATGTGGACATTTGTCCCGCAGCGGGAATCGAATACGCATCTTTTGCAGCCGTTTGGCCGCAAGCTAGCAATGCGTGCGATAACCGGCTGCAACATAGAGCAACATTTTAGATTAACCCGATCTTATACAGAGTGTTTTTGACAAGAAATGTGATCTCATTAAGTTTTAGACTTGGTGAATGCTTGATTAATTTAGTAATTCTACGAATAGGAAAAAACCTAATAAGTACCTACTATTCATGCCTTCTAAAAAAGGGATCCTAACCAATCGTTAATATAATTTAAAAACTAAAAATGAATAAGTTTAAAACATAACTACTTACTTAAAAGTTGTAATAATTTGGTTTGCAGTAGAGTTTTTTCTATATTATATCTACGTTGTCAAACATTCACATTACACATCATTTAATCGTTTTACGTACCTACATGCAAACAATTGCACGAAGCCGGGGAACCCTGAAAATCCTGAAATGTACCGAACCACAATGCACAGTAATGCCAACTGTGTGTAGGCATTTTAATGAACGTCGATACGAGACACCGGTAAAGCGATAGTGATGAGCTGAATAGTTTTCCGTATTAGCTATCCGCACTCCGTATACGGAAAACACTACGGTAAAAGAAAGGTCAGACCAGGTAGGTATGTACAATGTTTTAGTAAAATATGTGCCATGGACTGTCTTTTTAAGAAATTACAAATTACCATTGTTGAAGAAACGTTGGTTATTTGGCTTTTACATATTAAGATGAACTGCTATATAAATTTTATACAACTGATTTCGATATGTAAATTGATAAAAAAAAACTATTTTGATATTTTGTTAGCCTCTATATTTAAATAAAATTGATTAGAGCTACATAAACAATTAGTAATTATTAATTTATTCTTGGATTGCTACGGCTTGCTACGGCGCGAAAAAGTCACACATCTCTCCGTAACCGTATCCGCACTTGATGGTGATACTAACCGTAATGGTTCTTCCGCAACATCACTAGCGTAGAACATAAGGTGGGAATGTAATGACTGTGGAAGAATTTGCGGCAAGGACCGTCTTTGTGATTCAACTGAACTGCGGTTCTCGGCTCGTGGGTGTAGTGCTGGGGGTAGGAAAATGAGATGTTTTGGTTGGGTGGTGATACGTGAAATTAAATGATAAAAGTTATATCAATAATGTGAATCATACTAATATAATAAATGCGAAAGTCTGTGTGTGTGTGAATGTTTGTTACCACGTATCTCCGTAAATACTAAACCGGTTTTGATGAAATTTGAAATGTAGATAGTTTAGGTTCTGGAATAACACATAAGCTAATATTATTTTAGAAAATCAACCCCTAAGGGGGTTAAACAGGGCGGTAATGTTGTGTATGTTTTCCCACGTTTTACTGAAACTTAAGAGCTAAGACGGCTCTTTTCAAAGCCTTTACGCACCCGAAACTCTCACCACACTGGTTAATTCATCTAATATATCGGCAGTTTCAATGCTTTTTGTTTTAAAAGAGACTGAAAAATAACTAGCGAAACTTAGTATTTATTCCAAACATAGAAGTTAAAGCTAGTATTTAGGAAACTATCTAGCTAAAATAACAATTACAATGAACAAAGAGACACATTCGATGTGTCAGTGGAACCAATTTTATTCACTAAACTTAACTATTACACCTCATTTTCCACCCTAAAGTTCATACTTACAGCTTAAAATAGTATAGCAAGTGCTTATACGAGATAAAACGTACTAAACTTGTCGAACTTAATACTCTCTTCTTACCTCAAAATGGTTAAAGTTTAGAACATTTCCAGAGGGACTATGCATCTTTAGGTGCTAAAGTATTATAAACTTTACAAGCTTGCATTTAAAGTGTAACGTTGTATAGCAACAGATGATGTTGATACCAAATTATGGAGTTAGTTTGTAAGGTGTTTTTGAAATACCGGAATACTTGTTGATGGTTCACTGAAATAGTTTATACGCAAAAAATATACAAATTATCACTAAGGTGGGTGGCATTTTGTCTCTACTATTAGATACATAAAACTTTATTGCACACTAGCCGATGTCCGCGGTTTTACTCGCGTAGGGTAGGTAATTGATAGGTACATCAAAAATCAAGTTCGAGGAATCGTAACGGAACAGTTTTATATATATTGATGAAAGTCGTACATAGGTGAACCTGAAACAATATTTTTTTTGGTATCCTTTGTATTGTGTAAAGAGATTTGTTTTTGTATTTATTTATTAACTTTAATTAAATAAATATATTATAGATATTCATATTAAAATATAAAAAGTAATAACATAAATATGAATTGGAAAAAGATACCAAAATTATAATAAAATAAAATAAATTAACTAGACGCACAGTCATACATCACGCTCACAGAACTTTCTGAGATATATTTAATTAGCCCGTATTCAATAATGAATCTCAAACAGAATTCCGAATCCTAGATTAAAACATAGATTTTTAACACAATAGCAATGAAAACAATCTATGCTTGAAAGAAGACATGATCTAGAATAGACGTAGATGAAGAATATACGTATGCAATTTATGATAACATGCGATACATAACATTGATCTGAAGAAAGCTTTAAACATATTACGCATTTCTATGTAGATAGCTTTTTGTATTGTACTTTTTATTGTTAATAAAAAATATACCATACTACCATTAAAAACGCGAAAGTTTGTGAGGATGGATGTTTGTTACTCTTTCACGCAAAAACTACTGAACGGAGTTTGATAACATCTTATAGTAATATAGCTTATATATCAGAATAACACATAGGCTACTTTTTATCCGGGTACCACGCGGGCGAAGCCGTGGGCAGAAGCGCACGCGGGCGTTAGTTACAAGTGAAACTATATTAGTATATAATATAGTTTCACTTGTAACTAACTAACAATACATGTAATCAATTCTTGGAAGTCAACTTTAACCTACTTCTAATTAACGTACTGAAATGGAACTTTGTATTATGTAGTTCAGATGAAGATGATGATGGAGGTGGATAGTGGAACTCTTCAGTGGCTACTAGTAAACTCCTCGAGGCTCTTATGGTTCGTTTTGATGACTGCAATAGATTGCCCTTGGTGTCGAGGGTCTGATGATGGAGCCAGGAGGTGGAAAGTGGATTTTTTTGATGACGATCTCTGTGGCGCAGTGGACGAAGGTCCGCCTGGGACGCAGAAGGTTGCTGGTTCAATTCCCGCCACGGGACAAATGTTTGTATCTGCAAATATTTGTCTCAGGTCTGGGTGTTTTCTAGAGGTATGTATATTATGTATGTAGAGGTATTTACAAAAAAAATGTATATAAGTAGAGGTAGTATATCAGTCATGTAGTTCCCACAACACAAGCTCTGCTTAGTTTGGGGCTAGATGATGCTGTGTGAAAATGTCCAGCAATTTTTTTTTTTTTTTTTTTTTTTTTTTTTTTTTTTTTTTTTTTTTTTTTTGAACTGCGTGATAAAAAGCGTGTTTTTTTAAACTACACTACTATTTGAAAAATGAGTAAAATATTACACTGATTTGGTACATAGAAAATACATTGGTATTGTTGCCCTGATAAAGCCAGTCAGCTACAGTCTCTCTTTTACCTCTCAGCTTTTGTAAAAATCTTTAAGACTTTTCTTAAAATAATATAATTATGACGTTATTCGGAATAACGTCAATAGTATCTTGTGAATTCTAACTGCTGATTTAATGGAATTTAAATACGATTCTGTCGAAGTGAAATGTCCATTTTGGCTTTGCTTTTACTTTCTCTGACACCTTGTTAAGGTAACGGCGAAGATAAGAAACGTCATGAAACGGGAACACTTCGATAAAGGATGGGGAAAACCGGGGAAAAAGGGAATATTTCCATTTATTTGTGAATCGGAAAGCAATGCTGGACGATTTATTAATGCAAAATGGAAATGTCACTTTTGATAGGATGTAAATAGTCTGAGTTTTGAACGAATCAGTTAATTATTTTAAATTTTGCAATCTCCTACTTTTTTTTCAATAAAGCTGGACATATTTCACACATCATCATCTAGCCCCAAACTAAGCAGAGCTTGTATTATGGGAATGACAAACCTCTGTGGCGCAGTGGGCGAAGGCCCGCCTGAGACGCAGAAGGTTGCGGGTTCGATTCCCGCCGTGGGACAAATGTTTGTATCTGCAAATATTTGTCTCGGGTCTGGGTGTTTTCTATGTATAATATGTATGTATTTACAAAAAAAGTATATAAGTAGTATATCAATCATACTTTTTTACTGTAAATACATACATATAATACAGAAAACACCCAGACCCGAGACAAATATTTGTAGATCATACAATTGGTCTCGCGGCGGGAATAGAACCCGCAACCTATTGCTTCTCAGGCGGGCCTTCACCCACTGTGCCACAGAGGCCCTATTTGTATTTCTATTATGGTTTGCATCGCAATAAAATGTATCAGAAACCATCTTTGAAGACATACAAATCGATTGCAAAAAACCACATGGTAATCTGATAATCCGTCATGAGATAAATCTGTGGATGTCGCTGTGCGTCATATATTTACGTAAAATTGTTTTTAACTTATAAATTAATCAGTACGACCGTTTATAATTCCTAAACCAATACAATAAAATAAAATAAATATTAACAGACATAGAGGTACAACTTCCTATGGCAAATACACGGGATCCTTAGACACGGTAAAAAAATGATGGACGCACTCCCACTCCTCTGTCACATTTCTTGAAGACAGAATATTTTATTTTAAATACGTATGTGAATGCAGACATTTAGACATAGGGTCTACATAAGAAGGTAAATGGTAAAAGTTTGGTTTAACAATTTCCTTTAGCTAGAACGATAACTGCCCCTTCTGAGCGATATTAGCTTCACACCCTGTATACTCGTTCCATCGACAAGGTGAATGACTCCTTACTATTAAGTTGTCCTAAACATTTTCACACAAGAAAAATATTTTTTTTGGAAAACCTTTGTTGAAAACCTGATGAGTCTGCTTACACAGCACTTCTGGGGCGATTAAGTCCTGTCAGGTGTCCGGGTGTTCAGGGTGCAGGGTAAACAAGTTGTGCCAGGGCCTGTTAGGGGATGATTCGGGGAAAACAGCCAAATTAGCGGTCCGACCCTTATAGACCTTTGGGGGCGGAAAGTTTGGTGGAATTTATGAATAAGGTTTTTTAGCTTCTATTGTTTTTCTAAAAAACAAAAACTTCTGTTAGGTAACTTTAAAAAAAATCAAGAATAGACCTTCTTTTGGCCGTAATGTACCCTGATGGTAAGTAATTATGACGCCGATAATGGAGCATGAAGGCCTAGACGATACCAATTCAGTTCGAGAAACACAGATTATATTTTTTCACGAAAGACAGAATGAACATAATATGAAGATAGTCTACGTAAAACGTACGTTCGTTTAACATATTTTACTTTTTATCATATAAAGCACTCTATAAAGCACCCTATAAAGAGTTAAGAAGAGAGTACTTTTGTAAGAGATTGCACTTTTCTATTTGCACTAAAACGTATCTTGCTTTAAAACAAACTGTTAAATTTTAACAAGAGCATACTTTAAAACATAAGATGCTTAGTACAAAGTAGTGGCACAAATAATGGAACGCGAAATATGTATAAGCTTTCGCTGTGAGTACAGTCAGCGGCAAAAATCCTGAGTACAATTTAACAAGCTATTTTTATCAATTTATTTCATGGAGTATCTAAAAATATAGTAATAGTTTCTAAACATGAACGCTAGTATCGCCTGTTCATGTTTCGAAAATAAAATAACATTAACTTTGTATTCTAGTAATAATTACATCTATAAAGTCAAGCCTGTTTCTCGGAGAGTTAGGCAGACAGCACGGATTTCCACTTGCTATGATCGTGATATTACTTCCTTTGCTACATTCATCCTCATCACATTCTTCATACAACCTCGCTACGTGCAAGTTTGAAAAATGTCCAGCATTTTTTATTTATTATTATTACAATCTTGAAGATACCATATTTATGTGGCTGACTGTAATCTACACAAAGCTTCCTCTTCCTTTTCGCGACAATTCGCGCATTCATGATAAATAAGATACCTTGCACTAAAGAAGTCTAAGGTAACTTCTTCATGCTTTACTCATTATTCATGCATTCTGAGTTGGAATGGATATCCACAACATACTGACTCGATGACGTAGGAGCTGGCTGAGACGCAAGATTCCCGCTGAGTAACAAATGTTTGCCTATTCTGCAGATATCTAAAAGTAAAATCACCTAAAAAGTAAAATGACTACCGAAAACTTCAAACTTCATTTTATGTTATAGGCTCATAATGCCTATAACATAAAATGTATAAGAAATATAAAAAAAAAAAAAAAAAAAAAAAAAAAAAATCGCCTTGCATAACGATTATAGTTTAGTGACCAAGTCATTCAAACAGACTAAAAAATCTTTTCTAATTTCGTTTTCTGCAACAATATCTTGGAGAAAACGATTTAAATTCATGAGGCTACGTGTCATTACTTGGAATTGTTCGTTTTATTGAACATTACAGTTGCCGCAACAGGTAACGTGCGCCTGTAAAAACTTATACACCTTTTTACCCCCTTCACCCTCTTTGATACAACAAAGCCCAATGGACCTTATTACCGGTGGTTAGAGTTAAGGGTCCTCCAGGATGAGAGAAAATTAAATCTGTTGTTTGTAATTTTGTAAGCTTTTCAAGTGTCTGCGGTACAAGATATCTTTAAAGAGTTCAGTAACTGAAATTTCATTAAGGTTAAAAGGTTTTGTCGGATTTTAATTGTGATAATTTTGGTAATAGGATAGAACACAAGATTCCAAAATCGTCGTTAAAATAAAAGACTACCCTCCTGAATTAACGAACTTCAATAAACCGCTGTGTTAAGGGATGTCAAGATTACATTTACTTAGATTTATATGCAATATTTTGTTTTAGCTGTAGAAAGTCTCATTTTATAGTTCTTAAAAATAGCACCGATAGCTCCAGTGCCGAAAGGCTAGATGTAGACTATCAATAATGTCATATTGACTTCTTCTCCAGCAAAAAGTGCCATCTAGTTAGCTTTGGGGAACTAGCCTGGGCTGTCATTGAAAAAAAAGGAAACTTCTAATTTCGCGATACATTGCGCGTTTGTTGCCATTTCTTTCACAGCCTGACAGTATCTTCATATAAACTTTTCCAGGTGTGACATCTGCAGCCAGCAGAAAGCAGGTCACAGGGCGATACACACCATAAACTTGACTTACGTGATACAGTTCTTTCCATCATAGCCTCATAAAAACAGCCTGATCATGGTCCCCAAAAATTTCCTCGTCCGTTAGTCGAGTCACCGATTATTTCTTGGTCACAAAATTAGGTTGCCTGTTTCCCGGAGGGGTAGGCAGAGACCACGGATTTCATACCTCTTTCGCTTCATTCATCCTCATCACATTATTCATACAAGCTCATCGGTTTAATGTACTCTTTACTTTGACCTTTCCTAAGAATGCCTCCAATTTGATCATTTTGATTTTCCAAAAATAATTTTATTTGTTTACCTTTTTACCTTTCACAATAAACAACACTTTTTATACACTAGTTACTGCCCGAGACTTTGCTTGTATAATATTATGATAAAAACACCTATTGACGTGCTTTTCTAGCTATACCTACGTATACCAAAGCGTCATAAGTAGGTATCAAGGTAGGATCGAAGGATTATCTTCACAAATGTAAGTAGCTCTCCTTTTTCGTCTATCACCACCCAGTCCGTAATTACAACATGGCGTCGACTCTCCATTACCGGGCCGAGGCCCACTTCTGTATAATCTTTTAAAAAATTCACACGCGCTTCGGTTCGCTCGCTTCACGAGCAGGTTTCGCACCCCTGACTTTTCCCAACAACCTAATTTGCACCTTGTATTTTTCGAGCAAGGTTTAATTTCGTGAGAATTTTTTTTCATTTTTAAATTAAATGTTGTGCGAATTGCAATGAAAGTGGTATTGCTAATTAAAATGTTTTTTAATTTAATTTGCGATAGTAGGTGAGCTGGAATGTTAGTGACGAAAATGAGGTCGCCTCTCGTGGTTTGAGAAAAATAGGTTAGTGAGGTCCCCAATTATCGATCCCAAACTTTGCAGAGCACCAAGCTTTATTTTAGAAATTGAAATGTATAATTTTATTATTATACAATTTATCTAGTTAAACTGTTTTCCATATTTCTAACATTTGAAAAGGGGACACTTTTCGACCTTGACTTACCCATTTTTAAGTTTTGAAGTTTAAGACATACGAGTACATGATGAATGATGTTGTCTTATTTCCATAGCCGTTTTGCTAGTGTTATAAGGGGGCAACTTGGTAACTAGTAACTCTGAAAAAAGCCTAGTTAAAAGTCCCAATATATGTAAAAGGATTCAATGCTCCTCGCAAAAAATCTATGAACCCTCTTGCCTAAGTTTAGGAGTTACAAAGTTAATAAACCGAAAGCAGTCTATCAATAATTTAGGTTGTATCTTCGTTCATAAAGCCTGTAATCCAATGCAGCTGGGCTAAGCGATATCACAGTTGTAATGGGTAGAGGATATAGCTTAACATCTGCTACTGCAGTAGGATTAATAGTCCTAAACTTCTGTGCATCTAGTTTGTCAGACAATGGCGACGATTTTGTTTTACTTACACCAACTAAACTTATTTTATCCATTCCTCTCCTTCACGAGCAGTTACAAAAGAAAGAGATTTTATTGATGACAAATTAGTCTGCTTTAAGTTTTTTATACAAGTATATGATTTCAAAACATGCTGACTATAAATACGGAAGGGAGAGATACGTAATTTAATTTGACAGGAGTAACATTCTTGCCATCTTTTCTTTGCACTATCAATAAGAGAATACGATAGTTTTAATTAATTCTGTTAGTTGATGTACCAGAGAATCGACGCCAATGTCATCTAGAACATAGGTACATATTTTACAAAATTTTATATTTTATAAAATTATTACGGTATACAATGTTTATATAGCTTTTTCCCATTCTATCGGCATTTTAAACTGAGAGATAAAGATGATCTCAGATAACAGAAGCAATGTATTATGATTCTTACAATGTTTTTGTACTACACCTTCGATATACGAAATAATAGCTAGGTATATGACAATACTTTTCAGTGATGTTGTAAGATTAACTTACAGCGCTTATATATGTATGTTATGTCCGGTTCTTTCTTAGTCACTTGCGATAGGTCCTTGATGTATCGGTCGGATGCATCAGACTTCTTTTCAGACATGAAAGGATAGGTTAACGGTCCTTTAAAACTAATGACATATAAAGTCTTCAAATGTTTGCTTCTAGAACGGTTAATTCACATATTTTTCTACCCTTTTCTTCCCATATAAACTTTCTATTTTACTCAAAAGAAAAACGGAGTCAAATGAGACCATACCCCACGGAAATCTATAACTCATTCCATCCCCACTTAAAAAAGCATTCCCGCAGTGAAATGTAAAACCCTGAAAAACAAACTTTAATCAAACAGAAGCCCCGCTGTCCTAAAAATAGTACACTTACTCCACCCGGATGATATTTTACTCGGATAAAACTCCACTTGTCCGGTAATTGAAAATGTAGTCCGGATATCTTTGAGTAACCGGTTCTATTTGTACTGTAACTCGTTACGGAAAGTGCTGCAGATTGTTTTGTTATAAATGCCCCCATTTAAATTTATTTTTTAATATTTGGTTGTTTGTTTTGTAACGGACGATATGTTTTTTATTTCATATGTCAAAGTCAAAGTCAACTCGAAAGCCGTTATGTAATAGCTTGCTTCTTTATTCAGTCAGTTAATTATACATTTAAGAAGAATCATTCCCAAATGTATAATTAATTTACAACCTCTGTGGCGCAGTGGGCGAAGGTCTGCCTGAGACGCAGAAGGTTGCGGGTCGATTCCCGCTGCGAGACAAATGTTTGTATGATCTTCATTCATTTGTCTCGGGTCTGGGTATTTTTTATGTATAAAATGTATGTATTTACAAAAAAAAAGAGTATATAATTAATATATCAGTCATGTAGTTCCCATAACACAAGCTCTGCTTAGTTTGGGGCTAGATGATGCTGTGTGAAAAATGTCCGGCATTATTTATTTATTTATTAGAGAGATTATCATAAAAACTTACCATTATTTTTCTTGGTTACCTTTAGTGGTTGAGATAAACTTTAAACATACCTGAAAAAAAGAAAAAACTGTTAAAAATAGGTAAGTACAAACTTATTTAGTTAGTTTACTTAAAAAGAAAAAATAGATATAATATTACTTGCTAAGGTTCAAACTGCACCTAATAACATAATATTTCCCAATAAAAATGTATTTATTAAATACAAAAAATTATTTGTGGCACCCGGTTTTGTTGCATGGCATATCCTTATTTCCATGTAGATACTGGTAACACCGGTTAGCTTGGTACCCGGGTTTAACTGGATTTATCCGGTTAGTAATCAACTGGTTTGTAATTTAGCCTGAAGCTGGAAGCGATCTCGTTTTCGGGGAGATTTAGTGCTACACTTTGCCTTCTAGAAAATTAGTTTTAATTTTGAAACACGTTTCCATTTTATTGAAAAGATGCTCTACTACTGTTTTAAGATGCTCTGCTCTACTGAACAAAATATTTTTATGACTAATATTATGTTAGAATGCTGTGTAAATCTTAAAAACTAACCTAATCACAGCATATTATGGAGTGAATGAAGCAAAATAAGTGGGTAGATACGAATAGGTACATGTATGTCCAGGCTGATAAGAGTAGAATAACCCTTCAGAAATAGGTGTTATATATGTAGGTAATAATATCTTGCAAGATTTCAAAATTTGTTGCTCAAATTCACAATTTGAATATAACAAATAAAACTTTGAGCAACTTAGATCTCAACCCGAGAGCTCAATTATTTATGAAGACCTATAATAAAACTATCTTCTGCCACCGGCTTCGCTCACATAATAATCTGATTAAAGTATCCTTTGTGCTATTCCAGATCGCAATCTAATACCTATTTCAAACATAAAACACGACTTAATACTTACGAAGTTTAATGGTAACACTCATCAATACTTTTGGATTAATAATAATATAACAAAAAATATCAAATAACTAATAAATCAATTCAATCCAATAATTAATTAGGCATACACAAGGCTTATTATCATGTCAATTAAAATCTTGCTGACAAATTCTAATGACCTGAACTAATATTTTCTTTTTATATTAATTCTGAAACAACTTCGCATTTATCAATTTTTCGTGCCTGTATACTGACCATGGTTGTACCTACTTTATTTTTACCAGACACTGTAACCCATATTTCTCAAAGAAACACATCTAATTTTGAATCTAAACCTATTTCTTCTCACTTTCACCCTCACAAAGTGCGGGAAACCAACTGATAGAATACAGTGTAAATACAGCAAGCCCAGACAGATCGATATTGCACTAAAATTATAACCCATAGTACAGCGCGCTTCATGCAGTAATGCATCTTCATTGAAGCAGGGATGCAAGCTTAGCATGCGGTGTTGCGAGAATTCAAAAGACGAGAGGTTAGAGACTAGAAACTCATAATGATGCATAAAACTGAGTTTAGTTTACAAACAGAAGCGTTATAAGTTTCTAATTCTAAAAATATCATTCAAATATAATTTGAATGTAACTTTGCAAATTCAAAGGCTTTATCTTGCGAAAACACTCAACCAGTTAAAGGAATTAGTGAGGGACCGGCAGATACGTTAACAGTATCTACGTGACTTAACTTAATGACGACACTTGTCCTTTACTGCAAGTCATTGCTTAGCGATGTATATAATAGGCTATTTTTCGTTTTTGTGTGATATGATTTTTTTTTCAAATTAATGAAAAGTAAATAAACATCCAATAGACACAGATAAAAAAGATTGCAAACTTTATTTGATGTGTGACGTGTATCGTGAGTATCAGGAACTACGAGTAAAGTGATACCACAACACCCAGACGCGAAACAATTTTATGGAGAACATGCAGACATTGGTGCCGCAGCTGAAATCGAACCCGCACTTCTTATGTCGCAGCCGGCTACTTGCCCACCGCGCCACCGAAGTCGTCAGAAACAGAAAAAGTCATAGTCATGGCTCTTTTCTTATTTTTTATAGTTTATTGTGAAAATGTTAATCGCAGTCAACATCAGAACACTTATTTATATATAAATACGTGTTAATCTGGTAACACTTTTTATCTTTTTACAACGCCTTAATAATTAAGTAGGTTAAACAAAAACAATCAACAAGCTCACAACTGTATTACTTATACATTATGGAGAGGCTCAGAAACATAGTTTTAGCATAGATCTCTGAGGGTGAAAAAGTAGGGGGTAGTTAGAGACACTTCCGACCAATATATTTGGCTCATGCCCACGTTATGCAAGTAGTAAGCATTCCACGTGACAGGTTACAAGCCCATCGCCGCTTATTGGAACACTAACCGATGACACATGCCTTCGAATTGTTGGGCTCTAGGGTGTGCTTGTTTCCTCACGATGTTTTCTTCACCGTTTTGAGCAGGTGTTAATGCGCAAATATATTTTAGATAGGAATAATCCATTTGTGCAACGGGTTCGAACCTACAACCTTCATCGCGGGTCTGAAGTTGAGGTACCACCCGCCAATACTGCTCTCTTTTTTTAGGTAAAAAAAATAGACGTATAAATAAAAATGAGATCCTTTTAACCCATAACCCGAGGATGAGTATTATCCGGGGATAAAGGTTTAAATAATAATCAATAAAAATCAGAAAAATGTGTCGAGCTCCAAATCCGCCTGAGGTCTATCAGGCCTCTGTAATTAACCGCCAATTGCTCCATTACAGCACAACCCTTTTAGGGCGGGTTATTATGTGTCGCCTGTCGATTACCATTGTCGTGATAATGTCGGTCTCTCGTACCCCCGTTTATTGGATTTGCGAGGGTGGTAGGCGCATTTTATGAGCAAACAGTGTGCCGCTAATGTCCTGGATAATGCGGCTTATTTAAGAGGCTAAACGTATTTTTTCATATACAGCTGCGGTTTTAGCCTTGTGTATTATGTTTCCGAAAGATATAATTCAAATGACTATCCTAAAGAACATCTATAAAGAACATATTAACAAAGCGTTGCCTCTTAAATAGAGACAGTAAGAAACGTGTTAATGTTTACATTCTTAGATACACTTTATTTTATAAAACGAAGTGAATGTTAAATTACTAATAAGCTTAACATACACTAGATTGTAATATTACTAGGGTACATATATTTATTTATTTTATGTTTTATAATATACTCTGGGTAGGAAATTAAATAAATATTAATATTGAATGCATTTTGTATAATATAAGAGGCGTTGCTCTAGACTTTCTCATTTCCTATTTAAGTGACAGAGTACAAAGATTTGACGTGAATGGAAAGCGCTCTCCGGGGTCTCTGGTTACCACAGGGATCAATTCCTGGACCATTTTTGT
This sequence comes from Perizoma flavofasciatum, assembly GCA_958496245.1. Classification (NCBI taxonomy): domain Eukaryota; kingdom Metazoa; phylum Arthropoda; class Insecta; order Lepidoptera; family Geometridae; genus Perizoma; species Perizoma flavofasciatum. The sequence goes on along the minus strand of OY292439.1, from coordinate 342,244 downwards.
TCTTAGTATACATTAATGATCTACCCCATCTTGTAAGGGCAGATCATGAGGTTGTATTGTTCGTAGAGGGCACGTCACTTTTATTTAAATTAAAGCGACGACAAACCGATTTTGACGATGTAAACAATGCAATCTCTAAGGTTGTAAAATGGTTAAATGTAAACAATCTCCTACTTAATGAAAAAAAAACAAAGTGTATTAGATTTATACTACCCAATGTTACACAAGTTAAAGCAAATATCAATATCAAAGATGAACAGTTGACTCTTATGGACACCACCGTATTCTTAGGTATCACCCTAGATAATAAGCTTCAATGGGGTCCTCACATTGATAAGTTATCGTAGCGACTTAGTTCTGCGGCATATGCAGTCAAAAAGATCCGTCTTTATACAGACGTAGACACAGCTAGACTAGTTTACTTCAGCTACTTCCACAGCATTATGTCGTACGGTATACTGCTGTGGGGGAGTGCTGCTGATATAAATACCGTTTTTGTGCTGCAGAAGAGGGCTGTTCGAGCAATTTATAATATGGGCCCCAGAGAATCACTTCGCCAAAAGTTTAAAGAAATAAATATAATGACATTCCCTTGTCAATACATTTATGAAAATCACAATGTTAATACTAGATATAAAGATAAACTCGCTGTTGCCACTTGTACTGCGCTGTGTACACTCCATAAAGTTAATAAATCGTTTAAAGGGCGTACGCTTTTATAACAAACTCCCAAGAGATATACAAAAATTGACAATTAACAAATTTAAAAACGTAATCAAACAAAAACTTTATAAAAATGCCTTTTTATAAAGTTTTTGTTTGATTACGTTTTATACTATAAAATATATGATTATTTAGATGACAAAAACTCTTGGGATTGAAAATGCTCCAACTCGAACCTATTGTTTTGTAAAAGGATCATTAAAAAGAATAACTAGTCTTTTCTTACCTGGCTTGCTCGCGGAGGAACAGGCACTAGATAAAAACCGATGTTTCAAAGTGGTCCTTGTGATTTTATTGAATAAATGAATTTTGACTTTGACTTTATAATATGTGCTGGAAAATCCAACACTTCGCTCATAGGAAATTTTAAGAACAAGTAAAATTTCCGCGAAATATCACGAATAGTATCATAATAGAAGCCAAATGTTGATTGGTTCAAAATTCTAGTAGCTAAATCTATGGAAAAAAATACGTAGAACATCCCTCCATTTTGTTATTCAAAACTGAATGTAATTTTACTTTTTCAGGCAAATACCAGCGAAGCGAAAACAACCCTGAATAAAGGGAAAAGTTAAGTCCACTCAAACTTTTTTCATCAAAGACCAAAGCTACGCAGGAATCCGTACAAAATTAACGAATTTACAAAACCGCTAAGCAATATTATGGTGACCTAGTGGGAGCTACCCGGTGGCAAGCGCGCACATGTAGCACATTATGTTAGGATATTATTAATGTAAACTAAATCAGACATAAAACCTGCCTATGCCTATACCTATGTTTCGAACAAAAAAAAAGCATTGTATTGTGTTGTATCTCTTTCACAAAGTACAAAGTACAGTCTCTTAGTACAAAGTCAAAGTAGTCTCAGAAAGAAAGTTAATTAAACTAGTACCTCAAACATACAAATGTAAGCGAGTTAGTATATGGTCCTCGCGACCGCATTGTTGACGTTCGGATGCAGTGCACTAATCCCGGTAACCCGGGCGTGACCGCACTCTGCGGGTCTTCTCGACCGGCCCGGGTAACTAGCTCTATTGTACTATGTAGTTTTCTTACAGCCTTTTTATGGGAAACTAATCTTATCTTTATTTCCTGGCTTGGTCGCGGAGGAACAGGCAAACGTAAAATTGATCTTTCAAAGTAATATATGGATTTTGACTGTGTCATTTTTTGTTTCATGAGTTGATCGCGTTTGATGCCTTTTTAAGACTAGGCTGCAGTTAACCACCCTAAAATTAAAAAAAAAACTTCGCTTTTTTATTTTAATATTAAGAAAACAATCCTATAAGATCAGTGTTTGCCAAGACGGCAATACCTCACCACAGTGGGTTCGAAACCGATCGTGCATCAAAGGATTTTTCCAGTCGAGAAATGTATGTGTGCATTAACTCGCACAAAACGACAAAGGAAACATCGTGAAGAAACCCTAGAACCAAAAATTCGTCATGTGCCAATAATGCCTTGTATTTTTGCCACGATTAGTGTTCCAATAAGTGGCGATGGACTTGCATCCTGTCACGTGGAATGCTAACCACTTGCAAAACACAGGCATGTGCCAAATGTAATGTTTGGACGTGTCTCTGACTACCCTCTACTTGGTATCCTTAAAAATCTACGCACTGAGTATGTATCTGAGGATGTCTAACATGGGAATTACAATCCTGAGTGTGTCTGGTTTTTTTTTGTTCTTTAGAAGGGAAGGGAAACAAAATCCAGTGCATAACCAAAAAGGCTGGCTAGCCCCAGTATCCACTCTGCCGCACTAATTAACCGCAAACAAAGGGACTAATTATTCAAGCTCGCAGATGATTCGCGCGGGTTTTATTCGGGGCCATTTTGTCCCGTTGGTCGGCTGTTTAGGGTTATTGGGGTCGCAATGCTCAGTTGTGAAAACTTTTGCGGGACATAAAAACAATCGGTCGGTGTCGACACCGTTTTGGAGTCTTCTTTATTAATGTAAAATAAAAATTAATTTCATCAAAACCTATTCTTAATATACACAGTTATTTTAAAACATAAATGTATAATTATTAAAGGTGCAGTGTATCGTGCGTCTAAAAAAGGACCATGCTCAGCATTAAGCTGCCATAAACTGCAGAGCAGATTTTCAGTACGGACCTCAGCCAGCACGACCGACCGTGTGGTCGTGGCAAACAAATAATAAGTAGGTGTAATTGATAACAGAGTTTGAGATAAGTACATAAGAAAATATTGTGTTGATTTTTTACAGGTTGCTGACCAGATTCAGACGAGTATTTAATATTATGTTCTCTGTCATCCGCTTCACTTATTAAATATTTTACCATTGCGTTAATGTGTTCTTTGTAAAGGACAATCGACTTATGTTGAAATTTCATCGAGGGTGTATATTAGACACAGTTACATTCTCTTCAGATGAAAATTTAGAAACGAAATGAATCGCAAAAACCATCCATCCGTTATTTCTTTCTACTTCAATCAAAATACAGAAAGCAATATCGTAAGGAATTCAAATAAAATAAAATATTGCTCCAAATCTACTCCAGAAATCCCAGTAAAGAATCAAAGAAGTCAAATGAGTCAGTAATTACCGGGTCAGGACTTGACTTGCTCTTTTTAGAAACAAATGCGACAAAACAGAGCAGGAAATAGACGGGGGACCATGTCGCGCGACAAACACGAGACATTTTATTATATTGGATGAATTTTGTGACTGATGCGAGTCGTAATTTATCAAAGTGAATGGGTTATACTAAAATTTGTTTTATGTGTATTTTTATGATTAATAAGGAACTTAAATGATCCTTTGATGTCAAAATACTTACGTTGAGTTTATTTTGTAACTTTAATGGAGCCTATAATACTATAGAGAAAAGATTTGTGGTCAAAACACATTTTGTAACTTAAATCAACCAAATGCTACAGAATAATCTTAAAAGAACTTTCATACGATCAACTTTAAAACCCTAACATCGTCCAACTTCGAAACTAACGATATTCGAATAAAAAGGGACTCACGGTCGCAAGTTTGCGCAACGTTCGCCAAGCAAGGTCGCAACTTTTTGGTTTGTGTCCAAAACAGTTCGACAAAACTACATACAGAAGAAATTGTAATACTTTCAGAAACCTCACTTCAATGACACGAAAAATGACTTCATATGAATCTGGGGACGCAAGCAATATTAAAACTTATAGAAAACTTTAGTTAGAGCATTAAATTTAAACAAAAATTTTAATTTATTAACGTGGGACCCACATTTTTTGTGTAATTAGTGCGGAAGAACTCCATTTCGTTTGGCCGAAATAGACTGCATCTTGAGAGAAAAAAAACGTTGAGACTTTTTTTTTCAATTAGTCTCAAAACTTACACAACTATCAAGTCTAAGTCAAGTGCAGCAAAGCTCAGTTTTCATTGCTGAAGTGACACGATGCTAGCCGACGTTCCTTTTATAGAAAAGTTGGGACTTACATTTTTGTATCCGAAACTAACATTCACTATCACACGGTTTATTTTCTTGATAAAGTTCGAGTAAAAATAAATGTTACTTCGTAAATTTTCAATCGCTTTGCAAACGACGTTTATTGAATTTAGAACAGTTTAACAACATCATCATCATCAATGGTGAAAAACCGGGGTGGTGAAAGGATTCAGTGCGCCTCGTCGAGGCTCTTTCCATACCACCATACCTCAACCTGGACATGTCACCATAAATATAGTTTTAACAAATCACAGGAGGCTTTAAAGACGCATGGACTGAGTAACTAAGTTGCCATGACCAAAATACAACTCCTTCTTTGTCGTGTCACCGGTTTTTACCGTACCAACCCTACGTGATGTTCGTGCCACTTTCGTAGTCAATCAAATATCCAGGTTAAGATATGAAGCCCCTTAAAAGAGCCTAGTGACCAATAATGAAAGAACCAGTGTGGAAAAAGGATTCAGTGATACCTTGTACTACTAACTTAACTATGAAGTGGCATGTCATCATGATAATGCAAATAAATATCATTCATTCATTTATTCGATGCATGTTGAGTAGAGATCGTGAAATATTTGCCATAAGAACCCCCAGATCTCAAATACTTGAATATTTGCCATGATTTGTGCACACATCACTTATTTTTTCCTAAAATATAAGAGTAACTATATGACTCACACAGCCACCACGGATAAACCGTAAGTGGGTGACAATCTCGTTGGCCAGTCAGCCAAATACAGCGGTTAAACCGCACCAAGAGCTGAGTAATAACGTTACCAAGTTATCAGTCTCCTGAGGCTGAGACGTGAGACGGTTTAACACTGGACGAAATAATCACTCAAATGTTCATCAATTTATATTAAAAAGGCGGGACGTGTGACGCATTATCCGCAGCAGTCATCATTCTTATCCTCACACTAGGATTCCCTGAGTCGTGTGTAGAAACTATATGTAACATTGTACATATAGTTGTACACAACACCCAGACACAGAACAAATATCTGTAAACATCCAAACTTTTGTTCCGCAGTAGGAATCGAACCCGCACCTCCTGCGTTGCAACTGGGTACTCACCTACCGCGCTACCGAGGTGTTCGAGATGATTTTTTTTATTAATTTCATTCAAAATTAGGTTCTAAAGCAAATCTTTACATTCGATTGAGTGAAATATTTAAATTGGAACCAAACTTGCTTATGATTTATTTCTTTTTAACACTTATATATCAAATTTTCTCATTTTATTTGGGTTCTTTAGCAAATCTTTACATTCGATTGAGTAAAATATTTAAATTGGAACCAAACTTGCTTATGGTTTATTTCTTTTTAACACTAATTTATTGACTACTATTTTCTCATTACAGAAAACCAGCATACACCAACCTGGTCTGATCACTAATCTTACGCAAGGTGTTCAAGAAATTAACACGACGTATAAGATTCCATAAAACAATACTTAATATACTTACGAATCAGTATTTGGTCCAGTCAGTGAACCTTCCTAGCCGGACACACGGCCAGCAAGCACCGCTAACAACGTTATGAGTTGCAGCAAACGTTCGTGACAATGTTGTTGAATTTACAAGTTTAAGATTCAATTTTATTTTGTTCCAGGTTTAGTCTTCCTAGAATATTCTCAGCCAGAACAGACGTAGCAACTTAAGTAGGACATCATCAAGGACAACATCTTTGCTCACGTTTTACCCGGATTAAAAGTAAATTATGTGTTAATCTTAGCAAAGAACAACATAATGCTCCAAATGTCATAAATCGGTTAAGATGTTAGGAATATTATTGGCGAGATAGCAAATTAAATTGTTGAGATTGTCAAAAATGGCATGTAGTAGGTATTCATCTTCTAGAATATGAAATAAATACATAAAAAAATATTCAAGCAAAGCATACATACATAAATAGTGGCAAGGCGATAGTTTTAAATAACAAGAAGTGTTTTTTCAGGAAAAAATAAAAGAAATTAACGTAAAGTTGATAAAAAGTCCAATATGAATTGCGGTTCACAATTGACAAAGATATTGCGTAACATAAACACGAAAAAACAGACGAATTGAGAAGCTCCTTTTTTGATGTCTAACCGACTTCAACTAAAAGCAATTACCTTTTACTCCAATCTTGGCCCTATTGCCATCTTAAACCATAGCCTTAGAAATATCGTGTAATATAAAACGGACACTGCAACTTCACAACTCGCCCGTGCGAGTTGTCGGCTCCATTGTCCCTCTTATTTATTGCAGTTCGCCTCGCCTTGCTTTTCTGAAAACGCGGTTAAATATTCGACTCATATTATTCAGTAGTTTATGAGCCAAGTTTAAAAGTATCGCGATGAAAGGAACTTTGAAACAATAATTATAATAGTTATTTTGGAATGTAGCGTTTTTTTTATTTTTTCGGGCATCAGCTTTAGGTCGTTAACCAGCTTTCTTTAGGTATGTTTGTTTTATTTTGTTCTTTATATAGGACGTTGAGCCTGGAAGTTAAACATTAATGCCTAATTAAACTTAGGCTAAGACTTTGGCATATCTTAGTAAGAGATAATAACACACGCCTAAGTCTTTGCTTTAACCCTAAGTTTAGTACTCATCAAACTGCATAATCCTAACTCAATTCCGTAGCAAAATCGACCATTTTCTAAAAAAATACCCAAAGAATTAAGTGCTTACCTCCAAAGAATATGAGTCCAATCTATTTTCCCGTTAACAATAACTTAAGGCTATTTTCCCATACACGAGTAAATAATTGCAGGTTCAGTACCCCATCGACGTGTCAACAAGATGAATGTGCGGCCCTTAAAGATCTAATAGAGACGAGAGATTGTATAGAATTTTCTTCGTAGAAAGATACAATTTCTTTTAGAAAGAAGGAATGTTCTTGTGCCAGCAGAAGTAGCTTTACAGCCAAAATGGACAAATATAGCTCAGAACTCAATTAAATCATAATAATCTTTACAAGTCGAACTAACTGGTTCAGGTGGCACAGAAATCTTCATTTTATATCACTTAAAATGCGTAGTTTACACGAAAACGGTGTTTGTATTTTTTTATTTCTCCAGAAATCATGCCATATACAAATGTAAGGAAATTATGGAATCAGGTTGTAGAAATCCCCCTGCTCAGGTATTCCCCAGTGACTACAATTCAAGGTACTCCTAAAAGGGCGATTTAAAATGTTAAACCGGTCGGCAATCACTTACCAACAGTTGGTGGTAACATAATTATATATTATGAAACAGTCTATTAGTAAAATTATAATTAATGCTGTTTTTTACGATAAAACTCGCCAGACTATCTAGATTGGGTCATATTATATATCCAGTTTCTATTAATTAAGTCCAAAACCATGAATGTTTCAAAAGTTTTCTCACCTATAGTATGCCTACAGGTGCTCTGAAGCATGCTAGGAACTTCGAACACTTTGTTGATAGAGCAGATTACGTGTTAAGCTTTGTTGATAGAGCAGATTACGTGTTAAGCTTTACTTGAGTTGTATAGCTTCTTATACAACTATGTATAAGAAGTTTTCTATGTATAATATAGAAAACTAAAAAATATTTTTGTAAAATACATTATATAATGTATTTACAAAAAAAAATGTATATAAGTAGTATATCAGTCATGTAGTTCCCATAATACAAGCTCTGCTTACTTTGGGGCTAGATGATGCTGTGTGATAAATGTCCAGCAATATTTTTTTTATTTTTTATTTTTTTTTATACAGCTATCGAGCTATAGAATTTTCTTTACGAAATGTTTTTTTATAGCTACTTACGGTATTCATTTTATTTATAGAGATGTTTAGGAGATTAATCGGTTATTTGGACAGGTATCCAAAGAGTGACGGATGGGAAATTTTATGACTTTATTTAGGAGTTTTTGTAGACAAAATTGAAAAGTGATTGATTCATTTTCACTTGGATAAAATTGTGGTCTTAGCGTAACATTAAAAAAGTTTTTTTTTTATAAATTTATCCCGTTAGCTTGCTTATGAATAGGCGCCACTTCTCTAAAATTCCACCTTAACCAGATCCTTCATCCATCTCTGAACCCCCCTCTTACCTATAAAATGCTGGACAACTGGGAGGGAGGGGAGGTCAAGGCGGAGTGGTGAGATACGATGAGTTGACGAATTTGTTGATCGCATCATTACGTTGCGGTTACGGTTTTTGCCAAATTACACGGAAAATTTACTTGACGTGATAATTTTTTACTGTTTTTAGAGCGAGATTTTTTATTTTTATTAAACTCAGAATTATACAAATAACGTCAAAAATATAAACAATGATGCTGAGCTATGTAACAAAATATTTTTTAATCCATTTTTAAATAGTTTATATTCACATTAATAGTTACTCTCACCGCTAGCATGATATAGTGGAAGGAACAGGTCAAAGATAGTCTTTTAATTTCAATGCGAATTTGTGGGTTCCTTTATAATATAATTTAATTTGTTTAATATGATACGTAATTTGTGTTTTTAACGCTTTAGCGTTACAATTAAAAACACAAATTAATGATACAGGCAGATGTTTGACAACTTCATTGGCCATTTAAAGTATAACTGAAGCAGTAGATCAGTATTTACACAAAAGATCACGAAGCAATCAAACATCCGCGGACGCCCGGAACAAAGCTCTTATTTTTAATTTCCTGAGCGCGATAGATTCGCACATCTGTTTCTGTGCTACGTTGGACAAATTCAAAAGCAGATCTTAAAAGTAGGTTTAATCATTTATTTTTGTGTGAACTACAACATATTTTATGTAAAATCATAAAAAAAAATATTACCAAAAGAGCCGTGTTGGCCTAGTGGACGGTACCTCTACTAATCTGGAGGACGTCAGTTATTAGTATGTTCAATCTTTTCGTTAACTTTTCTTGTCTTGCTAGTAATTCTATTGGCACATGCCTTTGAATTCCGGTTCTATAGCATGCCAGTTTCCTCACGATGTTTTCATTTGCCGTTACAAGCAAGTGTTAAACGCGCAAATAAATTATTCAATTGTAAAAAATCCATTGGTACACGACCGAGTTCTAACCGACCTTCGGGGACCACCCAAAGCCAACATGCCTCTTAATTTAATAAAATGCTGCTAAAATGAAATCCTTTTGTCCTGTACCCCACGGGGTACACCATGTACTTGCCTACCCGAGGTTACTATCAGGATACATGACGCTAGCTGACAAGCTCGTCTTATTTATTCATAGCTGGGTTAATTTACTCAGGCCGTCCTGACGCTGGCGGGTGGCGGCCCGGTTACATGTGTTCGGAATACATTGGAGCTAACTTTTTGTGATGCTTGCTGAATTTTGAGTTTTAAAAGTAGTAGAGCTCCTGGTGAAGAGTTCGTCCAGGAAAGTATCTGCTACCACCATGCCTTTTTCTGCCGTCAAGCAGTAACGCTCGCATAGCAACATAGATAGGAAAAACGTATGTTTATGATTTAAGTTGTATTTTTTTTTCGTTTTAAATATACCCCCCTCGGCGGTCGTGGCGTTGACTTGCCATTGGACTCCACTGAAAACCAGCGCTGGGTAGACACACCAGTGTTTATCCAGCACAACGCTGAGTGGAGGCCATATTTGCCTCAGACTGCTGCGCAATAAAAAAAGAAATAAAGAAAATGTATTAGTAATATTTAGTAGGTACCATAAGTTTTTTGTGTAGTAGTTTTTAAGGTAAATAAAAATATTTTCTTCTACTTCTCTACTTCTTCATTGCTATGTTCCGGTTTGAAGGGTACCGGTGCCGGTGAAATTACAAGCACATGAGACTTATCACCTCTGGTGTTGCAAGAGTCTATAGGTCTAGGTTACCGCTTACCAGCATGTAGGGCGCATGCTGGTTTGCCACTTTAGTAAAAAAGGCCCCTAAGAGAAACCACGAGAAACCACGCGGCGCAACTTACTCATAAAACTGTACAATCTCGCTTCATGTTCACAATCAAGGCACTTAATCGTTTTAGAGCTTAGACATGACAGTGAAAGATCACTGTTATTTTATACCAAGTATTTTATAGCTAATATTTTTTGTAAGTGTTCCACTTTGCACAGGTGTGAGGACCGAGTACGACTTCTAGTTACGCTTAAAGAATGGTCTCGGTTTAGTTTTATTTTACAAGAGTTTAAAGGATTGTTTGGAAGTGAGATGGGTTCAGCTCGGAAAATACTTGGCGACTTTTCTGTAGTTAATATTGAATAAATGTTTTCTCAGAATTTTCGTTTAGTTTTTTATTGACTTTGATGGTTTTGTTTTAAGAGTGGAATTAGCCTCTTTTCACGACTTTGCCCGCGTAGTACCTGGATTCTAGAATATAAACTATACCCTTTTAAAAATTCAGCCGTTAGATTCGGGAATTATTAGTAAATCACATCCAAACTTTCGTATTCAATATAAGTAGAGTCTCAAGATGAGCAAAACTAATACCAGACCTACGCTTTTGAAAGTTAAATAAACTTTATCTATTACTTATAAGCTTTAGATCAGCCACAAATAAATCAATGATAGACTAATTAGTATTTTATTGATGGAGTAATATTAAAAGCACAAACATAAAGAATCACTCAAAATCTACTACACAATAAGAAATAAGATCAAAGTATCAACGAAACTCTCATTATTTGCCAAACTTTTGTTCACTGTTTCAATTCTGGAACAGTTACAAAGACTTGCGACAAAAAAGGAACAAAGTTTGCCTTGTCTCCTCATCTTTAATCAAAGATATCCTTATAATCCGAGTGGCAAAGGAATTAAGATGAAACAGATGAAAGATCTACTGCGAAATAATTGGGAATCATTTTCGCGAATGTTTGACAAGTTCCATTGTACTCCACATTTGAAGGATATATTTTTAAAAGTACTTTTAACAGATTACTTTTGTAAATTTGGAGGTTTTTGACAGTTAGTTCTAATTTCTACAAAATCAGAGATCATTTTGGCAGATAGATACCGTTAGAGAAAAGTAAACAAAAAATGCTGTATAAAATCTATTCTTTGATCTTTGTACGATTTGAAATCAAAATATTTCTATATTTGAAAATAGATTTTGGAGAAATAGAAATGTACGGTTTCAACTACCTACTTTTGAACGTTATTTTAATGAGCAGTAACTGCGCTGTCATAAAATTAAAACAAATGATGTTTCTATAAACTTTCTACTGTAACTGTAATGGAGAACTATATTAAAGTTATTTTATTCTTTAGTCCAGGCTGAAGCTATGGCACGTTTTGATTAATTTTATTACTATGAAAGTATGTGACAGGGCTTTCAGAAAAGCGCATTGCCAAATCAAATTTAGCCTTGAAGATACTCTTTCTTTTTTCCAGGTGTGCCGCAGCAATAGCCGCGAACTCTAGGTACATTGATATAATGTATCACCTCCCATGCATAAGTAATTTATTGTAAATTAAAAAGTAAATCATTCCTAAAGCTATCTGTTATTTTTGTCATGAAAACAATACAGAGACAACTTCAACTTCAGTCTCCTTATCCCTTCGAGTTAAAGCTCTAAATACAAAAGCAGTATTCATAAAATCTTTTCCCATTTTGAGAACGTATGTCAGGAATAAAATAAGGTAAAAGACAGAAATAGGCCGTGGCACGTCGCAAAGATGTATATATTTATTAGCTTTATACATTTTTATTACTTTTATTTCACGCTTGGGGGATATTAGGTACAGTTTATTGCAATTTCCTTTATTGTTTAACAATAATGTTAGAAAATGTGAATAAAGTGCCAGAGAAGTTGCTGTTTTTTTGTATTCTTTCCGAACATTTGGACGTGAAAACATCTTTCCAATCCTATCTGATCTTACTTATTATATTTAAAAAATGGTAAAGTTTGTAGCTTAAACTCCGTAATAGCTGAACCGATTTGAATAAAATTAGGAACAGGAAAATAAAGTTCGAGACCTAGATTAACACAAGCAAATTTTCATCCGAGTACATCGCAGGCAAAACTGTGGGCAGAGGCTAGTTTTCAATACAAAAACGTTGAATCTTATTATAGACTAGTTGTACCCGCGACTTCGTTTGCGATTGCCATCCCTGCAGACTAATTTCATCCTCTCCCAAGGGAACCGTGTTGAATTTCGGGATAAAAAGAATTCTATGTCCTACCCCGAAATATTATCTCAAATCTTACTAAGTTTCATTTGAATTCATTCAGTAGTTTTGGCGCTATGCGCGGCCCGGATTCTGACAGACAGACAGACAAAAAAGAAAAAAAAATACATTTTTGGCTTCAGTATCGATTATGGAGTGCCATCCAATTTTTTTTTTATAATATCTTCAATGTACAGAATTTGACCTGTTACATTCTTATTATAGTATAGATTTTTGCTTCCTCTATTAATTTTATTAATTTCTGTTAAAATAAACCTTGAATAAAAAAACATTTTACCGTTAGCAGGCGGTGTGGTTGTTTGCAGTATATAAAAAGAAGCTTTTGCTTAAAAAGCTTTTACTTGCAGTTCCAAAATATCAAAAAGTATTTCTATTAAATCAGAAAGCCACTGGGAGTACAGATGCTTGGCATGTGAGCTGTGTCCCTCCTAAAAGCACAGATAATTAAGACAAACGATTTTAAAAAGATACTGCCTCCTTCCATTTGCAACGCCATTTGCAATAATTTTATATTAGCCGGGAATATTCAAAATGTGGATAAATATTTTGTGGTGTATTTCCATTAAGGCTGTATTGAAGATTACGGTTTTCAATGTTTTTCCGAGATCACACATTTATTTTCATTACTTGGCGCCACTTTCACCACCTACGGGTAACGTTATCTGACGGATATAAACATATTGTGTAGGAACTTATATATCTTTGTGAGTGACATTTCTTTGCCCACAATGTAAATGAGTTCGTAAATGAATAAAATATTTAAATAATAAATAAACTCTCAACAAACACATAATATATAGACCTGACTCCACACTAAAATTCTGTGTGTCGTCTTATCAGGGACTACGAGTAGGTACCGTTGCTATCTCTACCAGACAAAAAAAAACTGGTAGAGATAGCCAATTAGTGATAAGACCACCTATTGTACAACATATTCAAAGTTTGTAGTATTTTTTAAGCTGAAATATTTGGTGTGCAATAATTATAGTATAGTATACTTGTTGTAGTTAAAAAAACAAGTTCTTCAGTATTAAGCTAAAACGGAAGCTATACGACTCCTGCATCCTGCCCGTATTAACATACGGCTGACAAACCTGGGCCCTCACGAACACGCAACTCTACAAACTTTCGGTCTGCCAACACGCGATGGAGAGGAGCATGCTTGGTGTCAGGAGAAGAGATCGGAAAAGAAACACAGATATAAGGAGGGAGACCAAACTGACAGACGTATCATACAAAATAAAAACTCTTAAATGGAGATGGGCAGGACACACAATAAGAGGTGCGGATAAGTGGAGCAAAAGAGTTACAGTCTGATATCCAAGAATGGGAAAAAGAAACAGAGGTAGGCAACACAAACGCTGGAAAGACGACATCGAAAACACAGGAGGGAAGTTATGGACGAGGACTGCAAGAGACAGGGGAAAATGGAAGGAGTTGGAGGAGGCCTATGCTGAAGAGCACACAGACCGCAAATAAATTAAAGGATAGATAATTTTGATAAAAAATAATATATAAATTTAATTTAAATTAATGAAAATTGTTAATATTTTTTCTATCTGAAATAAATGGCTTATTTATTTTATTTATTTATTAATTATAGTATTTACTATCTATCTACCATAACGCCTATGCAAGAGTTAGTTTGTTTGGTTGTATGTTAGTCTCTTACCATTTACTCAGAAATGGTTTATCCAATTGAAATGTGTATTATTTTGTTGTCTATTGGTTTTGAGATAGGTTTTATCACCGAAAAAGACAATCCTACTAATATAATAAATGCGAAAGTCTGTGTGTGTGAATATTTGTAACCACGTATCGCCGTAACTACAAAACAGATTTTGATGAAATTTGGAATGTAGATAGTTTAGGATCTGGAATACCACATAAGCTAATAATGCTGGACATAATGTTTTTTTTTTAATGCTGGACAATTACACACAGCATCATCTAGCCCCAAAGTAAGCAGAGCTTGTGTTATGGGAACTGCGTGACTACTTATATGTTTTTTTTTTGTAAATACATACATATTATACATAGAAAACACCCAGACCCGAAACAAATATTTGCAGATAGTATAAACATTTGTCCCGCGGCGGGAATTGGACCGCAACCTTCTGCGTCTTAGGCGGACCTTCACCCACTGCGCCACAGAGGTCGTCAATTGAGTTCTACACTTTGTATAAATTGTAATCCTTGGTTCGATTCACTCAAAAGTTGGTGGACATAGTTTGAAGTCTGGAGACGGTCATATGCTACTTTTATTAACATACCACGCGGGCGAAGCCGCGGGCAACAACTAGTGTTAAATAAGTCAAAGGTTATAAAATTGTGTAAAAAAATATTAATTCATACTTTAAGATGAATGACTTATAGGATATCGCGTCTATAGCTTATGTCACTATATACAACAGCTTGTTGTCTATCTGTTCATAGAGCAATATTGTTGGCTCGCGCCCACAGCGAGCTGCCAATATCAACAATTCAACAATGCAAGACGGACCAAATCTAAGTGATACTGAAATATAACCTCATGATATACCTATCAAAACATATTATTTTGTACCTTTGTGTCTCAAGAAAACAATATTGATTTGTCTATACCATCATCATCATCAAGGAGCTTGATGGCGCGGCGGGCTAGTGGCCAGCTGTGACGTAACAGTCTTGATGGCGCGGCGGGCTAGTGGCCAGCTGTGACGTAACAGTCTTGATGGCGCGGCGGGCTAGTGGCCAGCTGTGACGTAACAGTCTTGATGGCGCGGCGGGCTAGTGGCCAGCTGTGACGTAACAGTCTTGATGGCGCGGCGGGCTAGTGGCCAGCTGTGACGTAACAGTCTTGATGGCGCGGCGGGCTAGTGGCCAGCTGTGACGTAACAGTCTTGATGGCGCGGCGGGCTAGTGGCCAGCTGTGACGTAACAGGTCACACATGTAACACTAAGTTAATAGATAGGTATGTTCAGCTCACACAGATCATGGTCACATTTAACTTAAAACACAATATTGTTATTAATGTTATCTCATTAAGTAGGTCAACGTAATACCTTATACCTACCTACTCATATAATATGTTCACTGGTAGTTCTGGCTAATGCTCAAATTGTACCTACAATATTGAATTATTTCTTTTGGGCTCTCCTTGCCTGTTGTAAATGTAATGTATTTATTATGTGACTGTTTTTCCCAAAATACAAATAAAAATAAAATAAATAAAAGAGGTGCGGGTTCGATACATTCTAGCATTGTACTCTTACTTCCTGATACCCATGAGACAGGGAAACCTAGTTCGGGGTCAGGCCAATATATGCATGTATATATTGGCTGTTTATTCTTTATTATTTATCTGTATTAATTTAATAATTATATTAAAACTGTGCCGTTACACTTTAGTGGGCAGTGGACCTTAGCCGAGGAAAAATGCAATAACATCTGCAGCGATAAATTCAGCTGAAGCCTGCTATCTTGTGCTCTTTGCTCATTTTGTGCTCTAGAGGGCTCTTTGTAAAGGACGTCTAGTCTAATTAGGGTAAATGTGTGACATTTTACGGAGTGAGCAACATTAGAGTATATGAAACATTAGATTATATGAAACATTAGAGTATATGAAACATTAGATTATATGAAACATTAGATTATATGAAACATTAGAGTATTTGAAAAATAAGTAGTATCATCACTAACGTCTTGTATTCTGCTTTAAATGTAATAATAATCTCGCGGGCGCGCTTGTGCCGAGCGTACCGTGCGTGGCGACACCGCGGAGCCCCATTACTCCCTGGGGTCGACATAGACCCCTGACCCTCGGCTTGCCTTAGCCGACCGGTCGGAGGTGGAGGCGCAAGAGCGGAACCTATACTCCAAGGGTGGAAGTGTTAAAGGTTAAAGCCGGAAGTAGCGTTGAGTGAAACTGCAGCACACCTAGTGGACACAGCACACCAGCCCATTTAGTGGACGGCAAGTCATCACCTGCCTATGATTTGATTTGAATTTGAGTGAGAATTGGCAGGTGCCGGTTCATCCTACATAACCCAGCAACCATTCCTTAAGCATAATCCTGCAATAACTCAGTTTATCACCAGATATTTCCACTAGTTTCATCAGTCGCCATCGACAAAATAACGTTTTTTATATATTGTATTGTACAAAAAAGCCTCTTAGTGTTAGCTTCGGCTCCACTAATGCCTATAAAAGCTACAGGCATAAGCCTGAGATTTTAAAAAAATAATAAGATGAATATTAATAATAATATTAATAATGCTGGACATTTTCACACAGCATCATCTGGCCCCAAAGCAGGGTACTCGACCTGATACGTATTCAGTTCCATTGTATTTTAATTATCCAAACTAAGTTTACAGCAAATCGTAACAAGCGTTTAAACATTTCTTATACAAACTTAACACACCATCCTTAACAAACCATAGTTTGAAAAAATACATGTATTTGTCTTGTATAATTCATTTAATTTTCAAGCCTCCCGTTAAAAAGTTCTCTTACAAACTTGAACATCCTCTCACACCCCTTTTGAGGGGTAGTTTGAGAAAATCATTATATTAGTCTTTTATATTTTTTATTGAAGAATATATAAGGTTAAGGCTGTTCGTTTATAGTCAGGCAGTAACAGGAATGCTTTATATATTTAAATATACGATAAAAAGCAAGTCTTCGTACTCAGTAACAACTAAAAACATTTAAAAATTTGACTTGAAAATAGCAGCTGCATTTATAAGAATTTCACTGTTTTCAAAGTTTTATCAATTTATCTGCTTCCCACCTCACAAGCAAAACCCTTTTTTCTAACAAATAAAGTCTAAATTACTCTGCAATCATCAAAAACAACGTTCTGAAACCACTAACAGACGTCTCTAATTCCGATTCTTTCAGAAAGGACGTTAAAAACTACAGTTCGCTTTTAGCGGATTGTTTTTATACGGACAGCTTAGCCGTGAATCGCTGGTGAACTGATAAAATCAAATTCTAATATATAGATAACTAGCTATTGTCCACGGATTCACTCGCGTGTACCATCTTTCGATTCGAAAGAGACCACTTTACTATTGTAAGTTGAGGAGATCGACCTTAATTTGACCACATCATCAGATCCTGGTCATCACAATTCAGAAAACATTTAAAAAGACAATTTAAGAATCCAAACACAATATATTTGACTACCAAAAACTCCCCTTAGACATCTCCCTACTTCATCATAGGGCAATTTTACAAAAAAAACTGCAACTGCAATTATCTAAAGAATATCGAGAAACGTATCTTGGGTATCAGAAACTATGAGTACCGTCATTATACAACACCCCACCCAACATCTGTAGATCATGCAAACATTTTGTCCCACCGCGAGAATCGAACCCATCGAGATTGTCAATATACATATATAGATAGAATATAGAACATAATTGATTGCACACAAAATTATAGTATACTAACATAATTATAGGCAAAATTATATTTATTGAAATCACAAGGATTAACCACGTAAAATAAGGAACTCTGGTAGAATGCCACCAGAGCGTTCTAATTAAGAATACAGTTAGTAAGCACTTCTTAAAAGCTATTTAACAAAGCCGATCTGACCAGAGATACCTAACATATGACATCTGGTCTTGAGAGGTTAAGAGATTCTAACCATAACACAAGCTCTGCTTAGCTTGGGGCTAGATGATGCTGTGTGGATTGTCCAGCATTATTTATTTTTATTTTTATTTATTTCTAAAGTTATAATATTGAAAAAACTGTCAAAACAATTAAAGCCTCGAAGTAAGTAACACATTTACCCGGCTTTGTCTGAAAATCAGCGCTGCTTTACACCAAAATGGTGTGAAGTAGCAACATGCTGAGACAAAGCCTTTTTGGCATGTGGTGCTCGAGAGAGCCACTTGGCACAACAGTACCTACCTGTGAGGAAACTTAACTACCTACCGAAGACTTATAGATACCTACCTACCTACATGATGTTTCAGTTGATACCTATCTTTTCATTATATCCTTTTATTTTACCTGGGTGTCTGTTTTATTGCAAAGTTGATGTCTTCTTTCCGTTTTGCCAAATAAAAATATTTACTTTCTTTCTTTTCTTTATTTACGACACAATTTCTACTGATAAACTGTGTACAAATTCCTATTCTATTTCTAACACTACCAACTTTTCAGCTGAACCTTTTACGCCAGAACAATAACAATGCAATCTGCTTCGTCTCCGGTTAAAAGCCGGAACAGTCGCCTTTCCACGTTCCCGTTAATTGCACGGGACACTTTCAGTTCCGTGCTAACGGGACAGTCGAGTTGGGAATTGCTTGGACAGGAAACTATACAGAAAAAAACCTGCAAAACCCCGAACACGGGCATGTGTGAGATGCTACATTTGGATTTGCTTCTGATTACCCCCTGCTTGGTGTCATTAGAGATAATAGTAATAACTATACTGTGTATGTCTCTGAGGATGTCCATCATGGTGAATACAGTCGTTAGCGTGTTTTATTGCTTTTTTTATCGATACAAAACAAAACCCCCTCGAAACTGACGCTGTATCGGCAAAGTGAACATTTTTCCAAAATATCCGAAACTACGTCTACGCTGTTTTGATTTATTTTCAGAAACTTATCAGGTAATTTGCGGTCTTATAGCTGAAAGAGATTTCTTCCAGACAGCCTTATGACGGGGAGAACTATGTAAGGAGTACGACGACGCTATTGCTTGATTACCAGACATTTCATATATGATATCCAAAGCAGTTTTCTACGAGTTTTGTGAAGTTGTAACGCCTGTTGTCCAAAAATATGGGAAAATCCTACTAATATTATAAATGTGAAAGTTTGTGAGGATGTTTGTTCCTCTTACACGCAAAAACTACTGAACGAATTTTGATGAAACTACAGTAATATAGCTTATAAATCAGAATAACACATAGGCTACTTTTTATATCGGGTACCACGCGGGCGAAGCCGCTGGCAGAAGCTAGTAATAAATAATTCATAATGACAGAAGACTACTGCCGGAAGAATAAAATTTCCTGTAACCGTTCAGTAATGACGACCTCTGTGGCGCACTGGGCGAAGGCTCGCCTGAGACGCAGAAGGTTGCGGGTTCGATTCCCGCCGCGGGACAAATGTTTGTATCTGCAAATATCAGGGTGATCGCGACTTGCTCCCTCCGCGTCGCGATGAAAGACTCTCGGAATGAGTCGAAACTTAGTCGGTGCCTTCAACGATAGTGCCCGTTTTTACAATATATATATAAGTAGTATATCAGTCGTGTAGTTCCCATAATACAAGCTCTGCTTAGTTTGGGGCTAGATGATAATGAGTGGAAATTTCCTGCATTCGTTATTATATTTTTACAAAATAAACACGCTCACAACTGTTGTCCACATGATCGTTTTTCTTCTATATTCAGTAGATCCGATTATCATGTAGGGGTTGATCAGAAGCACGTCCAAACATTATATTCGGAACGTGCCCGCGTCTTGCTCAGCAAGTTAGTTTTGTAAGTTAACAGTATTGACATTTTAAGTAACACTTAAGCCTAAAGTCCGCAAGTGGGGAGTGCGAGCTACGAATGTACCAAGTGGAGGTCAATGACCGCAGCTTCATTTATAGCAGTAGGTAATGGATGAAGCTCGTTCATTCATTAACGGATGTGGATGAAATATCGATAACGTAATCAATTGCTTAGTTTCATCAACCATTTTAGTTTTTAGGGTTTCGTACCTTAAAAAGAAAAAACAGAACTCTTATAGGATAGATAGATAGATAGAAAATACTTTATTGCACAATGAAAACAAGTATATAGGCGAACTTAATGCTAATTAGCAATTTCTTCCAGCTAACCTTTGTGTTATGAAGAGTGGAGCGGCAGTGCGTTTGGCTGATTACCAAAATAAGAGAAACAATTTATGAAAATAAAATAACTAGCTACTTAAAAGAGAAGTAAACTACATACATAAAACGAAAAATAATTCATACTTAAATACATACACCCAAATATATATTTAGATACATATATAGGATCACTTCGTTACAAACAGATACGGGCATCTGTCTGTCAAGACCCTTTTCTCAGGAGCAAGGTTTGGTGATTTCATAGTTTATGAAATTGAGTATTAATGTTAATTATTTTGGTGAACTACAACCTTGTACGGAAACCTCGGTGCGAGAGCCAGACTCGCACTTGTCCGTTTTTTCATAAAAATTAAAAAGTTTACGTGAAAAAAATCGTTAAAAATTAGTCATTGTACATATTTTCAACCAACTTCAAAAAGGAGGTTTTTAATTCGTCAGTATTTTATTTGTTTTGATACGCGATATCTTCGCCAATATTGTAAAACGATTTTAATTATTCTTTTTTTAATGGTAGATACTTCAAGTGTTGTCCCATACATATTGTATGAATAAATTCTACCACTGAAGGTGAAAAATGGGGGAAGGAAATTTCATATTGGACTTTTTATCAACTTCCCATTATATGAAGTCGGTTTTTAAGATTCTCTCGGTAAAGTTTTCATCGATCCAACTAATATGACAAAATTCAATGCTGTTTGTAAGTTAGTTGCTGTCTGCTGATGATCTCCGTAACGGCGTAATCGATTCAGATGAAATTTGAACAGTTCGTGAACTAGGATTGCACATAAACATAAGGCTTCTTTTTATCCGGGTATTGCGCGGTCAAGGCCGTGGGCAGACGCTAGTTTATTATACTGTTTAAATACTTAATATTCAGAAAACTTACATATAAATAACGGTTTCAGTATTTCCAACCCATTTTGAGTTTTATAGATAGAAGATACTTAATTGGACACCAAGTAACGTTTTAACTTAATATGTATTATAAACTTTGATCACGCTATATCTATTAGTCTACTTTAAATAAAGTTTTTTTTATATTTTTTTTCTCTTTCTTTAGATAACCTTTGAATTGAAATTTACGATATGTATATGCGGCTCATTAATAGTATTCTGAACAAATACATAACGCAACTTATTTTAAATCCCACCCTATTTTTCAAATATTCTAAAAAAAAAATAGTAAAAGTCATATAGAATCCTCATTCGGATAGTTGGATAGTTCGTAGCGACGCAACGTAGCACCCGCGTAGCACATGCTACGCCGTAACCGGTGCTACGAATAGGCTTCTATTTGCTCGCGTCAATGTATTTCGGCGCAGACACTTCCTCTCTCAAAGCACATCTACTCTATTGAGGCTCTCACGGAATTTAATATCAACTATATGATTTGAATTCACAAGTGGAATTCTGAGATATTTTAAAGCGGATATGGAAACAGTTTATTACTTATTTATATAAGACAGTTGAAGATTTTATTTGAGTATTCTAGTTTATTTTGCAAGTTTATTATTGATTTTTAAAATAAAACAAAAAAACACGCTAACGACTGTTCCCCATAATGACATCCTCTGATGCATACCAAGTAGGTAGTCAGAGGCACGTCCAAACATTACATTTTGCACATGCCTACGTTTTGCATGTAGTTAGTATTTTACGTGACAATTTGCAACCCCTTCGCCGCTTATTGGAACTCAACTACGTGCAGGCATGATACATGCCTTCGTATTTTTGGTTAAGGATGATATTTTTGTAAAACTCATATCATAAAGCATTACTATATATTGACTTTATGTAATGCTCTAGCATACATAAAGTCAAACAACCTCCAAGTAACTGTAAAACACATTTGATTTTTTTGAAATTTCAATGTGTTTAAAGCCTTTTATATATATATTTACTTTCATATATATCGTTACTTTATATATTTAAAGTAACAATATTTTCATTATAGGGAATACATTTATTCATACAACTATTGTCAAGTACAAAAATACAAAAAATACAGATAAAACAGCTAGCCATCTAAAGAGCGTTGCAAACGATCTATAGATAGCTCAACTGATCCAGATCACTACCAGACGGAAGCGTTCCCAAAATACTGGCCAAGTAAAGTAAGTTCCCAAGTAACAATAGAAGAAAACATCACTGAAGAGATGAACCACAAGGTTAGAAGTAAAGTGAAAAATATTTCCCCCTACATTTTCAGTCCAAGTAATTTTTCATCGAAACAAAGCCTTCTTCAGAAGGGGGTCAAGAGGACGCCATGAATTGAACCCTGCGAAGGGAGGGGTGGTTCTTTCATCCTCTTTATCCCCGCTACAGTTTCAGAATCATACTTTTTAATTGAATTCTGGGTTCGTATCAGACGGATGTTATTCGAAGCTCTGTTTAAGGCTGTGTTTTAATGTTACTTCATCTATATTCATTTGAATGAATTGATCAATTTGTTACGTTAATTTAATTGCTGTCTGAACGATTCAAAGAGCATTTATTTTAGGTACTCATTGTGTTTTATAAATGAAATTATTTTATTCATATCGCATGTGGAGGTTTTACAATATACCACGTATAAGCTTCTAGTTATATATACCAACGAACATAAATTTCATAAGTTAGTAACATTGACAGTGATGTATACTCACATATATCATAATCTCTACAAACTTTGGTGATTTCTGTATACTATTTACTAAATTACTTAAGTTACTTTTGACAAATTTAAATTTGAAAAGAAAAAAAAAAGAAAATTTAAAAAGATTTTACTTATTATGTTTCAGATTGTCGTTAAATGGCACAGACAATTTATTTAACAAAAGTGTTCAGTGCTTTAAAAATATCCATACACATAAGAAACGAGTAATAAGCGTAAAAAACTACAAAATAATTTATATCGCGCATTTTAAAACATAATAACTTAAAGTTAGCGAGCGCACGTGAAAAGTACTGTAAGTAGTGTGAAGTACTGCCATCTACCAGTTTATATGTAATGAACGTGGAGGTTGGCTAGCAGAAATAGCTTTAACATTAAGCCCATCTTTTTTCACTTTTATAAATAATTAACAAATAAATATCTTTAAATACTGTAAGACCAAGAAACCGTGTATATTTTGGAAGTTAACAATACGTATTGTTATAAATGGACATGTATTTTTGAACATCTGGGGAAAACCCTCGCTATATATTTAGACAAGTCAGATTCGTAACTAAAAGTCACTAAAAAACTTAATAATATTTTACAGAGCCAAGTAAAACCAATCATTTGTTTATTTTTCAGTTCATTATGGTACAAATGCACGTTTTCATCACTCTGAACTTGATTTAAAAAAGCTTGTTAACATTATCCATTCGAGATATAAGTTACCCTTTAACTTAAAGACACTTCCAAAGCTAAACACTAACTCACATCTTTGAAAGAACAAAGTTGATCGAATAAATATCTGTTATTCCTTACGACGTTACGCGCAAAGTAATAAGAAGATAATGCATTTTTCTCCTGGCATTTACAGAGAATATCTCGTAAAGCTAAACACACCAGCTAGTATGAGAGATTTTTATTAAAACTCTTTAAATTTAATCTAAGAACAATACAGCCAAAGGTTTATAAAAGAAAGATTTTGAGAGATTTAGTTAAACAAATAAATGACATTACGATTAATAGATTTACGATGTATCTAATCTCTTGTAAACTTTTTTTTTTCAACTCCAATACAACATTGTTGGAAAGACATTTCTCTCGAATAAATCAACGAGTAACAAGTCTATAACAACTTTGGAGTAAAGAGTTTTACTTGTTTAGGAAATTCGAATTTCACATTATAATCTCCCTAAGTTGTGGAATTTTATTTGAATTAAATTACTCCCAAATCCCCCTTCCGTTCAAAGTTTGTAAACCGAAATTTCACGATTTCATGTGTGTGCTTTTTGTGTGTTTATGTCACCCGGATTTACCAAAAGGCATGGATTTTATATGAAACTGCAAACGAAAAGTAATGTATCCTAGCCTTCTGTTTCTATAAACTTTTTGGTAGAAATGGTTAAAACAATGCACTTTCAGCAACGACCAACTAAACTGAATAATGTTTTGCCTCCACATAGAACTTTTCATTTCACAGAAGCTATTATTGCCCATAATTTTCATTGCAGTACTATAACTTTTCAGAGTATTTTTAGACTGTTCTTAGAAGTTGCGTTTGAAACAAAATAACTCGAAACGATGTTTTTTTGTTTTTTATATGAAATTTATAAAATACACACCTGTGAGAATCGTTCCTGAGCATCCAAAATTTCTATAAATAGTGACAGCTTGTGGTCCATGATAGGGAACCCATTCCTGGGCTGCATGAGGAGGTGCCTGACGGCCTCCCTGACGGCGGCCGGCGTGCTGGGGGTCCCGGGGGTCCCCAGCAACGGCGGAGCCCCCACGAGAGCCGACAGCCCATGGAACGTAGCTGATGTTTTCGGAGGATTGTTAACACCACCCGGTAGGGAAAGTCTTCGCGATGTCGACGGAGGCACAGCACCATAACCATTTGTCATAATCGCGGGTCTCTGGAGCTGATAATCACTTCGCGAGGACGGGATGCCGAACCGAGGCAGTGACATGGTATTGGGGACGGGACGCGGCCGGCGCGGAACCGGCTGCAGCAGCGGAACCGTTGGCCACTCATCTTCGACGGAGCCTATAGAGTGCGGCCGGCGAGTCAGCTGATGGTTCTGCCGCGGAGCAACAACACTCTGAGGTCTACGTCTCTCATTATAAACACTGAACGCGTTGAAATCGTCTCTTAAGTTGGGGGGCCTGGGTTTTGTTTCCGGCGCGGGCGGCGGGGGATCCTCCCAGCGCGGGTAGGTCAGGGTGAGGCTGTCCGGCTTGCGCGGCGGCGGAGGCCGGGGCCTGGCCGCCGCCTCGGTCATCGCGGGGGAGCGGCGTCACATGGCACGTCTATCCCGCGCGGCTACCGGCGGGCGACTGCCGGCGGCTGCGAGCCAGGACGTGCAGCGACGCATCCACGCTAGCTGTTTTGGTTTTGTAAATGGAGATAAGGGGTTGGCTAATTTGTGTACACGGAATGCTACTGAAGGAATCTTCAGTTCACAAATCACAAATGATTACCGGGATTCGTCGAATGAATATCTGGATATCAAGTATACAACTTTTAAACGTGAACCTGAGATGAGATTTAAAGTGACAAACCTAACATTCTTCTAGATTAGTTACTGAATAGAGGGATTGACATTTGCTCAACGATATATAATTTCAAAATCGACCGAGCGTGATATTCTAGTATCAGTGGATAGTAGAGGGTCCTGTTCTAAAATATCACCAGCAACCGTAGAGAGGTAATATTCTCAAATATCCCTAGTTACAGTATCGAAGAGCCGTAAATCAGGCTTTAGTGCCGGTCCCGGCCGCGTCCGCGCCAAAAATACACGAAAAACTACGCAAATTCATGAAAAAACAGAACATGTGGCGCTAAAAACAGCAGAAAGGTCTGTTGTGAAACTTTTACAGGATAAAAACAAGGATAGGAATTTATTTGGAATGCTTTGATCCTCGTACCTATTCGAAAAAGTACCTTAACGATATTTTACAAAATTACCTACATTCAATTTTAACGTTTACATAATCTCTTTTGGTCTTTGCAATAAGTCAATGACCTGGCTGAATAGTGTCCCAGAAATGGAAGAGGAGACGTTTCGTGTAAAATCTGAGTGGTAAAACAATAAGAGTGCAGTATTCAAAGCCAATACTTTTAATAACAGATATATTTTGTACTACCCACGGCCCGCGTGGTACCACGATAAAAAATAGCCGTTAAAAGTAGCTCTTACTGTTAATGAAACGTTTATACGAAATTCGTTCTGCCGTTTTTCCGAAATTGGTCTCCACGAAAAGCTCTTTTATTTTAGCCTGTGTCCACCCAGAAGGTCAATTCTTAATATAAGTGAAAGATTTCTTGAAATCGGATGAGTAGTTTCGAAAATTACCTCCTACATCCCTCAACTTACAAACGTTACCTCATATAGTATTAGTATAGATTACTAGGTCTAAAAAGGAGATATCGAGATGTGACGGACGGACGGTTCCAACATTTGGCTACGTTACCCCAAAATAACAATGCTATTCGGTCCTTGAACTCTTCAAACTCTGAACAAATATTCGCAGGTATCTTTCAAAAGCCATTTCTCAGAGCAAATAAATCAATGAGCCCTGACCGATAGCTTGAATTATTAATTTCGTTGCAGCGATACCTCAGATATTGGAGGATAAGCTCCTCTATTGACCTCTTATGAGATCAATACTAGATGGCAACGTGACTAAGTAAACTTATGGCAGGAAGGAGAAAGATATACATTTGATTTAACGATTATTTAATGTGTCGTAATTTACTTGGGAGAGAACTGTTTCCTGGGCCACAGCCCACGCTTCTCCGGGAGACATAAGGGCTAAACTATGTAGGTGGAACCATTTGGCTAAATAAATCATTTATTATTATTATTATACATAAACTGTTTACTAAAGGGGTAGGTGGAGGGCATCTATTTCTATTCTCATCATTTTCTTCAATGAGAAATACATTAGAAACCAGATTTCATTTCGTAAGCAGAATGTGCGATACATTGATCTAGTGCGGCTCAGATGCAAGACGCACTGGATAGAAAAGGATGGTAAAAGCTAAACAAAGCATATACCCAGCAGTGGGTGATTCAGAATTGAAATGATGATGATGATAATCATCTCAGCTTACCTATCCGTAACTTATATGTTTCCGACAGTCGCAGTGATCGAACCATGCAGGCCTCTGAGTGACCTAACTCCAACACACTGGCCTTAAAAAACACCAAAACAAACACGCTCACGACTATATTCCCTATGATGGACATCCTCAGATACATACTCAGTGTGTATAACAATTTAGGGGGTAGTCAGAGGCAGGTACATACATTATTTTTGGGATAATACCTTAAAAAACACAATGGATAAAAGGAACGCTATAAATATCGCGATTTATGGTAACCCTTTCGATCTCTATTTTTGAAACACTTTAATAAAGTTCCGTGCTCACTGCTACTTGAAAAGCGATTAAAGGGCTATACACACTTATCGCATCAGGGGTTTTATACGCATCAGGGGTGGTTCAGGGATGCAGATGTTGTGTCTAAAATTCCTGGTTTAATTTTTAATTTAAAACCCGTGTATCGTTCATTTCGTCATCTATGGTAGCGCCCCTTTATTGACATGTGGCAATAAGCTTAGCACTTTCCTTAAAGTCGATGAAGACGAGTGAAAAAAACGCATTAAAATCGGTTAAGCCGTTATTTGTTGCTGGTCTGGGTGCTGTGGTACCATGGTGCTCAAAGTTCCTGATACCGGGAATACTAATATATATATAAATAATAAATAAATAAAAAAATCTGGACATTTTTCACACAGCATCATCTAGCCGCAAACTAAGCAGAGTTAGTATAATGGGAACTAAATGAATGTTAAACTACTTATATACCTATATATATATATATTTTGTAAATACATACATACATATTATAAACAGAAAACGCCCAGACAAATATTTTCAGGTCATACAAACATTTGTACCGCGGCGGGAAACGAACCCCACACAATGCGCCACAAACGTAGTCAATATGGGGTCAGGACTATGTATATGACTGTTGGGTGTCTATTTACTTTTGCCACATAACAAAGCCTGTCCTGAACTTATCCCGTCACTGACCCGTCACTGTACGGAGTAAAGCGACCAGAAGCAACTTAAATACAGAAATAACATCACTCGAATTGCATTACAAGCCAGGCTCATTGCAACCACTCGTGAGCATTTGAACGACCATGGAATTTTTACCCGTGACGCAAGGAGCGCGTTTATGCATTTGGGTTCATAGGTTGTTCATATAGCCTAGCCTCCGCCCACTATAACTGTTTCAAATTGTATCCAAATCGATTCAGCAGTTACAATTTTAGCACCATATAATATAAATAAATTATTTATTCAACTCATGCAAAAACAAATGATTTAGTTTAAAAAAATTGTATTTTCTATGTTGGTGACAGACAAGAGAATGAAAGTTCTATACCGAGGTTATTCTAGCCTCATAAATAAGGCAGTAAGACTATCCCTTTCGATTCCTCAGACACTTTCCCTAATAAATAAGGGCTGGCCCTTTTTTTATTAAACACACAAAATATTCGAACACAAAGAGCACCCTTTTAATCCGACCATAAACAAAATTAAAGAAGGGAACAAAATAAGAATATACTATAGAGCCTTTGAGAGTATGAACATGAACATTAACAGTGATATGAGGGAGGATACCTGCTCTAATAAGTTACTATAAATTGCTGACGTTTCTATATGATGCTTGTTATTTCAATGGATAGAAAACCTTTTGACTTTAACTCTGTCTCTTCTGCAATTATTGAAGTAAAACACTATAATGAAAATCATGCGTATGGGACTTGCCTCTGGCTACCAATTAACACTGATGGTGCAGCGGGAGAATAGCTGAATGCGATGCAAGAGGTGCAGGCTTGATTCCCGCTGCGGGACCAATTTATGCATGATCTGTAGATACAACGTAGGATTTTAACCACTAGACGATCACGGCTATTGAGGCTTAGAATGGAGTATCTAAGTATTACTTATTAACTTTCTTAATTTTGTAAGTCGGGTAGGTTTCGTTCTGGGTCAGGGGTGTTGTGCTACAGTACTCGTAGTTTCTGATACCCACGAAACAGGGAATTCTAGTGTGGGGAAAGGACTGTATGTATGTGTTTGTTGGGTGGTATAAAAAAATACTTAATAGGCACATGACTCTACAGAGAGTATCTTAAAAAAACTATCATAGAAATTTAGTCTTATGCGTTTTAAATAGAGTATTTTCATTTTTAGTCACTGGATGATGACAAACAGACAAATATAATATATTAAAATTTACATCGTTTTCTTGTGACCGAGAACAGGAGAATCAGTCAAAAAATACGGCTTGTTTCTTTTTATTTTCGAAGAACAGATTTAACACCTAGCACACTAGGAACATTATTTTTTATATTAGCAAACCAGATTAATAACATTTTATCTGCCAATGTAACCTTGCTATAGCTTGGTTATTCTTACTTTAAGGGAAAAGGATCAAAGGCGCAACGGATTCTTATGTATTTTTTACTTTTTAGGTTTTGGCGGCAAAAGATTTTCATATCACACTATAAATCAATTTCTTTTCAGCTTTTTAGGGGTAGAGGATAGCTTCTATATATAACTGGCCACGGCTTCGCTTGCATAGTACTCGGATAAAAAGTGGCCGATAAATGAACGCATTCGCTCGATCATTTTTTTGTAGACTTATGTTGCATAGTTGGTATCCATGAAAAACCCTTTTATTTTAACGGGATTATATACAGGCTATGGCTAAGCATAGATGAACTTGCAACCTATCACATGGAAAGCTATCTACTTGCAGAACGTGAACATGTGCCAAATATAATGTTTGGACGTCCAGCTGACTACTCTCTGTGTAGTATCCGCCGGATCTCTGCACTCAGTATGGATTTGAAGACGTCCAACATGGCGTATGACAGTCATGTGCATGTTTTTTTTGTTTTTAATTAGTACTTAATTGTAGTAGGTACCTATTTATAATATCCTACAATTTCAATATCCCCGCTTAGTACGCGGAGG
Organism: Perizoma flavofasciatum; assembly: GCA_958496245.1. Lineage (NCBI taxonomy): Eukaryota > Metazoa > Arthropoda > Insecta > Lepidoptera > Geometridae > Perizoma > Perizoma flavofasciatum. The sequence goes on along the minus strand of OY292439.1, from coordinate 312,380 downwards.
CTATACCAACTAAGCCACGAGATCGTTACCAGCCTAGTAGAGATTCTTGGATTTTTCGATTTCCTTTAAGTGTGGGTTTACACTTTAAAAACTAAATACCCATTCTTGTACCTAAGTTAAGCATATTTTTTAATTAAAATTAAATTAAATTAAATTCATTTATTATTTCAGACATTTTTAGTCTATTTTTTTTGTTAGTATGTCTTAATATCTATGTTAGAATAAATAAAGCACAATGTATTAAAAAAGTAAGGTTTAAGAACTGAATGCTAATCCAATTTCAATGAAACAACAATAAAAACACCAGGTGCAAACAAAATATATAGTATATAGGAAACTCAAACCATATAGTACCTAGGTATACATTACACACTTTCCTAATGCACAATCGGTAAACTTCGCAAACTAAAGGTCATTCCACACGAGAGCACTGCGACTCGCGATTCGACCCGAGCGCGCTATGTGTAGAATGCCTTTAATCCGAGCTATCGTTTGTTTAGGAATTTGAGCGAACTCAAATTGCTTCGATAAGTTAGACATGGATTACGTAATAACTTTACCAACGCATACAAATACGCTCATACGAACGTTAGCGTATGAAGAAACGCAAACGAAAGTACCTGTAAGAGTTTTCATACTAACCTACAAATTTAATAACACATTTTACAAAATGTCAATACCCCGACTTTTTTTCCATCAACGCTCCGAAGTCCGTGACATATTGAGAAACTTATTTTAAAAGTATTGTATCATCATTGAAGAGCTTTTTTATATTAAATTAATAAATAAATGAGATACAAATTGATTGCGAAAAACTGCTTTACATTCCGATGAGCCGTTTTGGAGTTAAATGGTTATAGATAAACATGACAAACGCATATACGGGCTCTTGGCGTCGCGGGTATAAACTGTCAAGTATGGTTTCAGATTTGTTTTGCAGATTTAACCCTCGTCAAAAAAAAACTTTGTAACGGTTAAACCGATTTTTATGAAATTTTAAATCAGTTTTGTTCATGACCTATGTTATTCATGTTTATGCGGGCGAAGCCGTGGGCAGAAGTTAGTAGAGGATTAACGCCAAGAAATATCTCTTCCTTTGTTTCGTTAGTTAGCGTATTACGAAAACGGTCAGATGCATCTTATTAGGAGCAGTATTATTCTAGTTTACATTTTCATTTAACAATTCTACTGTAATTATTCAGTTTAAAATTCCCTGAAAACTAGAGCGCAGGTAATCGAACCTGCTACCTATGTTGCGGGCTACATGTCAAACAATTAATTATTTGAAATGGAATACCACAATCAGTTCGCTGTTTCAAAGCTGTTTTAATTAAATTATTACGAAAATTATATGCAGTGCCATTATTCACACCGTATTTAAAATCTAATTGTTGAAGTTAAGAAAACATCATTGAACATTTTTGACGACCTCTGTGGCGCGGTGGGCGAAGGTCCGCCTGGGACGCAGAAGGTTGCGGGTTCAATTCCCGCCACGGGACAAATGTTTGTATCTGCAAATATTTGTCTCAGGTCTGGGTGTTTTCTATGTATATTATGTATGTATTTACAAAAAAAATGTATATAAGTAGTATATCAGTCTTGTAGTTCCCATAATACAAGCTCTGCTTAGTTCGGGGCTAGATGATGCTGTGTGAAAATGTCCAGCATTATTCTTATTATTATTATTTTTAGTATGATAAATCTGTTTATAAAAACAATCATAACTTAAATGGATGGAGTATGATACAAATAATATAAAGTATCCCTTAGCTGGTATAAAGAAAGCCTTCCGGGTTTAAACCTATTATCAAAAATAATGGAAACAAAGTGCAAAAATAAAGTGCACGGCGCGACGCGGAAGGAGAAAGTCGCGACCATTCACCCTAATGAAGACTCTCGGAATGAGTCGAAACTTAGTCGGTGCCTTCACCGATAGTGCAGTACGTGAAAACTCCCGTTTTTACAAGTCAAGTCAAGTTCACGATAGTTTTTGGAATAAAATAATGGAAACAACCCAGATCTAGAAAAGAAAAAATACAAGACAGTTTTTTATAAGTAAATAAAAATAAATGACCACCATTCTTAAAAGCATATACCACAAACATCGCGATAAGTGGTCTAGAATTAAAAAGTAATTAAGGTATAAAACGCACTATTGTGGTCGCCCTATTGTTGGCGCATTAAGTACTCGTTACCACAGACTGTAAAACAGTTGAGACATTAGTGATGTATCTAATAGTTGGATACGGATACGGATATCTGGCTTAAAGAGTGTTTTAATTTTTTTATACAACTACACTTTAGTTGTGTAGTTACAGTTGAGACATTAGTGATGTATCTAATAGTTGGATACGGATACGGATATCTGGTTTAAAGAGTGTTGTAAATTTTTTATACAACTACACTTTAGTTATGTAGTTGTATAAAAAAAATCCACCTGTTGGTAAGCGGTTACCGTAATCTATCGGTTGCAACACTCGCGTGTAGCCAACTCTGAGGCATAATATGAGGTCAAAATTCTAATTACTGCTTTGCGGCAGAAATATAAAATGTTAGCATTCTTGTGGCCCCCGAGCGCTAGCCTGGATCACGGGAGGCCGGTTACAAGAATACCATTACCAATAAAACAAAGCTAAGTCACTGTTCCAGGACAAGCAATAAATAAAATAAACCATATTTTATAATTAAAACCTTATGACAATAAAACCTAAACTTATTTTACGTAACAAAACAAATATTTACATAAACATCGCTGAGTTATATCGCGTGCGTGCGAAAATATAATATCTTGCCTTAAAAACAACATTTAGAATTCCAAGTCAACCCCCAGATATATCATTCAATGTGACCAGGGGGGCAAGATAAAATTGTATGGAAATGACATTTGCTGCGGAAATGTCACGTGACATTTCCATAAAATTGTATCTTTCCGCAGACGTTAACGTCAACAGAAAGTGGTATTTGTCTTGCCCCCCAGGACGTCTAGACGAATACCATTTTCTGTTGGCGTTAACGCCTGCGGAAAGATTGAATTGTATAGATATTATATTATCTGTGGAAATGTCACGTGACAGCTGCCAAGTTTTACCTTGACAAATTTGCGTTAGCGTGAAAGGAAAACTAAGCGTGAGGTATTTAACTAGATAAACACCTCCAGTTTGGCAAAACGACAATTTAATAGGTAAAGACTTAGGTCTTTACCTATGAAATTGTTTATCTATAGAGATACGCATACGGAAGCAGGTACATCCCTACGTAACCATGGACACAGAGGTCCTTTGTGCGGCACTCCCTCTTCGTTTACTTATTAGTGTTAATGGGGCAAACTGGCTCGCTCACCCGCTAACGATAGTCCACGGCTGAACCTAGTGTAGCTCCTTTACAACAACCATAACCTAGCCCTACTTTACACTATCATCATCATCATCAGCCTTCAGAAGCCTACAGGCCATGTCGAACGGTCTTGAGTCACCTCCAATCAATATATTTAATTAAAATTATCGTGCTTTATTAACATTTTAGGATATTAATACGACTATATTACGTATTTTACTAATCTCTTGCTTACGTTTCATTGACCGTTTAATAAATAATAGTAAAATAGGTGGTATAGTAATAATATCCTAAAATAACAAGATTCATTTTTTTACAAAAAAAATTTGCCAAAATATAAAATTTATGTAAGTTTATATATGTATGAACGCCCTAAGTGTATTTAAATCATTAATTGCAGTACCCCCTATGGCGAAAAAACTAAGTTACAAGCATTCTTGAAGACATATGGATCGATTGCTTTCTGTTTGGTGTGCGCGCATAAGTTATGTACCTAACCAGATCAAAACTGTATTCCAGATACTGTATTTATTTATGTGTGTAACGCGTTATGTGTGCCTAAATATATAAATAAAAATAAATCGCTTTCAAAAACCCGCATTACGGGCCAATAAGCTATAAATAACTATAACAGACATAAATAAAATAGCCTCTATTAACTCTACAATTAAAATAATATATTATGTTGTTTTTCTATTTTTTGTAAACTTTCAAGGGCGGCCTATTCTACTAAGAAAAAGCACTTTGAATAAATATAAAAAAACATCTTATAATAAACGCATAAAACAGAATCTGGCGTCGCGACTAAAAAGGCTTGATTTCATAAAGTAACCAACTTTTCTAGACTAGATTAGCAAGTCCTGTAACGACAATTTAATGTCCTAACTTAGGTCTTAGTACTAGCACTTAGACCCCACCTGTTACTAGTAACAGGTGGGGGGATTAGGTAAGAACCTAGTAGGGTATTGAACGTGTGGTTTTTGTCAAAACTTTGTGGGCAACACAAGTGAAATCACAAATTCATTATCATCAACACACTTGTGTACTGCCGTTCTAATCGAATTATAATGTAATAGCTTCTGCCCATGGCTTCGCCCGCGTTGTACCCAGATAAAAGTAGCCTATGTGTTATTCTGATGTATAAGCTATATTACTGTAAAGTTTCATCAAAATCCGTTCAGTAGTTTTGGCATGAAAGAGTAACAAAGATCCGTCCTCACAAACTTTCGCGTTTATAATATTAGTAGGTTTCCGTCTCATTCCTGAACAAGTAACCAATAAGCAAATGGGCGCTTCTACACATAAGTATTTTTTTATCAATTAATGTTTTTATTTATTTATTTATTTATTATTTATTCATTAGAACGGGACAACCCAATTGTATTTAGCATAGTATTTCGTCTGTTATGTTCATTTATTATGAACATAACAGACAAAACAATATGCTAAATTAAAATACAAAATTAAATTAATATTATTTTAAAAATTAATTAATGTTTATTTCTTCAAAACTTTATCCGATAAAAAAGATACTTAGTAAAAAAATAATTTGATTGACGAATGATTTTTTTATTTAACCAAATGGGGTTTACCAACTACATAGTTTTAAAACAAACAGAACTAATACAAAAACAAATCTACCAAAACTGGACTATCTTTAGAATCCTCAATTTCTATTTGTTTTTATAAATCAATTGTTTTTAGTGTTCTATCTGTTCTCCAGACGGTTTATAGACTTTTTTTCCATATTCTAGCAAATAAAAGAAAAGCACACGATTTTCTGAACAGAAAACCACGAACGTTGCATCAATCATATAACATTTAAATAAATTCAGGATTTACCGGGAAGCGGCTGTAGGCCACCCTAACTTATCTATTACCAGCATGACACATGCGATAAAAGAGGGCATAAAATACAGTTAAAAGTTTCTTGCGTTGCTCTATTTTTGTTTGATTGTACAAATCCATAGTTTTTCGTGCCGCAAAATTGTCTCACGTACCCAATGTTATTTACGAATACCATAATACCGAAACGAGTGTTTAATGGATGGATATAGCAAAGATGTTTCTTTGCTTTACCAATCTGTCCATTTAGCTGATAGCGAGAAATGGGAAAGAAAACATAAATTAAAATTAATAATAATAATACTAATAATAATAATTAATAAAACCCAACGGACACATACATAATAGTCCTAACCCTACACTAGGATTCCCTGTGTCATAGATATCAGGAACTACGAGTGCCGTAATACAAACACACCCCGACCCAGAACAAATATCTGAACTTGCAAACATTTGTGCCGCAGCGGGAATAGAACCCGCTACTCTTACGTCGCAACCTACTACTCGCCCGCCGCGGCACCGAGGGCGTAGTCTGTGGCATATTGTGCTTACTCCAAGTTATCTTGATATTGATACTATTTATTATTTTTGATATTTTGATATTTATTTATTTAACCATTTCGTTATAGTTACATAACATTGGCATGTCTAAGTATACATAATCATGTTCTTAATCTAGAAATGTCAAAATGTACGTAAGTTCTTAATCTAGAATTTTTCACTATCCATGCAAATCAGACAATGAACAACTCATGTATTCATTAATATGATAAAAAGGGTCACATTCAAGGAATTCCTTTAATTTCGTTTTAAATTGGTTAAGCGGAAGCCGTGTCTAATCACACGACCTTATCTCTCGAGAAAAGGTAAAGAAGATGATAACGAGTATCTCTGGTACTTGACGAAATAGTTACGTACAGTGCCCACCCGGTCTTAGAGTAAAGAGGTTACAGAAGTTTCCGGAACTTCACGACCGCAAAAACCCACGAGGATCGAGCTCACTTGCAGGTTACATTCGAAGAAACAGTTTTTCCGATAGATTGAATTTAAAAAGAACGCTTGTTAGTCAAACAAGTCAAAAGGCTTCTTCTCGTTGTTTTTTTTTATAACCGCGAACGCCATTGCGAGGTTCTTCAAATGGCCTTTCCTAAGTCAATGTCAATAGGTTTTTGTTCGTCGAAATCTCAAGGATGATAACGAAACGTCAGCTTCAAAACAACGTGAATTTAAATTTAAAGTGATTCCTAGCGCGCGACCAAGCCTTGAAGAGTTAGGCAACAATCTCTGCTTGTTTATTTTTAAGAATTGAAATTCAATAATAATTATATTTAAATTAATTACAAGGTGAGTTACATTTTACTTGAATATCATTCAAGTAAAATGTAACTCAAATAAATCAAATCCTTACAACTATGATCCTTCTACACTATAGCTAAATAGCTATAGTGTGATGCCAATCGAAAATAGACTGATTGACTTCAATAGACTTAAATCATACTTGAATTAATAAGTTACGTTAAATCAATACAAATTTCAAACGCAAAAATAATATCATCATACGCAAAGATAACATTTTCGACATCAATTCTTTTTTTAAATAATAAAACAACCTGATTTTGATAGGTTATTTTAAAGTATATTTGTAATTTTTTATACAAAAACTTTTGTAAAATCGAGTTTTCGAAACAACTAGATTATTTGTAGTATAATCTTGACAAAATATTTTAAGATTATGTTTATTTTTGTTCTACTGTTAACAAAACAAATATTTAAAAACTAAAAACTGTAAGCTTATTCTTAAATTCAGCCCATAACCCCCCGTGAGTTGCCTTAAAGCATCTATATCCACGGTATTTCCACGAGCTACCAAAGGAAATTACTGTTCTCTTCAAAGCGGGATTATTTTCACGGAAGTAAAAACGGTTTTGCATCAAAAAGAACCTCGAGCTGACGTCCGTCGATACGAGACGGGACTCCTGAGGGAATGGCCGGGATCATGTCACTCGATTAGTCAACTCAGGACTCGAAGATAATAGTATTAATAGTGGATAGATGAGTTTATAAGCGGTTTGGTACCCACTTGGTGTCTTTGAAGTCATGTAATACGTTATATCCGCCCATAATATATATAGACCGCCCATTGTGCATTTCTTTTTTTGTTGTTCTTTTTTTACTATGTTTCTGTGTTTATACTGTAAATTGGTTTTATGCACAATAAAGAGTTTATCTATCTATCTATCTATCCATATCGCTAAAATACTGACTGTGCTAAGTCAAAGTCAAAGTCAAAATTCATATATATAAAAAATCACACAGGGATCACTTTGAAACGTCAATTTTAACTACTGCTTGTTCCTCCGCAACCAAGCCAGGAAAGAAAGTCAAGAAACAAGGCCGACATGAAACAAGGTATAATTCTATTTAATCCGATGCTTATATCATATCATAGTAGGACTTTTTCATAAAGTTTTTAATTGATTAGGATTCTAAATTTGTTAATTGTCAAATTGTTTACGTCCAAATATCGACGTCATCGCCCCAACAATTCTCGCGACGTCATTTTTGTCGGGAGATATCAGACGTCTAATAGAACTTCTGTTTCTGTCTGTTACAAGGCTTAAATTCATCATAGTCATTTTACAAAATTATCGATATTAACAATTTATGAAGCACTAAAAACGGGCCACTTTTACCATGATTTTATTTTGTGAGTTTCATTGTTTTCCGATAGTAACAATTTGGTTGTAATGCTACTCTTTACTGAAGAGATAATTTGAATTAAAAAATAACGTTTGAATAGAAGTTCTTTTTCATCTGTGGCAAGTGTTATTTAAGAGTTCTTCAAAGTTACAAAGATGGATCAGTAGATTTTTATTAATTTATATATATTTACAATAATTATTACAGAGTATCTCTATGAAATAGTGTGCAATCTAATTAAATACTGAATTCTTATTATAGAAATATAACGTGTAGAAACCCCCCTATAAAAAATGTCGTTATATTTTTCCCAGACAGCGTAGCGAGATAGATTACATATCCTTGTTTCAGACATACTCGTACATGTGACATGCATGGCATCTAGTAAGCTTTATCATCATCATCGTCAGCCCACATCAGTCCACTGCTGCTGGACATAGACATCTCCCAATTCGCGTCACTGAGCCTGTTCGGCTCTACTCATCCATTTTCTGCCACCGCCTTTCTTGAGTCATCGCTCCACCTAGCCGGAGGGCGCCCCACTACGTTTGCCAAGGCGCGGTCTCCATCTACAGAAAACCTCATAATTCGACCAAAATAAACAGAAACAACCTAAAAAAGGTACAAAACACGGTGTAACCACCTACTTATCTAATTATTCAGAGGGAATTTATCAGCAGATCAAAATGTCACTTCGAAAATTTATAAAATCTACCCCAAAATGTAAAAGCTATTACAGACAATGGCGTTAATTGTCACGTCATCGTCGATTCGGCGATAACAAGGGGTCTTATGGCCGAACAAGCTTTCTTCCAGTCCGCTCGACTGGAAACTTTATAATTCATTCCATTTGGCGGACGTTTCTACGCAATTTCCGGGAGAAAAATAATTTTCGGCGAACTTTTCTCAGAGTTGAGTAGAGCGGTCTCATTTCTGAGTTCACGTGAATCACGCCAGGAATACCATGAAATATTATTATAGAGGTTGCTACGAATCGATTTGGGTTCCACAAAGTTGTCCAAACTGTTTTACATTTTATAAAAATACTTTATTGCATACTAAATCAATCTACAGTCTAATTTAATCTCATTCCATAATATGTATAATCTTTCAATCTTTCTTAACCTTAATTCAACGTATTCTTAATTTAATTTATTGTTTGCATGATTTGATCTTTTTTTTAAATTTATTTTATAATTTTATTTCTTATTTGCCTTTAATTGTAATCAATCATTGTATCAATAGAAATTGCATGCTTAACAGTAGAAATACATTGAACCACATTTATACCTTAAACACCTATGTACCTACATGTATTTCACGCAATAAATTATCTTTATCTTTATCTTTAAATAATATACTTATATTTTTATAATAATTATCATCCAATAATCTAAAATACAAATGCACATCATTGTTGAGAGGTTTTTTGTGTAAGTACCTACTGTTCAGTTATATTTTTAATGTATGTAGTTCTTAATTTACTGCTAGTACCTTTGATAGAAGGATTCATGGCTCCTAAAACACAGTTTTTACTAGTCAAAGTCAAAGTCAAAGTCAAAGTCAAAATTCATTTATTCAATAAAATCACAAGGACCACTTTGAAACGTCGGTTTTTATCTAGGTGCCTGTTCCTCCGCGACCAAGCCAGGAAAGAAAGGCAAGAAAACAAGGCTGGTTATTCTTTTTAATGATCCTTTTACAAAACAATAGGTTCGAGTTGGAGCATTTTCAATCCCAAGAGTTTTTGTCATCTAAATAATCAGATATTTTATAGTATGCCTTTTTATAAAGCTTTTGTTTAATTACGTTTTTAAATTTGTTAATTGATAATTTTTGTATATCTCTTGGGAGTTTGTTATAAAAGCGTACACCGTGCCCTTTAAACGATTTACCAACTTTATGGAGTCTACAAGTGGCAACAGCGAGTTCGTAGTCTATGTTTTCATAATAAATTACATTTTACTTTTTACTTCCTATACCTACTTTATATATTAAGCTGTAATACTAGGTTTATTTTGTCATGATACATTTCGTTAAGTAAATAATTAGAATTTTATTATTTTTTCTATCGACGCGTTCCTGTATTTTACCAAAAACAACACAAAATCAATCTGTATCCCTGTTTAAAGCAAAAGCTTGTCTTCACTGAAACTTCGACACAATATCCAATAATGCGAGGACACAGGTGCGGACCGGTATTTCCATACGTCATGATGACAGACTGACGTCTATGTGCTTACTTTATTGTATGTACGGACTCTGACGCGCAATGTGGATAGTTCAACTCTTATGAAGAACTAGCTTCCGCTCACGACTTCGCCCGCGTGGTACCCGGATAAAAAGTAGCCTATGTGTTATTCTGATGTATATGTATCCGTTTAGTAGTCTTTTAGTGAAAGAGTAACAAACATCCATCTTCAAAAACTTTCACGTTTATTAATTAGTAGGATGTGTCTCAAATATTATGATTCAGCGGGAAATGAACCCGCATCTTCGCCTCTAATCGGCAAAGCGTTGCCCAACCATCATGGCTATAAGCTGAATAGAAAGTGTCTAATAAATTTGGTTTCAGCGTCGCTCGATTCATGGCGTAATTAGCCAACGCACTGACGTTTAGGTGAAGATGCGGGTTCAAATCCCACTGAATCGAAGTAAATGGGACACATTTAAATTTAATATGACTTAGTGTTCGCGATCCTATTAACAATTATAAATGATTTATTTATCTAAATACTACAAACTAATATTTCCAATGAATCCCGCACTATGCCTAGTCTGTATCACAGGAATCCGAATACATATTATGTACCTAGTTATGTATTCCTCTATAAATGGGGCGGTTGTCAACTTAACCTGCTATTGAAAAAAAATCGTATTTTGTGATTTTCCGTTTAATTTAGCTTTTTGACAATAATATTTGTTGTGTAGCTACAAGCAGTTCTGTAATCACGGAGCGTACTTATTTACTACGATAACACAATGCGTAAACGTCGACAGATGCGTGGCTATGCTATTTTAAAGAGTGTTTAACATGAAAATAATTAAGACTTACCTAACTATCTAGAAGTCTGTATTGTCTGGTAGATGATAACCAACATACCTGTAACAGAAAATAATAATAATATAATAAGGATAAAAGCAGACAATGTACATTCACTTCTCGAAATGCCAAAAACCATTAAAAACGTAGCAAGTGCTAGTGTTAAACTTGCCTCTGACTATCCCTACTATATCCTTAAGGATTCCAACAAATTGTGTATAGTATAAACCGCCATCAAATCGTTTGGATTATACTCATTAGTAATGTTTTTACAAGGACTACTCATTGGTAAAAAAAGTGGTCAACACAAACACTGCATTAGGCATCTATGCCTTATAATAAATTGCTTCTTTTCAATAGAGCAAGTATAAAACCTTTGCCTGCCTTGATAGATGTTCTTTCAGACCTTCGCCCGAGCAATTTTTACTTTGGAACAAGCGATAATATGTCGGTTGGGCAAGGTTCCATTACTCTATTGGTATGTAAATAATTTAAATTAGTTTTGGTACATTATGTTGGTGATCGATTATATAAATACTATGAAACATAATTTTTATCATCATCATCATTGACCTGTTGAAGTCCATTGTGACTCCCCGCTAGGTCCATCGCGCGGGGAGGCCTTCCTATATTGCGACATTTGGTTGGTCAGTACAAAACCTCCGGTGATCTTTACATTACATTTAAATAACACAACTCTGTATTCAAAACTAATTTTGGGTTTAGCATCTCCCCATCCATCACCTATCTCCCTGGACTCTACAAGTTTCCGGTAACTTGGAAACTTATTAAGATTCATAAATATATAGGTATAAAGATTCAAGTTGCACTACATTGTTATATAGTAAGTACAGCCTAGCGGCATCTATTTTATTGACAACATAACTAACTTGTAGATATGACCCATCCTTGTAGACTAGAGATGTTTCAATTTGGTTTCACAATCCCCCCAAAGATAGCGTTGTGTCTAATCTAATTATACTTGAATCTACCACAATTTAATACAGAAACCCCTACATAGAGGGCGGATATAAACCAAAACTTCTTTCTCCTTGACTAGGTAAAACTGTTCCTCTGACGGGGTATTATCAAGCTAGTACTGAACTGTTTGCATAGATGGCGTTGCTTTTCGAGCATCAAATAGGGCGTGTGAAAGTTTTTTAGGCTTATGAGAAAGCTGCACAAAACTTCAAGTGCTTTGATGGTCTTTTCATAGATGGCGTTCCTAGTCAGTTTTAAACTATAGGTACTTTTCAAACTGCGATAGAAATCCCTCTGTTTAACTTGCTAAGAGAATGTTCAAGTACCTTGAGCAGATAAAGGTTTTGATAAAATTAACATAGATGGCGTGTTTAAATTACCGATATATTTCTGTTTGGCGTGCTTGAAGAACGCTTACCTTAAGCAATTGAGGATCCCTCTCAGCAGCGTCCAGCAGGGACTCCGCCTCGCTGAGCCAGGCCACGAACTTCTCCAGGGAACGATCGAAGTTCTGCAGCGAAGACACGGCCGAGTGGAGCGCTTTCCCACGGGCCACGATGCTGAAAGAAAATTAAAACCAAGTTAGAAAAAAAAGGTGAGGTTGCCAGAGATTGTTGAAGTAATCTAAATTCCTATATTAGGTATATTATGTACAAAAAATTTGATGTTTGTTATCGATAATCTTCGCAACGGCTGAACGAATTTGCATGAATTCTGGTAACTTGTAACGTTATCATTACTTATCAGGTAATTTTTAACTTCCGCTTTTTATAACTAGTATAAATCGTTAGTTGTGCATCTAATAAAAAAAAACTTATACCTAAGCCCGAAGAAAAGGATGAAATTCGACATATATCTATAAAAAGCACCAGAATTTAAACAGATGAATTCTGGTGCTTTAAATAGATAGACCAACGCGTATAATTAATTTATTCACTCTTTGTTATGATATTAATGATGAAACGATGCCCTCATCTGAAATTCATATTTCGTGTTATTTACGACAGCAGCATTCCCTTGACTATTTTACATTTTATTGTTTTAATTGCCCAGTGTCTGAGACGACACAAAATAAATTTAAATAGAGATAAGAGCCGATTATAAAACAGATGTTATATTGTTATGCTAGGAATCATCAGCAGACTGAAAATGTTCCAATGAAAAATAAAGCAATACATAATTCCAAGCGCCACGGACTATGCTTGCGCCCATTACTATCTAGTTCCAAGCTTTACTGAAAGAGGGCGTTGTCCACTAGTTTTTCTTTTCCTGCCAAAGATGGTGTTGCGTGTAGCACTGAGACGGTGGAATGTTGTACAACACAGAACGTCTGCCTATATTTGATAAAAACCAGCGGTATTGCAGTATTTTTTTGCATAGCGTCTATTCATAAGTCTTTGAAATACCTACAAATAACGAGCATTATTCTATTTTGGTAAGAAAGTAACTAGTTGTTCTACGAATTTGAAATTCTTACGATTTTAGAGTTCAAGTAACCTTACGTGTTTTATAGGAACTTCGGATATAAATAAAATAACAGTTTCTAAACTGACTTCAAAAAAGGAGGTGGTTCTATGTACGTCAGATTTCGTTGCTTGATTCTTCTAGGCTTGTTCGCACGCAAGGAATCGCCTCAAATTCACTTTAAAATTTTAAAATTCGCGGCGTTTCTATATGATCCTTGTGATTTAAATAAATAAAAACCTAGGTATTGACTTTGATTTTATCAATTAGTTAAAAAAAACTTCTTTATGCTCCTTAGGTGGCCCCATTTTTACCAAGCCAGGATCTGGTAATAGCATCTCAGGGAAATCATTCAAAATTATAGGCACGTGTAGTGGGTTTGTTAATTTTTAAATGTCTGCTTACGTCGTATCTGTGTATGGAGTAGTTTTACCTGTTATTGAGCTCGTTGTATCTATGGTTGATGGCCTCCGTGGCTCGCTTGATGCGGGAGGTGTCATCGTTGCGGTACACGGCGATCAGCCGCTGCGTGAGCTGACCGAAGAGTTCGATCTGGTGCTTGTATTGATGGACTTCGGCATGGAAAGACTGGAATCAAAAGAACACAATATAAATAAATAAATAAATAATTAGTAACTTATAATGAACAATGCTGGTTATTTTTTATCTTATAGGTGTCTTGGTAGTCTTCTATCAACGCACTGCCGCCCCACTCTTATTACACAAAGGTTAGCTGGAAGAAAATACTAATTAAGTAGCTTAAAGTTCGCCTATATTATTTTAACTCGTGCAAAAAAGCATTTTCTATTTATCTATCAATGAGCACCTACTAACATGACCCACGCCATTAGCATATAGCATAATAGTCGACGAAAATAGGTAAATAGGTATTTCCTAGACTTTAATGTAGGTAGGTATTTACCTTACTTAGCTACATATAGCTATTTAACCGCCGAACGTCGATAAGTCCGTAAGTTGGCGAGTAAAGTTCTGGTGTACTTGCAATAAATCTTAGTTAATTGGGGCTTGGCGGGGCTGCGAACCCCCGTCTATGCTAATTTAGTTTTTATTTGGTTGGTAGTTTATGTAGGTAACATACAAGGTAATATTTTTAACTGGGTTGAACCTTGATGCATTTTTTATGCTACTTACGTAGTGGTTATCGTAACCTCTTGCAACACGAGGTACCACTCGCGCCTTTCCGACCCTGAGGCAACGGGGTGAAAAGTCTCATAATGTGCCTATAATTTTACCCGTACAAAAAACAAATTTTGTTGTTTTTATCTCTTTTTCTGTTTATGATCTGTCTGTAATGTCGGAATTATTAATTTGTAGTTTGACGTCAAAGTAGTGGAATGATAATTCAACGGTGACTTCATAGAATTCGTCGTGGCATTTTTTGCGGGAAACCAAAATCAGTCAACTTCTTTCAACTGATGATGGTGTGGGAAGAGTACAGAGAGAGGGATAGAGTGAGAAGCTAAATATAATAGCAACCCTCTTTTTAGCCATTAGTAACTTTTGTTATCACAAAAGAAAATATAAATAATCGCGTTACTATAGAAAGATTGTTTATGAACAACAATTGTTTATCTGAACGAACAGTATTATTTTGTTTTATACTGTTGAATTCGCGTCCGCGCTAAACTTTGACAGCTCCTAAATAAATTCCTCGTTACAAGTTTCTATAGAAAATCTGCTACTACTTTGTTTTAACTGTAGGAGTCTGGTGCGGGCGAGTTTAAGTCCGAGGGAGGGCGCTGGGAGTCGGGATACAATTATTCTCATTCGACCCTCAACGCACCATCTCATATCATCATCATCATCATCATCATCATCAGCCTATATTAGTCCACTGCTGGACATAGGCCTCCCCTAATGAGCGCCATAGCGCCCTGTCTTCAGCTTGCCGCATCCAGCATCTGCCTGCAGTCTTTCGCAGATCGTCATCCCACCTGGCCGGAGGGCGTCCTACACTACGTTTGCCGAGTCGCGGTCTCCACTCAAGAACACGTTTACTCCAGCGGTTGCCGGTTCTTCGCGAGATATGACCGGCCCACTACCACTTCAGCTTGCTATGCTAATTCGTTGAGCTATGTCGATAACTTTGGTTCTCTGACGGATGTATTCGTTACGAATCCTATCCTTCAGAGAGACTCCGAGCATAGCTCTTTCCATAGCTCGCTGAGCGACGTTGAACTGGTGGACCAGCCCTATCGTGAGTGTCCACGTCTCAGCTCCGTAGGTCATGACGGGTAGGACGCACTGATTGAAAACTTTTGTTTTCAAGCATTGCGGTATGGATGACGAGAAAACTCCACGTAGTTTTCCAAACGCTGCCCAGCGTTTTCCTTCTCGAAATTGTTTTTACCCAACTGCAGAATCTGCCCAAGGTAAGTATATTCGGAAACAATTTCGAGAAGGTGGCTATGTACAACCACCGGTCTTGGAACAATGTGGCCATTGATCATGACTTTGGTTTTATCCAAATTCATGCCAAGACCGATACATCGGGAGGCTGAAGCTAGGCCGTCCAGCATCCGGTTCAGCTCCTCTAGCGACTCCGCCATGAAGACTATGTCACCAGCGAATCGTAGGTGTGAGATGTAATCGCCGTTTATGTTAATGCCCCTACCTTTCCAGTCCAGCATCTTAAACATATCTTCCAACGCGCTCGTGACACCATCTCATATGACACTCATGTATTTAATGTAATTTCATTTATTCATGCTTAATGTCCTACATACAATGGTTAAGCTTAGGTCTAGTGTAGCTCCAAGTAGGTTGGTAGGTACATCGACCCTGTCAGGGCGTTGCAGGTAGCTATTATTTTACAATTACACACATACAATTTAAATAATAACACAGATGAATATGTAGGTATGTATACAAAATAAAATTAAATGTCAATAATTATACAAAATGTCAAAAATTATGAGAAAAAAACGAAGTAGGTAGGTAGCCTTGGTATATTGTACATTAGGTACGTCATATTTAGTTAGTAAGAAATGTTGGAGAATGAAGTGGTCAAGAATATGTAGGTAGGTAGTTTGTAATCAGATTATACAAGTTTGTCAGATAGGTATTCGCCAACAGTGTAGTAGGCTTTTTTCGTCAGGATGGTTTTAATCTGTTTTTGGAGTCCTTTTCTTCACTTTTTATTAGTTCGGGCAGTTTGTTATATATTTTTACTGTAGGCAGTCCTGCCTACATTGTTATATATTATCCTGTTGTTATATATTTTTACTGTAGGCAGTCTGTAGGCAGGACTGTTCTGTACTGTTTGCAAGGTTGTCGCGGATAGCTTAAGTTTGTTTTTGTTTCGTCTATTGTAATTTTCGTGTGTTTCGGAATTTGACCTAAACATATTTTTATTATTCCTTACAAATAAGCAAGCCTGTAGAATGTAGATAGACGGTAAGGTTAAAATTTCTTTTTTAATAAAATATGGTTTGCAGCTTACCCGGCGTTTGATGTTTACTAAGATTCGTATGCATTTTTTCTGTGATATAAATAATATGTATCCTATAAATAAATAAATAATAATTCAAAACTACTTTTACCTATTTGAGATAATCAACTGCTTAAAACATTATATGAATTAAATCCACTGTAACACACCCGCTTGGCAGTACCTAGTGCTAAGATATGTTTTTCTCTCCCATGACGATACCGTAAAGTAAATATTTCAATTTACGAAAACCTCGTTAAAATTAATTCAGTCTCGTTTACATACTTACCTATTTATAAACGGTCGGTCTCGAAATTTGTACCTACTTGTAGTATTTAGCACTATTTAACTCAGCTTATGGAACTATTCAGAAATAACGGGCGACGGCTATCTATTATGCAAATGAACCAACTTCCTCGATGGGGGCCATTTTCCCGAGAGGGTGACTATTTTTGCTCGGGGTGTGAAAGCTTAGTTTAAATTCTAGAGAGACAGTTAAAGAACATTTTGAACTAAAATTGAAGTATTTATTTTTCTTTATTCATTTTTAGCTTGTGGTTTTTCACAGAGGTCTGTCCGTCTGTGTGTCACACACTCCAATTTATCTTACAGTATTAATAAAATAAAACGGTAAGTATCTTTTAAAACACCCAAATTACATGGATGTTTTTTTTACACCGTGTATAGTGTATCATTAAACAGGTGTCTAAAAACAATTAATAACACCTGTGTTCGAGTTGTGGACTGTATTTCCTCTTTTCTCTGTGGGGGTGTAGCGCCGAGGGAGACCAAGAAAATACCAGTTACGATGAAAGTTCGCAGGCGGATCAGAGCTGGGAGGCAAGGCGACTTGAAAGTACACGTTACTTAACGGAGATTCTCTTGACACTGGCGTAGGCGGACGCGGTATGACAAAATGTCGCTATATTTATATGATTTGCCGTACTCCCCCAGCCACTAATGCGACAAGCGCGTTTTATTATTGTTTCTATAAACATAAGTAGGTACTACGTATAGCCTTTACACTATAATCTCTCTTTATAGCTACCTACCTACTTTATCTGTCTTACTTGATGCGTGTTTCGGGTTCCTAATGAATGTAGCTTACACAGGTCTTTGCTAGGCTACCTATATCGGGTTCTAACTACCTTATTTGCCTGGTTCTTTGTAATGTGTTAGGACCCTACCTACTTTCGGTTAAATGAGAAGCCGTGTATTTCTTCATTTATTAAATGATCCTACCTACCTATTTACACTAATCTAGATGATCTTATTCTAAGCTTTTAGAGACCGTCGTGAACATTCTCCCGCCGTCGCCGCCGGTGTCTTCTCTTCTGACGCCGTCGCGCGATGCTACCGGCAACACGACGATCTTCTTCGTTGGACGCCTCAGGACATGACCGCTGCTGGTGACGACGTCGACGACTCGTACTTCGCCGTCTCGTCCCGGATGCAGAGCGACGACCTTCCCCCTCGCCCATGTGTTGCGTGGTTGGTTCTCGTTGCAGATGAGTACTAGGTCTCCGACCTTTGGGACCTCTCCAGTGGTATGGCACTCCCGCCGGTGTTGGAGTAGAGGTAGGTACTCCCGAAGCCACCGGCGCCAGAACTCGTTCGCCAGGTACTGGGCGCGCCTCCAGTGTTGCCGCGCGTGCTCGTCTGCTTCGGTGAATGTCCCCGGGGAGGGGACATGGCTGTTGGCCCCCAACAGGATGTGGTTAGGGGTGAGTGCTTCGGGTGTCTCCGGGGTGACGGCCACATGGGTTAGTGGTCGTGAGTTCACAGAGTACTCTACCTCAGCCAATAGGGTGGCTAAGATGTCTTCACTCGGGTTCTTCTCGTGTAGCGTGACGTGGAGCGCTTCTTTGACTGAGCGCACCATACGCTCCCAGCATCCGCCCATGAATGGAGATGCCGGCGGTATGTATCGCCAGGTCGTCATATGGTTGGCAGCTTCCTCACTGACGGCCTCTAGGATGGCCGCCCGTAGCTCGTTGTCCGCCGCCTTGAAGCATGTCGCGTTGTCGCTGTAGATCTCGCGCGGACACCCGCGCCGCGCTATAAAGCGCCGGAGCGCGTTGATCGCAGCGTCCGCACTGAGAGATGCGACGATCTCGAGATGGATGGCTCTGGAAGTCATACAAGTAAAAAGTGCCACATATCTCTTCTCATGGTGACGTCCAACAGTCACCTGCATAGGCCCAAAGTAGTCTAGGCCCGTGCACGAGAAAGGGCGCTCGTGGTGTGCCAGGCGTGCCGCAGGTAGGTCCCCTGTGGCCGGATTCCCTGGTTTCGCCTTCCTCAACCGGCAGAAAAGGCAGCTCTTTATAGCTCTTTTCACTGCGGGTCGAATGTTGATGATCCAAGTTCGCTGTCGGAGTTCGTTGACTACTGCTTCCGTGCCGCCGTGGTGCAGTCTCTCGTGCACGTGTTGTATGTAAAGTTTCGTGTAGGCATGTTTTCCATCTAACACGATCGGGCTAGCTGTTTCCTCGGAGATTTCTGGCGTCTCGCTGATACGTCCCCGTAGTCTCAGTGTGCCGTCTGCCCCTAAGGTAACACTCAAAGAGGCAAGTTTACCTCCACTGGTCGGCACCTTCTGTCGCTGGATCAAGTCGATTTCTTCCTTGAAGCTCTCTCTTTGGCTGTTCAGCACCCACAGCTGCTCAGCCTTTATGAGGAAGTGAGCTTCTAGGCCGATGATCTTGATCTTAGAGCCGGTGGAAGTCTTGGGGTCCACCGTTCTAGACCTCGGTCGCTTCTGGGTCTCCCGCCAATCTGGATCTCGTTCGCCGTTTTTCTTTGTTCGTTTTCGCAGTGCGGCCACGGTTTCGTGCCTCTTCTCTCGGCACCGCGAAATGAACTGTAAGACTCTTGCTGTCACTCGTATAAGTCGTAACCATCGGGAGAACCTTTCTATGGCTGGTAGGTAGTCTGGTTTACCAACCTTAAGCTCTGTGACGGAAAAGCATTTCCCTTTTTCCTCGCCCGTTTGTATAGCCGGGGTGGGCGTCTCGACCGGCCAAGCACTTTCCTCTTGTTTCAGGAAGTCTGGTCCCTGGAACCACCGGTGTTGAGAGGTAAAGTCATTCGGCGTGGCTCTTGTGGCATCATCAGCCACGTTGTCCACGGACGGCAGCCATCTCCACTCTTTTTTCTTCGTGGTTTCTTCGATTTCGGCTAATCTGTGGGCTACAAATGTTTTAAAGGTTCGCGGCTCAGCCCTTATCCACGCGAGGGCCGTTCGTGAGTCGCTCCAGTATACTTTCTTCTCAATTTCGAAGTCATGTTCTGTGACGACAGTTTCCGCCAAGCGTGCTCCCAGCAACGCCGCTTGAAGCTCGAGCCGCGGTATCGAGATGGGCTTGAGCGGGGTGACTCTGCTCTTGGCGATTGCCAGCGCTACGCACACGCTGCCGTCGGCGCGGGTCATGCGCCAGTATACGGCCGCCGCGTAGGCTCCTTCGCTGGCGTCTACGAACGTGTGTAGCTGTCTCGTAGCCGCAGGCTCGCAGTCGTAGCACCTTGGGATCTTGATGTGTTCTAAGTTCAGTAGGGTTTCTCTCCATTCATGCCATCGCTCCTGAAGTTCCTCCGGAAGAGTTTCGTCCCATCCTGTTCCGTGTCTCCATGTGTCCTGCATCAGTCTCTTGGCCGGCGTGGTGAGAGGCGCGATGAGCCCGAGCGGATCAAAGAGTGACATGATGACGCTCAGAGCTTCTCTCTTGGTCGGTGGCTTACCTCCCTCTATCCGGACGGGTGGGACCTTTCTCTGGTTGACCCGGAAGCTGATGATGTCCTCTTTCACGCTCCAGTGGAGGCCCAGCGTCTTCTCTACCTCGCTCCCGCCGATGCAGACTGTAGAGTCTTCAGAGCGCTCTGCGAGTGTGTCGATCGTCCTCTTCTCGTTAGAGGTCCACCCTCTCAGCTCGAAGTGGGCTTGTCTGTTTACGAAGTCCACTTCTCTGTTGACTCTTTCCGCCTCTTCTATGGTGGGGAAACTTATCGTCTCGCCAGAGTAGTCCGGTTTCGAATCTTCCGTCTGGCAGTCGTTTGCTTTTCTCTTCTAGAATCTTGAGGGCTCGTTCCTCCGGGTCGTTTGCCTGTTTCTTCGCCTCGATGCCCAGTGATTCCAGCTTGAAGAAGTTCTTCATCATCTCTTCCATGTCGTTGTCACGTTTGGTGGTCGCAACATAGCCGCAAAAGGCGCTCTTTCTGTCACCGTTCCCGTAGCGGCATCCGTGCAGCACCCAGCCTAGGTGAGTAAGCGAAGCAACAGGTTGATCGTGCCGTCCTTGTCTTACATCTCTCGACACTATGAGGCTCCAGTTGTTCTGTCCAATGACAACCTTCGGGTGGGCACGTTCGTAGACAAGATCTTCACGTATGACTCTCAGATGAGAACAATCTTCTATCTCCCTTCTGGAGATTGCCTGCGACGTGAAGTCCAGCTTCTTCACTGTCTGTACTTCACGTAAGATGTGCTCACTTGTCTCGTTCCTGCCTCGTACGCGTAAGTTCACTGTCTTGCTGTTTTCATGTTTGACTTCTCCGCCGTTTGCGTCACGAATCCACAGCGTATCCGTAGGCCCGTCCACACCCAATAGCTCGGTGATAGACTCCTCTACGAAAGTACAAGTGCTTCCGTCGTCCAGTAAAGCGTAGGTACTTATCTTCGCCTTCGGTCCGATGAGCTCTATCGGGGCTATTTTCAGGTAAGCGTGGCGCGTGTGGATGTGGCGTGAGTTCTCAGGCTCGGCGGCACAAGCGGCTACCTCAGGTCGACGCGTCTCAGGTTCGGGCTGCCGTTCCACTGTGTCACTGTGTAATAATCTGTGGTGACTCTTACCGCATCCATCTTTGGCGCATGCCTTGGCTTGACATCTGAAGCGTCGGTGTTTCTCCTTCAGACACAGAAAGCATATGCGATGTTTTCTGGCAATGGCCCACCTGGTCGACACGTCCGCTTTAATAAAGTCGCTACAATCAATAAGTTTATGTACCTTTTCGCAGTGCGGGCATCTCTCCTCGCCTTTCGAAGCGATGGTGGAGTAACTTTTCTCGTAGCCCCTCTTTTTGGCCCGTTGCCCGTCTTCGGCAACAACCTCTGGAAGGGCGTAGGCTCCGCACTTGTCCGCCTCCTCGTTCAGGAATGCGGCTATCTTCTTCATTTCGGGTGCGTCCTCTTTCTTGATGGACGCGTAGTCATACCACTTGCTTCGTAGTATGGGAGTGAGCT
This sequence comes from Perizoma flavofasciatum, assembly GCA_958496245.1. Taxonomy (NCBI): domain Eukaryota; kingdom Metazoa; phylum Arthropoda; class Insecta; order Lepidoptera; family Geometridae; genus Perizoma; species Perizoma flavofasciatum. The sequence goes on along the minus strand of OY292439.1, from coordinate 290,324 downwards.
TCTCGATAACGCTCCTGACCATCTCTGGGCTGTGCAGGTATGCTTCACGGCCGAGAGCCTCCACGGTGGCTACGGCGTTGGCCACCCTCCCAGCAAACACACACAAATCACGAGCACTGTCGCTTACCTTGGTCAAGAGGCGTAGCTTCTCCATCTCCGCCAGCACTAGCGCCTCCGGCCTCCCGAACCGCCTCTCAAGAGCCTCCATAACAGCTCCAGGTTCGGGTTGGCTGACGAGGAGACTGCCGACGGCCTCGTACGCTGATCCCTTCAGGCTCTTCCTGATCCTGATAACGTTTTCTGTCTTCGAAAATGACGCTTCACTGTCTCTGTATGCTGCCCGATACGCCAACCAAGCACTTACTTGCCCGTTGAACACTGGGAGTTCATGTAAGTATTTTGGTGGATCCCTCCTAGTCGCTATCTGCGACAGCGCCGTCGTCAACGCCTCTAAGTCGACGACTGACCTCTGCACGGTAGGCACCTCGTTCGCCTGCCCGGATCTATGTCCGATCCGGTCCACCCGTACTCCATGGTCTTCCTTAGGAAGCGCCTCCGGGGTTCCCTTGCTCGTCTCGGCCTGTGGCAACTTCTGCTCTTGTTGCTGCAGCCAACTTGTGATTCGTACTGAAGACAACTCGTTCTGTTCCTCATCCTCTTCTTCGTCGGATGACGACTCCTCCTCGGCCCTCCTCAGGCTCACCGCGGCGAGCTCTGTGGCCGCCTTCGCTGCCTTGGCCTCCGCTTGAGCCTCAGCGGCGCGAAGTTCCGCCAGTTTCTCTTTAGCTGCCCATACTGCTTTCTTCTTGGAGGTTCCCGACCTCCTTGAGCGCGCCACCGTCGGCTTTGGAGCCTTCAGTGTCCTCTTGGAGGTGGTCTCCGCTGTAGCAGTCTCTGTCCTCGCAGTGGCATCCGTGTCTGCGGCCGTATACGTTGTCCCTGTCGCACCCGTAGCGGCCGTAGTTTCTGTGCCCGAGGTCGTACCGGTTCCTGACGATGTGGCAGTCTGAGAATCTGTTCCCTCAGTAGCGCTGTCCATAGCACTTGCACTAGCCTCCTCCGCCTTGGAACCCTTCCTAGTAACTGGCATCTTGGTTTCCTACACGTATGATCTTGATCAGTCTTCTGGCTCCGTGGATCCCGTTGAAGTCTTCCGGTCCAGGAGTTTTACTGCTTCAGTGATCCGGCGCTCGAAAGGACCAATGTTCGAGTTGTGGACTGTATTTCCTCTTTTCTCTGTGGGGGTGTAGCGCCGAGGGAGACCAAGAAAATACCAGTTACGATGAAAGTTCGCAGGCGGATCAGAGCTGGGAGGCAAGGCGACTTGAAAGTACACGTTACTTAACGGAGATTCTCTTGACACTGGCGTAGGCGGACGCGGTATGACAAAATGTCGCTATATTTATATGATTTGCCGTACTCCCCCAGCCACTAATGCGACAAGCGCGTTTTATTATTGTTTCTATAAACATAAGTAGGTACTACGTATAGCCTTTACACTATAATCTCTCTTTATAGCTACCTACCTACTTTATCTGTCTTACTTGATGCGTGTTTCGGGTTCCTAATGAATGTAGCTTACACAGGTCTTTGCTAGGCTACCTATATCGGGTTCTAACTACCTTATTTGCCTGGTTCTTTGTAATGTGTTAGGACCCTACCTACTTTCGGTTAAATGAGAAGCCGTGTATTTCTTCATTTATTAAATGATCCTACCTACCTATTTACACTAATCTAGATGATCTTATTCTAAGCTTTTAGAGACCGTCGTGAACAACCTGTTCCTCTTTACCGTAGGTTTTTAATCAAGTATGAAATAAAATCAAGTAGCATATTATGTATTATGATATGATAGAAACTCACAAAAATAACAATTTTCAATTCTTTAGCAAAAGAAACATAAATTTTAGTGCTCTTATAAAACTACGATTTTAAAGCACCAAAAATGTTGATTCTTTGAGCAATAAACCAATATTTGAAGATATTCCTATTTACGACGGCACCAAGCCCGCGTAAAACCTCATATTCCCAATTTTACGCCGTCGGTCGCGTAAATTCGAGGTGCCAGTGAGACCTGCCGCCCTCCTAGTGGCACGTGGATGGAATGGGATGTCTTATAACGTTAGTTGCTTCAGTGCGTTTGAGATGCTATCGACGTATTGAGTAGGAATGTTATCAGAACGAGGCAACGAACATTAATCTAACACTAGACATGTACGTGTCTAGTGTTAGTTCGTGTACACTGACTGGTGTCACAACCTAAATTTGGAGAGACCAAAGATTCTAAATATACAAATCGAAAAGTCCCTGATTTTACTTTTGCACTCTAACACATCGGTAGAATATTGTTGAGGCAACAAACATGACCTTATATTTATCTAGAAAGAGAAGTATGTTTTATACCTGCAGTAATAGGACAGGTATAATACTGAGTTCTTCTATAGCTAATAAACACTATAAACGTTTAAAAAAATGCATGTTTAGATAACTTGTAGAAAACTTTTTTATTCAAATCAAATCAAATCGAAATATTTTATTGCGAATATGGGTATGTCAGATGTTAAATTTATAATAAAGTATCACCATAAACAACTTTCTAGCATGCAAATATAGTCTTAAATCTAGTCATTAATCAAGCAAACAAAAAAAAAACCTAAGTGATTAAATTAAAATATTATCTATGTCATACATCATTGATTGAGTCATCTAAATAATCATTAACACTATAATACAATTTTTCAAGCAGTAGTTTTATAACTTTTTTCTTGAAATTATTGAAAGAAGCTGTTTCCAGAACATCAACAGGTAGATGGTTATATATTTTTGGAGCCATACAAAATATGCTCTTGCTTAGTTGTGATGTTTTACTATGACGGCAACATATTTTATGCTTATGGCGTTTACTTTTAAAAGTAGAATATAGATTTAAGTTTTTTCTTACAAAAAGGACAACCTCAAGTATATACATAAAAAATAAATAAAAATAAATAATGCTGGACATTTTTCATCATCTAGCCCCAAACTAAGCAGAGCTTGTATTATGGGAACTACATGACTGATATACTACTTATATACATATTTTTTTTTGTAAATACATACACAATATGCATAGAAAACATCCAGACCTGAGACAAATATTTGCAGATACAAACATTTGTCCCGTGGCGGGAATTGAACCCGCAACCTTCTGCGTCACACATACGAGTACATGGCAATGTTAATATTTTTAGCTCACTGAAATGTGGTTTGCAGCTGTCAGTTTGCTTCAGCTTACAGATAGCCCTCACGCATCTCTTTTGTGCCTTTGTATTATTTATTGTAAACACAGATAATACAGACAAAAACTTACATATAGGACATGCACAAAGGCGAGCTTGACTCTAACAAGAGTTCCAGCAAAGTTTTGAGGATAGGGACAGCTGATAAATTGCGGTGGGTACGTTTAAATAGGCTTTTAATCTGTAATTTTTAGTAAATTTTAATAGGATCGACAACAAACAAATACCCAAGTCTAGTATTATAATATCTGTGGCCTTGTCCAGATTTTGTCTCTGAATCTAATTCTATTTTTGTATTATATCTATTTATTCAAAATTTCATGAAGATCGGATAAACCATTAGTAATTTTTAAAGTTTTCGCATACCTTTTGGTCTCTAACTTGCGCCTCCAGCACGTCCGCGGTGTGTCCGGGCGGCGTCATGGCGGCGAGGCGCGCCTCCATCCGCGCCAGCCAGGCGTCCGCCTCGCGCCGCCTCGCCTCGTATCGCTGCGAGTCGCCGAGCATCGCGTCCAGCTGCGCCTTGCGCTGTAGGACGCGCGCGTTCGCCTCGTCCCAGTGCTCGCGGAGCGCACTCACTGAAAAAACAATACCAACCGCTCATTCAATTCAACTTTCATTTTATGTAAGTATGTCGTTTATTTTTATTTTAAGGTAGCTATTTATTTTATTTAATAAATTGTTTCTCTTATTTTTGGTAATCAGCCAAACGCACTACCGCTCCACTCTTCATAACACAAAGGTTAGCTGGAAGAAAATGCTAATTAGCATTAAGTTCGATTATGTACTTGTTTTATCTTGTGCAATAAAGAATTTTCTATCTATCTATTTAAATCGAATTACATTAACTTTAGCTCAAATATTTTTTTACATGTGCATTTGTGTTAGTATTACTTTAAAAAACGATGTTAAGGCCCGTCAAACTAATGGAGTGGTGGTGGCGGTGGCGGTGGCGGTGGCGATCAGTACCTACTGCTACGCGAACTTTGACAACCACTTGATAACCATTTCCCTATAATCGCCACCGCCGTTAGTGTTGTAGCAATGCAATACTAGCCGAATAACTTTGCGACTGTTTTTTACTGATGTATTTTTGCGTTTGACATGAGTTTTTTTTTATAATGACATTTTATTAAAATTCATATCAGATTTTTTTGGAAATATAAGTATTGACAACCTCTCTGGCGCAGTGGGCAAAGGCCCGCCTGTGACGCAGAAAGTTGCGGGCTCGATTCGCGCCGCAGGACAAAAGTTTGTTTGAACTGCTAATGTTTGACTCAGGTCTGAGTTTTTTGTTTAATATGTCAAAGTCAAAGTCAAAGTCAAAGTCAAAGTCAAAGTCAAAGTCAAAGTCAAAGTCAAAGTCAAAGTCAAAGTCAAAGTCAAAGTCAAAGTCAAAGTCAAAGTCAAAGTCAAAGTCAAAGTCAAAGTCAAAGTCAAAGTCAAAGTCAAAGTCAAAGTCAAAGTCAAAGTCAAAGTCAAAGTCAAAGTCAAAGTCAAAGTCAAAGTCAAAGTCAAAGTCAAAGTCAAAGTCAAAGTCAAAGTCAAAGTCAAAGTCAAAGTCAAAGTCAAAGTCAAAGTCAAAGTCAAAGTCAAAGTCAAAGTCAAAGTCAAAGTCAAAGTCAAAGTCAAAGTCAAAGTCAAAGTCAAAGTCAAAGTCAAAGTCAAAGTCAAAGTCAAAGTCAAAGTCAAAGTCAAAGTCAAAGTCAAAGTCAAAGTCAAAGTCAAAGTCAGAGTCAAAGTCAAAGTTATAGTCAAAGTCAAAGTCAAAGTCAAAGTCAAAATTCATTTATTCAATAAAATCACAAGGACCACTTTGAAACGTCGGTTTTAATCTAGGTGCCTGTTCCTCCGCGACCAAGCCAGGAAAGAAAGGCAAGAAAACAAGGCTGGTTATTCTTTTTAATGATCCTTTTACAAAACTATAAGTTCGAGTTGGAGCATTTTCAATCCCAAGAGTTTTTGTCATCTAAATAATCAGATATTTTATAGTATGCCTTTTTATAAAGCTTTTGTTTAATTACGTTTTTAAATGTATTAATTGATAACTTTTGTATATCTCTTGGGAGTTTGTTATAAAAGCGCCCTTTAAACGATTTACTAACTTTATGGAGTCTACAAGTGGCAACAGCGAGTTTATCTTTATTTCTAGTATTAACATTGTGATTATCGCTTTTTTTCTTAAACAAATTAATATTTTTGTGAACATACCTCTACATCAGATTTTCATAAATGTAGGGTATAATAAACAAGGGAATGTCATTATATTTATTTCTTTAAACTTTTCGCGAAGTGATTCTCTGGGGCCCATATTATAAATTGCTCGAACAGCCCTCTTCTGCAGCACAAAAATGGTATTGATATCAGCAGCACTCCCCCACAGCAGTATACCGTACGACATAATGCTGTGGAAGTAGCTGAAGTAAACTAGTCTAGCTGTGTCTACGTCTGTATAATGACGGATCTTTTTGACTGCATATGCCGCAGAACTAAGTCTCTTCGATAACTTATCAATATGAGGACCCCATTGAAGCTTATTATCTAGGGTGATACCTAAGAATACGGTGGTGTCCACAAGAGCCAACTGTTCATCTTTGATATTGATATTTGCTTTAACTTGTGTAACATTGGGTAGTATAAATCTAATACACTTTGTTTTCTTTTCATTAAGTAGGAGATTGTTAACGTTGAACCATTTTTTGTAAAAAAAATGATATAAGTAGTATATCAGTCATGTAGTTCCCATAATACCAGCTCTGCTTAGTTTGGAGCTAAATGATGAAGAGTGTTTTTTTTTATATTGAGTAGATAGTTTTTTTCTGTTTTTAAAGAACCTACTTTTAGTATTAAAAATTTCTAATAATAATATAATAAAGTCTTTGTAAGATTTCTATTAATAAAATATTAGTTTGATTCGCTCAAAACTCTGTACAAATAAACTTTAAAGTAAATAATGAAACACGTATTTTTTATTTTTTCAAAACTACCCTTTGGGGGTGTGCAATAAAGCTCTAAACTTTTGTATAAATTATAATCCTTGGTTCGATTCATTCAAAAGTTGGTGGACATAGTTTGAAGCCTGGAGACGGTCATATGCTACTTTTATTAACATACCACGCGGGCGAAGCCGCGGGCGACAACTATTTAAATAAATAATGCTGGACATTTTCACACAGCATCATCTAGCCCCGAAGTAAGGCAGAGCCTGTGTTATGAGAATATATGACTGATATACTACTTATATACATATTATTAATAAAAACACCCAGACCAGAGACAAATATTTTATCAATTGGAAATTCGCATCCATAAAGGGTGTGAGGTTTCAGCAAAAGTATCTATTATTAATTCCCGCCAGAAAATTCGCAGCTAAAAGCTAATTTGAAACAATAAAACCCGAAAATGTTTACTAAATTATTTACTAAATTAGTTACTTTAGACAGTTTGCAGTTTTACAGATGAGGTCGTATACATAAACAGTAATATAACATAGGTACAGAGTGTGAAAACTTTTGTCATAAGTGAAACTAATAGTTTTTACGGGTATTTGGACCCCACATTAGGATCCTCTGTGTTGTGGGAATCAGAAACTACTTGTACTAAGATACTTCATACTTTTCATATTTCATATTTATTTATTGCTGTCGACATGTACACAGTTTAGTATAGGTGTTATAGGAAAGTAAGTAGGTAAATACCGCGTTAGGGCGCTGCAACTTTGAGTTCGATTTTGTAGGTTGTAAGTAATTCTTTTATTATCTGTTATTAAAAATGAAATATAATTGAATTAAAATAATAATTTGTCGTAAGGTTGAAGAAATCATAAAAGTCACTTATAAAAACGTTTTACCCGCTCCCAGAACGAATATCTGCAGAACATCCAGTGCGCAAGCGGGAATCGAACCCGCGAAGCAAATGGTGCTGCTTCGCTTCCCCCTGAACAAATGTTTGCATGTTCTGCAGATATTAGTTCCTTGTCTGGCTGTTGTGGGAGCACGGTACTCGTAGTTCTTGATACCTACGACACAGAGAGTTTTAGTGCTGAGCCAAAACTATGTATATACGAGTATGTGTCACTTAAAAACGAGTGACAGGAAATGTCAAGAAAAATGACCATCATTGTTCCTGTCAATTGGACCCCGCTATTCGCAGACACCCTGTATTCGCAGAGTAAGTACATAATAATATTGTGTACATTTTGTGGCAGCGGTCGTCGGAAATTAATGAGCATCTCATTTCAAAGCCTCCATCAAATAGATTGCAATTCGAATTAATTTGATGGCGAGTTCCTGTGTAGCATTTTAAATGCAAAAACAAACACACCCACTACTGTAATCTACATGATGGCGATTCTAGTACGCAGATCTGTGAGGATACCGAGTAGTCAGATACACGTACAAACACTATATTTGGCACATGCCCGTGGTTTGCATCGTAGTAAGCATTCCACGTGACAGGGTTCAAGCCTAACGCCGCTAATTGGAACAGTCACTGATGACACATGCCTTCGAGTTTTTGGTTCTAGGCTATTCCGGTTTTCAGTTCGATTCGTTTCAAGTACGTGTTAAGCACACACCAATTTAAAAGTTAATGGTGTACGACCGGGTCAGAACCCATGACCTTCTGATCGGAAATCGGGGTACAGTCCACTAGGTCAATCCGGCATTAAATATAAGAGCCGTGTAAATAATGTGCCAGTTCTGATATATGCATATAGAAAAATTAAGGGTAAAAACAGAAAAATATCTCATTAACTCAACAAAATTTTACCTAAAGTATTTTCATTACCATAAACAAAATGTTCCTATGTATTAGTATACTGTACTGAAACAGACACTTTTTATCTATATTGTTTGGCGCCGCGTTACCAATTTCGCTATAGTTCGCTTAACTTGAATGAACACTGTAAACTATAGAAAATTACTGTCGAAATATCCTGGAATAATTAACTTGTCTCACTCAGAAGGGATCTGAGACAAGTTAATAGAAGGGATCATATTATGTATACCTATTTGTTATATACAAATGTACATAAACAATGTAATGCTAATATCTTTACCACCCGGGGGATTAATTAGGGTAGCATACAGCGATTTTACGTGAGGGATGTGTTCCAATTGTTACAATCCTCGTAAGATAAGAGACAGGGAAATGGAGATGAACAAAATAATTGTCAGACCATAAATAAAACACAGATTTTATAATGTCTCAAAATTATAAATCGGCGGCGAACCCGCAACCGCTTGGTATGCGGGGGCTATATCAACTAAGCCACAAGGTCTTTACCAGACTAGTCGAAATTCTTGGAATGTTTGGGGTCGAAGCGCCGAGGCTCCACCTACAGGCGAAACTTTACAGTTATCCAATAGATATTAATAAATAAAAGACCAAAAGATCTTGAAAAATTATTTAAACACACTTGCAATATTTTTAAATGACCTATACGATATCGCACATTATGGGATAAATTCATCCTCACCTTAACGTGTAACATAAAAAACACAAGATTTTTATTTTATCACTTTATCATGACTATACTTAGGTATAGTCATGCAAAATTACAGCTTTCAAGTACTAAGAGTTTCTGAGCTAAGCCACGGACTGACAGACAGACAGTTAAAAAAAAACTTAACGGAATGCAAAAAACAATTCAAATATGATATAAATAGTGATGACATCATAAAAGCTTTCAAACTCATATATGTTAAGAAAACCACGGAACTCCGGGGCATCTCTGTTAACGTTGTGAAAATATTGATTGACATAATATTATCCATAAAAGATGATTCAAGCAGCATTTCTTTACGAGGTTCCCAAGTAGAACTACTCTCGTCTCGACGGCTTATGGCCTCAAACTGAGGCTTCGGCGGTGGCAACAGTACATTACTTATACAATCACTTGACAACCGTGCCCCTTTTATCGCCACCGCCACCGCGCCCTTGCAGTTTGACCGGGCCCTAAAGTGAGTGTGAAGTTTCATGAAATACATAGTTATACTAGATAAAAACGACGAAATAAAATCTAAACGTGCTATTCAAAAATAAACGGTAGAGAACTGTGTATGTTTTAGTGCGCATACACTCGCGAGCACTGATTTGTGCCAATTACAAGTGAACAAACCATAACTAGTCTATACTAATACTATTACTCGCATGTTCCTATCAACACACATCTAATAAAGATTGCGACGTTTTTGTAATGTTCAAAAATGTTAAAATATTATATTTCCTTGATTTATATATATAAAAAAAAATAAAGGAATTCATTCTTTATTACAAAAAAAAATCATTTTGAATTTAGGAAACATAATCTTTCTTTCGTCATTTTTTTCAAACATTTTTTTAAGTCTAAGTTAATAATGTGTTTATTCATTAAAATAACAATACGTACCTATCTGCCACAGACTAGTTAAGGATACCTACCTACCATAATTATTATGTTTTTGTAGGTTAGTAGTGATTTCAGAAGTGTACCTATTTTTAGTGCCCATGTAGTCTCTTTAACTATAAGTCAAATATATATTTTTTCTTTCTCTTTTTATCTCTTAAGATCATATTTAGATACATAATTATAGAATCTAAATATAAGACGTCTGAGCAGAAAGACATTGTAGATTTTGCAAACAAAATGCTTTTTTTTAATTATTCGTAGCAGTTTTTAACATGGAGATGAAGAATAGCAACAAACACACCACTCTTTTCAAAAATAAAAACGCATACATGAATGAATAAAAGTATTGCGTGGAAATGTTTTGCTCGCAGTGTATCATTAGAAGCCGGGCGGCGTGTTGTCGGCGCTACACTTCCGTGCACGCAAACTAGGCGCATACATCATAATGGCCGTACAGTGTCGAACAAGCGATGCACGGACGTGCAGCCAATGGGATGGAAGGACCGATAGTTGAGTGAGCTTGAAATGGAATTAGATTAACTAGATAGAGGCTGTTTTTTTGAATGAATGAATGAAAATACTTTATCGTATTCCACAACAAAGATACAAAATAAAACAATATTTTTACAGAAATAAAAGTACAATGGACGGTCTTATCGCTAAGAATAGATATCTTCCACACAACATTTATATGGAGACGAATCTATAAGATTGTTTAAATGGTCAGCGGTGTACGTATCAATTTATTAAATGAGGATTATTTTTTATGCAATAAATTAATTGTTGAAATGTTTAGATTGTTTCATAATCGTTTTAGGGTGTCAATTGCTATTTCACTATTTATTTCTGTGATAGTCGATGACGCCGTATTAATAAGTAAAGTTTTAAATAAAAAGCAAATAAACAGCCGAGTTATATTCGTTAACATATCCAGCTAAAAACTGTTAATAGTTACCTAATCAAATTGATTTTACCGAACCTTTTAAGAGTGCTCGCAAGTGTAATAGCGGAGCGCTCGTCTTAGAAACCGGAAATCCAGTTATTTCTGCTGAAATGGGAAAAGAGAAAATATGATAAAAAGTTAAAAAATATAAGAGAAAAATCAAAAGTTTTGCTGAAATGTGGGTATTTTTTTTGTAAACACAAAAGCTTTTAACCTCTAAACTTCTAAAAGGTAACAGAATTGTTTTGTACGTCCTGTATAACGTTAAATGAACAGTGTTCAAGTCCACTCACAAGGCTTAAGTCCACTTAAATGTTCGGGGTCTAATCGACCCGCGTTAGTCCTCACGCGGGTTAACCTTAAGTGACCGGATATCGATCACTTCTATAATGAGGGATAGTTTCACCCCGGGAGGGAGGCTTTTTACTAGGAGAGCATGTGACCAGATAACGACTGTATTAAAAGTGTTCCGCAACGAAATTGACGCTCCTGATCTGAGTAACGAGTTACTTCGCTTCCACCTACCAAACAACTACGTTCGTAGCAGAAGGCACAAGCTTTTTGCTGTACCAATGTGCCGCACCGCAGCCCGCGCTGTAGCAATGTGCCACACCGCAGCCCGCGCTGATTCCCCGCTACCTCGCACCCTCACCGCTCTCAATAAACTCCTTGCTAATCAGTTTACGTGACGCTCTTCTTCGTGATTATAGTCAGCATGTTTTGAATCACGACTAAACTTATATGGAAAACTTAATTTGACAGTACAAAAATTGTTGTTATCTCTTTCTTTTGTTACTGTTAGTAGCGATAGATAAAATAAAGTTTACATACTTGGTGTTAAGATTCTTACTAAAAACATGAAAAACTAAAATCTGCAGGCATACCTAAGCAAACTAACTCCGTCCATTGACACAAATCATTCCTTGTGAAAGGCAACTTCAAAGCTCAAACGTCCTAAAAGCCAAATAACGCCCATAAATATCATGGTGGAATCTGGACGCGTTCTGACTCTGCTGAAAAAGCTGATACTTTTGCCAATCACCTTCAAAGAGTATTCCAACCACTAACCAGGACAAACCAAACATGTGATAAGGAAATTGAAAAACTCTAAGAACAGAACAGACATACAAATGTGCCGCTAAAAAGGCAATAAATGCCTTTCAATGCTCCAGACTGAAGAGACATAGCATCCCAAACCTAGCAGAAAGATTTACAGACAAAAGTTGAGAGAACACTCACTGGACTGATCTCTCAAACTGACTCAAAAACCGGATAAAATCAACCATCCAATTGGACTATTGTTGTATAAACAGATTGCCAAGAAGCAGAATAGAAAATAAAAATATCACAAACAACTTACTAAGTACTCAACTTTTAAATAAAATGTTACCTGTTTATACAAACAGGTAACATTTTATTTAAAAGTTGAGCAAATATTCACAAACAATAAAAGACCCAACACGGGTCATATTGACCCCTTTCTGTTGGGTCGGATTGACCACTAGTACCGCTAACGGCTTTTTGCCCTACGTAAAAGGGTTAATAAAGTTGTTGACAATCGAGTTTAAATATTACTTATTGTATCTTAAAACGAGACAAACTCATATTTTTTTTGCACAAAATTAGTAAGTTTAAATAACCAGTTGCGACGCAAGGTGCGCGTTCAATTCCCGCTGCGGGACAAATGTTTGCATGTTCTGCAAATATTTTTCGGGGCCTTGTATTTTGGTACCACGGTACTCGTAGATTGTGATACTCACGATACATACAGCGTATCTTAGTGTGGGTCAGGACTATGTATATGTCTGCTAGCTGTTCATTTATATATATTTATTTAAAAAAAAAATGGATTGTTAGTTACGTATTTCGAAGCTAGATGGAGCTTGGATTATTTATAATTCGTAGAAAGTAACTCACGAGCTTGTAACCGTTAATTTATTTCATAAATTAAACAGTTCAGTAATTCCCCAGGCGTCTAGAGTACATAATTTTCATGGCAGACCCCTAAATCAATACATGTAGCCGGCCCTCATTTCCAAAATACACAGACACTAGATGAGGGTACAAATTACGTCATAATATATAGGGTAGTGAAGGGCTAGTGTCATTCTTGTTTAAGTACAATGTTGATTTAACTAGAATGTTGATTTCTGTGCTTCTCTAACAAGCAGCTACTTTATAAAACTGTTACGGTCTTTCAAACTGGAAACCATTTCGGTTGATTTCACCGTTAGTTTCATCATTTTGCATGATGGAAATAACGGTGTAGATAGCTTTACTATTAACTTATAAATAAATAAACACCCAACAGATACATACATATTCCTAACCTCACACTACATTATCTGTGTCGTGGATATCAGGAACACGAGTACCGTGGTACCAGAACACCCAGACCTGTTTATTTTTTTGTTATTAAATTATATTAACCATATTATAACACGTTTGTTAAAATGTAAGTTAATTTTACTTACATATTTTTTCAATTATTTCTGAGGTCAGTGAAAATATCGATTTCTGAGAAAATTTATTGAAAATCAAGGTACCTATGTATCAACACTGACAATAATATGCCGTGCCCGATGTTCTACCGCCATCTAGTATCGTGTAGACACACTAACCACGCTAGTAAGACAGTAATGTGTCTCGAATATTCGAGGCAGCGTGCGGGAAACGCCCCTACGAGAAAGTACTAGAAAGAAGTAAAGTACGCGGTCTTGTTTTAGAGGAATATACTATAAACGCGACACGCGAGCTGTAAGCGTTGAATGTGAATTAATCGAAGTGATATTGAAGCGATTATCAATGATAAGAGACGTGTCCATTGTGCATTTGTGTCCATAGTTATACAGTGTTTGTTTTTCTGTTTGTATAGTGTGATTCTGCTAATACAGTGTTCATTTGGTGTACACTGGGACTTAATAATTTTATCCCGTACCCTAGCTCGTAACAGTAAAAATAAAATTTAATTCAATAAAAGCAACTTCATTCGTCTGTCCATGTCAAACCAATTTACAAAATGGGAAAACTTTCTAGCAAAGTCCAATCTTCAGAAGATTGGACTCTCGACTCTCTCAAAATTAATTTACGTAAGTCAAAAGTGATGTCCTCAGGAGGGCCGAGCGGTGCGGCGCGGTCGCTGGAACACGAATAAAACCGCAAAACATTCAGAATAACAACTAAACCACTCGGAACAATATTATAAACGAGCAACTTTGCTTTTTGCGCAAAATAAAATGTGCCTCTGAGGGACATCAAAGAGGGACTTGCCAACATAGCGTTTTGAGTAAATTTTACTAATTGCACAGAAAGACGCCTAAGACGCAGAAGGTTGCGGGTTTGATTCCCGCCGCGGGACAAATGTTTGAATAACCTGCAAATATTTGTCTCGGGTCTAGATGTTTTATGTATAATATGTGCGTGTTAAAAAAAGTATTTTTGTTGTATTTCAGTCATGTAGTTCTTATAACACAAGCTCCGCTTAGTTTGGGGCTAGATGATGCTGTGTGAAAAATGACCGGCATTATTTATTTTTTTATCATGGGGAGGACAGTCGTGAACGTGTTGGTTTTTTTTATATCCAAAAATAATATGATACCAAATATCTATATGTTTCTAATTTGTACAAAGAATATAAACAAGGCTCAGCAAGCTTGCTAAGACAACCCATGAACAACCCTTGTATAAATAGAATGTTATTATTCCAAGGGTTGGTTAACGGTAGCCCCTACTTGCCTACCTATCTATGAGAAAACCTATCTACGTATATTATGGTTTAGTAGGTAGGTAGTGATTTTATAGTGTTGGTATCCTACTAATATAAAAAATGCGAAAGTCTGTCTGTGTGTGTGTGTATGTGTGTGAATGTTTTTTACCACGTATCTCCGTAACTACTAAACCGATTTTGATGAAATTTGGAATATAGATAGTTTAGGATCTGGAATAACACATAGGCTAAACTAATTTTCGAAAATCGACCCCTAAGGGGGTTAAATAGGGTGGTAAAGTTTCTATGAAAAAAAATGTTTGATTCGCTCAAAACTCTGTACAAATAAACTTTATAATAAATAATAACATACGTTATTTTTTATTTTTTCAAAATTACCCTTTGGGGGTGTGCAATTGAGTTCTAAACTTTGTATAAATTGTAATCCTTGGTTTGATTCATTCAAAAGTTGGTGAACATAGTTTGAAGCCTGGAGACGGTCATATACTACTTTTATTAACATACCATGCGGGCGAAGCCGCGGGCAACAACTAGTTTTCTCTAAATCTTTTAGTGACTAACTGACCTATGCATCCTAGAACCCTAGAAACATGTAATGAAAGAGTTGTTTTGTCCGTGGAGGTTTTTCAAATTATAACTAGGTCATTTAAAAAATCTAAATTCATTCGTAGTTAGTTTTTATTTCAAAAATTATCGTGAATTTATTCGCTCATTATTGTAAAACTATTTTCACGTACCGTACCGTCGCAGGCACCTAAGTTTCGTCTCATTCCGAGAGTCTACATCAGGGTGAGTAATCGCGACTTCGCAGGAACTTTTTGCTGAAGTGAAATCTATCATATAGATAAGTATTATAAAATTATTTACAAATCGATGCAGTGTAAGCCCAATGGAGCAATGGACGTCGGTGGATGGATCGCCCCGAAACTCTACGTCATAGCTCTTTGGAAGGTTTATGACCAGCATTGAACTTCTAAAGACTGATGATTATAATGATGATCATTATAATCATCAGACAAGACAGTAAAAACAAACACGCTCACGACTGCATTCCTCATGATGGACATCCTCAGTGTGTATACCATAAGTAGGGATATTCAGATGCACGTCTAAATATATTTGGCACATGTCCGCGTTTTGCAAGTAGTAATCATTCCACGTGACAGGTTGTAAGCCCATCGCCGCTTATTGGAACACTGATGACACATGATTTCGAATTTTTGCTCCTAAGGCATACATACCGGTTTCCTTACGATGTTTTCCTTCATTGTTTTAAACAAGTGATAATGCACACAGCAATTCCTCGAGCTCATTTTAATAAGTATACCACTTTTAATAATATGCGTATGAGTATTTTGGGATTATAAAATCTTTAACAGCGCATTTACCACAAAATAAATGTTCCCTTCAAAACTAAATCAACCCAAAACTTTATACCGTCCTAAAACAGTAGACTCTGAGATCACATCTCTATAGTACCACCTTAGCTGAGTAATTTAATTAAAAGTGCAGAAAGAAAGTGTCGTAAGAGCTCCGAGTAATGAACGGGGTAATTACGTCGCCGTCACGGAAGAAGGGGAGGATGAGATAGAATCGGGGGAATTTCATTTGGACGCTAAAAGAAATCCTACAATATTATTAATGCGAAGGTTTAGATGTTTGTCACTGATAACTTTCGCAGCGGATAACATAGACATTTACACTCAGGCTAGAAGTTGCTTCGTTATTTTGCTTTTTAATGTGTTAATTCAGACTAAAAACGCTTCGAGACCAAAACAAGATGATAGTCGTAGTTTGAGTCCTGCCGAGGTACATATTTTTGGGATATTATAAAATGTTTAGTTGCTCATTTTAAGAAAACAGATGGTTAACTAATCTGACGATCTATTATATCAATTTACAGCCTATTTCAGAGTAATAACTGAAAAATACAGCTGATTTTAACTTATTGTAAACTAGCATGTCTTATATCACGGATAAAAAGTAGCCTATGTGTTATTCTAATGTATAAGCTATATTACTGTAAAGTTTCATCGAAATCCGTTCAGTAGTTTTTGTGTGAAAGAGTAACAAACATCCTTCCTCACAAACTTTCGCGCTTATAATATTAGTAGGATAAACTTTTTCTAAAGCCGGATGACCAAGAAACACAGTAAAATGAAATATGTCCCACTTTTTTTCAAATTTTTCACTTTGATCATTCATATTGTAAAACGGGAATTTTGTACGTACTGTACCTACCTACTATCGGTGAAGACGATAAAGTTTCGACTCATTCCGAAACCCTTCATCAGGTTCTTCATGATGATGATGGCAGAAGCAATCATCGACCTGACATTTCTTGTTTTCAATTGAAACTGGAATCCATACAAAGTTTACAAACTTTTACGACAGTCAAACAATACGATTACCAATTATTTTTTTTAAATGGCTTTCCCCGACATTTCAATCTCACGTGCGAAATATAAACGTCGAGTTATGACAAATAAATTAACTACCGAGCGGAATATTCCACTACACTGCAGTGCAAAATAATTTATATGCATCGAACCGGCGGCGCGCGGCCTTAAAATCAGCAGTAACGCCAGCCTTAGCAGAACAGCTGGTAACTTTCTTTAAAAAGTAGTTAGTAAAGAAGTTTTTTTAAATCAATAAAAGACTTTCATTTGGTCTAGACAAAAATATGTATTTCTGTTGACGTTAACGCCTGCGGAAAGATTAAATTGCATGGAAATTATATTAGCTGTGGAAATGTCACGTGAAAGGAAAACTAAGCGTGAGGTATTTGTTTAGACATCCTGATGGTGGGTGATGGTATGGTCGACGATGGAGCATGAAGCTCTAGAAGATACCTATTCACTTATTGATACCTAGATGGTATTTTACTTTCACTCGCTTTATTTAAATAGCTCGATTAATATTATACGTTTAAACTTTCACTATCTATAATTCACAATTATACTGAAATAAATAAAGATAAGGTATAATAGGACTGAAATGATTCATGAAATAAAATGAAGCGAAAAATGTTTACCTTCAAGTGGAATGTGTCCACGCACGTAAAAATATCAGCTATTATTTAACTACCAACTATTATGTTTTAGTTGTGTGGGGGACTCGTAATTTTGTGTTATTTCGTGCTATACAGATAATGGCACGTGACACACTGAGTACTAGTAAGTTGAATTGAAGTGCACTTTCTGGTATTTTTGTCTGTTTTGGATAGATGGAGTATCGAATGTAGGTTGTTCACGGTTAATCCGTATAAATAAAATATTGTTATGAAATAGGTGTCATTATCAATAAGCTTCTTCTACTTCTTAGAAAGACGCCTCTTTGACCCACCGACCCTTTCACCGCACTGGTTAATTTACCATCTGTCACTGGTTTACCATACCTTAGCGTGATGAATGACAAACGCAGGATAACCAAGAAAAATAGAAAAAGATATGGACTGCGATATAATGTATCCCGAATTTTATCGATGATTCCTTCATATTGTTAATTAACGCGCCACAAACTGTCACAGTGTAAACAATTTAATTATACACGAACGACTACTTAATTGAATTTAAATAAAGTCTCAGCTGAAGCCAAAGTCACGGTTACAAACTGACAGCGTCGGTTTACAATCTGTCGCGACATCATAATCCGATTCGTGCTCACGGATCTGGTCAGAACTATAGGTAAGCGAAGAATGCTTGGTCAGTGTCCGAACATAACTTTCATAGACGACCGAAATAAACAGATTTAAAGGAACTTATCAACGAAAAATTACTTTAACAAACCTTTCACGATTAATTATTATACTAGGTAAGTTACACCTATATAGCTGCGATAAGTAAATTATACTAATTAGTAATTAATTATATTATTATATAATTTCTAGTAATTATTTTACGTTACAACACAACAATAATTGTTACGCAGTGAATGGAAATCCTGAAACTTAGTTATCAGCAATAAGCCGAGCCATTCTGACTCATTCAAAAGCGGGGAACGTCGTCAAGTCGTAAATATATTTCCGTTTTGCAAACACTGTGGCAGAGTGACGTCATCGCCACAGATTAAAAAGGGCAGCTATGGCATTTTGTATCCTTTTAGATACATAATTACCTAATATACTCGTAGTACACATTCATAGACATGAAAAAACAGCTAGCAGGCTTCAAGATTAAATAAAAAAAACCATTTGAGACGAGAAAAAAACAGTACCTTCTAAAACAACTTCAATAATTATTTTAGTAGTAACAATAAGTTTTAGTAGCGAAATGGAAAATGTTAAGAAATTTGCCTGAAGAAATTTTTATTATATTTATAGTATATTGGGGGGCAGTTGGATCATATAAATGAGTGATCCAACTGCCCCCCAAACTAACTTCGCTTGCTTAAACCTTATTCCTACATTTTTTTTTGTCTAGTTATTTTGTCCGCAATACAAAATTTTTTCAAATCCGGTTTAGCTTTTTCTATCTATAACACTGGCTTTCTCAGAGAGAGCCAGCTGAATCGAACCCCGAAGCTCAACCGTGTTTATAAATAACGGTATGTGTGTTCACCATTGATAGTCATCGGCGTATTACCTGCAACAAAAGATAATCAAAATAAGTAAAAAGTTCTAAACCATTAAAAGTATTTTAATTGTATTCGTTAAGTTTGGTAAAAGCTTTTAAAGGGTTGAATAAAATACAAAGTGAATAATATACCGACAGGACAGGTCCAACTAAACTGAATAATTTATTAGTTTACCACACTATACAGTTGAATAAACGGACACGTGGGCTCGCAAATTGTCACGTGGAATCTAACGCGGGCATGTGCCAAGTGTTATGTTAAATGTTTGGTAGTGCCTCTACCCCCTACAGTATCCTCAGAGATTTATAAGTATGTATATGAGTATGGTCATCATGGGGATTACAACCATGAGCGTAGCACTGAAGACTGTCGTGGTTTGGAAATATCTGATGATATTTTCGTGTTCGCGGAGGTTGCTCTTGAGGAAGAACCTCTAAATAGTCAACGAAACGTCAGCAGGAGAATACCAAAGTGGTATAGTCGTAATAATATTCTCAAAAGTCATGAGCGTGTTTGTTTTTTAAGCCTTAAAGCTAGCAAAAAACGGTAAAAAATCTCGTTCGCCTCGAGATTACTGCCTCATGTTATAGACCAGAGCTAACGACTCCGAGTAAACAGTTTGATCGGCGAGTAAAACCAACCAACGCGCCATAACCGTTCCAAGCCAAACGAGGCTACAACCAGGAGATGGATCCAGGAGATTAATTCAGTAGAATGAACCCATGACAATATTATAAGATCAAACGAACTTCTTAAAGTGAAGTTCGAGCGATATTTTTAGACATTTAAGGTGTGTGCCTTCTTTATTCGATTGTATAATATAAAGAATATAGGATTTAAATCTTCGCATAGGCAGCTCGGCTACATTTACTTAAAGCTTATTATAGAAGCGTACAGTTTCCTATAAAATATCCATTGGATTTTTCTAATCTGAATTACGGAATGAGTAATTTATTTTTGTTTCTAGTATTCATATTATGCACAACATTTTATTTAAAAACAATCGCTATTTTAATGACGACCTACTGTGTCGCAGTGGGCAAAGGCCCGCCTGAGACACTGGAGGTTACGGGTTCGATTCCCCACGAGACAAATATTTGTATGGTCTGGGTGTTTTCTATGTATAATATGTATGTATTTACAAATGAAAAAGTATATCAGTCATAGATGATGCTGTGTGAAAATGTCCAGCATTTTTTTTTTATGATTGTACATGCAGTTTTTATAAATATTATGGCCAGGGGAGTTATTTTCTAGGAAATTGGATCTCGAGGTCAGGTCATGTTGAGCCTTTGGTTTTTTCATATATTTCTTTAATATTTCTATTATTCATGCTCAAATGTCGATCTGCTTAAATATTACATCAACGTTGCTGTCGATAAGTAAATGGACCCTGTTAGGCAGCTGCAAGTTTTAGTCATTATTTAAAATAATATATATTGGATAGTTACAAAATTCATAATTATACATGTCAAATATTAAATAACAATCTAATTAATAAATAATAACTACATAGATTAGTCAAGAATAAAGTCAGAATCATACTTTAAAATGTCACAAAAATAAATAAATACCAATATTACCCTATCTAGCTACTTATTCCTTTCATGCAAGTCAATATCATAATATCACATTGTTAAGTTGAATTTTGTGCTGATTTGTCAATACTGTAAGAATACATTATTTACCTAAAAAATCTGCTTACAGAGGTAAACGTACAATGTACCTACTTAGTTCTCGTATTCATATACGAGAGATCTAAAGTGATACATAATGTAATACCGTAGCGACAGTTAAATAATAAAGTCAATATTTTTTTTAGAAATCTACGGCCACGGATAGACAGCGTAGGTTGTGAATCCGACCGCTCCAGTGTATCCTGGTCACCCCACAGATTCAATATTTGTGTCTGTCTCAAGACAACGTCAATTTACGTTGTCTAGTTTCCTTCGTTGTATGTAGTCATATATTATGATTTACTATCTTCTGCCCACGGCTTCGCCCGCGTGGTACCCGGATAAAAAGTAGCCTATGTGTTATTCTGATGTACAAGCTATATTACTGTAAAGTTTCATCAAAATCCTTTCAGTTTTTTTTACGTGAAAGAATAGCAAACATCCATCCTCACAAACTTTCACATTTATAATATTAGTAGGATAGGATTTATACTGCTTTATGTATTTCATAACTACTTGCAAATACTTACTTCGTTTTTAAGGTTGTTATAAGGCCACGCCCGGGACTAACTATTCAAATAGGACCCGGGGGTACTCAGCAAGAAAGATTTTCCAAAAAAATCAGATGAAACTGAAAATTATGTTCTGAGCTATTTCAGATTCTTGCAAAAGTCGAAAAGACCCTTAGGGGTCGATTGAAAATTTGATTAGCCTATGTGTTATTCCAGAGCCTAAACTATCTACATTCCAAATTTCATCAAAATCGGTTTAGTAGTTACGGAGATACGTGGTAACAAACATTCACACACACACGCACGCAAGCACGCACGCACGCACGCACACATACTTTCGCATTTATTATATTAGTAGGATTTCATAACAATGTTTTTTTTCTAAGGTGTTTTTAGACATTTAATTGACATCCTGATTTTAAAAGTTTAAATCTATTATCTACACCCACTGTATGTTTTCTTATACAGTAAATATGTAAATAAATAAATAATCTATCCAGCTGTAACAGTAACAAATACTTATTTTTTGGAAAGATTGGTAATATTAGGAGAAAATAAGATATAGTAGAATTCACCACAGTGACGTGCAACTTTTTTTGTAGCTTATTCCTCCAGAAACCCGAACCACTAAATCATGGCCACCCCATCTTAAGCTCCTAATCCAATTTGTCGGTTCTTGTCCCGTGACGTCAGCACTTCATGAAGAGTGACGTCACTCACATACTTAACCGGGTGTAGCGTCTCTAACGAATAAGGACAATCATTCTTAATGCGGGAAAACGTATAATGTTTGCAGACGAGTTCTGAATAAGGTCCCTGATTTTGTTTGACAGCTGATTCCGAGAAATTGGCAAAAAGAAGAAGAATCAACTCAGTGGCCATATTGGTAGGCTTATGGAAATGAAATAGCAATGAATTAAGGCAGGCTGAATTAAGGCAGGTTCGATCGAAAGAACGAACAAATGGACTAACATTGTATAACCCTGCAATAGAGACCTAATGCGAGGAATAGAGCTCATCAAGGTTCATTTAATCACCATATTGTATTGAAATTGTACATATTGTACATATTGTACAGCACTGGTACAGTGCTTTTATAATGATCAATACTGGTAAGTACCAGAGCATTGTTGAAGATTCAATCTTACTATATCCTACTAATATTATAAACGTGAAAGTTCGTGAGGATGTTTGTTACTCTTTCACGCAAAAACTACTGAACGGATTTTGATGAAACTTCACAGTAATATATCTTAAACATCAGAATAACACATAGGCTACTTTTTGTCCGGGTACCACGCGGGTGAAGCCGCTGGCAGAAGCTAGTAAACATTATTTAGTAGATACTCGTAAAACCAAAACGCCAAACTGAACTACAAACTCTACATCTCGCTTGATTGTTCGCCTCGTCTCTGGTTCTTTCTTGGTTACTGTTGAACGAATAAAGCTATCTGCACTAATATTATAATGAGGTAAAGTTTGTGAGTTGGATGTAATCTCCGAAACGACTCAACCGATTTCAAAAATTCTTTCACTAATAATTAGAATGGAGGGTGGAACATTATAACGCCGTTAAAAAAAATGGATTTTTGTAGAGACCAATTTTGCAACGTCAACGAAAAATCGGTCGAGCGAATGAGTTTCTTACGAACGCTGCTTTACTTAAAACGGTATGAGCTAAAGAAAGAAAAGAAAATATTTATTTAACACGACATAAAAAATAATAATATATATATATACAACAAATTTTTGGAAGTTAGGATGGTGGGATAATTTGTGGGAATACATAATAATAATAATTTATGTTTGGACAGCCTACTTATAAGTACCTACCCATAACTGAAACAGAAATGCCCCACGCACCTTACTCCCTAATCCATCTACCTAGATACAACTTTTCATCGCCTACTTTTTAACCGAGTATCATGCGGGCGAAGCCGTAGGCAGTAGCTAGTCATAAACAGAGGTTAATACCATTAATAACGGTTTTTGATAAAAAAATATTAGTAAAAACTTTTGCCGACCCTGAAGGACTACACTCGGTAGCCATGATCCCCCACCGCTAATTACCCAGCCACAACCACTACTGACCAGTTCTAGGCAGTTACGTGCAGTTTCATTACAGAGGGAGAATAGTAGAGTGCGCCTGTGCGTACGAACTGCACTACGCTAAAACACCTACAAGTTATCACTAAATGATGTAGGCCTAGTATGAACAAGATGTCATTGACAATATTGTTCGTACCAGTTACAGCGAAGTTTAAAAATCTAAAATTCTTCCATCTTCTTTCCATTTGACGACCGATGTGGCGCGGAGGGCGAAGGTCCGCCTGCGACACAGGAGGTTGCGGGTTCGATTCTCGCCCTGGGACAAATGTTTGTACGATCTGCAAATATTTGTTCCGGGTGTTCTGGGTATTTTCTATGTATAATAAAAAAATATCTATCTATGTAATGAATTGTATTAAGTATATCAGTCATCTAGTACAAATAACACAAGCTCTGCTTAGCTTGGGGCTAGATGATGCTGTGTGGATTGTCCAGCATTATTTATTTATTTATCTATCCAGGTCTCTGGCGGTCTTCCACCACTCTCTCTCTCATTCCAGATCCTACCAATGATATCTTTTCTACTTTCTTGACTCTCACTCAGCTTCATTTTATTTTACTCCTTTTGTAAATGCAAAAATATATGTTTGGATGCTTAATACAGATAACTTTAACTTGAAATGCTGAATTTGTTAGAAGCCTAATGGATCTCAACCGTAAATCCTACTAATATTATAAACGCGAAAGTTTGTGAGGATGGATGTTTGTTACTCTTTCACGCATAAACTACAGAACGGATTTTGATGAATGTTTCAGTAATATAGCTTATACATCAGAATAATACAATGGCTACTTTTGATCCGCGTACCACGCGAGCGAAGCCATGGGCAGAAGCTAATATATTTTTTGTGTACTATTTCCACCGTTCGTGTTACGGCATTGGGCGTGTTGTCCAACAAATAGATAAACCTTGTTACGGAGTTTGAGTAAGCTTTTGTACAAAAAGTGTATCTGTCTGCGGAATTGCACATTTTAATTGTGTTATTTTTAGAGATGCGATGGAAATGATGATAGCAACGTTATAGGATGAAATCTGAATCTGGGGTTTTTGGCATATTCTGCAGATATCGGTTGAGGGTCTGATACCACGGTATTCGTAGTTTCTGCTACCCACGACACAGGGAATTCTAGTGTGGGGTCAGATCTATGTATGCGTTTGTTGGGTGTGGTATAATTCTGGTTATTATTGACACATCATAATCTAACCCCCAAAGTAAGCAGAGCTTGTGTTATGGAAACTTAAAGACTGATATACTACTTATATACATTTTTTTTGAAAATACATCCATATTATACATAGAAAACACCCAGACAAGAGACAGATATTTGCAGATCATACGAAAATTTGTCCCGCGGAGGGAATCGAACACGTAACCTTTGGTGTCTCAGGCGGGCCTTGGCCCACTGCACTACTACAGACGTCGTTTATTTATTACTAGCTGTACCCGCGACTTCGTTCGCGATTGTGATCCCTGCAGACTAATGAATCGCATCTGACCTCAGTTTGTCTCATATAAAGCAACGCATCAAGTGGTTGTTAAAATTCGCGTTAATAGACCGATCGCCACCGCCATCGCATTCACCACCGCCACCGCCACCGCCATCACCACCGCCGCCGCGCTAGTTTGCGCAGGTCTTTAAGTTCACAGGAAACTACGATTGCATGTTTTGACTGACTTTTTAATCAAGATAAATAGATAGATACATTTATTAATATAAAAAGGTTCATTAATAGTATTTTTATAATGTTCTAACCTCGTTAACCAAGGTAGTTATATGTACATACTCACATTCGCTAGGTTCGCACTTTTTATTAGCTAATTACATTTATCTAAGCCTACCTAAGCAGATACGTTAGGTATATATAATCGAGATCTCTTATTTACAAAAAGGTAATGCCAGTCGGTGGACAGATAGATAGATAAACTCTTTATTGCACACCAAAGCAAAATACAAAATAATTTATAATAATATAAGGTACAATGGGCGGTCTTATCGCTAAAAGCGATCTCTTCCAGACAACCTAGGTAGGGTAGGTATTAATCCTTTGTTGTTGAAATGTTGCAATATTTTCGGAAAAATAAATACTGCTCAATGATATAGGTGACGCTTTAGTGAAGTTGATGGATTGAGCCATAGATCATGAATTCGGGCCCATGTGGTTATATATCCCTGGTGGAGTCTCCTTAGGTGATAAATCACTTGAACTTTGAAACGAAACGATTCCATGTTTCAGATAGCATTGTTTATCCGTGGAAACATTTTTACTATAAATAGATAAATAAAATAAATAATGCTGGACATTTTTCACACAGCATCATCTAGTCCCAAACTAAGCAGAGCTTTTATTATGGGAAGTACATGACTGATATACTACTTATATACTATTTTTTTGTAGTGTAAATGCATACATATTATACATAGAAAAACACCCAGACCTGAGACAAATATTTGCAGACCTTACAAACATTTGTCTCGTGACAGGAATCGAACCCGCAACCTTCTGCGTCTCAGGCGGACCTTCGCCCACTGCGCCACAGAGGTCGACTATGAATGTTTATAGGAACTGATGTTTCATGATCTGTAGATATTTGTTCCGGGTCTTGTGGTACCAAGGTACTTGCAGTTCCTGATACCCATAACACAATTAATTTTAATGTAGGATTAGGACTATTGTATGTGACTGTTGTAGGTTTTGGCATGTGCCAAATGTAATATTCGGACGTGACTCTGACTAACTTAAATGGTATCCTCAAAGAACTACGCACTGAGTATGTATCCGAGGATGTCCATCATGGGGAATACAGTTGTGCACGTGTTTGTTTATGTTTGTGTGGAACGTTATGAATTAATTCTATTATGACTTCATAAATAAGTTTTCGAAAACGTAACGAACGAGTTTGTATCTATTTTTCTTAGCCAGATATATTGTAAAAGTAAAGAAATTATGTTCGTCTCAGCATTATATTATCTATGTTTCGGTCCTTAAGCCGTGAATAGAAACTAGAAGCTTATTAAATTTAGGGAAAATTACAAAGGGGTTTTGTCTCTCCCGATTTCGACACATATTTTAAAAGGATGTTGACAGGCATTTGCTTAATTCATTCATCGTTTTTATAAGGTTTATAAATGTCAATTGGCTGACAGCTGTCACTGTCATTCACCTTTCAGACATTTCAGATCGCACTCATTAATTTTCAACTGCTACGATTTTACGAGTATTTATGACGTAAAATTGCTGAATTGAACAATTTAAAGTTAAACCTCAGCAGATATTACTTGGCAGAGAGTCCAGCTTACTTTCAGAATCAGGGTAACGGGCGCAAGGCGCGTGAAATTGGACTCTCAACATACAGGGTGTCACAAAACATGTATTCAACCTCAAAAAGGGATAATTCTACATGCCATTAGTGAGCCTACTTCTTTCTACAAATTTTTGAAATCCGGCTACTTTCATAAAATAAAATGGTAAATAAGCTTTTTGAATCTACTAGTTAAGCTATTCAAAGTACTTAATCCTTTGTCAGACCTGTTGTTTGTTTAACATCTTCTTTCCAACATGTTTTCGCATATAAGCTATAAGACAGCCTAATGTACCTTTAATTTTAATGGTTTATTGTTTATTTTGTCTGTATAATAAAGTAAACAATAAAGGTTTTTTTTTTCATTCATCTTTTATCAATTCATTAAAATAGTTTGCGTTTTGATCTTAAGCAACGAAATAAAATCGCCTACAGATAGTTTATATGTTCTAAGACATCCTATATGGGTAGGTACAGTTAATAGTTATGAAAGTCTTCATCGATGAGTTCTATAAATATTTAACTTTAAATATTGAATTTATCAATTTTAGATAGTTTTGGGTGCTGAATTTTGTACTTTGCCAATGTCTTTACAGTTCATCGTAGTTTGATACAATGATTTAATAAGAATATTATGTTAAGCCGATCTCTATCTAGAAAATGTTATTTTTATAGATAATCCTCCCATAATACCCTCGATGAGAGTCGACATCGCATTTGCGCGAAATACTTTAAATATGGTTTCGAAATTCAAAGTTTCGAAGCTTTGAATTCGAAATCTTTCAATTGAAAAATGAAGACAATTTTCCTAAAACTACAGCGCGAAACTCTATTGAAACTTGAAAATCTCAGTATCCAATTCTACTATTCAAACGGTTTTCTGTATATTGTTCGAATCTGAAACACAGCGCGGTTTTGTAGAGCTTAGTTCTATTCCAATGACTTCTATTCGTGACGATTCAGATGAACACAGTTACCCCAACACTGAACAACCTACTCCCTACACAAATCCATTCAAATCTCAACCTTAGTCGAAGAAAAACATTAGAATTTATATTGTACAAGATCGTAATCCTCTATTGAAATTCTAGTATCCATTCTTTCTAGAATCGCCTTCATACAAACTTAAACCTTTCCACAAAGTTAATACAGTTTCCTTTCTATTTTACTAGATTGTGATACCCGATCATTGAAAATCCAGTCTTATCGCCATCAGATATGGTCAGATTTCAATTGCGCGGTATAGCTAGGGTGACCATAAATGGCTAGACGCGGGACAGTCTTTGTTTACGATTATGGTTTCGATTGAGCGAGGCTTCATTTCGTCGATGTGTGGGGTAAATGGTGCGGAAGAATTCTTAGGGGATGTTATATCAAAGCTTTTGATGAAAAAATATTATATATTTGTTACAGGAAGAGTGGATTTGTAATATTGGTAGGTATCCTATAAAGGTAGCGTATAATAATCATTGCAAGACTTGTGATAAATAGACCACTTAATAATAAACGTAAGGAATTAACTTTGCAAAACTAGAACGTTACTTTCCATAAGTTAGTAACTCAGAGTTAAGCTAGATCAAGTTAGTGGTGCATTCTCTATTTAACAAATAGCAATATATTTCTCCTATCCAACTGAGCTCGTAACTTTAGCTATAAGACATTTTAAGTTACTTTTCTTTTGAACTTAGACAATGTATTTCTCTCGGCTCGGTTTCGGCATGATGAAACTTTTAACTTATATGACTTTACTTGAGAATTCATAGTTTTTTAGGTTAAAAAAAAGTAAAAAGTTTTATGGTAAATTATGTGAATCTATTTAATGAGTGAATAGACGGATGAAACTGCTTGATCAAAATAGGTTGGGTAGAGCGGTTATATTCAGGTTGGGTAGGTACATACAATAAGAAACAGTTGATCAGTTGAAGAGTACCACGTATTTGACTATTCCAATAGACGCCTTTCATAAATTGTTTGTAAATCGTAAAATATTCTTCATTTGTACCAAACCACGATAAGTTTAATTATACAGTAGATGTTATTATAAAAATGTAATGTTGTACACATCTTCATGGACATATAAGAAATGTTTACAATGTATATTTTTGACTATACAATTATTTAAATGTTACTTTTATATCCGGATACAACCAATCACACGAAAATATATTTGTATACGTCTACAGCAAAAGGACTAAAACTTTTAAAAGATTTCATTTATAAAACTGTTGTTTTCCAACTAAGTAAAAATATATAATTGTTGGTCACCCTACACATTCTATGACGAGAGGGCAGTGGGGTGACCACACGATGTCCCACTCAAAGGAACAAAGGAAGGCGTATGACGGACATTTCCCAACAATATTGATTCAATGAAGGAGTCCGCAAACTGCGATCCAAAGGAATTGTTTGAAAAATATTGTGAGCGGAGTTTTTAAAGTTGAATGGAAAATGTTTGTTCTTAAGAGTTTCAAAAGAAACATCAAAGAACTTTTATTGTAATGGGCTTACCATCAATCATTCTTTTAATTCACTTGAACACACTTTTTCTTTTAAATTAGTTTTGTGGTTTCTTAATCACAAAAAAAGCTATCAGTTTTGTGGTCACTTTGCCTAAGTGCCTAAGTTTCGAATACCCCGGATGGCCTTAGTATAAAAAACAACAAATATCTAATATACGAAAATCTCCCCCATATTGTCCCTTACTAAGTAAATTACTAAATACCCGAAATAACAAGCAATTATTACTTTGTCAACTTGCACAAAATGCCTTCAAATTCATCTCTCAGCTTGATTTTTCAACATTACAAAAAAGTTTTAAAAAATTTCCTGTTAAAATGAATAATGAATAAGGACTAATAGGGTAACCATCTACTGTCCAGAGTCTGCTAAGAATTAAAATTACTATACATTACGTAACACACAATTCTTTTGTGAAGATAAGATGTAAATTGAGTTTGCATAACGAAATATTGTAAAAATGTATTTCAAGAAAAAATACCTTCAACAATGTGTACAATCAAAGCGAAAACACCAAAGTTATTGCAAAGAATTTTCAAATGATATTTTTCTTCGAAGCTTCTACATATTTTATTTCAGAGTAAGATCTAATCTTCGTTTCGTTATGGATCAGAAGTACAACATTTTCTGTCGCGAGGGATCAATACAAAGTTGAAAGGATTTTTTTTGCACCACTTTCTTTCATTCAGTGGACGCGATATAGAGCGGACATTCGAATAATTTGATAACTACCCAACGTGCATTCGATCGTGCACCAACGGAATTTTATTTTCACTTGGAAAATCCTAACGCTTGTTAAAAACAATGAAGGAAAATATCTTAAAAGAAAATACAGTACAATGATACTTATCAGAAAGAAAAACAAATATTCATTCCTCGGCTATTACTCCCATTATCTTCGCAATCAAAATCTTCGTTTCAATTTATCAAAAGAGATTGTTTCTTTTTAATTGAGACTGTCATTGAGATCTGTTGCGATTACTTTCAAAAAGTTTTTTATACTTTGTGAAATTAAAATGTCGATGAAAAGATTCTCGCAATTTCAGCTACGTACTATAACGAAAGTTTTCTCATTATGACGCTATTTTCATAAAATCATGCTTCAAGTCTAGTTTAATTTGAATTATATCTTTACAATGTAATTTCAAGTTAATTAAACTTCCCAGAATCGATGCTTTTCGAAGCAGTTTTTTCACCGTCACTATAACGCATTTCTTATCCTTATTACACCCTGACTTTACCACAGCTACTGCCATATCCACTGTATAATATGTAGGAGCTCATCCCGAATACTCAAAGTAGAAGTTCAAGAGAAGGTAAACATCTTCAAAATTACTTCAAAGTCTCAGCATCAGCTTACAAAGTGATAACATGTTGATAAACGGGAGTCGGTTAGCGAGCAAACTGGGCTGTAACTACTAGACAAGTTTAAATTGGACTGTAAGCTGTGTTCGTGAGTTTAGTTTGCTGTTAGTTTTAGTTAAACATGATAACGATTGAATTGCAAAATTGAATACAACATTAGAGGAAAGAAGGATATCTTCGACTGAATGAAAAATGATCTATAAAAAAAACCAAGCATGTCTATGGCCTGCCTTTTTTACGTGTCGCAAGGAATTGGAGTAAATGAGTCAATTTGTAAAACTGAGATTTTTGTGATTTTAATGATGAAACCTTGCTCTTTGAATTATTACAATTTTCGTTTACTTGAAATTAACTTAGTTTATAAAACGACCCAAAATGGTTCTTGTGATTTCAATAAACAAACACCTCAAAAACACGTAGTACACGGCTCGACGCGGAAGGAGAAAGTCGCAACCACTCACCCAGATGAAGACTCTCGGAATGAGTCGAAACTTAGTCGGTGCCTTCACCGATAGTGCAGTACGTGAAAATTCCCGTTTTTACAATATGAATAAACAAACACCTATTGACTTTGAATTACTTTCTTTACATAATGTTAACTTTCATGGTCTTGAGTTTATTACGCAGGTCAGAATATATATCTTCCAATCTCTTCTATCAGCTGTCAACTTTTCTCATTATTCACTCTTTTAACCTACCATCGTCCACACAATCCACCTCTTCTTAGGTCCACTTTTACCCAGCCTATATTCAACATTCTCCTATTACATTTACGGCATTCTTCCTCATAATACGTTAAACCGCGCTAAAATATACCTAAAAGTAACGCTTTTTTTTTCGGGAAACATTCAAACTCACAAATCATGGTAAATAGAAAGAAAGAAAGAAAGAAAATACTTTATTGCACACCAAATATTCCAACTTAATTTTTTTTTTAAAACTTTAACATTGTTGTACAATGGGCGGTCTTATCGCAATTAGCGATCTCTACCAGACAACCTTTGGATGGAACGGACTGTACGAAAGATTACAAGGGGTTGTAAGTGGTGTACCACATACTATGAAAACACTATACTATTATTTACCTACCAATATCGAATAAAAAAAAAAAAACATTTTTTTTTAAATATCCATTTTTTTGTTAAAAAATTATTCCACTTTACTTTTTCAAAACTTTTTATATTAATGAATTTATAATAACCCGAAAATTCAACCTCGGCGGGATTCGAAAACCCCCATTGAATTGATTTTTTACCATTCTTTCACCAATAGAAAGAAAAATTATCAGGAAGTAATAATTTATTTTCAAAATATTAGAGATCCTTAAGAAAATTGCAATAATGTAACCCAAAGTAGCAAAAAATGGCGTGCGCAGAGAAAACTATTGATGATATTTAAAAATGATGTACTACATGAATAAAGCACTCATTATTACCTACTAAAAAGCCATTGAGGCAATATATCTAACTATCATAGTTAAGTCACAATAGCAGCTTTTGTGTTCTAAAATTTAATTAGATCGCCGGCAGAAACAAAAGTTGGTTACATTCGTATCCTAGTATTAATAATAATTCAAATAAATAGATTTATCATCAAGGGTATTTATGTAGCAGTAAATTACTTTTTAATTTATTATTTTTCACGCGGGTGAAACCGCAGGGCGCAGCTAGTTCATTATAAAAAAAAATATTATAAAGTATAGAAGAAATAACTTTAAAGCGATAAGGCCGCCTCTATCCTTTATGACATAATTGAGTTCGATTATCTTAGTGTATACACAGTGTTAATTTGTTTAAATTTATCCAAATGTTTTGATACAAAATACATTTCAAAGTACTAACGAAAACAAAGTCAGTGTTTTTGTTTGGAAACCCTTTTTGTCAGTGAATAAACACGATTGCTTTATTAAAACATTGGTCAGAATATCATAAACAATTGTGCCAAATTATAGAATTTAAAATGAAATCATTTTAGGATAAATATCAAGAATGTAGTGATATGTCCTAAAATGTGCCTAATTTATCCAGCGGTGGAACAAAAGCATTAGTTAAAATAACTCGTGTGGAGGCTTTTTGAGCTGAGTGTACCTCTCGCCACATTGCCCCGGGCTGACCCACAGGAATGTTACTATGTTGTTACTTTCATAAATGAAATGTACCAATGTTTATTTAATGAAAAAGTCTTCTGGGATATAAGCCAACGTCGCGGCGTCGTGATGAAAGATTCATTCTTATAGAAACGAAGAAAATAAGTATATAAAAACTTCCGACTCCTGCCTACCCATATTATAGCATCCCCCAGTGAAGGGTCATTCCCACCAATGCCAAATCTATTGTTCTCCAAATTAAAAATTCCATATATGGGTTCCCACGCAATCCCATGCCATTTTTATTATAAAAATAAAGTATTTTTTCTTTCCCAGCCAATGCCACGAATTTTAGGTAGGGTAGGATGGACCGAGAAAACATGTCTAAAAACCTTTTCCTATTCCAAAAGAACAATGCATTTTAATCGCTATGTAGTTTCGGAGAAAAATGAAACCAACAAACATACATACGGACAAACAACCTTAATACTCCGCACAAACACATAGATTCGAAATGCATCTCTAAAATGTTAAAACTAATGGAAATGTACAACATTTTAACATTTTAATTAATAACAAAGATTCCTCTCTATTCGAAGATTGTCTGCAAGAGATCGCTTCTAAGCGATAAGGCCGCACATTATACTTTAAGTTTTGTAAAGTTTCTTTTCACAAAACGAAACGTGTAGTTACAATAAAGTATTTTCATTAATTAATTCATTCAAAGAGCTCTTCCACGTTTTGGTAGCAAATAAAGAGCTGTTCCACAGATGTTTTCCCAAAAAATTTGCTAAGGTTCCGTACCTAACTAAACAGGACTCTATGACTAAGCCAACTCCCCCATCTGTCTGTAGGTATTTTTTTTTTTCTAAAATATGAAGGCAGTTGTAATTTTCACAGAATACGTATAAATCTATGGTCTCTAGCAAAACACATAATAAAAAATGTTAACAAGACGAATCCCTAGGGTGTTCCAGCACACAGAACGCCGAAAAAATATTCTGTAATTAATTTACCAATTATTTTGTGGCGGTTACGGGGCTAGTTTTATTTGCCTACTACGGACGCATTTCGCAAAAACCAAGCCGTATCCTCTTGGAATTAGTGTCCGCCATCTTGGATTCACATCACGTACCAAGCAGTGGGAATTCGGGGTATTCACAAGATTTCAGATGAAACCTCCGTTCATTGTTCATTGACGCGCTATATACATAGTTATGTATTGTTTGATCGTTGAATCGCAAACTCCAGAGAATTCCTAAAAAGCAGTGAAAATAGAGGTTTTCTTTATCAACCCCCGACGCAAACAGAGAGTCGTTATAAATATAACGCGTGTTTATCTGTAACACAGATCCCAAACGGATGAACCGATTTTATTTTGTCTGAAGGGTGAGTTGATCGAGAATGTTCTTAGCTATGATTTAAAAAATCTGTTCAGCGGTTTGAAAATCATTAGTTCTTTTGTCTTTTAGTATTTATTTACGAAACGGCTTTTTCCACAGAAATGCGTTTTTTCTTCTTTTTTCAAGTCATTAATTTGGCGCCGCAATAAGAAAACACGTCAACGTAAAAAACACGTTGGTTTTACAACTTTTTAAAAATTTACTTAACTTAATTCACGATAGTTTTAGGGATAAATAAAATGAGTAGTTTTAAAAAACACTTTTATCTTTTATCTCGCACTAAAATTATAAAATAGAATTCCACTACCCACCTTTTGGCTCCACCATCAGAGCCTCGTTACCCAGCGCAATCTATTGGACTCTTCAAAACGAATCATTTGAGCCCAAACTCGAGGGGTTTACTAGGAGCCACTGAAGAGTTCCTCTATCCACCACCTGGCTCCATCATCAGATCAGCTCCAAGATACAAAATTATGGTATTGTCATCCGAGCTACATATACACACAAAGTTTCATATCGATACGACAGTTAGAAGTAGGTTAAAATTGACTTCATGATTCGATTACATTGTTTGGTTGTTAGTTACAAGTGAAGCTAATATAAGCCTGTAAAAAATAACATAATTCCAAGAAAACTCTACAAACCTCAGAACCCTAGTTAGTGGTTACACACGCCCGGGGCTCCAGGATAATGCGGAA
This sequence comes from Perizoma flavofasciatum, assembly GCA_958496245.1. NCBI lineage: Eukaryota > Metazoa > Arthropoda > Insecta > Lepidoptera > Geometridae > Perizoma > Perizoma flavofasciatum. The sequence goes on along the minus strand of OY292439.1, from coordinate 255,742 downwards.
AGTTGGTAACATACATAGATGACATCATTACATTACCGAGAGCGACCCAATTCCATTCAAAGGACTAGTTCGTACCAGATGTACGTTGATCATGCTGGGTTGTACATTTGATCTACCTAAACATTGTCAATGACGATCATATACAAGAATATTTATTAAGAGCTGTGTTGATTTTTTCACAAGGAAAATATGAGGAATAACATAATGATTTAATAAACAAAAATTCCAAGAAATGTGCCATCAGTTAGTGTTCCAATAAGCGGCGATGGGTTTGCTGGTCACGTGGAATGCTAACTCCATGCAAAACACAATATCTGGGCATGCCTCTGACCATCCCCTAATCCTCACGAACCTGTGTTAACTAAGGATTTCGATCAGGGGTTTATTTTTATTACCGCTGACGCGAGGAACCCTTTTATACATTTTCCGTATGGGTTGTTTATCTGTTTATCTGTTACCATTATCTCAGAAGCGACATATTGAATGTAATTTGAAATTATTAATTTTTTTAAACCGATTTCTTTAATTTATGTTACTGTATGATGACGATGGAAAATAGATCAGGGGTTTTAAAATCTTGCAAAATTGACTTGTTTATGAATGTTTCAATGGCCTACGCTGTATATAGAGGTATATCTGTGACAGCCACTTGTAGTGTTGGATACTCAATGGATACAAGGACGTAAGTTTTGGTGTATAAGTTTCTCTTGAAATAATTTTTTGGAAGATTAAATGTCCAAAAATATAATGAATGTCTGATAATTCATCATCCACATTTCCTTTACCACAAATTATAAAAATAATTGCTCGTCTACGACACTCTACCATCAATCATATCACCCCATCGCGATTCAACGTAACACCCTGAAATCACCCCGAATCGCCCCTCAGAGATTTCATTAGCAATGATAAATATTCTTTGCACATCAGATTCATACTCATGAAACTAACAAAGTTTTAAGTTTGTTTTCAATTTTTTTGAAAAAAAAGAGACATCATCGTTATATGTAGCTGTATTTATTTTAATTATTTCCGAAGATAAACACTTCTCTATCTATTGCTAAAGCAGACATGTATTTTTCTTTTTATTTTATTTTTTCGAGAACACGTAAATTTTTTTTAAAGAATAAAATTCCGTTAGGAAAAAAAATTACACATGAAACTGTTTTTTGTGTTTTTAATGACTAAAACTTATAAACCTTGCTAACGAAGGCAAATAGCGGACAAGACTATAGGTACAAACCCAATGAAGTTTTATCATGTCTGTCTGTTAGTTCTTGTGTCACATCCAGTTTTTATTTATAAATAAAATAAATTTTACCTTAACAGGTAGGAACTGCCAACGAAAAAAATTGGTTAAAGGATTTCCCATGATAATTTCAACAGCATCTTCATTTCATTCTCCATTCGCCTCCTCATATTCTTTGCGTCTCAACGCGGACAATGTACGCCGCGCTCAAAGATGGCTCATTATGGCGTGCTGGCGTTTTCTGGCGTATGTTGGCGTATGTTGGCGTATGTATGCGTGTTAGCACAATGTCTCATACAGTGTGTATAGTTTGTTTGTAAAGTACTTCCTATACACAGGATGGCAGCGGGAAAAACTACGTTTCGCGTTGGTATTTCATTACGACATAATGTTGACTCAGGTTCCGAGAGTAACTCGGAATCCCACGCGGCGGAGGAAAAACCAAAAAGGCTTCGAGAACCACCTTCAATCAGAATACGTAATCAAATAGAACCAGTGACATAATTGTGTATATATTTGTAAATGTATATTTATCTAGCAGTTTTAATATCGCATTACACATCACTTGTATTTATTATTACATGAACTGCAAACCATTCTTACAATCATATAGATTCCGCATCCCGACGTTGTCTGCAAGAGATAGCTTAGCGATAAGACCGCCCATTGTACTTTTAGTAACATAAAGTTTTTGTTTATTTTGTTATGTTGGCTTACGATAAAGTAGTTTAATTAATTAATTCAAGAGATGATTTATGTTACTCTTAGTGGTTTTTTTAGATAATTTTGGTGCGAGAGTCATGATTCTTTGGACTAAATTGAAATCATCAAATTTTTACTACAATATCACACACTCTTATATAAGTGAAAGTGAAGACTTGCTTCGAGCCAAAATATCCCCAAAGTCAAGAGTAACTTTAGAAAACAAACAAAATACCAAATAAATGACAAACCCACTAGGAAACTAAACAAGTATTCATGAATATTATATTATTTTAAGCTGTGTTGGCCTAGTGGGCGGTACCCCGACCTCCGAGCCAGAAGTCATGCACCAATGGATTTTATCATTCAAAAATGTGCGCATTAACACATGCTCAAAACGGTGAAGGAAACCATCATGAGGAAACCGACATGCCATAGATCAAATTTAAGAAATATTTATCAGAAAATTTAGAATTCACGTGTCATCGTTTAGTTTTCGAAAAGCACACTAACCTGTTTTGATGAATAACTTGTAGCCGCTTATTGGAACACTAACCAGTGGCACAGTTTAATTATGTCTATGGATTCGTTTTTAACACCTATCATTCAATTCCGAGGGGAATAAAACAATAGATGACTTTATTTACCTTAGAACAGTTAAAATAACACGGTATTCGTATAATATTCTATACCTACATTAATTCATACTTGACGACCTCTGTGGCGCAGTGGGCGAAGGCCCGCCTGAGACGCAGAAGGATGCGGGTTCGATTCCCGCCGCGGGATAAATGTTTGTATCTGCAAATATTTGTCTCGGATCTGGGCTTTTTCTATGTAAAAATGATGAATTTATAAAAAAAGAATTAAGTATTATATCAGTCATGAAGTTCCCATAATACAAGCTCTGCTTAGTTTGGGGCTAGATGATGCTGTTTGAAAAAGTCTAGCATTATTATTAATTCATACAACTATGTACAAGTAGGTTTATACAAAACATACAGATGAAACAGCTATTTATAGACCGTTGTAAACGATCAATTTGGGTTGATTCAAATTTAATGTCGAGTAACACAATCCATTGGGTAACTTTATTTAGTTAAGAACAGTTATAAATAACGCGGTATTCGCTTAGTGTCCTTTGCGTTGCTTGAAAGGCTGAACGCTCTGCACAATTGTACAAACAGCGTTGCAATTTCTAGAATGCAGTGGTTTCCATACATGCTCGAACAGTTATCAAAGGAAGTTCTTGAACAAACACTAATGCAAAGGTTCTATATTATTCAGCCCACATAAGTCCACTGGTGGACACGGGTCTCTCCCAACACGCGCCACTGAACTCGGTGTTCGGCTCTTCTCAGCCACTTTCTGCCACCGCCTATCTTAAGTCATCGCTCCACCTAACCGGGGGGCGCCCCACACTACATTTACCAAAACGCTCCACTCTAGAAATCTTTACCCCATTGTCAGTTCATTGGGATGACTAGCCCAATGCCACTTCAGCTGTCTAATCCTCTGAGCTATGTCGATGACTTTCATTCTCTGTCGGATAATCTCGTTACTGATTTAGCTAATTATTATTCATATTCATATTTATTCATACTTTGGGATCACAATGAACACTCAGTCACGTCAATTCAAAAAAGTATAAGAACAGTGGAAATTTTAAAAGTTACGAAAATAGTTAGAAAGTTGCAGCTGTATAGGGCTTTGTCAAATCAAGGTCAGTGTAGGAAACAAAATTATTAAATTACTTAATATTAATAAGCGGTTGTAAAGCCTTGTCAATAAATAAATAATATTACTGTAAGTAGGTACATATAATTGTAAGAAGCTGTACAGGGGCTTTGTCAAAGCTATAACGAAGTACCTACCTACCTTCGTTTCTAAACTTTCTCTTCATTCCACGCTACTGTGCCAGTTAAATCATTTATAGTATAATATGCCTTAATCACAAGATTATCTTTTATAAATTTCTAAAATGCCTCTTTTATTAATCTGATTAAATCTGCAACGAAAAAAAAACTTAGAAGCAACAGCAACAGGCGGACCATATAGATCGAATAGGTAATCGAAGAACCCTTGCTGATATGTCTTTTCTCCATGGTATATGCAATGCCTACCTTGATTGTTTGGTATTGTCGTCAAAAATTGTACGTTTCTGCGTACCGAAAATTTAACTAGACTTGTGTGTCTAGTTACAAAGCATACAAGTATAAACTATGCTCAAAACTCGCTTGTTAGTCGGATAAATAGAAGCTACAACAAAAGATTTAAGACTATAGATATTTTCCAGAGTGGCAAACATTTTCGCGAAATTCATCAAATACTTAATGAAAACACTTGAGTGTACATCAAAGGTACTTATTATGTGTATGTATTATAGCTATATCTTAATATTATATTATATAGCAACACACACTCATCTCATACAAGCACACACACGCATCATTATTCTTGCCCCTTGACCTATATCTTCTAGTTTAGTGAATTTCGTCAATTTATTGGTAACGTACAAAATATATAAATCCTTAATTGGCCGTAAGAAAAGTTTTTATCAGTTAAAGTTATCATTCTTTGAGAGTTTATTAAATAAATAAAAAATAAAAATAAGATATCTTCATCATCAAAAATGACATTCAGACAGCGTGTAGGTATCTGTTTCATGACTAACCGCACCGCGCGCGGTAGCTATCAATTTTAGTTTTGTAAAATAGTGTCCATTTTGCTAATTTGTCATTAGTGGATACTGTGGATAGAGTTCTGATATACTATGCGATCTATCGATATATTAAAATAGGGTAAAAGTGTTGTTACGTTATCGATACTGCGTTATCGAGGTAGTAGAATAATGTTGATGTAACATTACTGAGTAGATTAGTTGATGTCACCACAGGAAATTAATTGAGTTGCCTATATTTTATTATCGGTCAAGAACTATTGCCTGTTCGGCTAAACCGTTATGGAGATTATTAAACATATAGGTCATGCATGACAGTTTTCTAAAAACCGGATTTCAAACTCTTTATTTTCTTTTTTTTTTAATTTCTGACTTTTTCAAAGGAACTAACAATTATTTTTATTGATCAAAAACTAAAAACGTTAATCAGAAAAGCAATATAAAATGTGAAAATCTCCATTGTCGTGGATATTAGTAGAAATGGAGGCTTTCACGGGTTAATGATTCCCTGGATTGATGATCGCGAGGATATCGATGTTATCAAGCTAGTGTGGGGACAGGTGTTGTGGATAATTCACTAGAAAATGTAGGATTGAATGTATGTGGTCCATATATTATACAGACTCCATATATGTATGTGGTACATATATACAGACTCCATATAATGTATGTGATCCATATACAGACTCCATGTTATTTTCATTAATACTCCCCGTTCCATCTAGTAGAATATCTAGAGATCTATTAGCGATAAGACCGCCTTACGCAACGATGTCAATTTTATGGTACTATTTTGGTTAAAATATTTATTATAAGTTGTTGCCCGCGGCTTCGCCCGCGTGGTATGTTAATAAAAGTAGCAAATGACCGTCTCCAGGCTTCAAACTATGTCCACCAACTTTTGAATGAATCGAACCAAGGATTACAATTTATACAAAGTTTAGAACTCAATTGCACACCCCCAAAGGGTAGTATTGAAAAAATAAAAAATACGTTTTTCATTATTTACTTTAAAATTTATTTGTACAGAGTTTTCAGCGAATCAAACAATTTTTTTTATAAAAACCGTACCGCCCTATTTAACCCCCTTAGGGGATGATTTTCAAAAAATTAGATTATGTGTTATTCCAGGGCCTCTACTCCGTAAAACGATATCGACATTATCGTTACGATACGATAGTGCTCCAAATTATTCGGCCGTACCCTACTCTTAGTAGGGTACGGCCCTATGTTATATGTTGTTATAGTGTTCGAGTGTTGTTACTCACACACTATAACAACATATGTTCGCAATCTTTGTCGTCTGTCGAAAGCATAGACAATATGTATCGAATCTTCGGAACGAATGATAGGAAAATCTAAAGGCTTGGATAATAGACATTTAGCCTAAATCCTTTTGCTTGACAGTTTATGTCACTTTTTTAGGCAAAATTATAACAATTATCTATGTAAGTAAAAGAAGTGACAACGTCAAATGTCAAATCAACAAACCCGCCTGTTATTTGAAAACTTTACAAGCTAAATTCTTGTGACAACTAGCCACAGAAGCCATAATTAAGAAGTTGAAGCATAATTTCGTCGGGGTGAATATTCAAATACGTTTATTAAAAAGATACTAGTACATACAGCATTAAAGTTTAAAGCACTATTTTAACAACAATTTTATTTTTTATTATTAAAAAAAAATCATGAAGTTAAAAAAAAAATACAAGTTTACTTTCAAACAAACTTTTACTATGTTTATAATTCTCGATTAAATCATAGTCGGGAATTTTGTTCAAATCCAACTGGTCCCTAGTCACTTTAAAACGTCGTTTTTGTAAAGCCTTTTCCTCGCGGATGGCTTCCATGGCAAGCATAAATCTCGCCATTATTCCAAAACAAGAGGCAAATCAAGAGTCCGTAGTGCAGCAGGCCGAGGTCGAATGAAAAGAATGCAGAGAGTTCAGTAGGCAGCAGGGCTCGAAGGTATAAAAGATTCGGAGTCCGGTAAACGAAATGGAGATGATTTTATCAGAAAACACAACAATATAACCCGAAACGATAACGCGCACGATAGCATCAAGGGCATCGTTGATAAGTTCGTCGGTTGACATTTGTTTCGTTGTCAAATTCAAATTATCGTATCGTTTTTAGTGATGCCGGAGTAGGGTACGACATCGATTGTCAAAAATAATGTCGGTCGTTTCTTCGTTCAAATGATAGTCGAAACGATGTAACGTAGAGTAGGTTTAGCACGATAATTGAAGCGATATATCGTTTATCGAGTAGACCCCCTGATCCTAAACGATCTACATTCCAAATTTCATCAAAATCGGTTTAATAGTTACGGAGATAGGTGGTAACAAACATTCACACACACACACACACACACACACACACACACTTTCGCATTTATTATATTAGTAGGATTCGGTTCACAATTAAATAGTTTCTCTAAGTTAAAAGTAATAAGTTGTATGTGTAAGATAAGATAAACCCTCAAAAAATGGTCTTGTAGAATCTTACAATAATAGGTAAAAAATTAAGATTCGTGAGTGATTTTTCTCTGGTTTGCTCAAATTCTTAAAAAAATATCAAAAACATCGACAAGATATAAACTGATAGTCACAGCACTAAACGACCCCATTTATCTGCACCCATTCGGGGCTATCTGCAAATGGGTGTAATAGATAGTTATTACCTTTGATAGCTGAAAATTGAAACTTTATTTTCTGCGACTATTTAACAAATCGTAACTTAACCTTTTATTTTTTATTGTACACACAAATTAACAATTACAAAAGGCGGAATAATAAGAAATGTACAAAAGCGAAAGCGGGAGACCTTGTTGTTAGAGATTCGAGATTTTTTTATCTTAGGAGGTGTTCTTAGGAGTGGTTCTATAGGATCTTTGTGACAGAAACAAATATTTTTTTATTTTAAATTACTTCCTTATGTTTTGTCAGGCCCCCAGCCGAACATTTGATAAAGACAATTAAAAAAAACAGTAGGTAAAAAAACCGTATACATCGCGACACACCCGGATAGCATTTTAAAACAATTATAAAGTGTTTTTTTAGAAAAAGTTGTCTATAAGAAGAATCTTCTTCTTTGCCGATTTTTCCTGTTTCATTTATTTTGGTCTGGCAACACTTACCGAAAGCAATGGATAAACAAGGTACAAATCCCGGAACCGCTTGATTAAAACGCGCAGTGGCCGCCAGAGTGGGCAATAAAATGAAATAACCAGACGAGAGCGAGGCCACAAACCTATGGTTCCGTAGCTATAAAGTAAAAAAATGATTCTTCTAGTTTATATACGTACTCTATAACATGACTGTTATGTTTACACACTAACACCAAATTACAATTACAGTTGTATACTGATTGTTTCATTGTGAAACGCTTTGTTATACTTTAAAGGATATATAAGTCGTCTTGGTTTTACAACCGTTAATTACTGCCACAGATAATCAATTAATACAACATCATTTATGTTGTCAGCGCGACTGGAAGCAGCTTATCTATATTAATATTATAAAGAGGAAATATTTTTTTGTTTGTACCGAATAGGCTCCGAAACTTTTCACCATTTTTTCACCAATAGAAAGCTAAATTATCAGGAAGTAAAATAGGCTATAATTTATTTCCATAAAAATTTGAAATCCTCAAGAAAATGGCAATAATGTAACCCAAAGTAGCAAACTTTTGCCTATAAAATTCATTGTTTGGCGTGCGCTCAGAAAACTATTGATGATACATAAAAAATATGTACTACATGATTAAAGTACTCATTATTACCTATAAAAAAGTACGCGAGGGAATATATCTAACTATCATAGTTAAGTCACAAGAGCAGCTTTTGTGTTCTAAAATTTAATTAGATCGCCGGTAGAAACAAAAGTTGTTTACATTCAAAGTTAAGACATTTGATTTCAAAGTTATCACGAGTATAAAAATGCAACACGCGAACCACCCCGCGACGTTCCCTGCTCTACAGAGCGGGCGTTGCCGAGGAGCGGGAGGGGTTACGTCTATGAATAAGGTAACCGCGCGGCGGAGACGCATCAGTAAGATGTACATAACTACATAATATGTTTGTTACTTCTTCACGCAAAAACCAATGAACCAATTGCAATGAAACTTGATAGGTACATAGCTGTTACTTTTTATCCCGATATTCCAACGGAATCAAAACTTACGCGGGTGAAGCCGCGGGGCGCAGCTAGTTATAAATAAATAAACACCCAACAAACACATACATAGTCCATACCCAACAACATGATTTCCTCTGTCTTATCAGAAACTACGAGTATATGTATATGAATATATATTATACTATAATGTAAGTAAGTAGCTATAATTATAATAATAATAAGACGTGGTCATTGGTCAATATGTAAACGAATTTTAGATTTTATCACAGTTTATTTCGCCGCGGAACCCTAACAAAAGTAAGTCTAGCCCAGTGGCTGTGAGTTCGCAATTAACTCTAGTGCGATACTTTACACCCCCCGTACAGTACATAGTCGACTGACTCTACAATGCCTATTAGCTTCTGTATGGAGGAACACCTTGCGTTTACGAGCCACGTTATGGCTGACTTTTAGAGCGAGAAATAAAGTTAACTTCTTTATAGAACAAAAACGTTACTTTAAGAAGAAATAACATTCCCGACTTTAAAACTCCCCCATACCTTCCGTCCACTTGAAAAAGGTTGTTGGATTTGATTTAAATTAAAACCAGTTATTCGCGGTAAGCCAATTTATGTGTACAAAAAAAAGTTTTGCAGTGACGTTCATTAATAATCAATTTCTACAATATAAGTAGAATTCATAAATTAATGCAGTACACTTTTTTTGTCAGACTTGACGCTTAGGTATGAATTCAAAACAAATAATAATAAGGGCGTGTTATAGATCGAATATAATAAAAATTTTGAGCTGCTTTAACGCTTAAACCTTAAGCCCAGCGCTCATAAACCTTAAACCTTCGGATGAGGATCGACTCACTTTACAAAGTCATAAGCATATTACCACACTCATCGGTAAATTTCACGACTCCTCGATGATACACAGACAGATAAATAAACCCCTTTTCAACCCCCCTTTCAGCCCCTACGAGGAACAGCTCGCGTGACCAGACCCATTGGGATATTAGCATATCTTTGCGCCATTAGGGGTATACAACCCGGCGGTGTTGAAATGGATGGAGAGTTATTATTATGGGTGAAAGGCTTTCTCCACGGCTTTGCGATCGTCCACAGCATTTTATTGGAATAGACTTTCATAAGCTTGAAAAAGGATTCAATGCAGCTTTCATCACACTAATTTGTTCATCTTTACTAATATTATAAAGAGAAAAAGTTTGTAAGATTGGATGTAAGAGATAATATCCAAAACTACTCTTCCGATTTCAATATTATTCCAGATATATTACTATTATCCCGTAATTTCTTAGATCCCAATTTTACAACGTAAGTCGACGAAAAAACGGTCGACCGAATACGTATCTTACGAACTAACTATCTTACGAGCTACTTTGCATCGGCTACTTTTTGTCCGAGTTGTTTTTTAATTGCTTGTTATCTTAAAAATCGCAGTGTTTACCTATTGCTTCAACATTAGCACCACTCAACTATATGCTGGCTCTATTTTCTTTGACTCTGACTTCATGAGGTAGGTAAAGACGAAAGAAACAGAGAAAAACAGACGTAGACACAGCTAGACTAGTTTACTTCAGCTACTTCCACAGCATAGCCGTACGGTATACTGCTGTGGAGGAGTGCTGCTGATATCAATACCGTTTTTGTGCTGCAGAAGAGGGCTGTTCGAGCAATAAATAATATGGGCCCCAGAGAATCACTTCACCAAAAGTTTAAAGAAATAAATATAATGACATTCCCTTGTTCCATTCCATTCCATTCCTTTTTCTTATACAAATAAATATTTTTGTGAACATACATCAGATTTTCATAGATATATTGATCTATGAAAATCTGATGTATGTTCACAAAAATATTTATTTGTATAAGAAAAAGCGATTATCACAATGTTAATACAAGAATTAAAAATAAACTCGCTGTTGCCACTTGTAGACTCTATAAAGTTAGTAAATCGTTTAAAGGGCACGGTGTACGCTTTTATAACAAACTCCCAAGAGATATACAAAAATTATCACAGAACAAATTTAAAAACGTAATTAAACAAAAACTTTATAAAAAGGCATACCTACTATACAATATCTGATTATTTAGATGACAAAAACTCTTGGGATTGAAAATGCTCCAACTCGAACCTATTGTTTTGTAAAAGGATCATTAAAAAGAATAACCAGCCTTGTTTTCTTGCCTTTCTTTCCTGGCTTGGTTGCGGAGGAACAGGCAGTAGATAAAAACCGACGTTTCAAAGTGATCCATGTGATTTTATTGAATAAATGAATTTTGACTTTGACTTTGATTTTGACTAAAGCCAACGCCACGTGCTTATCAACCTTAGTTCTACATTGTAACGCGTTAGAATAAGTAAGTCTGTAAGTAACACTGTACATTGAAACAAATAAATATCGGTCCCATTTTCGCCATTTGGCAACAGAACTCTATTGGAGGTAGTTGTCCTAATAGTAGGTATTACAACTGATTTATTGAAGTAAAATTATAAAAAACACGTAAAATAAAAACTGATCGAATTGAGCATTGGCGGGTCCAGAGATGTAAGCATAATTTTATAGCTCGTGCTATCCCTAAAAATCGTCGCCTCTTATGCGTCTCTAATCTAACATATGTGAGTGAGTGCTAGTTTGCAGTTTTGTATCTTCTATTAAAACAACATAATTGTAATATTTTGGTGTCATACTGTACGCTTATTATTTTTCTAATTCTAAATCTAACACACGTGTGGCACCTATTGTTTGATGTTACAGATTTTTGACTAGTCTTAGTCTGACACCCTATGACTTCCTACGTGCATTTAACTTCAGTTTAACCGTCGCATAAACATCATAGAGGCAAGGACAGATCAAGAGATTCCCCGAATGCCTTCTATGCTATCCTGCCTACTCAGGACCAATCAATGCTGTAATCTCCGCTGATAAATAGGGACGTCACGACATCACATCTCCTGCCTAAGCGACATAGATTAAGAGCCGCAGACGAGGCAGGCTTTAGGTGGAGTAAGTATGTTTGGATATTATCGTATGTTTGAGTCAAGTGTTTTTATTGGTATTCTGCACAATATATAGCATAGGTATCCGTGTGATGATAATATAAGCGTTATTGCCACAAGTCAATAGAATGCATGCAATACAAAAAGTGTAATTTCATTAAATAATACTTAAAGAGATGGTATAGTTTTAAATCTTTTGTGTGCCGTGAAATATGCGACCTTCATGAGTGAGTTTATTTATTAAAACTTTATTGCCCAATTTATAAAGACAACAAGCGAACTTAGTGTTAAAGCATTTTCAACCAGTTAACCTAATTAGTTTATTCTTCATGTTAACTAATTATACTAATTATAGTATTACTTAAAAACACTACTTGTTGACAATGACGGGAATTACCTTAGAGATTAATAATGTTATGAGCCTATTATCATCACATTTTATAGAACTAGCTTCTGCCCACGGCTTCGCCCGCGTGGTACCCGGATAAAAAGTAGCCTATGTGTTACTCTGATGTATAAGCTATATTACAGTTTTGTCAAAATCCGTTCAGTAGTTTTTGCGTGAAAGAGTAACAAATAATCCATCCTCACAAACTTTCGCGTTTTTTATAGTGTAGGATTCATGATGTTGCCAGAAATAAATGAAAAAAACACGCTCACTATCATTATCACCATGATAGAGATCCTGAAATTCCTACTTAGTACGCAGATCTTTGAGCATACCAATAGGCACGGACACGTACAAACATTTTATTTGGCACATGCCTGCGTTTTGCATAGCAATTATCATTCCACGTGACAGTTTGCCAAAATAAATAAATGTGCCGTCCTGTATTCATTACCAGGACGAAAAACACTCATACTCAAGTCTATGTACAAATTGCGCAGACACTTTCCCCCGTAACCCCTCAGTGCCTACCTCATTAATTCAATTAATGCTCTGTGCCGCGTCTAGACCGTTCCAATTACTCGGGGCGTGGATTCCGATAATTAGAGACAAAACAATGATCATCCCGCCCCTACAACCCGCGCTCAGGTTAGCTATCTAAATTCGGAAAGCCGTAAAATTGGGAAGATCTTAGAAAGCCGGATGAAATAAGGAATTTCTGAAACATTAAATCAATTAAAAGCAGCTATTTTATGAAAGAGCTCGCTCAAGAGAATGCTGCTCTCGTATTTATTTCTGCCGTTAAGGGTGCGTAGAATGTATAAAAATTCTAAAATGTTAAACTACGTCACAGTCAAAGTCAAAGTCAAAATTCATTTATTCAATAAAATCACAAGGATCACTTTGAAACGTCGGTTTTTATGTACTGCCTGTTCTTCCGCGACCAAGCCAGGAAAGAAAGGCAAGAAAACAAAGCTGGTTATTCTTTTTAATGATCCTTTTACGAAACAATAGGTTGGAGTTGGAGCATTTTCAATCCCAAGAGTTTTTGTCATCTAAATAATCAGATATTTTATAGTATGCCTTTTTATAAAGTCCACCAAGGTCCGTGCTGAAAATCAGCGCTGCAGTATACCTACTGGTACGGACCTTTTTTGATAACATCGTACACATCATACATAATCAATACTGACATATTGTATCTTTTATAACGACTATGTACTTATTTATAAATTGTATCTGTTGTGTTTTATAATTTGTCTTAGGTATACAGCTAGGTGTGAGTTTGCACAAAATGTATTCTTACTTTACTAAAATTGCATAAACACCATAGGTTTCTTTAAAGTGTAATCACTTTTGAAATAGTGAATATAATAAAAGAAAAAAATAAATAAGAATGTCAAGTGAGTTTTTCTGTATTTTTGTGCGGGTATTGTATAGTTACGGCTAACTTCAATGAAGATACGTATTTGTGTTGTTAATTGTGATTTTAAGCATATCAGAAAAGTGTTTAAAATCACTATTGTTCATATTGCTGTCTTCCAATTTGAAGGGAAGTACGGGTGACGGTGTAATTACAGGCACGCTATGGTAAGTAGGCATCAGTGATGCCCCTGGTAACATATGTTACCATAAGCAACGATGACCACATGTTTTTTATTTGCTAGTTTCCGTATTTAGACACTTTGGCATTCTGACTATTTAACATTATTTGGCGATATGCGTTTTTGACATTTAGCATCAAACGGCCTGTCATCTGTCAGATGAGCAGTAAAAAAAATAAAAAAATGATTAACTTTATTCGGCAACTCGTATATTGAATCAGACTCATCTTCTAGCCTCCTTAGACAAGAACCACTTTCTATTGGCGTTTCTGTGAGACAATTACATTAGTAATGAGACTCGAAATTGAGATTTGCTCGCCTCTATCGTGACGTGAAGATTTTTTGCTTGGATTTTAAGTTGATTTTTAAATGAGTGTATTCGATTTCAAATTCAATTCAAGATTTTATTCAAAAATGTGACAAATGTCATATTGTGTTACAAAACTAAATAGGTGGACACCCACGTGAGAAGATGTTATCTAACTTTTTTTTTATATTTTCTTCGTAATGTTTGCGCCGTTTCAAATAGTGATCGCTGAAAGGACTGCTAATAGAGAAGAGTGGGAAAAGGAAACATGATAATGTCGACTCTATTAAATACGGGATAAGCGCAAAAACATGATGTTAATAGTAAGTTTAGAATATACCTTAATACCACTATTTGATTTAAAAATAATCAGATACCTATCTCAGCTACATTCTGTTATTTATAGAAAATACTATCGGTATTGTTATGAGCACCATTTGACCACCAGACTACGATTACCCATGGAAATACTCATGACCGCTCAAAGGTTACCCCGCGCAACCCTCTCACCCCCTCCTCCCCCCTCCTACCCCCTGTTTGCCTGAAAATAGCCGTCTGCATGACTCGCAATACTAACTCTCTATACTTTCAGCCGTACTACGTATTGTGATGGTAATGGCCAGGATATTGCTATCGATTTGTCTGATAGGAAATACTCACTTAGGTAGACAGTAATTTTCATTTCTGATAGTTCCTCACAGAGCTGAACAAAAATGAGTCATTAACTGCAGTGATGTGCTTTATTTATTCTATAAGTTTTTCGAATAACTTGCTTGAAATCCTAGCTAGAGACTTCAAGGAGAGGAAATTATTTTTGTGATTATAGGTCATACAACTTAATCTGTGTATGTACATCTGCGACAAAACATGACCTCATTTATAATTTTTAGATAAAAAGAGTGTCCAATAATTTAGCACTTAAGTTTTTTTTCACATTAACGGGCATTAAAAAAATATGGTTTGAGAGTTACAGGTTCGCCGACTATCGATTAAAATGCTGCCGTTTCACATTGTTTAACTTTATTTCATTCATTCGCCAGCCATTTTTCAGCAGGTTAGACAATCCTAGACAATATTTTTGACTTAGGCATCATCATCTTCTTATCCTTATCAAAATAGAAATACAAAAAACTCCAAATCGACACGCAATAAAGCCGAAACAATGACAGGTGGCGTAATGGTTGAAATAGGCCATTCCGGTCGGATTGTGGCTCGGATTTCTGTCCCTGTATGTATAATGGGTCGTGATTGACGCAGGCCTTTTTAACACCATGTATATGACCGGGCAATTAAGCACGCTGTATATAAAACGGGTATTTTTGCCTAACAGTGCTAATCTGCTGTACAATTTTAGGTTGACGTGTTATTTGAAACAACAGTGTAAAATATGCTGTTCATGGCACCTGTTTTTAAGAAAGATATAGTAAATGATACATAAACTCGGTAAAGTTTCAATCATCAACAATCTCTTTATCTTAGATCCATGATCTGTGGATCAGAAAACACAGTCATCTCATAGGACTAACACCAACACGGAGATAATTTACTTATTAGTATTTTTTTTATCAGATGAGATCTCATATGATGTAAAATGCATCTTGTAACCGCATCAATTTCTACGTTTCAGCATTTAAAAAGTTTTCTCAGCATAATCAAAGCGTTAACAAACAAGTTGGACGAGAAATGCATTTCTCTAAGGAATGGAAAACTAAATTATTTAAAGCCGCGAGCCGAGCTCATCTTGCAAAGGGTGGCCATAATAATGTCAGGACTGTATCACCTTTTATTTCGCGTGAAATACCTGAATAATAATCTATCATGAACAATACAGAAATAAGTAAAATGAAAAAAGGAATGTGTTGAATCCTACGACATGTTGTGCAATAAAAAAAAGAGCAAAGTTACGCGTAGTTCTCCACAATGCACTTTTAATCTCGCAATGTCATCTGTCTCTCTTTGTTCGAGCCTTTTCCAATTATATCCTGACTTTTTCATGGTTTCCCGTCCGCCCCGGATTGAATTAGAACCGGCAATTGTTCGGGATCCCGGGAAAGGTCCCTGACTCGTGAATGTTTTCCCGTGTGCGGATAAAAAGAAATTGTTACTTGTACTTGAGATAGTATATGAAACTATCTACCCGACGAGACAGTGATGAGAATACTATGTAAATAATATTTTCATCACGATCTTGTGATCATCACCATCACAATCCCGTCTGTCGGGAAGGTACTCTGGTGAGTCGAATGTTTTACTAATGTCAGATCTCTGACATTAGTAAAACTGCTCAAAACTTCGAGACGGTCGTTTAGTATTGAATTTGGATACATTCTTGTTAACTACATGAATCTCATATATTTTTATATACGATCTGTTTATCTGTTTAATGTCGGTTTGAAAACGTACAAACGGAACTTACGCTATTTACGAGTTGGCGTGAAGTGATGCTAGCTGGTTATGTAGTCTTACCTGAAAGAAAAAAAACAGTTAATTGCACAAATTGCAAGAGTACATGTCTCTAAATGTTTGAGATTAGATTTTTATACGAAATCAGAGCGAATGCACGAGCGTGTAAGTGAAGAATTGCTGAAAAACCTGAAGTTGTATTTTTATAAATTTGAAAGTATTTTTTTATTTTTTATTAGTATTATTTGTATTTATGACATTTCCTCCGCATGTTCACTCCGATAAGATTTCACAGATGGACGATACTACAACATCAGCACAACCACAGCACAGCCACAGTACAGCCACAGCACAGCCATACGACAGCGACAAATAATGTCTCGACCACATTATTAGTATGAAAAAGTGATCAATGGAAAATGATTGTGAAATAATAATAAACAATAAATAATAATTTTGAACATTATTTTTTCACACAGCAACATCTAGCCCCAAAGTAAGCAGAGCTTGTGTTATGGGAACTACATGACTGATATACTACTTATATATATTTTTTTTGTAAATACGTACATATTACACATAGAAAACACCCAGATCCGAGACAAATGCACAAACATTTGTCCCGCAGCGGGAATCGAACCCATCGTCAAAGTTCGCGTGAATGTACAGATTGCCACCGCCATCGTCACTGCCATCACCAACGCCACTGCCACCGTACTGAACCACCGCCACCGCCACCGCGTCAGTTTGACCGGGCCCGGGCTAAGCTATGAAGCTACTCCGAGAATTAAAATGTCTTGACTAGTCTCTTGAGACTGTCTTTAAAGATCCTGAATTTCACAATGGTCTTGTTTAAATAACAGTTCACTGAACTCTACTGGATGGGCTGAAATACCAACACTGCCTACCCCGAAAGAATAGGAAGGCAGTCGTCATGAGCATACACAACTCCACAATGTACATGTAAAGTTTATATGTCTGTATGAAGGAGGTATCTCCGAAACGTCTCCATTTAAAAAAATACTTATTTCAACAATATTTGAATGGAACTTCAGGGTGGACATAGGCTGTATTATCCCATTAAATAAAAGGAGACCACTATTTTGCAACGTTAATCGGCGAAAAAACGATCGAGCGAATGCGTTTTTATCGGCTTTTTATCCGGGTACCAAGCGGGCGAAGCCGTGGGCAGTAGCTAGTACACAATAATGTTGTGAACCGCATTCCAGAGCAAGGTAACTACCATGCAATCCATGTCAATGCGAGAGCTTCATAAAAACAAACAGGGGAATTACAGCAGACGCCGCGGCAGACAAATAAACTCACTGTTTGAACTTTGTAATTTATAACATACGTAATTTATACGGAGAGCAAGATGTGATAACACTTGTCAGTAGTTTATTGCCTGAAGAGGTGATCCACGAGTGATTCCAAACTTTATTTCACTTCTACTTTTCTGACAAAGAGAATTACTTAATTTCAGTAGTACTACTTTTCTGACGTCTAAATTTCATTGTACTTTTAACTTTTTCCATAGAGTTGGAAAAACCTCAATCCCAAGATTTATTATCATCTAAAACAATCCAATTAATTATAGTTGATCTTTTTATAAACTAGCTGCATCCCGCGGTTTCACTCGCGTTAGTTTCGATTTTATACTCGTGATAAATTCGAAATTAAATGTCCGATTCGAATGAATTAAAAAATATTTTACTGCTACATAGATACCCTTGATGATACAACTATTTATCTGAATAAGAATTAATACTACGATACGAATGTAACCAAATTTTGGTTTTACCGGCGATCTTTTTAAATTTTAGATCTCAAAAGCTGCTCTTGTGACTTAACTATGATAGTTAGATATATTCCCTCCAGGACCTTTTTCTAGGTAATAATGAGTACTTTAATCATGTACTATATCATTTTAATGTATCATTAAAAATTTTCTCAGCGCACGCCAAATAATGAATTTTATAGGCAAAATTTTGCTACTTTGGTTTACATTATTGTAATTTTCTTACGGATCTCTATTTTTTTTCAAAATAAATTATAGTTTTTGCTGCTTCCTGATAATTTAGCTTTCTATTGGTGAAAAAATGGTAAAAATCAGTCCGGTATTTTCGGAGCCTATTCGGTACAAACAAAAAAATATCTTCATAATATTAGATTTTCTTTAATTGAATGCAGTTTTTAGAGGTCTGATACAACAATAAAATAAAATTAAAAATGTTGAACAGTGTGATATTCCCCCTTGCCTTGCACAATATTCTCGTAGCTGTATCAAATGGGGCCGAGTCCCCGCTATAAATCTAATAATGACTGGATGTTGTCGACATGTCGAATATAGGATGAAATCGCGCCAATACCTCGCGTCTATCGCTCATATACATCGCGGAGAAATATTGGAAGAAATTCTATTACGAGAAATTGTTTTACAGGGTGTTGCGATGCTCGAGGGCAGAAAGAAACGGGGCATCGTGACCCATATTTACACACTCGCAATAGTTATAAAATGGTCGGGTCCTCATGACCCATTTTTGATCCACTCGCAGTACTTCAAATATTGGCTTAACAATCAATGCTAATATCTACACTCAAATAAAAATCCACAGTAGTTCCAGATTCGAACTGTTTGTAGGAAAAACTGTAAATGATCCACCTTCGTCCACTGCGCCACAGTGGTCGTCAAATGTATGTGTACCTCATCATCATCATCATCATTCACAGCCTTCACCCACTGCTGAGTATAGGCCTCCCTTTGTTTGCGCCACTCCTCACGGTCCTGTGCCAACCTCAATCATGTTCGTCCGACGACGTTGTGCGTACATGTGAACCTACTTCGAGATTAATTAAAACCTGTTCTAATTACAATGGTGTTCCTAGTTCTGCTCAGGAAAATAACATAGAATAGAAAAAAAAATATTACACGGGGGCACGTAAACCCTGCGTAAATTTTACGAGCTATTTTTGTGTGATTTTTTATTGACATTTAATTACCCTAAAGAAACATAGTAATCAACAAGTTCACATTACATAAAAACATGTTCCATTTGTAATGTTTGGAAGTGCCTCTGTATACTCCGTACTTGTTATCTTATACATAGAATCATATAGAAACGTTAACTTAAAAACTACGTGAATTTAAAATATTAAAGTGAATATACGGCGATTCCTCGCGCGCGCGTTGAATCAGGTAACAAACTCTGCTTGGTTGTTTTTTTGATGATCCTTCATTCAGTGATTCGGAACCATGAAAACTTCTATTTATTTTATCTCCTTTGGGCCGTGACTGTCGTTTCACCTTGTATATTGTGGGTGAAATATTGAAGGAATATGTTAAGGTTGTTGAAGAATCGGGAGACATTTATTGCATTGTTATGGCTTAACAACTTTACTCGTCGCTTTCAACTCAGCGGTTGTTCCGTTTTACAACACTTATCTTGTTGCAATAGTATCGAAAAATATTATTGCAACATTCTTATTTGGCAAACAAAGTGACCCAGCAAATTGAATTAATTAAATAAACACCCCTTGTCAATACATCTATGAAAATCTGATGTATGTTCATAAAAATATTAATTGATAATCACAATGTTAATACCAGAAATAAAGATAAATTCGCTGTTGCCTACAAGTGGCAACATAAAGTTAGCAAATCGTTTAAAGGGCACGGTGTACGCTTTTATAACAAACTCCCAAGATATATACATAAATTCACAATAAACAAATTTAAAAACGTAATTAAACAAAAACTTAAAATATCTGATTATTTAGATGATAAAAACTCTTGGGATTGAAAATGCTCTAACTCGATAAAACTCTCACACTAAGGATTCCCTGTGTCGTGGGTATCAGAAAATACGAGTACCATGGTACCACAACACCCGAAACCCGATTCATGATTGCCCTGTAAAATCCTTCCTGTATATCCCTTTACAGGGCAACAACGAATGAAACTGCCCCCATTCTGCATCCGAACTCAGTCACTCGGTGACGAACTTTTGACAAGTTGAATGATTTTCACTCGCACATAGTTACTATGAATCTAGCCACAGAATATGTGCCTGTGATCATAATATGACTGGTCAAACGTTACCGAGTGCAAAATAGGGGGACTGGTGAATGACCTCGTAGGGTGACCAGGAAAAAACCCGTAAAAGCATCGACAGTTCGTTGGTAGAGGCTTCTTCAAAGTGTTTTGCCTGTAGCGTTGTTAGCCTGCCTCCGGCCCAAACTGCCCCAATCTGCCTTTTTAACATTAAAATTGTTTCTCTCCGACGATTAATTATTAACGTTTTCCCTAAACCCCGTATTTCTTTGTCCCGGGCCGGATTCCCTTTGACGTCTAAAATGGAACGGTCCCTGGGATTGGGCCATAAAAATAATTGTGATAAAAAAATAGGGCCGTTAGAATAATTGGAAAAGTTTAGATTGTGGCGAAGTCATCGAAACGACAAACAGACGACCAATTTAGGTTTACATTACTTTTGATGGCTACTTTTTAATAATTTCTACAGTTTTCTGAAAATACCGTAACAAAGCGATGATGACAACGAGATAGAAATCTGTGAACTTATTGGCAAAGTATTACAAATGTAGGGTTAAGTTCGCTTTTGTACATGTCCTATATGTAAGTTTTACATATAGAACAAGTTAAGAGTGTACAATAAAGAATAAATGTATACATTTTGTATAAAACTCTTTAGAGATTGATTAGAATAATTTCCTTCCTGAAATGAAACATGATTTTTGTTCGGCCTAAGCATAAGGAGTTTTGATAGTCTAAGAAGGTAAATCTTATAAGAAAATCTTACCTCTTGATTGAGAAAACTTCACACTCGCCAAAAGAAAGTAACTTTTTAAAAGCATTAATTGTATTATTGCGTTATTGCCGCGATGGTGCGGGTTCGATTCGCAGAGCGAGACAAATTTGCATGCCCTGCAGACATTTATTCTGGGCCTGGATGCTGTGGTAGCTGGGTACTCAGTTCCTGATACCCATGATACAGAGAATTTAAACCTATTGTGGGGTATTGTTATCAAACAAACGAAGTCTTATTATGGGTAAAAACTAAAACCGGCATTTTTTTATTTCGCTTTGTTAAAAACAAATCATTTTTTTAAAGTAGGTACGAGTATGTTGCTTTTACAAACAGAACAAATTACAAGCTAGTCGCTGAAATACAATGGGCGGTATCATCTCTTATAGTAATCTCTTCCAGACAACCCTTGGATGGACATGAATTGATAGAACGGAACGAAAAAATATTGTGTTCCTACTAAAGAAAATTTCAATATCTATACTTATATTATAAAGAGGAAAGATTTTTGTTTGTTTGTTTGTTAATAAGCTCCAACTACACTACTGGACCGATTTTAACCATTTTTTCACTATTAGAAATCTAAATTATCAGGAAGTAACATAGGCTATAATTTATTTAAAAAAAATAGAGATCCTTAAGGAAATTGCAATAATGTAACCCAAAGTAGCAAAATTTTGTCTATAGAATTCATTATTTGGCGTGCGCTGAGAAAACTATTGATGATACATAAAAAAATATGTACTACATGATTAAAGTACTGATTATTACCTACAAAAAAGTCCGCAAGATAATATATCTAACTATCATAGTTAAGTCACAATAGCAGCTTTTGTGTTCTAAAATGTAATTATACCACCGGTAGAAACAAAAGTTGGTTACATTTGTATCGTAGTATTAATTCTTATTAAAATAAATAGTTTTATCATCAAGGGTATTTATGTAGCAGAAAAATACTTTTTAAATTCATTCGAATCGGACATTTAATTTCGAAGTTATCACGAGTATAAAATCGAAACTTACGCGGGTGAAACCGCGGGGCACAGCTAGTGCGAGTAAGAATAGATAGATTAATCTATCAGAAGTTGAATTTTTTGTGTAAGAAACAAATATAGAATAAAATCAAATAAAAAACTGCAGCATTTCCAAAATGGCGCTCTCCATTGGAACTACTGAGAATCATCGGGAATGTTCTACACATTGTGCAACAGCTGTGTATTTCTAATTTTGTGCGTAGTAAAACTAAAAATGCAATAAAACCCGCGGCATGACGTATGTTCATGACGTACCTACATATACATACAAAATGAGCCTCTGCTTGTATGTATGAGGTTGTAGTACATATTTAAGCTTAAATATTATTTGGTGTGTAAAAGACAGCGCTTAACAACTTTGAGTTTGCAAAGTTTTTACAAACTGGGCTAATAATTGATCAGAACGATATTTTAAATCAAAACAAATAAAGAAAAACAAACACGCTCACAACTGTATTCCTCATGATGGACACCCTCAGATACAATCGGTGCGTAGATCTTTGAGCAAGGGGTAGGCAGAGGCACGTCCAAATATTATAATTGGCACATCCCCGCGTTTTGCAAGTAGTTAGTATGCCACGTGACAGGCTGTATGCACTTTTAATCAAATACCTTACTTTTAGTGTTTCACACCAAGTCTGAGAACCAGAACACACATCATAAGTGTCCAATATATAAAAACAAACACGCTCACAACTGCAATATATCTATCTAATATCTATGTTAGTTATCCCTTTGTTGACATGTTTTGGATGTTTTTTTGTTGCCTTGTAATTTTAATTTTATTTGTTAATTTATCTGATGAATATTTGTATATTAACAACTTAGTAGAATATGGTGATACTTAATAAGATCAACTCCATTGCTCTCTTCCAAGTAGTTCAGGTAGCGGAGCCTCCGAGTCAGGCTGCACTGTGTGCACTGCAACCTAGTACAGTTGTGACGTGAAGTCTTGCTTAGTTCATTTCGTAAGTTGGGAATTTTCGCTGATTACTTTACATTGTTACGACAAAGGGGAAGGTACACTGATGAAGACAATTTCGCAACAAGATTCTGTAAACTTGAATGGCTGGTAAACCAATATTACCTCACATTTCACTTAATAACTTAAGTAATGGATTTGGAGAGAGCTTTTAATAATATTTTGGCTTGTACGAAGATTAACTCGCATTTATATCAAAGTCGAAATTCATTTATTCATTAAAACCACAAGAATCACTTTGAAACGTTGGTTTTATGTACTGCCTGTTTTTTCGCGACCAAGCCAGTAAAGAAAGGCAAGAAAACAAGGCTGGTTATATTTAGATAAGTTTAATATTTCTTAGATAACTGACCACAAGGTCCATTTCAGGTATGGCATACCTCAACCTGTTGGCTCAGGCTGATGATGATATATCAACCTGGATAGATCACGCGTGTTACCAAGAAAATCGGTGATACGGCAAACGAACAGAGTTGCAAAATATTTTTTTTACTTTACTTTTAAAACTGAATAACATCGGGTTATTCCCGTTGTCCCCCGATCTTCGGCCCCATCGAGGTACAACGGGAATTATTACTAAAGCTATAATGATGTATCATCGCGCAGAAAACACCTAACACAACTGTTTCAGTCGTAGGCAATCCCGCAAGCGACGGCGCGGCGTGAATTATTGAGCGCTCGCGTTACATTGCGCGGCATTAATGTCTTATGTTTCATTAACTGCCGAGAAAGTGAGTAATGCTTGTTTGCCGTTTCATTTTCACGGCAATGTCACAGGGAAAATTAATGAAATGCAAACACCTGGAGTTTGTTGGGTAATAACTCTACTGGTATAGTTTGTACTGTGTTAGATTATGGCACAGTGTAAGTGTCAGAACCTTATATATTTACAACTTTCACAAAATTTGCAAACTTTTTGACTCGTTTAGTGATAGAAATGAAACAATATTATTGTAAAGTTTCATAAAAATCCGTTCAGTAGTTCTTGCGTGAAAGAGTAACAAACATACATCCTCACAAACTTTCGCGTTTTTAAAGTAGTAGGATTTATGCAATGGGCCTATTGCCATCATTTTGAATGTTCTTCATGTTGTTGTTTGAAATAAATGTTTATTATTATTATTATAAATGAGATCAATTTCATTGCTCTCATAAACATCCGATCATCAACATTATCCCGAGAACGTTCAGGTAATGTATCTAGTGTTATAGTTTATCTGTGGTATTACTGTGTTAGATTATGGCCTTATAATATTTACAACTTTGATAAAATTAGCATTTTTTTACGTTTGAAGGAAACATTTTGACTCGTTTAGTGATAGAAATGAAACTAATCGTATTATTTAATTATGATTGGGAATTCTTTTCAATGTTTCTGTTAATGTTTCTTTATAACGGTGCACAATAAAAATCATCTGTTAATTGTTTAAAGTTTGTTAACTTTGAAATGAAAACGAGGCTAACGTAGAAATTTAATTTAAATGTGCGCCAAAGATTTGCACCCAAAGTAAATTTGAATATTAAAATATATATATATATATATATCCACCTGTTTGCAATTTAAAATAATAATTATAATACCTGCATTTTGTTTATGTCCAGCATTTTGGGAACTTTCCCGTCTGGTATGGTGATCTAGATCATTTGATCTATCTATAGATTACTTGCAACAGTCTTAAAATAGTTTTTTGTTTCAGCTGTTTCAGCTGTATTATTTGTATATACCTATTTGTATGTAGTTGTTTTTTTCAGTTACATTAGCATCGCATATTCCTCAACATCAAGTTCAAATGCTAAATAAGATTATCTTATGTAAATTCTGTTTCTTGGCACATAAAAGCTTTCATTTACAAACATGGGTCTCCAGTATGCACCAGTGTACATAAACAATTCCACATGTAGGCATGTTGAATTGTTCGTAAAAGCCAACTTGATTATGTGAATACATTCATACAAATACATATAATTGTATATGCATTCATTTACGTTGAGGATTCACGTGGATTGGTTCAGCTTTTTACTCGACTGCGGGATTGTACAATGAAGGTGGATGTTTCGATGGAACAGTCAGTAATTTACATATTAAATTACTGACTGTTCCATCAGTTCCATCAATGTATACAATTTACATATATAAAAGGTTAAAGGAGAGTTTTGTTGTTTGTCTGTTGTTTGATCCTAGGTGTTGTGTCGGGCGAGTAGCCATCTGACAACCGGTGCGGGTTCGATTCTCGCTGCGCTTTGTCCCAGATCTGCGTGTTGTGATACCATGGTACTCGTAGTTTCTGATACCCATGACACAGGGAATTCTAGTGTGCAGTCAGGACTAATATGTCATTGCATTTTGGTTTAGGTAAAATCATGGGAATAGTTCCCAAAGAATACCAATACGAACGGTCTTCAGCCGCTTTCATCAACTTCTTGCGACCGTTACACCGTCATTAAATACGCAATTGAGTTATAAAATTTAGATAACCTCGGTGCGGTGGCGCGGTGGCGCGGTGGCGAGTAGCCGGCTAACACACATTTCCGCTGCGCGAAAAATCATTGCGTGTTCTGTAGATATTTTTCCGAGTTCGTTGTGATACTTAGGTACTCTTAGTTCCTGATGATCACCATACAAGGGAAATATGTAAAAATACTAATTGAGTGTAAAGCATCTACAAACTGCAAAAACAATATTTTATACAAAGAAAATATAGATATAAGACTATTTAGTAGTACTTTAAACTAGCTTAGTTTTAACTTCAACCAACCAACCAGTAAACGAATACAAGTCATAGGTAACTGGTTCAGAATCCTTCGAGATGCTGTTCTGCTCAAGTTAGAGCTTCATTAAGACATAATTACTAGAGCGCTGGATAGGTTATACCACAGTGCACTTATCAAACAGAAGGATTACTATTTATACCAAGGAAATAAGAAGTTTCAAGGGTATGAATGCCGGTGAAATTACATAAGACTTTTCACCCGTTATGTCTCAGGGTCGGTAACTCGCGAATGATACCTCAGGTATTGCAAGCGTCCACAGGTTACGGTAACCGCTTCTAGCTAGGCACAGATCTTAGTGGCGAAATGGTTATTACGTCCTCGCACTAAACTGAGACTGGGCTGATAATATTTGAACTTTAATATCTCCATTGTTTGTAGAGTCTTTAGTTGGATGTCTTAGGGTGGTTTGATCGCACCGACGTTTCTCCGCACGGTGCGTGCCGCTTCACGGATCCAGAGATTCCAAGCTTTAATTTAGTAATTTCTAAACAAGTGACCGTGCAGTGGATGAGACGCACCGACGACGGACGCATCTACCCACGGTGTCACTGTACAATACCACTGTTATATCTTACACTTTACTGTTTTTCTTGTAATGTTTACTTGTCTGTGAATAGATTAAGCTTGAATAGATCTACTTGCACTAGGTATCTTTCTGCTTCTAGGATAATTTATGCATACCCAAGTGACCTACTTAATTAATAAGTAGTAGTAAATAAACGATGTATCTATCTAGCTTGGGAAGCCAACTTTATATGAAATATAAGAAAACCAGTTATTTCCAGTTATGTTTCTCCAGTTACTATACTGCACTGTGGCAGCCGTCAAGTAACGACACTTTGCTCCTTCTAGAGTCTCAAAACTCTGGCTTCATCCCAAACGAGGCATTTATTGTGTTAACACTTTGTATTTAGTGGAACTAAAGATGTCTTGTTAAAGCAGAGAAACAAAATGAATTAAGGGGCCTCTCACACCCAACAGTGGGCAAAGTTGGGCTACTGATGATGATGAGAAATGTAGCCTATTTTCTGTAAAGCTAATTTTGTGAACTTCGATTCAGTTCGATTTTACTCTGGTATTGTTGTTAAAATGTTTAAGTTTGATTTTATTTTTAACTAAACAGATGTTATTTTCAGCTTCACTCTATTTCACCAAGATACCTGCCAAAATGTTCGAAAGATCTTTCTCTAAGTTCAGCGATATAGCCCGGTCATTGCCGTTTGATCCATTGCATTTCGCTAAAAACTTGAGAGCTGCAATAAAACATATAAAATAAAATAATGTCCATCCGACGGGTCTTCTCTTAACTCGAATGACTAAGTGCATGAGCTATAAAACTCGATCGAATAAAAGTTAGATGCCGAACGACAGTAGTGACACCAAAAGTCTAAGCAGGACATTTTCAGATTTTTTATAAACCTTTTACAGGCACCACAATGTCTTTCATAAAACCGGTTTGTATGGTTTATTTTTTAAAGCATCAATCATATTTACTAAACCTATTTAGAAAAAAAAAACAATATTCTATTCTATTATATTTTTTAAGAACTCCAGGTGACAGGGCAAATCAACTAACGTCGACAACAATAACGACTATAATCTATTTGATACCTCCTGTTACAAGTTTAGTGGTTAAGTCATTTTGAAAACCCCATAAAAATCAAAAACTATGTACTCTCAGTTATAAAAACTAAGTAAGATTTTAACTGATAAAGACATTTTTTTAATGCTGGACATTTTCCACACAGCATCATCTAGCCCCAAACTAAGCAAAGCTTGTATTATGGGAACTAAATGACTGATAATTATATACTTTTTTTGTAAATACATACATATTATAAATATATAAAGAGCTTATTGCTTTTTATTTTTATGGTCAAGAAAAATGCAAAATAAAAACTTGGGTTTGTAAAAAAAATGCCAGTTTGACTGACATTCGGTGAAAGCCACCGAAAACTAATTTCTCTATTTTAAAATAAACATGTACGAAGAATACTAAGAAGTATGTTGCAAACGGTACCGACACCAACCTTCACCGCAATTAAAACTTTCCCAAAGCTTTCCACAAAGCGTGGTCACTCCACGAATAGCATGATGCATGCCATCGATAGTGAGCCGCATCGCAGCAGGCTCGGAGTAGGATCGCCTCTATTTCAACTTGGGATCGCATGAGTTTTACAACTTTTGGAATGTGTTGATAAAGTTTGGAATATGAGGGTAGTTGTGGTTCAAGAAGGAAGTTTAGTGCAGGCAAAAAATACACTCAAGGGGTTTTTCTCATCAATAAATGTTTAAATGGGTTTAAAAGAAATTGGAGTGGTACACATACATACATCCAAAGTCAACAAAGTAGATGAAAATTAAACCTAAAACAATTATCTTAAAAGTTCAGGAACATAAGCATGAAATCCAACTTTTACATAAACATAAAAAGAAGTAGACGTGCGACCTAGTTAAGTAATAAGTATCAAACTTTTTTTTTATAATATTCATAATTCAATTAATTCTCTTAATCATTTACCACACACAAAACTACGTTCTACTTTTAAGCAAATTTGAGGAGGTTTCCAATTTTCATCCAATCAGTCCTCTTTATGATGCAAATTATTGAAATGAACTCGTTATAAAATTCAATCGGTGTAATCCAAAGTACAATTAATTTTATATAAATAAAGTTTGATAGGATATCGTTCGTTCCCGGTGAGGAAGAATTTGCATAAAGATTCGTAGAAATTTAAATATAATTTGTTAAAAAAATTGTAGAAGAGTACCTTGTTCCTACTTAATTATAAGTATATATTAAATAATATTTTAAAAAAATTGTACAATTCACTTGGTTTTTCTCCAACTATACAGTCCAACTTGGACGATCAGATGTACTAAAATACCGATCAATATAAAATCATACTTCATTGGAAAAAGCCTCTTATGAAAATGATTTCAGGTAGAAAAAGTTACGGGGAGGAAATATATTTTTATTTGTATAAATAAAAATTGTAGTCTATTAGTTTACGGGTCACCATTTATAAAAAATAAAATTTAGTGCAGTGAGTCGTAATGTGAACATGAATTTTCTGAATCTGAAGATGAAATGAGGGTAGTTGCGGCTACTGCTTTTCGGTAACTTCAATTACTCCAGTCATCCCGTGACTGTTGCAGCCGCAACTTCGGGAAAATATTTATTTTAAATGTCCAACATCATTTTATTTATTGATCTCTGAATAGGAAGGTGGAATTATTCCACTAGGCCACCACATTCTTTACTTATTCTGTACTGTCGTCAGTTACTCTAACATTCCTTTACATATAAAAACCACTCCATGTTTGTCTAACACACGTTAACATTGACCCAAAGACAGTAGAGTTTAAAGTGGCGTGCTCTCGGGTCGATGACCCGTGGGGTAAGTGGGGGGGTAAAGTGGGGGAGAACCAACCCCTTCTATCGATCCCATTCATGCGTGAGACGACGCCACGTGGATTGTTCAAGGTGTGGATTTGGTTTTATTTTTTGCGGATTAGTTTGGACGCTCAGTCTGGTTGGAGCCTTTTTGCACGATTCCAAAGTTAAAAAAGTTAGCTGTATTTAGTTTCCTAGTAGTTATTTTTGAACTTAAATTTAGCAGTGTTTTGGACAATAGTCACAGAGTAACGAAAACGATTATGTTTAGAATGGTACAATCGGGATAAATAATGTCGAAATGTAGAGACATTCCTTTAAAATTCCTAAGGATTGATCCCTTGGAGTTAGATGTTCCTGTTTATGTATTGTGATGTCAAATATAAATAAACGCATTTTTTTAAGAAACTTGTGTATTACCAGATAGATTCATCCACGTTGTTTTTCTTCCAAACTAACCTAATTTATCCGATGCACCTCCAGAGGTGAAATTACAGAAAATCTCTTAGTGCTCCCCTTAACACCAAAAGGAATATATTCTCCAAATTTCAGGTATTGCCTGTGTGACAGTCAGTCAGAGTGTCATGCAACGATATTATGTATGTTGATGTTTTTTTTTTTTTTATAATGCTGGACATTTTTCACACAGCATCATCTAGCCCCAAACTAAGCAGAGCTTGTATTATGGGAACTACATGACTGATATACTACTTATATACTTTTTTTTTTGTAAATACATACATATTATACATAGAAAAATACCCAGACCTGAGACAAATATTTGCAGATCTTACAAACATTTGTCTCGTGACAGGAATCGAACCCGCAACCTTCTGCGTCTCAGGCGGACCTTAGCCCACTACGCCACAGAGGTCGTCGATGATTGAATACTTAAAACGTCTAATTTTTTTTTTTATGGAAATACCTTTTTGTCCACAGTCCCACCAAATGGTAAGTGACCAACGATAGTCTATAAAGGTCTAGAAAACTGACTCTTGAAAAGAAATCATGCAAGAAATGGACCGTTCTTACCGATCACTTGCAATTTTATTTAATACCATTTAAGTACGTACTTAAGATAATGGAACTTGTTTGATATATATTTAGTTCACAGTAGATTGTAGGTTATTAACTTTATTCCCAAGCCGTAAGGATTAACTCCGGATAATCTGAGCCATGATAAGAATAAGCTATTTCACTTACGACTTCTTCGCGTGTCTTTGTCGATAAAACTCGATTCACAAGTCACAGGCGATTCTCATCCGTTTTTCGTAGAAGATACGGTTGAGTGGGATTCGACATTTGCATGTCAAGGAGACGTATGTCACATACATTATTTTTGTAAGAGTGACGTTTTTACACGGATAGGTAGTTTGAGGTGATTTGAATAAATGCTGGTTTAAATTTGATATGGTTTGGGGTAAGTTTGGGGTGACTGGAGCGATCAAATTAGTAGCTGCTATAAGGCGGTTAAAGGTAATGCTTTATTTACGTGGGACAGTGTTAAATAACTTTTGTTTTTCATTTTTTTAGTTTTTTTTTATCTTTGTGATGCTGCTTCCACAATTATCATGCATGGCTCCAGAATCTGATTAAAAAACCGTCTTAAAAGAAATACAAAACAATAATCTGTTCTTTATCATATCTCATCACTAGTTTTTTTTTAATAAATATATAAATTCCCCACAGACACATACATACATCATCCTGGCTCCACACTAGGATTCTCTGTGCCGTGGGTACGAGAACCGAGAACCGTGGTACCACAACACCCAGAACTAAAACAAATATCTGCAGAAAATGCAAACATCACAGCGGGAATCGAACCCACTTCTTGCGTCGCAGTTGGGTACTTGCCCACCACGCCTTCTTGGTAACGCTATTTTAGGTCAGTGATGAGTTTGAGGCGTAGTGGTTTTCAAAATATAGGCTCTATTGACTGATAAAGTACCAGTATAAAGCTTCTTTCATATCATCCGTACAAAAATTTAAACATTTGTCGAATTCGTGTTCCTTCTAATGTAAACGTGTGTCAACCTCAGGAATATTTTACGCGTTATCAAGGATCTCTTCCCATTCGCCATTTTATTTTATATATCCCGTCAGTAAAGAGTTCAACTTTTGAACCTACATCAAAGGGTCAAAGCAAACACTAATCCACGCCTGATGTTATGTAAATACGATTTCGACAAAAATAATTTTCAAAATTAAAAAATATATTGTGCTAGTTGGTGCCCGCGGCTTTGCCCACGTGGTATGTTAATAAAAGTAGTATATGACCGTCTCCAGGCTTCAAACTATGTTCACCAACTTTTGAATGAATCAAACCAAGGATTACAATTTATACAAAGTTTAGAACTCAATTGCACACCCCCAAAGGGTAGTTTTGAAAAAATAAAAAATACGTGTTTCATTATTTACTTAAAGTTTATTTGTACAGAGTTTGGAGCGAATCAAACAATTTTTTTTTTATAGAAACTTTACCGCCCTATTTAACCCCTTAGGGTTTGATTTTCGCAAATAAGATTAGCCTATGTGTTATTCCAGATCCTAAACTATCTACATTCCAAATTTCATCAAAATCGGTTTAGTTGTTACGGAGATACGTGGTAACAAACATTCACACACACACACACACACACACACACACACAGGCTTTCGCATTTATTATATTAGTAGGAGTATAGCAAAAACTAAGTAGGTGTCTGATTTAACATACCATATAATATCTTGCTTATTTCCAACGTGAGCTATATGAACGATTTTTTATCATATTTCTAGATTTTTCTAGAAATATTTCAACCAAATCAATATATCTATTCTCATCGTTATTTCGATCATTCGATCGTCATCTTCGATCGTCTGCGTTAAGTTACTTTATTGGATGGTATGGCGATTGGCCTTCGTCCATCAGTACTTACATTTCAGCAAGCTGTTGATGATATCAATGATTGGTGGCTCTTAGTGGTGTCTTACATTTTTGACTACTACAATAAATACATTTATTTAAAACACAAAATAAAAAATTTAACTATGTAAATCATTTTAAACTAGGAAAAGAAGACTGTTTTCTACCTTTAGTAACAGGACTATAGATAGAAAATAGAGTTTAAGTCACTGACCGCAAGCAGAGTATCGAAAAGGGTACGACATTACCCCGTTGAAAAGCAATGCTAATTTTCTGACCGAGGCCGCGAGATAAGCACCAGACCTTAGATCATGTTTCGACATTTCCCTGAAAAGGAGCCACGCATCATTGTCCCACGGACCTATACCGCTTAGATCTAGGCCGGAGTATAATACTAGTAAAATTACCAACTAAAACGATGACATACCTTCATTCCCCTCCATGGAATGCAGATCCTGCTGCGAACGCCTCCTCTGACGATACTCAGCTCTATAATCCTGCCACCTCCCATATTGGGCAGGGTTATTCAGATACTCTTGGGAGGAGAACCTGGAGGCTCTGGGCGGGCTGAACCCCATTTGACTGTAGTAATCATGCCTGAACACCACGTCCGGGTGGTTACTCCCTCCAGGGACGATCTGACTCCCAAAGTGGTGCCTCTGTCCAAGGTATTCCGGCTTCATGGGCGCTGGTCCATCGGTTAGTTCATGCCCGTGGATGGAGGTAGATCGCTGAGGGCCGAAATCTCGTAATCTGTTGGAGAAGTCCATGCGATGCGGGGAGTAGTCCAGGCCGCGCGGTCCCATCTCGAAGTGGCCATGAGGGCGGCTGCTGCTACTGCGGTTGTAGAAATGAGGAGAGAAAGGATTCTTGCTCTCTTGCCTGTTGAAGGCATCCTTCGGTTTGTCGTCTTTGGACTTCTGTTGCAACTTCTCAAGGGCCGTAGCCTTGTCGGACGGGGCTTCTTTCTTAGCCTCGTTGCGTTTCAAGGGAGACTCCGTCACATCCTGGGACGCTCTCCTGTTGAACTCCTGTACTTTCTCAGGCACAAATCCTTGTGCTGGAACTTGCGCCATTATCACTTAAAAACGCATATAAAACACTACGGCAATAGTTTATCAAAGTTATAAAGGTATAGGTGTAAACTCACAGTAACTGCAGTTAGGATTATAATCACAACCGAATAAGCTACAAACTGGAAAGGTATTCGTTCACTTTAAGGCCATCTTTGTTATGTTGTTTTTGAAAAACTTAGCGCAGTGAATGGAGTTTTCAAGAAATGGTTTTTTGCGAAAGAGCATTAAAAAGAAGATATTTAAGGGTAACTCTACCTTAGATTTTTTCACTTCGTTGTACTAAATATTGTTATTTTTTTGCCCCTTTTTTATTACTTTTATGGTTTATAATATTTTCACTAGCTGGTATCCTCATTTTAATTAATCGTATGTTGTAACTTGTTGCTCTAACTAATTAAAGGCTTCATTAAACTACCCAACAATCTGACCACTCTAATTACGACTTGAAACAACTCGTACTGCTTCGGATGTTTACATCCATTAACTTGATCTACAACTAGTTAACCCCTGTCAGAAGGATGTTTTAAGTTTGAACCTTCGTCTGTTAAACAACTGAGATTAATGACGATTTACTAAAGCGCTAGTTGAGAGCTATTCCGCACTTTATACAAAAACAGACGAATAGTGAAACTCCTCTTCTTTGAAGTCAGAAATTGTTCATCAAAGATTATTGCGCAATTTTTTTTTATAATTTTGATATCTGATGAGCTGATCCATTGAATAAATGCAGAGTAAAGCTTTTCTACAAAAATAAATTAGTGTTATGAACCTGTTTGTGTTGACGAGCTCGGGGCCGCGATTCCCGCTGCGGGACAAATATTTGCATGTTCTTTAGATATACATATGTTCTGGGTCTGGCTGATGTGGTACCACGGTACTCTTAGTTCCTGATACCCACGATACAGCGAATCCTAGTGGGGGGGTCCAACTATATATGTGTATTTTGGGTGTTTATTTGTTTGTTGTTTATTTGTTATGTAATAATAATCCTAGGATTGTTAAATATTTTTTTCTTACTTAGATACAGTAATAATGGCATCAATATTGGCTACTCCATTATATACTTTGAAATAAAACGAACCTCGATCCGATCCTATTTATTCGGGATTAGCGCGAATTATCCACACTCGCGGTATTCGGACGATACGCTTTTGTAGTACTAATATACTAGACAGTATATGTAGTATATTAGATATAGTACTAATATGATATATTAACGACTATCCACGTTTGCTAAATAACGAAAAGCGTGTCTCTTAGCGTTGGTAAAACACGCAGTGTCACGTCGAGTTCGATTCGACCTTGTTTAATTTACTGTGAAATATCAGACGAAACAACTATTTATTTTTCTATTTCTAAGAAGTTAAGAATAAAAATAAAAGTTGTATTACTCTTCATAATTACTTCTTAACTATATATTATGGGAAAAAAATAAAGTATCACTTTTATTTGTATTTGAAATTGCCAATGATAATCTTTATTAAATTAGAGATTTAATTTTATCTGGTTTATTTATGATTTAATGTCATCCATTGTGAAAGTAATAATAATAATCTTGAAAAATGACCGAATATCCCAAATCAACAATTAATTCAAAATATATCAAAAAGTTGTACTAAGGCAGGCAAAATTAAATAATTGATTCATAAGTTTGGTTTCTGGCTGGTATTTGAAGAGCCAGTGGTCCATGAGACTTGAAACTGAGTGGATTTAACCTCTGAATCCAAATCCTAAGTAGGAAGAGGCGTTTCTCCTATAATATTTCTTCAAAACACCAAGTAGGTACTTCTTGATTTTATAGTAACGACTGCGTTC
Organism: Perizoma flavofasciatum; assembly: GCA_958496245.1. Classification (NCBI taxonomy): domain Eukaryota; kingdom Metazoa; phylum Arthropoda; class Insecta; order Lepidoptera; family Geometridae; genus Perizoma; species Perizoma flavofasciatum. Next base: position 220,460 of record OY292439.1, on the reverse strand, counting down.
CCTACAAATCGATATGAGCCGGTGAGCCTATAAATCATGCTACGAGCATTATCAGTAGGTACATATCAGTAAATCTGCAATCCCGCGAGTTTCGGTACTTTTAACACTTCCAATTTCCTACCCTTAACTGCTTTCGCAGTTAATATTGACTTAATAACGCTCTACACTAAGTATACGAATAAAACTTAGAGATAAGTCTGGATAAGTCAATCACGGATTGAAACATTAAGAATTGTCTAATCCGCTTGTTATTATTTTTTATCAATTAATGTGGTCCGTATCTTACTTATATAAATTTAGATGTTTGTCACATAACCTCCGTAACGGCAGGATCGATTTGAATGAGATTTGGAATAAGCACAGTTCGTAACCTAAATAAACACAAAGGCTACTTTTTATCTAGGTACCACGCGGGCATAGCCGTGAGCGGAGGCTAGTTCATTATAAAATAAGTAAGTGTAGTCACAATCTGACGTTTATGTAACTCGTTTCTTACAAATTGATACTTTTCAAAACCGTTACCAGATTCGTAGTTATATCAGTTTTAGAGAAAGGGAATCAGAATGAAAAGTCTAACAGAGTAAAATCCAAATAGGTTCATGTGTATTTTGTTTATTTTAATTTGCTCGTTTTCACATAGTTTTATAAGTGCCCACGGCTTCGCGCGCGTGGTACCCGGATAATAAGTAGCTTATGTGTTATTCTGACGTATAAGCTATATTACTGTAAAGTTTCATCAAAATCCGTTCAGTAGTTTTAGCGTGAATGAGTAACAAACATCCTCACAAGCTTTCATGTTTATAATATTAGTAGGAAGGATATTTGTATACTAACAAAATGGATTGGTCTGAAATAAACATCCTTTGTCATTATTATATTAAACTAGCCTCTGCCCACGGCTTCGCCCGCATCGTAACCGGATAAAAAGTAGCCTATGCATTATTCTGATGCATAAGCTATATTATAGTAATTTAATTCATCAAAATCCGTTCAGTAGTTATTGCTTGAAAGAATAACAAACATCTATCCATCCTTACAAACTTTCGCGTTTTTAAAAGAAGTAGGATGCTTTAAACTAACTTGTAAACAAAAGAACAGTAATCTAGTTCTCCTAATTAGTCACTGCTAAAAATACTCTCTATCTGAGTGGTACAAATCTCAGCCTCTGCCGAGATGCGTCCGTCGGTCAAACACACTGCAATCGGCAATTGGCCACAGTCCAGTGCAGATATTCCATTACTGCACTCGATCGGGACTTATTCGAGTGACCTACTCTTACTCCACATGGAATATATATTTATACGAGTAGATAAGCGTGCTGATGCTGCTTCATGCTAAGCTTCTCTTTGTCACTCTCTGCCGCGCGCGTCGTGGCAGAGACAGAACTATATTGAATAATTACATAAGTCGCTGTTGCCACTTGTAGACTCCATAAGCTTAGTAAATCGTTTAAAGGGCAAGGTGTAAGCTTTTATAACAAACTCCCAAAAAATAAAAAAAAGTCAATTAACAAATTAAAAAACGTAATTAAATAAATAAATAATGAAGGACACTTTCAAACAGCATCATCTAGCCCCAAACTAAGCAGAGCTTGTATTATGGAAACTACATGACTGGTATACTACTTATATTTTTTTTTTATAAATACTTACATATTATACATGAAAAAAAAATAAACAAAAACTTTATTAAAAGGCATAATATAAAACATATGATTATTTAGATGTAAAAAAACTCTTGGGAATGAAATGCTCCAACTTGATAAAAAATGTATGTATCTATTGTTTTGTAAAAGGATCATTAAAAAGAATAACCAGCCTTGTTTTTTTGCCTTTCTTTCCTGACTCGGTCGCGGAGGAACAGGCAATAGATAAATCGCCGTTTCAAAGATTGATTGTCCTCGTGATTTTAATGAATAAATTGACTTTTGACTTTTAAGTGTCACAGTTAAAAACACACTTCCGACCAATTGGCGAGCTCGATCGTTGATCGTGGATCGTGGATCGTTGATAGTGGATCATGGTATCAGGAACCATGAGTACCGTGGTACCACAACACCTAGGCTCAAAATAAATATCTGCAGAACAAACAATTGACGACCTAGATGGAGCGGCGGGCGAGAGAGACACAAGAAGTGCGGGTTCGACTGCCGCAGCCGGAAGAACAATAAATATACATCCAATAAATACCTACATATGTACATAGTTCTGACCCCACACTAGGATTCCCTGTACCAGGGGTAGGTATCAGGAAATACCAGTACCGAGGTACCACAATTCCCGGACTCGGAACAAATATCTGAAGAACACACATAATTATTGTGAATTAAGTGTTTAAGTTAGAAGTTTAAGTTGGCATTTTAGATACTCGTTATTACAATAAATAACAACCCAAATGACTCTTTTTCAAGGTCATAAAGGTTTCAGACCTAAGAAGACCTAGCAACGTTTTATTGTATTCAATATGCTTTTTATCTTTTACGTGGGGAATATTCAGCGAAACGCAGGTGCCAATGATACCAAACTACACACTTTCATATTCCCAAAGGATCTTGGAGCCCAAAACTTTTGTAACGGACAAAAGTTTGCCTAATGTATCAATTGTTTCCATTTGTTTCTGCGTAAAAAAACCCTTCGTTGTTAAATGAACCTCTAGAATCCCTCGTTGTTTGCAGACCAAGAAAACTTGTGCCGATGTGGTTTGTAAAATATAAAAAGACATTATTATAAAGGTGATTTAAAAGGGATTTCACCTTAATTTAACTTTTACCAAATATTGTATTTCAAGTTAGAATCCGTTAACTTACGACTGCAATGAAATAAACAATGAAATTTAATCGCCCGATTCCAGAATATTCCAGGATGAACGTCACTTAAACATAATATAGAACCGCTACCAGAATTTAAGTTATTCCAAAAGTATTTTAAGAGAGACATAACTTTGTGTAACCGGGCTTTAAGTGGGCAGTGCTATATAGCCTTTATTACGTGCTGTTAACGTTCATTTTGTTAGGAATTTAGTGGATTGCGAAGGCTTTCGGGGAAGAAAATGCACATTAGAGAAGACGCAGATGCGAGCTATGGATGTAGCGTTGACAAAACAGATTCCATAAATTGCCATCTATTGCTATCTGAGCAGGAGTATACGTTTAAATATGTTTTGGGTTTAAGTAAGGCTTTATAATTTTAGATTTCACTAAATGCATTGTAAACTGAATGCGCGTTGTCAATATTAATTGATTTGGTCTACCAACATAAAACTTAGCAACAATATTTCGGCTAGGTACCATCCAAATGTACAACGTAATTACAAGTAAATATAATTATAGTAACTGTAAAATGTAAACGTTATTGTAACAAATCGAGCGGAAATACAAGCAAGTCGTTATATGTCATCCAGCTATAATACCTATCAGATATGCATTGTCGAGTCATAGTCAGATCAGATGTTCTACAAAGTCTTAGCAAGACAGTGTATTAGTTTTGGCACATATTGGCAGTATTGAATTCGACACAAAGCAAAATGTATACTTGAAAGAATAATAAAGAATAATCCGGTTTTAGTTGAGTATTTGTGAGCGTTTATACGAGAAACAAAGTTTTCTACTATATAATTTTGGATTGGAATAAAAAATGACGTTAGAACTTGAATGAAAGTAATTTAAGCCGGCGTATTTGCGTTTGCCGTGTTTGTTTGTGTGTTCGCATACTTGTTTATTACAATTTATCTCCGAAAAGGCTAATCAGATTGAAATGCGTTTTCTTGCAATCAATTTGCAGCCTTTAAGGATAGGAATTTTCCTAGAATTACAATTAGATGAACAAAAATTACATAGGCTTTAACGCTTACAAAAATTAGATAGATTTTAACGCTACTCGGCACTAAGGGGCGCTGTAATACGTGATCGAAATACATGTCGGATATTTTCAAATTGTATAATAATTAACTTGTATTTTTTTGTTTTTGCTATCTGTACCTACCGGGTATCGGATCGTTTGTATTCTCCGGCCGCGCGGCATTGACACGGAACATCAGCCGGTGTCGCGCGACAGAGCGACGCGACGCGACGCAACACCCCTGTCGTCTACATAATGTAACGCTGTACATACTAAACGGTACGCAAGAATATACAAGTCATGTTAAGGCAGGGTGGATTGAAAGGTGTAATCTTTCATCATCTTATGTGACGTAATAATAAAATATTTAAAAATCCATACGGTATTTAGATAATTATACCACATAGCATATTGTTGATCGAACAGAAGTTTCAATACCTACTGGATCGGTATCCTTAAAATAATACAGAAATAAAAAAAAAATGGCGTTTCGCAGTTCTCAATAATTGAAGCTGACATTTTATGATTAATATCACAAAGGTTATAATCGTCAGCCTCAAAAAAACATTTCTAATCCGTGTTTCACCCCGTCTTAAAGAACATGAAAGGACGAGACTTGGCATAAACGGAATCAAAGCAAAATGTGCCGCGGAGTTTATACTCTGTAACAGAAGTTTAGTTTTTTTGTAGGTAGTACTCGAATGGAAAAAGTCAAACCAAATTTGTTTATTATTATTTAAAAACATATGAAATTATATGTATTTAGTAGGTAGTTTGTATAAGACATTGCGCTCTACTCTATTATTTATTGTTACGTGCACCGCCAACCATTTTTACAATGACGTAGATTCCGCTCGATCCCAAGGTTGTTCGGAAGACATTTTAAGCATTTTTAAGACCGCCCATTGTACTTTTAGTCACAAGTTTTTTTGTATATTTTGGTGTACGATAAAGTATTTTCATTCACCCTGATAAAAATATATAAGTAAGTACCAACAATTAACTTGTAAAGTTGTTCATAGTAGTCCATGAATCATGTCTCAATGAGACGGGATATCTCTCCGTGGCACGTGCCAACTCGCGGACAGACAGACACGCCTACTTACTATCTGTTGATATGATGGAATGCAGCGGGATGTCTATTGTGATGAGAAGCTATTTTTGAACTGCGGGTATTATTTGTCTGTGCGTGAATCATTGTGTATTTCAAAAGCAAGACGAAAGAAATCATTCTCAAAGAAAACAATTTTTTTTTTCATATTTTTTTTTAAAGGCTATGTTTATTTTTATGCATTTTCATATTTGAACAGGAGCGGTATTTAAACGCGGTAAAAAACTAATAAGTTTACCAACCATCATTCTGATCATCAGCATGTAAAAGTCCTCTATTGGACTTAGGCCTAGAGTGCCACGCCGAACGATTTGCTGGACATAGGTCTCTCACGAAGAGTGCCACGCCCAACGATCGTTGGCTACCGCTATCCACTAAGTTCCCACAAACTGTATGATTTTATCGGTTCAATGGGTCCATCGTGGAGCCTTCCTTTACTATGTAATAAGTATAAATTATCATCTAGTAATGAGAAAATAATTACCTCCTTTGAAGCCGTAAACGACCTCATTACATACAAAGTCCATACATACATATACAATAACATATATGTACTGGAATGTCTACAAAGCCAGCCGGAACAGAACATTATCCCTTATAAAACATGGCATGTCCGATCCATACATATTTATTGGCCCAGCCTCCTTGCCTGGACCGCATCCAAGCTGAGATAGACTAGTGACGTAGCAAAGTCGATAAATTATATCGATTACGATGTCGATAAAGTTTTACTGCCGGAGAAATAGACATTATCTGTCACACAGTTTGCAATTAGTAGCTTTATATGAATTTGGGTATGTATTGTAAAACATAGTATTGTGATTTAAAAATCGATCAACAAGTAAACTGTGTTGACGTTTTATTAAATAAAGGTAATATTTTGGCAATGAATGTAGGTAATTAACTTAAAAAAAATTGTAGCATAAAAATGCGTATCCTGCCTAACATGCGATTCTTATTTAAAATCTGATATATTTGCTTTCATATTTTTTTTTTAGTTAGCATAAAGAACATACTACCACGTTCATTGTATCTTTTAGGGCGTGTTTCACGGTCCAGCACAGCCGACGTCCACTGACTTTCCGGATCTAAAGATTCCAGGCTTTAATTGAGTCATTCCATGATGTGAGTCAATCCATGAGTGTATAACAACGTATCACCACAGCGATGCACCGCTACGGATGCGTAAAATCACAATAAAATCATAATTTTAAGGATTTTTTCACACTAGCTGGCGCCAGCGCATCATGGGAAAGCGGCTTGTTTACGATAATGCAAACGTTTCCATAGCGATGCGTCGGCCGGCGTCTGTGCGGCGTCTCATCCGTGAACTGACGGACCGTGGGAAGCCACCTTTAGCTAACAGTTCGCCTCTCACCGATCAAAAGAAAGTTAAAAAGACCAAGGATTTGAAGATATTCTTTATAATATCTAATATCTATTAAATTCGTCACTCATCAGTGTCCTTCAAGGTTGGTATGACACTATATAACAAGATAATTAAACAACATAACATGCCCTGACCCCATCACTAATGAATATCGAAAGAATATCTTGCAGTTCTTGATAAGTCTCCGACACGATTCCGTATGAACTCTGCTTTCTGGCGATTGAATTCTTTATAAGACCATTTTGTATCGAAGATTTGAATAAGGGGAAGCATTAGGTGCTCTATGCTATGGAGTTTGATCAATGAATTTTGATCAAACAGTGTAATTAACATATCGGATCCATCCGACGGACCGATGACCATTTAAAGGTACTCCAAAACTAATGTCCAGCAGTGGACTTCTACATACTGTGGATGATTAAGATGATAAATGCAATGTTTATTCTGTTTGTTTGTTGTGATCTCTATTAATATAAATAATAATAAAAAGATTTATTTTCTTTCACAAAGGTTTCTTAGAGTAGGTATAGGTCCTATTAAAAATTCTAACTAAGAGAATAAACAACAAGAGAGAAGCTTTATATGAATGTAAGGAAATATTAATGCTGGGACATTAATATTTCCATATTATATCACTAGCTGTTGCCAGCGGCTTAGCACGCGTGGAGTCGTGTTTAAAAAAACATACTCCCATTCACATTTCCACCTTTATTTCCCGACCTTTAAAATAGGAAATCGAAAATCACTGAAACACGTAATTATTTATTTATGACTAGCTTCGGCCCACGGCTTCGCCCGTGTAGTACCCGGATAAAAAATAGCCTATGTGTTATTCTGATGTATAAGCTATATTACTGTAAAGTTTCATAAAATCTGTTCAGTAGTTTCAGCGTGAAAGAGGAACAAACATCCTCACAAACTTTCACTCCATTCCCCCCCACCCCCCTTAAAATGTAAAAAAACACCCTGAAACATGTCATCATTATTATATTATGTAAGAACAACAAAGAGTTTCATACAAAGCTCAACAACACCCATTCCCATTTCCCGCCTACAAATGGATTTCTAGTGGAAAATTTCAAAAAATCCTTTCTCAGCACATAAAATAAACCTTGTTCTAAATGTCAGCTTCCTAAACTTAGTAGTTTTGACTGGGCGTTGATAGATCATTCATTCAGTCAGTCAGGACAAACGATTGTATAAGTATAGATTGAGAGTCAAATAATGTTATACCGCGGGCAAAGTAATTCTCCCATTGATCCGACTTTCCGTCACACGGCGACCACGGTGGGAGAGTTATTAATTACAGATTTATGGGATTCAGACACATGTACTTTACTGCATTTTTAATACATTTTCAGAAAGAGAGACTGAAAGAGATAAGAGATGAAAGAAAAAGGTGTTTTGTTATATTAGCCGGTATTATGTGTGCAAACGTGTTCTTGTGTATCGCAGGGGACCACTTTATCACACCTAGCATTTCTACTAACAGATAAATTCAGCGCTTTGACACAAAGAAAAGTTCCTTGACAGGAAATTATAAGCTACATGACCACTATTGCTGGAGTCCCAGCTGTGGGCACATAGCCCTGATGGTATGTCGAAGAGGACCAACTTCGCTGTTACATATTTGTAGTCCAAAGCGATTGCAAGCTAACAGCAATAAACTACGGTTTCCCGTGTTTCTGATCGTAAATCACGAAATGCCGTAATTTACATAAAATTTACGTTTCTTACGATTTCCGTACAATATTTAAACATACTCTGAAAATATATATATGCATCCTTGTAATGTAACTAATAGAAACATGGCTCAATATCTCCCCGCGGACAGACAGACAGACATTTTGAATCAAAAGGCAGATAGTTGTTGTATTGTTGATAATTATTTATATAGATTTTTATTTTTTTATCTTTATCGCATTTAGTTTAAAAAAAAATATGTTTTGTACTGCATAATGTTGGTTTTCATTGCGACAAATAAATCAAAAGTTACCGAAAGTAAAAGTCAGATACGAAAGACTGATAAAAAGGATTTGATTTTCCTAGCGTCCTGGCGATGTTATCAGATGGTAGAAAGCCTGCAGACAAGGCGTGGTACTCCCACATCGGCAGACTAGAATACTAACTAGTTTTCGATCGTAAGGAAATTGCATTTATATCCATAAATACTTAGTTGTTTAGTTGAATAAGCACCCGTTCGCGAGCAACAAGTTCATAACGTATTTTGATTTAAAACGTATTTACCAAACTGTTTACTAAATCCAATAAACCGGTATTTTGTACACAATAGTAGTTTTGTTTATGAAAAAAATCAAAGAAAACTGAGCACGTGCACCCAACGTGCATAAAATTCAAACTGAATACTTAATTTCGAGCTGTTTAAGTCAATTAAAAAAATAGTTTAACCATTATGTTTACACGATAGTTCCTCAACTCATATTAACATGTTTTCAAACGAAAATAAGGATACCAACGTTTCACTAATAAATTGAAGTAAAATGATTGAATAAAGCAACTTTTCCCACATAAGTGTGTGGTATCTCACTCACTGCGCTACGGTTTCACTTTGAACACACCTTACACTACACTACATAATGATATGTTTGGTTGTTGCGTCCGTCCGGGCGTGCGCTCGGCTCCGGGGCGGGCGGCGACTGGCGTAGGGCGGGCGGGAGATGTGGGTTAACGATCACGCTTCCTTCTAACGATAACCAGCGGTTGAAGGTTAAGGAGGCTGTTTCGATTGTTGTATAAAAATAATGATGGTTTAAATTATACTGAGATCATTGTTGTATAATTCGTGATTCGAATAAAAATACCGTTTTTATATAATGCTAGTAATATACAAGTTACTGCTCACGGCTTCGCCCGCGTGGTACCCGAACTGCTGTACATTCGCAGTACCGTTTTTTCGTCAATTTACATTGTTAAATAGGTCTTTACAAAAAGTTGTTGATTTTATAATGTACAGCCTTAACAGAAGTTTTATGACAGTAATATTTTTTACAATAATCTGTTTTGCATCTATGTTTAAAAATTATATCGACTTTCATTATTTTATGTACTATAGAAAAAGTAACTATTATTCTGTAAAAAAACAAGTTTGAATAAGGTTTTATAAAAAGAGTCACAATTGTGAGGACAAGTACCTCATAATTCACAATGTCAAGAACTTATCTAGAGATAACCTTTTCACCTAAATTTATCCGGCTTTAAGCTCTACTAAACTTAAGGCACTGTTTCGGGACATTTTCAGTTTATAAATTACAAAATTATTACACTTCAACGCCCCACAGAGCTTTCGTGAACAATTTTTAGTATACAACATCATATTTCAGAAAATATGGATTAATATTACGTCACTTCATTCTTCAGATATATGTATAATTAACAGGTAGTCCTTTAAACCTACAAGGCAGTCGCACGTTTTAAAGAGTTGGAAATCGATCTGCCCATCGATTTACGCTTTTTTTTATTTTTTTTTTGTGGGTAGCTTTGTTGCTTGTTAACCGACAGAGCAAACAACTTCATTCTTTTTTCGTGCGAGGCAGCGCGCGGACGTCCTCACTCCGTATAAATACTATAATATTTCAAAGTTCGATTCGATTTTCTTTTCCAAAAGTGTTAAGGAATGCCTAAGAGAAAATACGCAGAAAAAATGGAACGGTACAATCATAAAATAAGAAGACTTGAAGAGAAGGAAAATAAACGACGCCGACGAATTATTGAATCATCCGATTCGATGGAAGAAAATTCAGGTTAGTAAAGTGTTGTAAAAAATTATAATGCCACGAAAGTAGTTAGCCTGGAGGTTGTCCGTGGGTCAACACGATGGTAATAGTTTTTCTAGGCTTAGAGGGTAACCGTGGGTTACCACAAAGCAATAATAATATCGAAAATAACTACGCAGATTATTATGAACTAGAGGTTGACCGTGGGTCAACACGATGTTTAATATATTTGCTTAGTGGTAGCCGTGGATTACAATAGCAATCTTTTTACGCATATTTTCGTAAAACATAACCTGGAGGTTGATCGCGGATCAACACGATGGTATTTGACCTTATGCTTAAAGGCTAACCGAGGGTTACCTAAAGCAATATTTTACTAATTGCATACCAATCCTGGTTCGATTGTGGATAAATGAATGTTCTTGGCATTTTTGGATAATGCTATTATTTTATCTCACAACTACCCTCGCTAAATTTCCTTAGAATAAATTCTATAAAATTATTCTTTTATGCGACTGGTTTAGTAAGCTTCTCTTTCTATCTAATTTTAGATAACGAGTCGCAGGCCGTTCTTGATGATCCGATGCCCATGGAATGTTCGCTTGAAAATGTCAATGAAGATCTGGTACCAGAAAAGGCCCCAGACGAAAATTCTCAAGAACTAACACCTGATCTTGATCCGGACGTACTTTCGGCTCTTGGAGAAGTTGTTGAAGACTCACCTCAATTCGGCGAAAAAATTCATGACAGTTTGTCACGACTTTGGCTTCCCATACTTCGAAAGGGGATAGACAAAGAAGCCAAAGATAAACTTATGAAGCAGTATCAGATCCCTGAAAACTGCACTCTATTGCAAGCGCCGAAACTCAACCCCGAAATATCGGCCACGATTTCAGACACCACTAGAAACAAAGATAAACGAGTTGAGAGCGCTCAGCAACAGCTAGGGCTTGGCATCACTGCCCTCAACAAGGGATTGTCATTGCTCCTTGAAAATGGGACTGAGAGGGTGAAGGCTATAAAGTTTTTAAGCGACAGTAGCCGGCTCCTGTGCGACCTTCACCACGTTGAAACTGAAGTCCGGAAGAAGTTTATGACACCAGGCCTTGACAAGTCGTTCTTGAACTTGGTTCAAGATATAGATAGGGATGAAACCCTATTTGGGCAAAAACTTTCCGAGAAGATTAAGGCGTCAAAAATTATTGAAAAGCAGGGTTTGCAAATAAAGAAACCAGCCTTAGTAAAGACAACACGGTCTACTGCCCAACCGACAACCAACCGACTTCGGTCCCAGGTAAACTGGTCCGGCCCCTCCCGCTACGCGTCGAACAGGGGGGGGCGGGGTGCTTACAAGAAGACAGGACCAGCCGGTCGGAAAGGTCCTCAAGCGTCAACGATGAAGCAATCGTCGTCATCGCAGCCTCAACAGAATCAGACCAGGTCACGTGCTCCGGCCCAACAACGTTAGAGGTACATGCTGGTCGAATACAGCTATTTTATAATTGTTGGCTTAAAATAACCAAAAATCCGTTAGTTCTTAACTGGATTCTAAAAGGATATTCTATTCCTTTTTGCAGTAGGGTCATACAAAATTATGTTCCTACTAATACACTGACTTGCCAAGAGGAAGCCGATGTAATAGTAGCAATTTCTAAGCTAATAAGTTTAGGCGCAGTATCAGTTTGCGAACGCTCAAAAGGGGATTTTATATCTAGTATATTTCTCACTCCTAAACCTAACGGTGGCAAGCGTTTTATCCTAAATTTAAAACCACTCAACAAATTTGTTCAAAAGTCCCATTTTAAAATGGAGGACCATAGGGTCGCGGCAAAGTTGATACCAAAAGACGGCTATCTAGCCACCATAGATCTTAAGGAAGCCTACTTTTCGGTACCAGTTTGTAAAGCACATAGGAAGTACTTACGTTTTGTTTTTAACAATACTGTCTATGAATTTAATGCCGTTGCAAACGGCCTATGTGCAGCCCCAAGAATGTTCACTAAAATTATGAGAGAGGTAATAAGTTACCTAAGGCAGAGAGGTTACAAGTCGGTTGTGTATCTTGATGACATTTTATGTATCGGAGACACCTTCAGTGAATGCCACTCAAATGTAACTAAAACTATAGATCTATTGCAATGTCTAGGATTTGTAGTTAATTTTGAAAAGAGTGTATTAACGCCTCAACGAACTTGCAAGTTTCTAGGCTTTATACTTAATTCTGCCGATTTATCCCTGTCTCTGCCATCAGACAAAAGAAATAATATAGCTAAATTGGTCAAAAAGTTTTCCTCATTACCAAATTGTACTATAAGAGAGCTCTCACAGCTTATTGGAATACTAGTTGCAGCTTGTCCAGCTATTAAATATGGTTGGCTTTATACTAAGACACTTGAACGTCAAAAATATTTGGCCCTTCAGACCTATAATAATTTTGAAACTAAAATCAAATTACCTGCTGTAGTCTTACCTGATTTGCTTTGGTGGAATCAGAACATCCTTTCAACATCCAATCTCATGAGACCTGATGCGGATTTTTCACTTGTAGTATTTACAGATGCTTCTAGAATTGGTTGGGGTGCATACTGTGATGGTAAACGCGTGAATGGCGGCTGGAAAGACGTAGAACTTTCTTTCCACATAAACTATTTAGAGCTCCTCGCCGTATTCATGGGATTAAAATGTTTTGCCTCTCAGACTTCTAATTGCGCCATTTTGCTGCGCATTGACAATACAACAGCAATTAGCTACGTTAACCGCATGGGCGGAATTCAATTCCCGCACCTCCATAACTTAGCTAAAGCAATCTGGCAGTGGTGCGAAAAGCGAAATATATGGCTTTTTGCATCATACATTAATACTTTAGATAATGTTGAAGCGGATGAAGAATCTCGCAAGGTAAATGTTGACACAGAGTGGGAACTATCAAGCTGGGCTTTCCAAATGATAGTTCACAAGCTAGGTCAACCAGATATAGATCTTTTCGCTTCTCGCACCAACGCCAAATGTGAAGCATACGTTTCTTGGAAACAAGACCCCGATGCCCAAATAGTAGATGCGTTCACAATAAACTGGCGGTCTCATAAATTTTACGCATTTCCCCCGTTTTCGCTTGTACTCAAATGCATTAGAAAAATTATAAGTGACAAAGCTACTGGCATATTGGTTTTTCCATACTGGACGGGACAACCTTGGTTCCCTTTACTAAAGAAAATATTAATTTCTGAAATTATATATTTTAACCCTAATAAAGATCTTTTGCGTTCTCATTACAGATCGCAACACCCACTGTACAAGAGCCTTACCCTGGGAGCCGCGAAGCTCTCCGGGTCGCTTTTACACGGCGAAACATCCCACCAGTAGCATTAGACCTTATGTTATCTTCTGTCTCAAGTAGTACCCTCAAGCAGTACAATACATCATACAAACTCTGGTGGCAATTTTGTAACACCAATAGCATTAACATCTTTGATCCTCAATTGGCTAACATTTTAACATTTCTGGCAGAACAGTTTAATATAGGAGGATCTTACGGAACAATTAACTCACACCGATCAGCCCTTTCCTTGCTTTTAGGTGGTAATATAGGATCTAACGATAATGTAAAGCGACTCCTCAAAGGCATTTTTAAACAAAAGCCTTGCATTCCCAAGTACATAGGTACATGGGATCCACAGATAGTGCTGAACCATGTTGCTAATTGGTTTCCTAACAGAAGTTTACCTTTACATAAAATTACCAAAAAAGTGTGTGTCTTACTGGCAATTTGTACTGCCCATAGAGTCCAAACTCTATCACTTATTAAAACATCAAATATCAATAAAGGTACTGATTCATTACGAATCCTCATATCAGACATCATTAAAACTTCTGGAGTAGGCAAGGACCAACCGGTATTAGTCTTACCATATTTCAAAGATAATTCTAAAATATGTCCAGCCACAGCCGTAGATGATTATCTTTTTATGACATCCAGTCTGAGACCAGATGATGTAGACCACCTTTTTATCACCTACAAAAAGCCTTATAAGAAAGCTTCTTCTCAGTCTATTAGTAGGTGGATAAAACAAACTTTGGCGGAGAGCGGCGTGGATGTGGGTGTGTTCACTGCTCATAGCACTCGACATGCCTCCACATCTGCGGCGGCCTCCGCTGGACTATCTATTGATACGATCAGAAAGACAGCTGGCTGGTCCAGCTCATCTCAAACCTTCGCTAGGTTTTATAATCGGCCTGTATTAGATGAAGGAATCTTTGCTAGGTCTGTTTGCTCGTTACCTAACGAGCATCTAAATGAATTATGATTATTTTAATATTGTTGTACTTTCTCAGCTGATTTATTTGATAAGTATAAACCTAATTAAGTACATAAGAAGTATTATTATTTTGTTTTTACTGTGGAAATTAAAATTTTTATTTTGTTTAAATAAATATCTTTTATATATACACTTATAAAAGTTTATACTCTGAACATCTACCTGTTAATTATACATATATCTGAAGAATGAAGTGACGTAATATTAATAGATGATCAAACGAACTTCTCAAGTGAAGTTCGATCACTATTATATGAGTCACTTCATTCGAAGATATAAAAATCACCCTCCCAATAAAAAACCCACATCCTAACTAAGAAATTTTAATTTCTCTCTAAATAAATGAAGTTGTTTGCTCTGTCGGTTAACAAGCAACAAAGCTACCCACAAAAAAAAAATAAAAAAAAGCGTAAATCGATGGGCAGATCGATTTCCAACTCTTTAAAACGTGCGACTGCCTTGTAGGTTTAAAGGACTACCTGTTAATTATACATATATCTTCGAATGAAGTGACTCATATAATAGTGATCGAACTTCACTTGAGAAGTTCGTTTGATCATCTATAGGTTTAGAATTCTAAATAATTATATCTCGAACTAGCCCATGCCGCCTGATACCTGGATAAAAAGTAGCCTTTGTATTATTTTAGGTACGTACTATTCTTGTTCCAAATTTCATCCAAAACTGTCCAGCCGTTCTCGAAATTATTAGCAACAAACATCCAACTTTTTGTATAAAATATTGGTAGGATAGTATATTCTATCCTACGTGTTCATTAAAAGTAAACATTTTATCGTCGTTGTAACTCATATTTTCAGTCAAATATAGTATTTATAGTGTACCATGTATTCTTAAAGTCTCAGACACACTAAAGCATTTAATATAATTAGCCCCGGCTGCGACGCGCACACTGGCACCCGCTATATGCTCTACTCGTAAACTGCGAAAGAGCATTATTAAGTTCTTCCAAAGTTAAAACTAAGACTTTGTGAGATGATATAAATACTACTTTTTACGAGAAAGAGTATCTCGTAACATAACAATCTAGTATTTGCGTTTACCTTTTTTATTATTTTCCCGTCGTTTTAACTCTACGTTGCAATACAAGACCCGTAAAACTTATAATTATAAGAATCTAGGTTCGTTAATTCGCTTTTACACTGATCTAAAATTCAAAATAACACAAGTTATCAGCAACTTTTTTAAACAGTCGTCTAACAAACAGTCGTAATGGAAAATGGTAGTTTTGACCGGCGACCAATGTTAGTGTTTGCTCGGCGCACCCCAAGACGTAGGGATGTGCTTACCCTAGTGCGTATCGATATTATATCATCGAGAAATACATCGCCAAGTATAAATAATCAATGGCCGTATGCGATAAGTTTGGGCTAAGACTTAGGCATGTCTTAAAAAAAGTATTTGCCTGTACTTTCAGTCAACATAAAAAAATAGCCAGCATAAGATAAAAATACTATTAAGTACCCTTAAAAAATAAGGATTCAGATAATAACATCATAGAAAATTACGCGACTTTCAGAGTCCCATAATTTGAATAAGGAAAATAATATTACTTTTTAACTTTGATCATGCTATTTTTGTACGAAGCCTAAAAATATTTTTCTATTATGCGAACAAATGGAAGTAGACAGATGAATAAACTATGACAGGTGATTCGTGATTGATCTGCATGCTTCGAGACAGCCATTCGGTTCATGATATTTTCCATATTGGTAATTTAATATTACCAATTCGGTAAAAATGAGGGTAGGCCTGTGTGTGGTGACATCAAAATTTTACTTTGCATTATTGCTTTGCTTTGTCTAGCTGGCTTATTTCTGGATAGGTTAAATATTTAGTATTAGACGTAAACTATCACGTCGACCTATTTCTATGTGTCTACAAATGTGTGTCTGCAAATACCGAATAGGCATGTTTTGTTCCTAGGTACTTGTGTTAAGTTGTGTTAGATAAGTTGCTTTATTTTCTCTGTTGTTTTTTAGCAGATGGGTAAGTAAATTATGTTAACAGGTAAGCACACTCGTGCTAAAATATAAATTTAAGTAGATACTTACTTATTAGTACTTAAAAGTTTTGTTTTTCTCAATTAAGTGAACTATAATTATGTTCTTTGAGAAATAAAAAATCTTTAAACCGAATATTTGATTGGGAGTGTATCAGTATTTTAGGATTTTGTCAAACAATGTGTATTAGTATCGCAACTATGTATTAGTACAGGTCATATTTACCGTAAAAATACCGTTTTCATAAGAACCTGTACTTAGCAGCGTTCTGCATATACTTGTACAGTACCGTCCCAGAATGTCGTCCCACTATCTGTATAAGTGTTTGTATATGTGTTATTTGTTTTTGTTGATGTTATGTACAGATGAATAAATGTTTTTTCTTTATTTCCTTCAAA
The DNA here is from genome assembly GCA_958496245.1 of Perizoma flavofasciatum. NCBI lineage: Eukaryota > Metazoa > Arthropoda > Insecta > Lepidoptera > Geometridae > Perizoma > Perizoma flavofasciatum. Next base: position 203,654 of record OY292439.1, on the reverse strand, counting down.
AAACCTTAAAAATTGTTGTTATTTTTTTTTCTTTATCATGAAATAAAAACCGGACAAGTGCGAGTCTGATTCGCGCACCGAAGGAGTAAAAATCTCTAGTGAAAGATTTACGAAATATATTTAAGTGCATAACGTGTTTTATTTTATCTCACCAAATAGTCGTTCGCGTTTCATCGATAAATCTAAATAAACATCGACAACCATCCTAACACTACACGACAGGCTTGTAGACGTGTACCCACGACCCTCCGCGTAGCCGCGTAGCCGCGTAGCCCCTCTACGCAGCTACGAGCCCTCTACGAAGTTTTTATTCAAACCTTTTGAATTGAATTGAAGAGCTTACACTGTCTAGGTTTCATACCGTGGCCGTGGCCAGTACCGTTTATAGCATTAAAAAACAAAAACACACACGCTCACGACTGTATTCCCCAAGATAGACATCTTCTGATTTAGACTCGGTGCGTAGATCTTTTATAATAACAGGTAGGGAGTAGTCAGAGGCACGGGCATGTGAAAAACGCAGGCATGTGCCGTATGTAATGTTTGGCAGTGCCTCTGAATACCCTCTAAAGAATAAAACACATCGTTTCTATCATAAATAAGCGTTTCTATAACATGTTATGTATATGATACGAGTACGTACCTAGATCAAATAATAATATTATATTTTTCAATATTATTATACAGTACTTTATTATACAGTATTAATTATTAACACAGAAATATAAAACAAAATATTAGGTAGGGCAAAGGTACAAAGGCGAGCTTTATCCTGGAAAGAGTTTTTTCTAGCAAGCCTTTGAGGAGAGATAGAGAACTGATATTTTTGCATTATGTGTTTAGTTTATTTTCAAAGCTAGCAAATAAACATAATAGTGCATAGTAGGTTCGCATCCCTTAGCAGTAAATTGAATATTGCCAATGTTGCCAACACCATAAATACCTCCGGTGCTACCAACATCAAGAATGCATCTCTGACGGACTATCAAAAACACCTTAAATAAAATTTTACTATATTCCGTTCAAATTAAGATTCATATTTGCTTGAAAGTTAACCTAACACAATCTTAAATCTTCGTTCTTGGATTACAAACTCTATTTTTGGGCGGATAGTGCTGAAGAAGGCGTAGAAGGATTTTAATGTAAGTAATACCTAACGGGCCCTAGCGCAGCTGAAGGGGGTGTGAATCAATTTAACGCGAGAACCAGAATTATGAATGTAGGGGATGTTCCGTTACTTTGGAAATACTTGATTAGATTGCTCGCGATTTTTTCTAGTAAAAATAAAGCGTTTTTGTTTTACGACAGTAATTGGAACCCGGGGTTAAAATGGGTTAGAAGCCAGTGCTGTATCTGTCCCATATAGCCACCTGGATGTGCAGATAGGATTTTCTCCGTTCTCTGTATATACAGGGCGATATATTTAGACAAAGACGAAAGTGCTGCCACCTAGCGATAAGACAAACAGCTGCCATAATCCTCATAATAGTAATTTATTGATAATAGTATTTATAGATCAAGTTAACAAATAAATAAATAATTATTTCAAAACACAGCATATCACTACTTCAAGTAGCACCTATCAATCTAATTATATAATTACTTTATAATTACTTTATAAAAATTATATTATAATTATATTATAATTACTTTATAAAACAGTAAATGTTATAGATAAATGTTATAGATAACTTATAAAATATACAGATAGAAACATCTGTATATTTTATAAGTTATCTATAACATTTATCTATAACATTTACTGTTTTATAAAGTAATTATAATATAATTATAATATAATTTATTTGTAAGTGGGTTCGCTAGCTCCCACCCTATAATAAAATAAAATAATCAGATTTTATATTCAAACAATTCGTCATACATATAAAAAGTTTGCTCGATAAGCCAGCGTTTTAGTCAGAAAGATTACTATATACAGCCGGCACATAACATATGTCAGATTTATGTACACTTTTTTCAAAAGATTACAAAGCTTTTATTATTTTATAATGGCGTCGAAAGTGGCTAACAGTTTGAAAAAGGCATCGTAGAGGCTCCGTGGAAGTGTCGAGTCTTGAGAGAACTAGGGTCTTGAGGGGCTCAGGGGACCCTCGTGGGACCCCCTGGGGGACAGGGGGGACTTAATGAGGTTAAGGAGGGGTATTTAACCGCGTAATGGATGTCGCATTGTTGATTCACTGTTACAAAGCAAATAACGAATGTGGTTTGTTGCGCGACATTACCAGCTTAACCGCATTGCACGTTTGTGGTGACACTGGTCCGTTTATGGTCACCCCGCTTCAAGTTGACATATCAAGTGGCAGTATCAAGTGAATATTTACAGAAAATTTTATGCTAAATGTTTTGGTCCTTGTGATTTCAATTTTTTTTTTATTTCAACATACTTTCGGCATACTTGCTCTACCATCGCTAAGCAACTAATAATAAGACGAGAAACAAGTATAATAAAAAAAAATACAAAAAAGAATGAAGGTATTGTATGTAGATATTTGTATTTAGTGAAAGATCGCACGTAGGAACTGCTCCTTTAATAATTCTGCATGAAGGATAGAAGTTAAAGTTTCAGCTGAGAGGGTGTGCTTATAAATCTGGAGTATCTACTTACGCTAACATTTTTGTCTTGTGCGTGAGACACGATCATAAACTAGGAATATTTCAAAATGAGTCAAATGCTTTCAGAGCTTTTATCAGGTTGTTCTTTACAGATCGTTAAGCCACTTTTAGCAAGGTCAGCATTAAGGAGACATATAAAGTTGATCGCTCTCATGCTTCGGAGAGCACGTTAAGCTGTTGGTGGAGGCTATAACAGGTTTTAAGACTAGGCGATCTACTTAGACGCTAAATTCGACTAGCATCCTAGAAAATCCTGGAAGATACGCACGTTACCAAAAATTCAGATTACTTAGAAACTTATGTATTTAGAGTGACTGAGTGAGTAAGTTGGTACATTAAGATATTTGATACCTTAACATTGTAACAAAGGATAGGTGTATATATATAACTTATTAGGTTTACATTAAAACAAAATGTGCGAGGTTCTTTCGTTTACTAGACCTTATGATAAGGTCAAGTAAAATCAAATGTATAAATTCAACCAATTTCAAAAACCATACACAAACGATGTTGGCCGCTTTAGTTAAGAGGATCAGTAAACGAATTATTTTCATGTTACTAATCGGCTTTAGAATTGTTTCCGCACCAGAATATTTTATCAGTCGATCTTTCGTTACCTTATTATCTATTGTCTCTCGAGCACTCTTCATGCGAGATAATGAGGCCTTCGCTTTGTAACTGGGTAGATTATCCTTTTTCAAAATAATCTCAAAGCGAAGTGCTGCTATATTATTTGTCATATCACAGACCAGAATTCCTAGTAATGGCCAGGAGTAAAGCCCAAAGCCACCGCGGCGCACATGCAACTTACGATGTCATGTACACTAATAGAAAAAAACATTTGCATTTGAAAGTATCTATTTCTGTCGCCATCCAATCATCGCATCCTTTTTTCCAGTTTAAAGGGTTTGGATCATGGGTGCTGTTCAAATTACAAGCACATGAGACTTTTCTGCTGTTTCAACTTGCTAAGCGCTGTTCGATATTTCTTTTCCCTTAATCAGACAACAGAGACGAATAAAACTATACTGACATTAATGTTCAAATTTCTCCAATAAGAGTCCGCAAAGTCCCTAATATCAATATTGAAGACTGTTTCGGCCTAGAAACACGTTCCACCGCGGCCGCTTCCACACTCACTTTTACTTGTAATATTGGTGATTTCATTAATGTGTAATATTGTATTTATTTTATTGATGAGGTACTGCAGTTTTAGAGAGGATTTATCACGTTTTTTAAGTAGATTTTATAATTTTCACTTCACGCGCACAAAGGTCGAACGAGGTTGGCAGACATTTGCTATTTTTTCATTCAAAAACTCCGTGGTCAGATGATTTGGAACGTGGCGCCAATTTTGTAGTTGTGAGTTATTGCGAGGCGAGGAAAGGATAGGAAAAAGGAATAATACCTATCTAAAGCCCGAACAAAGACGATGACATCACAATAGCTACGTTGGTTTTATTTTATGCGTGTACTGTTAGCGCACGCTCTGCATCCGTGTGCCGCGGTTGCGTGACAGCTTGAGTGGTAACTACAGACACTAACCTTTCCCATGCAGCTGCTGGCGGTTCTCGGTGCCTTTGAGACTCTCCGCCGTCTGCAGCAGCTCGTCGAGCTGCGGCTTCTTCTGTTCCAGCTCACGCAGCACACCCTGAAGACAAACACATTTTTTTTAAACAACTAAAATGGCAAACAAGCGTACTGCTTACAGTTTACTGGTACATAGATAATATATTTATCTACGATAGAGATAGATCTGTATATGACAGAGATTGTATGCAACGGTCTTTAGATTGGTCTGTTTCATCTGTTTTTTAATCATATATACATAGTTGTATGAATAAATGTATTTACTAATTTACTTTTTAAGAACTTCAGTATTAAACAGTAAAATATACAAATGACACAGTTGATCTATATAAAAACCATGAACAGCATTTTATCATCACCTTTATATCATCGAAGAAAACTCAGAATCGTTTCAATAGTTTTTCAAACACTTCATGATTCATGCATGCGATAAATCTCATCTGAAAGGTATCTCAGATCCTTCATACAGGAGTAATAGAAATAAGTGTTTTAAGGGGAGGTCATCAATATTAGATGTGCGCTATGTTCACGTTAAGTCCTACAGAAAGTCGTCCATCATATATATAAGTCGTTGGTCATTATTATTCAATGGGTCCAAAGTTCAGAATATCGGTTCTCACTCAAGCTTCATGTTTTGCTATTGATCCGGTACTAGGGTATTTTGATCTAGGATTCTGGACTTTCTGCCACATGAAGAGACGAGAGGTATCGAAGTGTTTGTGGTTCAACCGATGCAATATTTTGTCACAACCTGGAGTTTAAAAAACGCCTATAAAGTACTAGAAAACTCAAGGGATTTAAAACGTGGTTTTCATGGCGAAACAAAATTCCACAATGTTATATAGATAAATTAATAGGTACAAGACATGTACTAGGCCTATACTGTTTCAGCTAACCATAGTAAACATATTTTAGGAAATATTGTGTTTCATACTCGATGGATCGGTGGGTGTGTTACGGACACAAAGAAACAACGGCTTCCAGCGTGTCGTGTAAATGCAGGAACAAGAATGTAGCTGCTTTTAAGCTATCCAGAAATTAATTAGCATGTTTTTCATTTAACTATAGGGAATACTTTGACCAATATAAGCATAACATTTTTGAAGACCCAAAATTCTAGCAAGGAAGGTCAAAATGGTGTAGAGATTGGGCAGAGGAAATCGCTCACCATTATTTAATAGTTTGTTCCAGTTCATCACTAAACTTAAGTTATCACCATTAAAATAGCTCGTTCAAAATTTTCCCATTTTATTAGCAACCCGCCAGCCTGAGAGCTAATGAAGATGCTGTAATCCCGGGGATTCATGCGTTGCTTTTATGAATTTTATATCGTCCATTAAAATTCTGCCATTAATATTTAACGTGTTTCGACGTTGGCACCTTATTGTCTAATGGAAAAATCTAATAAAATTTATGATCAAAAAACCTCATATTATATTTGGTAGGTAAAATAATACTCAATACCTTTATTACTTTCATCATGCGATGAAATCAGGGGAGGTTATGTGCTGTGTAAAGGTTGTGTCTCAGTGTCTCAAACTCCAGTATCTCCACAGATATGAATGTTTTGAACGAGAAGTCAAAGCAAACCGTCCGTTCCAATTGTATTATCCAAGCAATTTGTCATTAAAACTAATATAACGAGGTTTAACGAGGTAACCATTTCAGATAAGATACAATCCCCTTTCCCTATCTTTCCAATTAATTTATCTCAAGTTACATTAAAAAAAATTGTTTGATCGTGTTACGAAAACAATTTTGTTCCAATAATAAGTAAGGTAAATGTCGGAAAAATCTTAATTCTAAGTCGCGAATGAGTCGTTTATTTACAACAAGTACATAATATGCCAAACAAGTAGGAAGGGAATTTTATCTATTATTTTCGTAAGTCAAAGTAAATAATGCTTTAACATATTTTTCATATAAACATTCCGAGCGCGTACAAAATAAAATGATATTACGATTAATCGAAAGCGAATATTTATTACAGAAACAATCAACGTTGTTTCGAGGCTCTACGAGAAATTCCTCTTGTATACAACGATAATAAATAATGTATTTATCCTGTTGCTGAGAGAGTTCCTAATAAGATTTCTTAGAAGTCGTTAGCTGAGCAAATCATAATTTTCATGGAAGAGATAAATAAAATAATGCAGAACATTTTTACACAGCATCATCTAGCCCCAAAGTAAGCTGAGCTTGTGTTATGGGAACTACATGACTACTACTTTTATATATATTTTTTGTAAATACATACATACTATACATAGAAAACCAGATCCGAGACAATTATTTGCATATCATACAAACATTTGTCCGTGGCGGGAATCGAATCCTGAACCTTCTGCTTCTCAGGACAGCCTTCGCGTAATGCGCCACTGAGTTCGTAAAGATAAAAATAATGGACCTAATTTGTGTTGGCATTTTCCCACTGCTAAGTTAAGGTCCGGTCAAACAGACGCGTTGACTATCAAAGTTAAATCACCACCACCACTGCCATCGCCACCGCTACAGCCACCGCCATTATCACTGGGTCAGTTTGACGGGGCCTTTACGCTAGTCTAGTACTTTCTCCACTCTTTCCTCCTGAGCTGTTCTGCGACAATCGAACATTAAACTTTGACATCCAACTACGAAAACGAAAAGACAAAATTTAAACTAAACTTAACTGACAACAAAAATTTATATTTTTTATAAAATATTTTCACCAACCGAAAACTATGTAGTACAACCTAGAAAATATATGAAACCACATAATATTTGAAGTAACCTTTCCGTCTAGCAACTAATTCGCAGACTACTGTTTATGTGATACAAGGTTTAAAATCGCTATCCGGCTTAATTACGGCCGTCAAATTACTGCTGTCGCTGCTTAGAAAACCAAGTCTTTAGATAACTAGAAAATGGTGACTCTTATACCTTACTAAAAACCTCCGTAATTGATATCTGTGCTGCTATTAAATGTTTTTTTAACAGATTATATAATAATTTGGTGTGCAATAAAGTATTTTCCAAGTTTTATAGGTATTTGCTTAATTAATTAGGAAACTATCTAGTTCTATCTTAGCTTATACCATTAGCTTAGTACTGGTTAAGCAAATCGTACCAGCGATACTGCCCACTCAGCCGACACTATACCGCAACCAGTTAATTACCAGAGTGATTGATTTATGCAGACTTATAGTCACTAATTAATCGAGCACAGTGAGAATAATGAAGTAATAATTACTACATTATCATAGGCATTATAGGTAGAAGCCGAGACACGAAGAGAGTTTCGTCTTTAAAGTGCGGATATCGAAAGGATATAAAAAAACTTGCCTCATGTAAACCATATCCACGTAGTAAGGCAGTTATCGCCTGGCCTTTGAAAATTGGAATAATATGCATATGGCCCAGTTTTATCTATAAAAGGAAGAATCTATCATAATGTAGATTTTTATTCAAAACTAAATGAAACCTAAGTTGTAAAAGTTAGGTCCTAGAAACCTGTGGAAGATAGGTTCCTTTTAATGGATACGACTAAGGGTGCACCAAAAGAATTTTCAAAAATAAACCTCTAAAGAGAGCAGAAGGGAAACAAAGTTCGTCGGAAAAAGTTGGGCAGAGATTAGCACAAATCATTTTGTGCGGTGGCGATCAATCAAACACACGCGAACTTTACAAACTATTTCCGTCTGATCACCAACGCGACAATTTGGCCGAGCCTTTACGTGGAAATTTATCTTAAATAAAACTATGTGTAATCAAATAAAATATCTGCATTTAGATATACAGCTGTCTGGCAGGATGCAGATAAGAGGTTGACTGATTAAGGAGCGTTCTTCAAGTAATATCTTAATGAATGTCTGCCGCGGGGCCGCTAATGACTGCCCACGCCTCATGGCTGCCAGCCAACCGGTCGGCGCGTCTCATGCAGTCTGATGAACGTGTAGTGCTGAACATGCAGTCTGATGACCGTGTAGTACTGAACATGCAGTCTGCTGCTACATGCAGTCTCGGAACTCAACTCTCGGGCGAACGTCTTGTCTCGAATATCATTAATTATAATCATCTCATAATAATCTCATGAAACTTACTGAAAAACACATCCCTCCACAGTATTTCTTACTAGTAAAAATATCCACCCAAAGATTTTTGATGAAGTGAGCGAAGCGAAGATCTTTAAGTCTACTTGGACAATCTAGCGTTTGTATGTATGTTTATATGTAAGTAGGTATGTTTGTTAGTCCGATGATAACTGCCGAACCGTTATTCAATCTTAATGGAATTTGGTAGGTAGAAATGCTAATAGAATTTTAAAGTTTGAATATGAGTTTAATCGGTACGGGGTTTTTGAACTATAGTATACAAATTTTATATTTATATCCTATATAAACTATACAACACTATAGAAACGCTACATCGCATGATCGTTCATGGCGAACTATACTATAGGTACAAGTTATAAAAGTGCTTGTTAATTTTAATATTTTCGTAAGATGCAAACGAAATCGTTTGCATCTTTATGGACGTTTATCATGCCGAGTAACACACGGCATGATAAACGTCCAAGTTAGTACTCGTCACGAAGCGTCACAAACATCAAAAACGTCAGAAACGCGCAACTTGTTACGGCTGAACAACTCCAACTCCCCGAAGTCCTGAGCTGACATCCATCCGGCGCCAGTTTACAGCAAATGTTGATCCTTGGTTACGGAGGTGGAACTTTCCGGGACGTGCTTTATTTGGACTTTGACGGAATTATTTTAAGAGATAAGTTTCAGTGAACACCGCCGGGTCCGGCGCTTATTTTACTTTCCAGCCGACTTCAAAAATGGTTCCAATTTGTCTGTATTCGTCTTTTTTGTGTTTATGTTACGCAATATTTTCGCCAATTGGGAACCGATTTTTAATTATAATGTTTTAATAGGTAGCGATGGTAAGGATGGCTTCCACCATTTGGAAATAAATAGGGGAAGAAATTTAATACTTTTTATCAACGTTCCGTTATTTAAAATCGGTTTTTATTTTTTCCTGAGGAAAAATATTCTGACCTTTATAAGTTAGACTAGTCAGAAAACCCGATAGTTTTTCTAGGAAGCTGACTATACCTATGTTATTATATTAATGTACCTATATTCTTGCAAATAAATATCATTCATTCATTAATTCATTAATTCATAGGATTGGTCGTGCGCGAGGAATTTGCAAATATTAACTTTTAAATTTTATTTTCACGTAAATTTTAAGATGACGTTTCTGTATGATCCTTGTGATTTCAAGGAATTTTCCGTTCCGGGGACCTATTGACTTTGACATTGACTTCGATCATTCGCAGTAGTCCCAGCTAAAAGTTCCATTTTTTAACTATTGCGAATCTACGTACATTTATTCACGTACGGTCTCGTACTCTGGTGTTTGATGATATTTCCATAATATGGCATCCACGGCTTGTAGGACGCAGCAATCGCTCTAGATTAGTTTACTCAGATGAAAATGATTTAAAAAGACATAGCGTAGAATAAATCCATTGAAGAATTTGATTTCTTCTTTTTCACAAATGTAGGGTTTCCAGGAACCACCATATAAAAAAAGTTGTAATATGTATTACGGATGTGCAGATTCTATTATTACCTTAATTACTTTTTCTACTTTTAAATATAACGACCGCTAGTCAAGATTTACAATAGACAGATAAAGATTCTAGTCTAGCAATCTAAGAATAAGAAGAAGCCGATCGTTAGGTATCAAGTTTACTCAAAGTACCCCAGAATCAAATTATAGTAGATATAAGAATCATAACGGTAACAAATACTGCTAAAAACGTTAAATTCGCGTGTAAATAACCCATAATTATTCCCTTAGGTTATAATCATCCAATTTAACGTCGAAACAATTACGACAACAAAACAGCGAGACATCAGCCTCCCTCGGCGGCCGGCGCGCGAGTGCCGCCAGCGACACCACCCCTTTTAGAGGGCTGCCAACTCTATTCAGTAAAATAGCGCTACTGAACAAAGTGTCGAGATCTGCCCTTTTTTGTGAACAAAGTGTCGAGATCTGCCCCTTTTTTGTGAACAAAGTGTCGAGATCTGCCCCTTTTTTGTGAACAAAGTGTCGAGATCTGTCCCTTTTTGCCACTCTTGCATCATTTCTAAGTTGAATCGAATTACACCACGGTTTATGATGTATGTATCGTGCCGTGTCCGTGCGTCAACTGAGGTCCGTGCAGGAAATTAGCGTTATCTATAGTTTACTGTAGATAAAGCACGAACCTTTATGGCAGTACTATTCAGGGTACAATAGTAATGTAGTAGCTAAGCTATAGCTAGTACCTGTTGTGTTGATTGTCACTTGTTTACCGAATTATTCATATTGGTCAAAATAAATTTTATTTCTTTATTTCTTCTTCATAGAGCTTTACACTAAGAAGGTCAAGAAAATCTTGCAACATCTTGATTATTTGCAAAGTATTGTAGTTTTCTTAGTTATGGCGACCCTTAATAAAATCAGTATAAATGTTAAAACACAAATAAAAATAAAGATTTTATTTTTCGTATTCTTGAACAAATAAACGCTTACAGGGGCTTACCCCGGACTCTACATCATAAGTAGTGTAATATTAATATTGGTGATGTACGTCTTAGCTATATAATAAACAAAGTGAATGCAGTGTGTGTGTGTGTGTGTGTGTGTGTGTGTTTATTGTTAGTTTGGACTTATTATCTGACATTTGTCATCAACTTTTCTGTATCGTTATATTATGTAAGTTTTCGTGACTATTGACTAGTGGACGATAGCTCGTTTTTTGACTTGTGCGGTTATATAGCTTTGGTCCCATAATACGTACGGACTTAGGTTCTTTGATCCCATAATACGTACTAGTGTTGCTAGGCTACCATTGTTTTGATAAAAAGTTTCCTGATTGATAGAACAGAACATTCATTACATAAGGTGGTCGTGTAGTAGTATATTGGCCTGAAAAATATTACTCTCAGCAGTGCTCGCTGCGCCCTTTCCAACTGAATCAGTGTCGTTTTATCGGTAGCACCCCATACTCTTATACAATAAGTGAGGATAGACTGAGATAGTGCGATATAATCTTTTATAAGAGATCGTGGCTTCATAGTACAACGTAGTTGTTTGAATATGTAAACCATTTTACGGGTTCGGCCAGCTATGTGTTTAACGTGACCAGGATTGATTTTTATCAATTTTTAGACCGTGGTAGTTCATGTTGTCTGTCTTCACTAAGTATGGACAGAGACATGACGTTTGCGTTTTGTTGCACCACGCATTCCAAGATTTAATATTTGTTTTGGTAGAATAGCACTATTTAAAGCAAAAGTTATATGTTTCAATAATGAAGATCAGAAGATTATTCCTCTATTAATAAATAACAAATAAAGAATTAAAACACGTTTAAGTAATTTTTCAGGATGACAAAAGTTTAAATGTAAGTGTGTTAGAAAGAGAAAAAGGTCAGTTTTTCGACATTATGAAATAAATAAGGAATCCATTTTATGATGAGTAGCATTTGAAAAATGTTACGATCATATCAGCAAAACGCCAGATCTATCACACGAGGTGTTGAGCTGGCAATTTTACCCTACTACCTCTTATCGATTCCCCCTATACGCGACGAACCACTACAATGAGATCTCCCCCGCCCTTCCCATGACGCACTCGCCGGGCCATTCGGGATAATTACGTTAGAAGTCGGTGGGCCTTGCTACACTGGACAGCTAAGCAGGTAGGAAGTTCTCCATTTTTATATCAGAAAGCTTGCATAGAGCATCCTTTTTTTTATTGCTTCACATTACGTGCCTTCTATAGAGATTTTTTTAAAGGACGAAAATGATCGCTACTTTAATGTGAATAGACAGCACACATAAGCTTATGAATTGCAACTCATACAATGATTTTATTATCTGTATGTTTGCAAGGAACATTTACTTCTATTTCACGAATCTATTTGCAACTGCGCCAATATTAAGCAACAATATGAGTGAGCTGAATTCTTATTATTATTATTTATATTATTATTTAGCCATTGCTGTCCCACTGCAGGGTATAGCTAGTATAGCTCATCCCTTCATCTCATTCTGGGCCTTCCACGTTCAGCCAAATTGGTCAGTTTTTTTTTACTTTTTGTCCATAGATTGCACTGGAAAGTTATGTGATTCATTTTCATTTTTTGTCTAAACTATTAATGATTCTACTCTATTAGCACTCACACTCTATGGTTGTCTCTGAGCTTTGTCTTAATAATTTCAGGTATAGTATTTTCAGAAATACCTTATTTATCTTTCCCTTTGACGCGGAAATTGGTTCGGTCGTCATCAATATTTAATTCGTTAAGATTATATTTAAGTTTTAATCTAAGATAGTAGCGTTTTGGTGTCATACTGTACGCTTACTATTTTTTGAAATAAATAATTGTAATTCTAATTCACGTTATTTTCTGAAACAAGTTAAAGTAATCCTACATAATGTGGTCATAAAATACTGGAAGGCGATGATTTCATGTTTGAGTTAATGTTTGAGAAATAAATTTAATAATTAAAGCATAAATACTGGCAATGCAAATCGAATTCAAGCATAACAAAGTGCCCAAGACGTGTCCAGACACACTCAGTTAGGGTCCCGAAGTTGCTTTGTAACAACTAAAGTAATCATGGGAAATCTTTTAAACTCATTTTCGTTGGTAGTTCTTATTAACTGCTACTCCTTAAACTTTGATGATACTTCCAGAAATCAAGGTTGGGACACAACTTTCGCTGCTTTTGTCTTTATATTTCCTGGTTAACGAAGCTTTAAAGTGATTCTATGAGATCTATTCAATGATATCCTACACAAGGGGATACAATAAAAAACATACCTCGCTTTATATACGATTTTAGGTTTTGGTGTAAGAAAACAATTTGGTGTGATTTTATTTTATCTCGATATGCTTTAAACTGAGCGAGAAATAAAGGTGTGACACACGGACGTACAGGCAGACAAACATACAGACGGATATTATATAACAGCTATAAGGGATCATTTTTCGCCTTTTGGCTTCCGAACCCTAACAAGCTACGAGACATCCACAGCTTGTCTGTTTCATACATCCTCTAAACAATATTGTATTTAGTAGTTTCCAACGTTACAAAAAATATTGCTTATTTTGATCCGATAGTTTACTCCTAATATTTTTTATGTAGCTACTTTCATTAATCTACTTTTTAAAACACATCCCTTCTTCCAAACACAACACATTCTTCCCGCAGCTTGGATTCCAATAGACCAATAGTATTGGTCTATTGGGATTTGGAAAAAGGTAAATTGTGAATCTAGAATATTATACATAAGTTTTAAAAAATCTTTTTTAGGGTGCACTGCAGATGAATATGAAAAACCCATCGTGGGTTTTAAAATTTCACGAAAGATTTTTGGCAGGTAACGGAAAAAATGCAACCTCGGCGGGACTCGAACACGCGACGATCGTTACCAGCCTGCTCGAAATTCTTGGAATGTTTCGGCTCGAAGCGTCAAGGACCTGCAGATACATTATAAAATCTTGTGATATCCCTTAACTTCAAAAACCAAGTAACCATTAACGGTTTTGAGATACAAATTAAATGTATAACGATTTAAGATACGAGTACAGCAGGTGCGGCGTTCCCGGAGGCTCCCGGTGAAGTGTGTCTTCGGACGCGCGGCGTCGCCTAGCAACCGCACCCTTCACAACCACGCGGGTGGGGAGGGGGTTATAGGGAGGGGATAGTTATCGACAACGCAATATCGATAGTTTTAAGTATCGATGAAAACAATCTAATAATATAGAATCGTTGCATGTTTTACTGATTGATGATCGGATCATAACTTAAGCTGTACGTCTCAAAGACCTGTAAAGGGTATGTTATTTTAAACGTATGGTGCACTTCGAGAATATAAAAATTAAGCCCTGTCAAGTGAACTGAGGTAATGCGCTATGTATGAAGAAATACTCCACGCGATCCGCGAGCGTTCCTATATTTATTTTATACTGACGTGGTAGATTGTTTAGCCGATCGAGATATAAATAAAGCATAGGTACATAATTACACATATATATGTGTTTAAGAATAGAATAGAAACGGTCTCCGTTGCCACGGGGCTATTCCATATGCCAACAGCATAGCCCCTCTATTGAAGTTAGCTCACCAAGCCTCGGAATACTTAAATCTCAATAAAACACAACTCCCATACAAACTTTCAAACCCTACTTCTCTCCCTTAAAATTTGAAATTTTAAAAATCCTGAAATTCGTTATTATTTATTTATAAAAAATTCTTGAAATTTAAAGTAATGCCTGTTTTCTATAAGCTTTTATATGAAAATTTTGAGAAAAGAAAAAATTATGAATTCGCTGCACGTGTTTGATTTCCTTCTATGATGAGGACAATTTTATATATGCTCATAAACGTTTGTAGGGAAAACTGAACTGATGTGTTCGTACCAAGCTATTGGTTATTAGTTATACATGCGACAACGACTAGAAAAAACTGTAGATTCTTTGGGAAGTTTTCAATCAAATATTTTCTACACATTTGAAGATAGGATAACAAGTCTAATAAAAAAACAGAGAGGAATTGGGAATCTCCTCTTTTTTGAAGTCGGTTGAAAATAAACATCGACACTGTCGCCTCCCTACGGTCCGCGCATGCGCCACCCGACCACCTCCTGCCTATAAAAGCAGCTGCACGGCCGTACCGCGTCAGTGGACGCGTGGCCACTCCACACTACACTCCACGCTATGAAAAAATTACGGAGTGGTTTTCGGCGACAAACTAGATCTAAGCCATGTATTCTTCACGTGCTCACTGGAATAGAATCCAGGTTTCATTCCAAAAGAGAGACCAGATTTTGGAATCCTGATTTTCAAGTAACTCGTTATTTTAAGATTTACGATTCCTTAATTGTTTTTTTTTTTTGCGATATATGATTACAATGTTTAGAATTGTTGAATCGCTCTCTGACAGACAATGAACACACTGCCTGAGTACCTGTCCTTTAAACTTGAGATTTGAATAGCTCAGAGGATCCTTCTGATGTGTAGGGGAGCTAAGAAAAAACCTTTGTAGTTGCACGAAATAATTATAAATTCCACCGCTCGAGGATGCAGCGTCAAAGTTAGTATATACAAGATATTGTTTACAATAAATATTAAGTGATTGCTACCAAGAAACGATAAAAGCCCATCGACGCGAACATTTGAAGGAAATGGCGACGATTTTGCTATAATTCCGCTTATTTCTTCCAAATTTTAAGATAATTTGATTCTTACTTTTAAAGATATGCGCATTGAAATATTATATTTCTACTGACGTGTTTTTTGCGGAAATGGAAATAAACCAACAAACAAACACGCTCACGACTGTATCCCCCGTGATGGATATCCTCAGATAAGTAGAGGTAGTCAGGGGCACGTCCAAACATTACCTTTGGCAAATGCTTGCGTTTTGCATGTAGTTAGCATTCCACGTGGCGGGTTGCAAGGCCAAGTCGCTTATTGGAACAATAATGGAACATCCCAGTTTCACAATGTTTTCCTTCACCTTTTGAGCACTTGTAAGTACATATTTTTTTCGAGTGAAAACATCTATTAGTGCACCACCGCATTCGAACCCACGATCACCGGATCGGAAGTCGGCGTACCGCCCACTACGCCAACACGGCTCAGTGTAATTATGTTGTAATGTTTCATCTCATAAATATTTTCACTTTCCCCTGATTCAGTAATATCATTAATATCTATCAAGTACAGTATAAAGTTATTTTCGTTTTTAGGATTCCCCGTTTACCCGACTGCCGTAATAAATGAAGGGCGCTATGTATCTACACTTCGAGCATACTAATTTCTTACTTCTCTTTCCCTCGAAAATCGACTTTATTCCTATAGAACGCAACTCCGCAAGAAACCTACAAAGGAATTGAACCTTTGTAGTCGTTGATAAAGTTTAATTTCGCCTGACAGAGGGCAGAGTAGTTTAGGAGAAGGCAGCACAAAAGCCGTCGTAAATGAAATGTGTCGAAATGGTTATAAAACCCGAAGTTAATTTATTAGTATTTCGGACTTAAGTCTCATTTTCGCGTAATAAGATATCTTAATATTAGAATAATACAAAGTTTTATACACAATTTTATAATGATGCGAACATTATTCAATGTTTTTTCTTGTACACGGAAACAGATATTCGCCAATGAAGGTTTTGTTAAGTTTGAGAATTCTTCTCGCGAGTGTCATCCGAACTCACGCAGATCTGTCTGGATACCAAGTACGGGGTAGTCAGAGACACGTCCATACATTATTATTTGGATATGTCGCGTTTTGCATATTAGTTGTTAATCCACGTGACAGGCTGAAAGCCTATCTCCGCTTATTGGAACACTCACGATGGCATATGCCTTCTAATTCGGTTCTTGGATATGCCGGTTTGTTTCCTTCACCGTTCTGACGTCCTTTCACGTGTGTTAAGCGAAAGTAAATATAAAAAATAATTGGTGCACGACCGGATTTCAACACAAGACCGCTGAATCGACAACCTGAGTATTGTCCACTAGGCCAACACTGCTTACCTATGTATGGATCCGAAACGGATAATACTGAATGCATGTTTAGTTAACGTCGAGGAGTGAGGGATGAAGGGGTTGTTGCTGAAGGGTATAACAATGGAATTGTCATAAATGATTTACAAAGTTTCATTCAATCGCTAACTTAAATATTCTAAACTAAACATAATTATA
The DNA here is from genome assembly GCA_958496245.1 of Perizoma flavofasciatum. Classification (NCBI taxonomy): domain Eukaryota; kingdom Metazoa; phylum Arthropoda; class Insecta; order Lepidoptera; family Geometridae; genus Perizoma; species Perizoma flavofasciatum. Next base: position 186,677 of record OY292439.1, on the reverse strand, counting down.
TTATAAATAAGAGAGCGTAATTATTATTAAAAGCTATTTGTTTAAAATCTTGCAAACACTTTTCATGTGTTAAGACAGGTATAGCCCTGTGTGCTTTACAGGGTGTCCCAGAATATATATGTAATTTCGGATTTTATGAATTAAATAAATAATGCTGGACATTTTTCACACAGCATCATCTAGCCCCGAAGTAAACAGAGCCTCTGTTATGGGAACTACATGATACTACTACTTATATATATATTTTTGTAAATACATACATATTATACATAGAAAATACCCAGGCCCGAGACAAATATTTGCATATCATACAAACATTTGTCCCGCGGTGGGAATCGAACCCGCAACCTTCTGCGTCTCAGGAGGGCCTTTACCCACTGCGCCACAGAAGTTGTCAAAATTGTAATTACTTTTGGTTTTATGACTTTTCGAAACTCGTCTTTATTATTTAATTGAAGATATGTATAATCAGCTGTTTTCGTTATGGTTTCCAATGCCAAACAAATCGGTATTAAAAATAGTATTAGGGTGGGGACACAGTTCACTAAACAGCTGATTAAAGGGATGTAACGAACAACTTCAAATGTTACCTTAATTTTCTAAAAAACTTTCTTACTTCGTGGGCAGAATGTTCTGAGACACCCTGTATACTGAGCCAGTATACTGTATACTAAGCCGCTTGTGTTTTCTCAACTTTAAAATGTATTAAAATATTAATAAAATTGTAGTTATCATAGGACATGTCAGGTTGCAAACCCATCATTGGAACACTAGGTAACTATTGGCCGATGTCTTCGATTTTTTGGTTCTAGGCCACGCCGGTGTTTTCCTTCACCGTTTTCAGATCGTGTAAAAGCGAACATAAATTTTGGTTGAAAAATCTATTGGATGATACCGCGACCTCAGAAGAGATCAGCTTCACGATACCAAACTATAGTACTGTCATCCGAACTATATATATATATATATATATATGTACCTACATACAAAGTTTCATTTCGATACGACAACTGTTAGAAGTAGGTTAAAATTGATTTCCAAGATTTGAATGAATGAATGAATGAATGAATGAATGATTAGTTACAGGATAAACACTTTACATAGGATCTTATATTAGATTGTGGTGTTATGAATAGCATAGGACAGGATGCGACACTTGGTAGGTAGGTAAGATGTGATGGTGTGGTGGTGTTGATGTTGGTGTTGGTGATGGTTAACACTGACCTTCTGCTTGTCGATCTGGTGCAGGATGTCATCGGCGTCGCCGAGCGCGACGGGCTGCGCACGCAGCATGCCCGCCTCCACGCCGAGCCAGTCGCGGATCTACCAATTAACAACAACTTATTTATTTATTTAAGCCTTTAATAATACTTTAATCATAACTTATAATTATAACATACAAAATATATTTTAAAGTTCATCCCACTGCTGGGCACCTCCCCCTTCTTTTTCCATTCTTTCTGATTCTTTGCTATTTGAGACAACCGTACTCCTTCATAATCATCAATCTCGTCTCAACAACAACTTACTATAACTCATTTTCCGACAACCTCTGTAGCGCAATGGGCGAAGGCCTGCCTGAGACACAGAAGGTTGCGGGTTCGATTCCTTCCGCTGGGCAAATGTTTGTATGATCTGCAAATATTTGCCTCGGGGTTGGGTTTTTTCTATGTATAATAAGTATGTATTTACAAAACAAAAATAGTATATCAGTCATGTAGTTCCCATAATACAAGCTCTGCTTAGTTTGGGGCTAGATGATGCTGTGTGAAAAATGACCAGCATATTTTTTTTATTTATTTCTTGCAATAGCTAAATATTTTTTTTTACCGAAAGATAGGTGCCCTCTAGGATAAAAAGGCCTGCATTTAGGATAAAAAATTGTTTGTGTTTCTGTCATAATTTATCTCCGAAGCGGCAATTGATTGTAAAGCGGCTTTTCAAATATGTTTTTTATAAAATGGCTGAATGAATAAAAATGAGTACTTTATTTTAAGTATACCATAAACAAATAACAAAATAAACAACATATTATTCTTATTAAAGTACAATGTGCGGTCTTATCGTTTTAAAGCGATATCTTCTAGACAACCTTTGGGTAGCGAGGATAATAAGCTGAATACAGCTAGTAACTTATTTATATCGATAACTGAATAGTGTTTAAGTTTTAAGTTTAGGTTTAAAGATATTTATTCTAAAAAAAGACAGTCACTTACATGAGACTTACACTATTTAGCTTAATGTATACAATTAATAAAGTAAAAATATTTTGTCGTTCTGTCTGTCGGTAGTAATTATTACAGTTTTTCACAAATGAAAAGATAGGCAGATACATATTAATACAAATTAGATGAGTACTAGAAATGAAAAATCTTATTAAATTGGCCAATTTTCCCTAACAAAACTAGGAAGTTCAGTTTAAATTTATGAATGCAGCTAACATTTTTTTAAATTTCAGGTAGTTTATTGTAAACTTGTGCTCCTTCAAAAGTAAACATTTTTTTTTTACCGTTTAAATACGCTGCAAAGCTTAATACGCTGCCTTTTTCATAAATTAGAAGCCAGGTGGCGAAAATAGTACCATTTTATAGTTTGGTCATGTCCGTATGTCCGGTCAAGTGCCACAACTCCATTTAAAAAAAAAATAAAGAGAAAATATTATAATACACATCTGTACACCAAATTTAATAAAATAAAAACTTTCTTGAGCCATTTTAGAGCTTTAAGAAAATAATGAATTAGGTGTCTTAACCCCAAAGAGATCCAATAGAATCCTGTTATTTATCAATCCAGTCTTTATTTCCTCCTTTATTTAGTTCTCTTAGCTCCCGAGAGCAGCCGACCCTGGCCGCACCCATAAAAAACAAACGCCATCCATCGGAAACCGATCATTGGAAAAAAATATTCTTTTATCGTTTCCTGAGAATATCTCCCGGCTTATTCCGAGCTCTACAACAGACTGTGTCGTTATATTGAGATTGTTTTGAGACACTGTTATACCTACTTGCGATCAGTTTCAAAATGTCTTTGATGGTTTTGCTAAATTCAGGCTAGGACACAATTTAATAGAGAGCCTACCGTTAATAGCAAAAAAACAACCATGAATAGTTAATCATGACCAACTGCTGATAACAAACTATGTTTTTTCTATCCCATCCAATCTAGCTAATATTATAAATGCGAAAGTTTGGATTTTTGGATATCTATTGATAAATATCTTCGTAACGGTTAAATTAAGAAAAAGTATTGTTCGTGATTTAGAATAAGATATATCTATAGGCGAGTACCACGCGGATGAAGCCGGGGGCAGAGGCTTGTCTTACACAGTTGAAACTATAGTGAGCAGGAAACCTACGAGCATCTTGTTATGTGACGATAGGCATCGCTCTTTTGATCAGCAGCGCACAATCCAAATGCTATTCAACTCAGTTTAGGTTCAGCAATGTCACCTCGGGGTTTGGCTGTGCACGTACCGTTTTTTTTTTTCAATAGAAACCTCTTGGGCCCGGCCCCGGGTCATCTGTGACCGCAATTTGGGAAGCCGAGCGTGACCACCCGAATACTGATTTCAGACCCATCGCGGACTGTACGGGATGGTATTCTGAGAGCGTACGCTGTTATGCTGTATTATTTACTATCTTCTAGAGATAAAAAAAACTTAAGATTATAAATCACTTCTTTTTTTTCTGAGGATTTTCTCTGGTTTAATCAAACACATAAAAAATGCAAATGTGCGCGCCGTTCATGTGAAACCTGCTTTAATCTAGCAAACGTGCGGCAATTTTTTTTCCTAAGAATTAACTTTATAAGCTGCATGTTTTCCAAATATTTGTTGTGAAAATACGTAGGAATCTAGACAATTCTGTGATATTTTCAGCTAGATAAGTTACGTGGTCTGGAAGCTCTTTCGCTGTAGAATCTTGTGGGACACAACATAAAAACTGTTTTTTCGTCCTTTATACCAAAAAGGCATCAACTCAGTTCCCTTTATGAGATTTTTACAAAAGAAGGTAAGTAAAATGGCAAAATAAATATTGGGTTCAAATAAATGAATTACTTTTAAGATTGATTTAGATAAAACGTACTTAAATTACGGTCAAACTAAATCGACAAAAATGTTCACATCGGTACCTACGGTAGCTGTATCTTTGGTGCTGGTTGTCCGAATGTTTCTTTTCCATTGATCGGAGCTGTCTAACCAGTAGTACATGTCTAACTAGTTTCATCTCATACAATAGTCAGACAAGGCTAGCATCGACCACAGCACGGTCCATTGAAACTATCGTAGTTTGGTATCATTTAAGGTAGTTTGGTATCTTTGTGTAATCGTAAAATTCTTAAAATCTCATGAAACATACTCAATAATCAGACATAGGTAAATCCATTTGGATTAGAATCAGTTCTGTGTGAAATAATTCGAGATTCATCTTCTTAACTCTTGATAAAAAGTCACTTGTCGGAGCCGTCTCAAAGTAACCAAAAATGTACCAGGGACAGACGTAAACAACAATAACGCAGGTAGGTAAACTCTAGCAACAACTAAATGGAGTTAATGAAGTTTTCTAAAGCATTCGCAGATAAAAGGCAGAAGTTATTCTTCGCAAGAATCACGGGAAAAACCTAGTTTTGAAATGCACAGACTATTACGCAATTCCCAACTACCCGCCAAATGATCCGTTAAAGAAATGAAATTAGAATTGTGTAAAATAAGAGGAGCGAGAAAATGGGAGTAAAGGGAATCGGACGAAGGAATTGGTATCACTCACCCGAGCCACAGACTATACAAGAGTCAGTTCATGCCAAGGTCACAGAACAGAATAGATAGTAGTTAGTATGACAAGTAAAGTGAAAATATTTCTCAGAAAAGTTAAAACTCGGCTCGATTGAATCCTATCAGTGCCATTGTTGAGACAAATATCGGGTTTATGTTTTATTTTGTAGGCTCTATATTTTATCCTCTGTTTCTACTTGTCCACAAGGACAAGAGTATTTACGAGAAAATACGCTGCCTACGTTATGTGGGTTGTCCCACATAACGTAGGCATATTTTCTCTTTCTACTTTCCTCTATCATTTTAGTACCCACTCCTTTATTACCCATGTCATACTTCATACAAAACATCCATCTTTTCTTTGGTCTATCTCTACTCTTATATTCATCCATATTCATATCAAACATTCTCCTTTTAATATAACATTCTTCTTCCGTCCTCATGACTTGCCTATACTACGCCTATTACTTCTCAACTTTTCCGTTACTGGCAACATTCAGACTTCCCTTGATATATTCATTATCTTGTATTGTCCATTTTTGTAACTCCACACATCCATTTAACATTCGCATCTCAGCGACATGCACCCTTCTTACATCGATCCCTTTGGTTTCCCAACGCTCATATCCATACAATGCGACAGGTCTTTGATCATTTTGTAAATATTCCCTTTGAACTTAAGAAGCATTCGTACATCACACTTGGTGCCTCTGACCTGTCGGAATTTCATCCATCATCCCAAATACCACTTTCTGTTGACGTTAACGCCTGCAAAAAGATTGAATTGTATGGAAATTATATTCACTGTGAAAATGTCAGGTGACTGCTGCCAAGTTTTACTTTGGCAAATTTCCATTAGCGTAAATAGAAAACTAAGCGCGAGGTATTTGTCTAGACTCCCTGGTCTATCTCGCCATCGTTCATAAACCAAAGTACCTACCGAATGTCGGAGCAGGCTCTATGTTTATGATGACAAAGCTCGGAGGAACTAAAATATTTTTTAGTATCAGAAACGCTTTTATCGAATTAAACACGCAATATGAAGAAAAGTTTATGCAAAAGATATAAGAAATCGAATGCACAAGAAGTTTATATTATACACGATGAACATCCCCTATCCTGTCAATATTCAGAATTGATTACACCATTACGAGCTTGTTCACTATTATTAGCGATCGGTAACGTTGTTACAAGGTTCAGTCATCGATTGGTAATCGAACACTTTGTTTATGAGTACCTTGTTCTAGTATGAATCATTAAAGGGCTAGTTAGAGCATTTGGTCTTACTGCGTTGGGGAAGTGACCGAAATATATTGTAGGATGATGGACCAGTATGAAGGTAAAAGGATTATACAAAAACTAAAACAAACACGCCCACGACTGTATATCCCATGATGGGCATCCTCAGATACATACTCAGTGCGTCAGAGGCACTTCCAAATATTATATTTGACACATGCTCATCCACAAAGCCATCGCAGCTTATTGGAACACTAACTGAAATACACATAGTGGTTGATACACTAACTGAAAAGATTATATCCGCGCCAAATATAATTATATACAAATATATCGGCGCTTTTTCAGCTAAATTCATTGCAAATATAATACGGCCACGGTCCGCCGTACAAATGTTGCCGCCACTAAGCCCGGACACTGACTCACAACGGACTTTTATTACTACAACAAAAATGGAAAAATATAAAAATTTTCATTGGCAAAGTGCGCGTAAACCTCGAACATAAATCGTAATAAAATTCCATGTTTTGAAAAGGACTGAACAAATTGCTTGGAAGAGATAAATGTCGGAGACATTTCCATGGCTCGCGTCGAATAACTGTTGTCGCGCTCGGAATCAATGTTGCCGTACGATCATTGCAAATACCCGTATATTTTGTTTAAATAGATTTTTTTCCAACTGCACCATTTCGAATAATCTTTTCTTACTCCATCTCTAAACTAAAAGGAACAAACCATCCCAAATTCAGGAAGTTATTGTTCCAAAACAGGTTGCTTCAATAATTTAAGAATTTAATCTCTATCTCTTAAAACGTAATGAACAAAAATGGATTCGGTCGATTGGACAAAAATTACATGTTTCTAAGGAAATTAATGTCCTTTTAGTTGGATACACTGACTCCTCACAATCGCGATGCAGGTGGAAGGCAGCAAGCATTCTTCAGGACGTTATTAATCCCTGATGAATATTTAAAGGATTGATTATTTGCCATTTACATGGAAACATGCTTTCACGGAGTTAAATCATATAAAAGCAATGGGCAGTAAAAGTTAGAAAACATGTTTTTACAAAAATAATCTGCTGAAATTAATAATAATAATACTGAACATTTTTCACACAGAATCATCTAGCCCCGAACCAAGCAGAGCTTGTATTATGAGAACTACATGACTGATATACTACTTATGTACTTTTTTTAAATACATATGTACATATTATTCATAGAAAACATCCAGACCCTCGTGCCTACCAATATCTGCGAACTTTATCAACGAAGAGTCATCTTTTTATGATTTTTCAGATATATCAGTGATTTTCTTCTTTTTTCACTAGTTTCATAATCCAATCTAGTTTAACTCTTCAATAGTAACCCGTGTATTGTGCACTAGTGTATCTGTGTCTAGTGGTCTTGCCGGGGAGTCTCCGGGGGAATCTGCACTGACTTCCAGGCGGTGAAGTTAAACTGCCCACTTCGCAAACCAATTTCTAGCTTCATGATAACTTCAATTTAGAATGTGTCACAAGTTAGGTACTCGTTGTCTTGCAGGTTTGCACGTTATCCTACTAATATTATAAACGAGAAAGTTTGTGAGGATGAATGTTTGTTACTCTTTCATGCAAAAACAACTAATCGGATTTTAATGTAAATTTACAGGACATCAGAATAACACATAGGTTACTTTTTATCCGGGTACCACGCGGACGAAGCCGTGGGCAGAAGCTAGTTTATAATATATTGAAATTTGATTTTCAATTATGGCGGAATGGTGTTGAACTAACTTTCGATAATGCAATATATAATAAACGTGTATTTGGCACAAACAATTAAAAGATAATGGTTCTTCATAGGTCGACGGCTAAAAGTAGAGGCAAGGTCAGTGACTCTAATCTAAAACAATTTAACAACAAAATTGATCAGCTTATATGAAAAGGTATGGCTGTGCTAAAAAAGGTAAAAAAAATACTAGAACATTGAACAAAACCATCATAGCGACCGTGAATAATACCGTGAATAGTGTGGAAAATAAGGCAGCGTTCCTAAGAAACGTATTTGCTCTACCGTTTTTCCGTCGACTTACAAAATTGGTCTCCACAAAAAGCTCTTTTATTTTAACGGGATAATATATAGCCTACTTCCACCCAAAAGGTTCATTCTAAATATTGGTGATAGAATATTCAGTAGTTTCGGAGATTACCTTCTACATTAAAACTTACAAACTTTACCTCATTATAATATTATTGTGTAGATTGATTTAGTGGCACAGATAGATAGATATTTAGTGGCACAGATAAATATATATTTAGCAGCACAGATAGATAGATATTTAGTGGCACAGATAGATAGATATTTAGCGGCACAGATAGATAGATATGGTAATAGATGGTACATACCTGCAGCAGGGAGGTGTCGAAGTGTGCGAGCAGCGCGGCCGGTGACTGCTGCGCCGAGCGCCGCCGCCCCGACGCGCGCACGCTCCACTCTGAAACAAACAACATCTTAAACTGTACAGCATTCAAGCAAGGATTTATTCTTGTAGTATGCACTTTCCAAATTCAAGCTCTGCTTAGTTTGGGGCTAGTTGATGCTATTTGAAAAATTGACCAGCATCATTTATTTATTTATTCCTTACTAGCTTCTGCCCACGGCTTCGCCCGCATGGCACCTACCCGGATAAAAAGTAGCCTATGTGTTATTCTGATGTATATGCTATATTACTGTAAAGTTTCAGTAGTTTTTGCATGAAAGAGTAACAAACATCCATTCTCACAAACTTTCGCGTTTATAATAGTAGTGGAATTGTACCTACACAAATAAACACATTCACATAAGACAGAATAAGAGGGCATGTACAAAGACTAGCTTGATTCTAAAAACAGTTTTCTTCCAGAGTTGGTTTCATTTTACGTAATCTAATAAAATTATGGAGACGTTCTGGAGAAAGGTCAGGTCATGAGCACACTGAACCGAGCATGTATGAATAATCCAATGAGAGTAAATGAAGCGAAAGAGGTATGTCAGGATCGTAGCAAGTGGAAATCCATAGTATATGCCTACCCCTCCGGGAAACAGGCGTGAGTTTATGTATGTTAACTTCTTTTAGTCTCCTTCGTTTATTGAAATCTGCCTACTAAGATATTAAGCTAGAGTTGTGTGTATTCTTCTTAGTTCACTGACATGGATAGAATAAGCAAAGTGGCAAATCGATTATATTTATTATTACATACATTGTGTACCTACTACATGAGGTGTTGAGGGGCTCTCCTCGTTATCATTCTGAATGTTGTGGTGTTCTTCATGTGATTGTTGACCAGCTCAATTGGGTGTACCTCGTTACGTTTGGCGGAGGATTTGAGCTGGTCGGTTGTAACAATTCTCTTCAAGCGTTTTTTTATGTCCATATTTTCATACCTACTTACTAAGTTTAAAAACGGTAGTAGTGGATTGTCTTGCTGTGCGAATGAGGCATACAGGCAGGGTACGGGGTGGGGGGGGGAGCATAGTGCATTATACGTATAGGGGACCCTATACGTATAATGCACTATGAAAATATGTATGTGAAACTAATGGTCTTATAAACATGATCCACATCATCAGACTGTATAAGTCCACAGCTGGGCATAGGCCTCCCTAAAGAGTACAATCACAAGCAGTCCTGGACCATCACCATTTACCATCTCGCAACATTTATGATGCCGTCGGTTCTTTGGGTAGGGAGCCATCCCACACTGACATTCATTTCGCAGTCACTGCCATTCGTAAATAATTATTTCCTTCTTATTTTATACTTTTAAACTGAATCTTTATTAAACTGGACTGAGCTGGATGTTACCAAATCAATACTTCCAACCATGTATCCTTACTGTTGGAGAGTCTTTAGGTACTAAAATCGACGTTATCTAAAATGAGGTAGATATTAACACGAAATACAGCGTACGAGTAGTAAATATGTAAACATCAGAAATAATGTGAAGAGACTTCACCGGCCTCCTTATCACGTCGATGCATCGACAGGAAACGAACCCACGAACGAACGGCGACTACGGAATAAAACGCATTTTGCGCGACTCGGCCAGTTCCACGTCATTTTGCAGAAAATGCTAGTTCCGTTGTCATTTCCTAGTTGCTATCGCAAACTTTACTTTGTACGTTTACCTGCACGGAGAGGTTTGTTTTCGAAGTGTTTTGTAGTTTCCATTTCGAGATAAAATTGTTCTCAGGAACCAAATTCCTTGAAAATGCTATTTTCTCTAGCTTTGGTTCTATAAATTTCTATAAACATTGTGTTCGATTGTTGGTTAAATTATAAATTTCTAACATAGCCTAAGTCTTACTAACACATATCGATCATATCCGAAATAAAATATATTATTATTACTATAAACATAACCATATAGCTAGCTATATAGTTTTGGCTATATAGTTTAGTCGTTCTTATCCGCATGTTCAACATCACTCCAGCCGACTTCTAGTGGTACTTTTCAGAAATATACAAAAGTGCTCACGGTCCTTTTTACCCGCGAAGTAAGGAGTTTGTTACCATTTCTTTCTGAAACGGCTTTACCGTTTTTTGCAATCAATTTGTCAGTAAAAAAAATGTATAAAAGTAGTATATTGTCATTTAGTTCCCATAATACAAGCTCTGCTTAGTTTCGGGCTAGATGATGGATGCTGTGTGAAAATGTCCAGCATTATTTATTTACTATTTTCTTCGTATGTCTATGGATTGTATCGCCATAAGTCACTTAAAATAAACTCGCCATTTCAACAAAAAAATATTATTGAATAAATAAATTATTATTTTTCATTCAAATGTTAGTATAGAATACAATTTATTTATTTGACACACACACAACATAAAATACATAATAACACAAATAAAAAAAATCTAGGTACTAATCTACAACATACAAGAAGATAAAAACATAAAATAATTAGAAGAAATTGATATACATAGATATAGTGAATAAGTAATGACATTTTATTATTATTCAAGTATTTAAATTTATTCCCAATCTACCTTTTGACATTTGCACACCGTTTGGATGATAGAATATAATTAAGGTCTACAAAAATTAAAAAAAATATGTATCAGCTGACCTATATTCATCCAAATAAATCTGATTTCTGATTATTTCAGTGGAATCTAATGACCACTAAACAGGTAGAAGCTATAGTCTGTTCTTCTCTAGTCAGATATTATTTTGGTTGCTCCAATCACACTTTATTGAACTTGTACAACAACTATTCTCAACTAAACATTAATCCCAAAATGATTGGCCAAATAGTAAAGCGCTCGATACCGAGTCCCACTTGACCTCTTTCAAAACAAAATGCTTAACTTTTTCTATCATGGAACTTTTCGATCCCGCAAATATTTTCCGCTCATAAAATATGCCATCTTGATCGAGTTATAGTCAGCACACCTCTTGGAGAGCATAGGGGCCTAACCACCACGTCTTCTTGCTTATCCTAATGTCGTAATGTTATCTGAATGTTTAATGATTTTGAATGTTATTTAATTAGAATGTTATTTAATTACCTATCTATCCAATAAGCGTGTACTTAATAGCTTTTTAAATAAAGTATTATTTTTTACGTATCTACCGATATCAATTTAACTACATAGTATCCCGGCGGAGGGTATTAGTACGCCATCAGACAGATTAACCTAGTTTAGGTACCAACGTTATCCATCAAGGCGTGTCATGTTATTAGGATCTTAATGATAATAAGGATTGTTTTTACATGTATATGTAACGCTTGTAAATCACATTAAATTTCATTTCATTGCCATTTAATTCCGGCAAAAATGTCAAATCCCACCTCGCGATTGATGATTGTATGACAACGACATAGTGATTTGACATATTTACCTGAATTAATCGCAATAAGACTTGATGGTTAGACCCCAGCGCTACTATTTGAGCGAGGTTCAGGTGTTCTCTTCGATCATTTTTTTTACTCACAGCCAACTTTTTATCATTACGTTTTTGAATCTTTTCTTAAGAATATTAAACAATTTGAGTTTCTCAGACACATTATTTTTCTGAACTTCAAAGTTGGGTTATCCAATTTATTGGTCGGCGAGTAAGACCCAACTTTTAATCCACTTTGAAAGTTATTTAAAAAACATGATGTCGGACGCCCTATAAAATATGTCGGGAAATTCAAGTGGCGGCTGTACATTCTCGGTGAGACAGTCTGAGACTTGTGAAGAGCAAGAATCTAGTAATCTCGCTTAGTATCGGTTGTTATTAGACTACATACAAAGTGAGAGCAAGATTGTTTATATTCATTTACATTTAAAAAAAGCTTTGTTGTCTCAGACATTCCCAGAGTGAACTGCCGGCAAAAAATATGGCGGAAAATCCTCGTCTCATTTTGTTTAATTAAATTCCTGAAGAGTTTGCGATAAAAATACTGGATTCTAGAGCTTTTTTCATAGTATTTATTTTCATAGTAACCGAGGCACCACACTCATGAAAACTTTGAAGCTCAGATGTTCAACACAGACTACTAAAGTTCCTGAATAAAGAGGTGTTTATGTAACTACCTAAATGTATAATACTTAACACAAATTAACAAGCAAAAGGCGTGCTTTAAGATCGTGTTTAAAATGCATCAGATAAACTTTGATTTTTAACGGCAAAGAAATGCAAATTGTCTATTCTTCCTCCCCACGTTTCCCAGTAAGTGAGAAGTTGGGAAGTCGGTTACTTTGAAAGTTCACTAGATTTGCAAAACCATGAACTGTTTCAACTTTCTAGAGAAGCGAATATCCTACAAATATTATAAACGCAAAATTTGTGAGGATGGATGTTTGTAACTCTTTCACGCAAAAACTACTAAACGGATTTTGATGAAACTTTACAGTAATATAGCTTATACACCAGAATAACATATATGCTACTTTATATCCGAGTACCACGAGGGCGAAGCCGTGGGCAGGGGCTAGTTATTCATATACCTTGGTAGGTTACAGATTTGACGGTTCTGGGGTAATCAGTAAGTTCTTTAACTATTTTTTATGGATTGTGCCCAAAATCTGTTTGAGGGTAAGAATTAGACATTTTCTGGGCAACAATAATCTCCATGACGGACCACCGCAGTTACATATTCAGTAGGGACTTAAATCTGTAAGATTAACAAGTACCTAAGGGGTACCTAGGCATCTTTTGACATGCATTAATAAATATACCTCATATACATAGTCCTGACCCCATACCAGGATTCCCTGTGTCGTGAGTTCAGGAACTACGAGTACACAACATCCAGAGCCAGATCAAACCACTGCAGAACTTGCAAACACTTGCCCCGCAGCGTTAATCGAACCCGCACCTCTTGTGTCGCAGTCGGCTATTCCCCCGCCACACCTATTGAGGTATTCAATATGGAAAGATATGAACTAGCTATGGAAATATGTATGTTTATCTGTGTGTGTGTCTAGTGTACATAATGATAAGGTAGTTTCAGCCGTCTCTATGCAATATAATACAGAAGCCATAGGTATTTACTAGGATCGTCTAGCTAGCTTATTACAGCTCAATTACCTTCAGCTGGTAGGATTGGCTGTAGGATTAACCAACACAACTTGGCACAACTAATTGGAAGTTCCGTTTGACACAACTTGGCACAACTAGTTGTGCATACCGGTTGATCCGTGAGGAACTCGCTCTTCTATTCTCATGGTATCAATTAGATAAGATAGATTAATTAGGTCATACAACTATTTACAAGTAGGTATATACAAAAATACAGAAGAAACAGCTAACCATCTAAAGGCCGTTGCAAATGATCTATAGATAGCTCCACTGATCCAGACACTACCAGACGGAAGCGTTCCCAAAATACTGGCCGCATTGCCACGCTGAAAGGCAATGCAAATGCGTTGACCCAGATAAGAGCCAGCTCTCTGGTCACGCGTCGCTTCGACCTGTCACCCTGAAATAATTTTGAAAACGCGAAGGGTCCCGGTTCCCCACGGACCCAGAGTCTCAACCCCGAAAGGCTCAAATAAGTAAGCTCTGTCGAGACTTCTATATTTGCGCCTCTTGAGATCCTCGGCCGAATCAGCCGCCGAACCGGCTCTAACTGATGTCCCCGACAGATGAGATGGTGCTAGGGTGACGCATGTGGCGTCCGATACCAAAGGCCTGCCCCTCTCCCAAGGGACAAGGGTCATGCCGTCAGGTCGCTTACCATCGTCACGTAGCATTCGGTTCGAGAACAGCTGGAACGTTGACGCTGGTAAGTGCCATTTACTACCATATTAATTAGATTGTATAAAAATAGATAGAACGAGACAATCTCATAAACTTCTAAACTGATATTAATGTTGGTAAAGCCAATCACATGGTCGGCTTCATTCTCACCGGACAACATCTGTCCGTACAAAGATGGATGGAAGATATTGCTTTAGCGTTAAACCGCCCACTGTTCCTTGTATGTCCATGTCAAAGTAAAAGTTATAAGGTTTTTATTCATTGAAATCACAAGGAACATATAAAAACGTCAGCTTAAAAACTACGTGAATTTAAAATGTTAAAGTGAATTTACGGGGTTTCCTCGCGTGCGACCAAGCCTAGAAGAATCAGACAACAAACTCTGCTTGGTTATTTTTTTAATGATCCTTCATTCAGCTATAGTGTGGTGCCAATCGCATGAGGTGAACTCATTTATCTATCAACCTAAGTTCTTAAGATAACACACGATTCGCTTTATAATATTATATATGTTAAAAACTATATTACCACAGATATGCAATTTGATAAGTAAGCTATCGAGGGAGCGGAGTGACGACATCAGGCCATGCAGTTTAATCCTCAAATAAAACTGCATGGCCTGATGCGTATTACACCATGAATGCGTCAAAGGTATTTAAGGTATAATACGCCTTCTTTATTAGATTACTCTTTATATAGGATTTAAATCTACGAATATATAGCTTGGTTATATTTACTGGAAGCTCATTGTAGAAGCGTACAGAGCTCCCTATAAAAGTCTTATTGGATTTTCTAATCTAAATTTCGGAATTTGTAATTTACTTTTGTTCCTAGTATTATTCCTGTTTTGCTGTTTTTTTTTTATTTGGTGTGCAATAAATTACTATAGTCTAATGTAGTACATACATAAGACTATTTGTTAGTAAATTCGACGATGATAAATGGTGATATGTACATAGAGACAATCTGTGACGGGAGATGATCAAACAATAAGATCATATTGATTTCACTGATTGACCACCCTCCGCACAAAATGTCATCAAGAGGTACATCTCTCCGCAACTGTTCTGAGGATACTGCTGTGACTGCCCCGACTCTCCCGAACTCTACTCATCAGAGATGCCTTCTTCTTACGGATGATGCCATGAAAACCATCGTCTCCGTCCTAGTCTGCGCGAACATCTAATGACCCATCCAAAAACCCCAACAAAAAAAGATGGGTCATGAATTTATGACCCAACTTTTTTTATTAATATTTATCTTCTTTCTTATCTCGTCATTTATGACCCATATATAGACCATACCAAGTATGATCTATAACTAAACATGGTCATGTTATGAAGGTCCCCTTTTAGCACTTTTGCTTTTTCTGAGTAGATGGAAACTATGGGAGTGAAAGTTGGGTATGGCAGAAGAAACACGAAAGTAGAACAAATTCAGTTGAAATGAGAGCTTTGAGAAGTATGAGTGGTTTGACTTTGAGAGATAGAGTGAGGAGCACTATGATAAGAGAGCGTTGTGGAGTGAAAGAAGATATAGTGACAAGAATAGAGAAAGGTATGCTAAGGTGGTTTGGGCATGTAGAAAGGATGGACGAAAGGAGATTGACGAAACATGTATAAGGAAGCGTGAATGGGATAATTGGAAAGGTAGACCCCGGCGAACGTACTCTGATCAGATTGGAGACGTTCTGGAGAAAGGTCAGGTCAAGAGTTCCCACAACCGGCGAGCATGTATGAAGAATGTAATGAGAGTGAATGAAGCAAAAGAGGTATGTCAGGATCGTAGCAAGTGGAAATCCGTAGTCTCTGCCTACCCCTCTGGGAAACAGGCGTGAGTTTATGTATGTATGTATGGAAACTATACTTAGGATACTAAGATACCTATTATCTAAATGTTTCTAAACACTGACTAAGCGAGACCATCGGAGATTAGTCGAACATCCAATCTCATGAAAGGAAGCCTCGAACTCTAAACAGTTGATCAAAGTTTAGGAAGCGGAACGCTAATCCGTTAGGTAGCGGCTTTGAGCGGACAATGCCGTTTAGGGAAATAGCCCGCGTTTAGCTGTCCCGGGATAAGAGGGAACTAAACCACTACCAGGGTGGTTAACAGGGGTTGATAAGTCACGTAGGTATGTTGTCTCGTCTCAATCTACTTATGCTAACAGTATCTACTAATATAATAAAAAAGTAAAGTTTGGTAATATTTTAAATTACTCATCCTATTTCAAATATTCACATTTGAATAAATATTGTAGTTTCGCTCATTAAAGGAAACAACGTAATAAAAAAAGATTGTATTTGAAGAGGCTACCTACCTACCTACCTACCTACCTACCTACCTACCTACCTACCTACCTACCTACCTACCTACCTAGCACGCTAGTCTCCTCAACAATCTCAGTACATCTCAACCGCCATTCATTATTATTATTATACTACAGTATTTAGTCATTATGTAAACACTAGCTTCTGCCCACGGCTTCGCCCGCGTGGTACCCGGATAAAAAGTAGCCTATGTGTTATTCTGACGTTCAAGCTATATTACTGTAAAGTTTCATCAAAATCCGTTTAGTCGTTTTTGCGTGAAAGAGTAACAAACATCCTCACAAACTTTCGCGTTCATAATAGGATAGGTAGGATAGGGTATACACAACTTTGTCTGGCGGAGGGATACGTCAAACCACATGGCATCCTAGTGTGGGTACTTATGTTGTACACAAAGGATTATACAGTGCTAAATATATAATTACAACTACTTATAAGATTGTACATATACGAATATGTATAATAATGTTTGTTGTATTTTCAACCTATAATTTCAATTGCAATTTCAACGTTACGCTTCATCGCGCGCGTTGAATTGGAAAAATCTGTTTTTCAATTCAACGCGTTCATTTACACCTTTATCTTACACTACCTATATCTAATATATAGAACCCGAGTTCAAAGAAAATATTGTTTTTTTGTGGACAGCTTGTTAGATAAGAATTTATCATATCCCACAAACTTAACCTCTATATCCGACTACTTTATATCCGGGTACCATGCGGGCGAAGCTGTGGGCAGAGGCTAGTTATGATAAATTCTTGTGATTTCACAGTGTAGGTTAAAACTTAAAAAACCGAGTAGGTTTTAACCCACACAGCTTGTTTTATCACATTGTTTTAGAAATGTTTAAAAATTATAGCTTTTCGCTAGCCATTTGTATTTTAATTGAAGCCAGTGAATTACAGGGTGTCCTAAATATAAAGCGTACAGCAGCGGCTCAGCGCCACCGCTTTCACGCTCTGGATGCCGTTTAATACGTGTCAGTGGTTTGTGCCACCCCACAGATAATATCTCGTTAACGCCCACGCAGCGCAGGTTTAACACGCCAAACAACTTGCTAGGTACCTATGGACACTTTACATCATACCTACTGTTCACACTAAATTAAAATGTAACCAAACCACTTTAAAAGTTATGAATTAATGGATATACTTCTTTGTATATCACAAATTAACGAAATACTTAAACAAAACCTTAATATAACTAAAAGTAAATTTTTAAAAGCGATCTCTTCCAGACAACCTTATTTTCATATCTGTTAGTTATGTTATGCGCAACCATGTACTTAGATACCTAAATATTTTGAAGCCAAACATTATAATGATTGGACATGCCTCTGACTACCTCCTACTTGGTAATCTCAAAGATCTACGCACCGAGTATGACGATGTCAATAATAAGAAATGCAGTTGTGAGCTTCTTCAAGTCAGAGCAACTTTTTAAGTTAACTTTTTTACTTATTAACTTTTGCTCCATAATTTATGTATATGTACGGAAATGGAATGTACTGTCACAGATATTACAATACTATACTAGTAGTAACGCACAGGCCACATCAATAACCACCTTTTTGTATTGTCGATCATGTAGATACACACTTTGAATGACGAAGGAAGTGGAGGTCTTCAAATCAAAGAAAATTTTACCATTTTCGTATCAATATTAAATTCAGACTGAATATTGAAAGGACAGACATAAAAAATAAGGCTTTAAAAGCTAAATCTGGGAACAAAATGAAAGGAGACAGGTCTATTTGGCACGCTCGGGGTAGGCCGGGGGGAGTCGGTATAATTTTAATATAAAACGCAGTAAAACCTTTCACCTCGAGTCACCCTCAGGTGCTATTATCGACGGAGCTTCGCTTTAGTGCTGATCAAATTACGATTTCAAATCCGAGATTAAAAACAACAAAACACTTTGAATGATGAATATTGAAATGTTTCAATATTCATCATTCAAAGCTTGCTTTTTTTGTTTCCTTTAGGGAATAGAATAGAACAGAATATATCTTTATTGTACACCAGTAAATACAAAAGAAAAACGAAAAAGAAATTATAATAATACCTAGTGATACAATGGGCGACCTTATCGCTGAAAGCGATCTCTTCCAGGCAACCTTTGGATGGACAGAAACTGGAAGAACAAAATTAAATAAGGACGGCGGCGTACAACCAACATTATAGAGACCAATATTTCTATAAATACGGGAGGTTACTTATTTTATCTGTGAATACTCTCATAATAGTTTATTCACTGCAGTTTATTGCGTATATACGTTTGTTTACAATTACACTAACAATAAGAAAAAAACCGGACAAGTGCGAGTCAGACTCGCGCACCGAGGTGTCCGTACAAGCTTGTATCTTCACCAAAATTAACATTACTCAAGTACATACATAAACTATGAAAGCACCAAACATTGCTCTAACGAAAAAATAAACCGGATTGAAAGACAAAATTAACTTTGTAGTTAACAAAATTTTCGCCGATACATCGATATACGTCACGGTCAATTCTTTAACTGTAATGTAAGTTTGTAATCGTAAAAAAAAAAGGTTATGAACTACAAAATTACAATTTTTGGACTTTTTTCTTAACGTTGACTTAAAAGCTTGATATTTTTACAGCTCCATGGGACCACAACCCTACATATTTGATACGTATAATTTAAACTTGATACCTCCATGCATTCCTAAGATAAAGAGTCTTGACAAACAGCAGACAGACGAACGGACAACGAAGTGATCCTTTATGGGTTCCTTTTTTATACGGAACCCTCAAAACTAATTATTTCATCGCCGAAGGCTACGTTGCATTTTCCACTCAAATAGGCAAACATATTATAGTTGTTTTATTAATGTTTTTACCGTTACTACGATCTATTTGTATAAAAAATAAAAAAGCTACGCGCTTGTAAATCATAAGAGCAGTGAAAGTGAAAATGAGTAAATATTTTGTGAGCTCCAAAACGCCTGGAAATGTTACATCGAAGGAACTTGTTTGAATAACCTTTTATCCCTTCATGTCACCGTCGTAGCTTTCACAAAACCACTTATATTTATTCAAGCAATGCGGTTGTACAAGAAGGTTGATTTGAATACAGGTTAGGGTCTAAACCGAATAGTTTGTCACCACCTCGTGGCTACCCTTCTTATCTTTTAAATATCATTACCTGTTACAAACCCTTTTACATTATACCCAACAATAGTACCTATAATACCCAACAGCACTGTCTTTTCAACCTTATCGTCCTCAGGATAAAATCTTTACGTGGATGATGCGTATTTCCACGTTTTCCGTTATCACGTATTTGGCCAACACATTAGCAGGGCTGAAAGGGATTAGTGACGTCACAATACCCACCCCGCCCAAGGAATGATTACACCAGCAGTAATAATGGA
This sequence comes from Perizoma flavofasciatum, assembly GCA_958496245.1. NCBI lineage: Eukaryota > Metazoa > Arthropoda > Insecta > Lepidoptera > Geometridae > Perizoma > Perizoma flavofasciatum. The sequence goes on along the minus strand of OY292439.1, from coordinate 166,709 downwards.
TATATTAAAGTTAATTTTCAAATAAACGTGTAGGATTCAAATAAACGTGTTAGTGAAAGTGTCGGGAATAGTAAGTAGAGGCATTTCACTGTAAATTTCCATTTACAGTCAAATGCCAGGACGGATTACCAGACTATTTTCTTCACGGTGTTGCGAGTGCGTAAGATCTTGTGACCAACTTCGGTGTTGGATAGTGTTGAATAAAACAGAAACTATACATTTTATTATGTTGAACCAGAACACGGCTGGTATCTGGAATTACTAGTCTACAAATCCGTATCTCTACCGATTATCTTCCAATTAATTTGTAAAGCAGCAAAACACCCCATTTGTATGTCCCTCACACAATAATGTCAGACCGTCGCACCCCACGCGTAACAAAAGAGGAGAAATATCAAAACTTCCACATTTCCGCGCCAACCTAATTTCGACCTTTACTATTGTTCGCGCCAAAATACCGCCGCCATGTTGTCCGCCATTGTTTTGACGTCATTTCACAGTGGCTATGGCGGGCAAACTTCGCTCTCGACATTCTTTCAAAGTTAGTACTTATAAAATTCTACTTAGGAAGAACTAGGCTGATATTTTTTCTGATTAAGTTTGAAGGTACTTATCTAAGTATCCCCAAACTTAATAAAGGGCCTTCTTGACTATGAAAAACTCATTTTAAAAGCTGATGAAGCGTTTACATTCGGAGAAGTTATTCCCAGACTGCTCTTGTATTTAAGGCCCAAGGTTTGATTTGTAGAATTGTGTGGTAGATACGCTTACATTATCTTCAAAGAATTTATCTTTCCGTCACTTATCTGTCTCCATCTTAATTTCCCTGAGCCGGCATTAATGACGGAAGAGCATTTTTACAATTCTATTTTTCCGCCATTATTTAAAACATCCACTCTGCATACTGTTTAGATTCGAGACACGTCCCGGGAAAAGCATTACACTTATTTTTTGCGTGTAATTATAAATGTCACTGCTTGCTTTTCCTTTTAACATTTTACGGTTTCAACAAACCTAGGCTTTCTTCTAAACTACTGCGATTAAATTACAAAGTCTATTTTTATAATACTTTCAAATAAATCGCGAAATCTCGGCGGTAAAAGAACAAGTGCCGTTCCGAAACTAGACTGACGAGGGTCGAACGTATAGGAAGGTGTAAGAAGTATCAGATTAATGGGAACGAAAGAAGCGATTACCCTACAACATGTGAGGCTGAATGCTTGTTTACCACTGTAGCTATAACAGATAATAAGAAAAAGTGTGATCTGCATCTCCTATGGACACTTATAACACCAGAGGTGACACTCCCGCGTTGCCGACCCAGGGACATTATGGATGAAAAGTCTAACATGCCTGTAATTTCACCCGCATCAATACCCCTCAAACCAGAACACAGCAAAGCGAGCATTACTGCTTGGCTGCAGAAATAACTATTTCCCGAGTACGAGTAAGTACGATCTCCTTCACAAGGAACTCTACTACTTACAGTTGAATTTCTAACTTTTACTGAAACCCTGAAATGTTCGTTGCTATGGCAGCCGCAGGTACAAATGAAGAACCCCACGTGTAGCCAACTACAAATGAGGGCCCCGCGGTAATCCCGGATAAGACGCCGATATTACGAGCTTGCTCCATCCAATACACGATCATGAGCTCCAAACTATTTGTAGACTTCCATAAGCTGCTTTTAAGCTCTTATAATGATCATGGATGACGAACCTACCTGCTCTTTAGAGATCAATGAATGTATCTCATATACAGGGTGGACGAAACGGTGACGTCCAAAGAAAATAATTAATGCCTCACTCCCGGGGGTATCTCGATTCTTTGTACTTTTCGAGTTATCAGATACCCCGACGAGAAGTTTCTTTTTCCTTGGTTACTGTATAGCCGTTGCTGTAAAACTTGAGCTATAACTTAAATGGTGCCCTCTCGTGATATCACTGAACAGAGGTGGGTACCTTCGCTGTTCTGTGAGTGTTATCATAACTATGCACGCGTTCATCAGTTTAATCGCGAGAAAGTCATAAAACATCACCTTGTTCGCATTCTGTTCGAGCGCAATAACATAATTGACGTGCATCCATCAATGTAAATCCCAAGAGAACAGCCTGTTAGAAGTTCCCAAAAAGGTAATCAAAGGTTCAATTGTTCTCTTTGTGAGTAGTTATTTCCACCAAAGGATTGTGCCCCATCTGATCCCGGATCACTGCAAAGTGTTCTCACAGTTGGTTCTAGTGTTTGTTGCGCGTACTTTACTGTCTCAGTTTCGATTACATTTACGGGACATGTATGTTCCTACAACCTGTCTGAATGGTTAATTGCCTTAAAACAACATTCAACAAAAACAATTGGTTATGTGTAGCGTCAGGCTGAGCCCGCCGTGTGACCGAGCTAAGTTTCAATTAAATCGTCATATTTTCAGGCGCAGGTGTTCACCGCTCTTATATTTTACAAGGACATAGAATAAAGAGGAACAGCTAGATTTACAACATCTGATTAGTTCGTGTTGTGGAACTATTATGAGTTTTATGATACCACAAACACATAATAACAAATATAGATCATGCTAAAATGAGCAGTGCGAATCGAACCAGCGTCTCTTGCGTCTCAGCCGGCTACTCGGCTAAGACGCAAGCGATTATGCAACCGACTTCAAAAAATAAGGTTTAATTCGTCTATATTTTTTTTTGTGTATATGTTACGCGATATCTTAGCCAATTGTGAACTGACTTTAATGATTCGTTTTTTAATGGGTAACGGTATACTTCAAGGATGGTCCCATATACATTTTATGAAAAAATCCCAAACCTGAGGCTGAAATAATGGGGGATGAAATGTTAGACTTTTAAATTTTTATCAACTTCCCGTTATTTGGTTTTTAATTTTTCCTGAAAAAAAAATTCTAGTGAACCAGTTGTTTTAAGATTAACTGTGTCCATGATTTCATGTCACGTATCGGGAAAACGTTGGGATAAGTTTCAATCCCACTCGACTTAGCCGAAGTTATGCTTTAAGAGGATAAGTAAGTTTATGAGGAAAGTTTTATAATCATACTGCTTTTGGAGGGGCAGAGTTATGTATCTTCCTTGGTGCCTCTTCCTAGAATCGGAAAATGATATGGATATATGAATAGCCTAGACATCCCTAGATCTAGATATTTACCTAGATATGCATCATGCCACATGACGTACCTACCTAGGTACCTAAAGTGCCGTCTACACACTTGCTAAAATATCATTCTCAAAATTGAGCACGGAATGAATTGAAGATGGAACACGGAACAGTAGCAAAACGGTACAAGTAAGCTCATGCAAACCTCGATGATGGTAGCCTCGACCACGACGCGACGGTATGGCGGACTACGAGTAACCGACTGCGACGCAACAAGTGCGGGTTCGTTTCCCGCTGCAGGACATTTAGATATATTTAATCTGTTCTTCATCTTTCACCACAGATAAGTTTAACATTCGTCATTCACCTCGCAACTCGCCTCCCATGAGTAAGATCCATACCTATCAGTCACGCCCTACATCCAAAGGCTCTCGCAGTGGGATGTAGGATTGAAACACATCACTGATATAATAATAATAACAAACAGCAAACACATACATACATTATCCTGAGTCCACAATAATAGAACTCCCTATGTATTCCAATCTAATCTAATCAGAGTGTCGGAACCCACATCAGGCCAAAGGCTTTCCTTCTCTTTATCCACTCTTCGAGGTCTTGTGATCTAGCTGCGTATTTCAATCTATACTTAATATTGAAAGTGAGAAATCAGTGAGACTTATTATATTTTGTGCTCTTCAATGTGATTCCATGTCATGACGATTACAAATTATTAACTGTAGCAAAAACCCTGTCCGATCGTCAGAAACGCATTACTTCGTTTCCTCATTTTAAATTCTGCTACAGCCATGTAAATAAGTTCTTGTTTAGTATTTTATAAAAGTGAGTATATATACACTCCAGTAGCAGGTAATAAACCCGTCAGCCCCTCGCCGGGAATCGAACCCCACCTGCCATTCCAGCCCCTGCAAGGGCCCATGTTTATGTTTATTGTTTGCAGTAGGTACGCAGTTCGTAGTATTGTTTGCTTGATGCGAGTTCCTACTATCGAAATGAGCTTTCATTTAGAGGTGTTTGAACGCAGAAACAGAATATATCGAGTCGAAAACGTGTTAAACTATTTTTTAATGACTTTGAGTCATTGATTGACCATGTCAGCCCCACACTACCCCTTTAGATAATGTCCAATAGTAACTTCTTAAATCAACCTTACTCCATAAACTTTTATCAGGTCGTTGACCTGGTTGAGGTATAGAAGCTCTGAGAATAGTGACCGATGGTGTAAAAACCAATGCGGTGAAAGGATTCCTCGTAGATTCATAGTCGTGCGGTCGCGAATCGGAGTAAATTCACTTTACAATTTGAAATTCTCGTATTTTACAATGGACTTCAAAAAAGAAGGAGATTCTCAATTCGTCTGTGTGTTTTTAAAATGGGTGATGAAATTTCATATTGGACTTTTTATTACTTTCCCGTTTTTTGAAGTCGGTTTTTTGACATTTAATATTATTTAGCTGACGTTTTTATATGATCCCTTAGATTGTTAATTAATAAATATATAATGATGTTAATTTAATACACAGCGACAACCAACCCCAAACTAAGTAGAGCTTTTATTATGGGAACTTTTTTTGTAAATACATTCATATTATACTAGAAAACACCCAGACCCGAGGCAAATATTCGTAGATCATATAAACATTTGTCTCGTGACGGGAATCGAACCCGCAACCTTTTGCGTCTCAAGCGGGCTTTCGCCCACTGTGCCATAGATTTCGTCACAAAGTCAATAGTTAAAAACCTATTGACTATGTCTATATTTCAGTGAGATTACTTCATAATAAATGATGTGACATCCCCACACTTACCCACCTGCGAGTATCTACCGCCCGCAGGTAAGAGCGAGCTCCCCAGGGCGTCATCGCTTACATCCGGCGACACGGGACATGCCGGCGATAGGGCCGGGACCGACACGTCTCCGGAGCCTACGTCTATATGTACCTACCTGGCTGGCTTCGTAATTAGACTGTTGGTACATGATAGGAGGTTGAAGATGCATTGTATCGATGCAGAGACCAGCCACCGACCTGAGATCTCTCCGTAGATCGGCTCCGCTCACATCCTATAATTGTATACATGAATTTGCGTATGAATTGATGTGATCTATTTGATAAGACTTTTCTGTCACGTTTGAAAATATTTTCGTAAAAGAATATGAGCCTTTCATTAATATATATAAAATAGTTTCGTCACACACTGACTGACAACTCTTAGAGCTGAAATTTGGAAAGTATGTTCCTTTGCGTGAGTTGGAATGTATAAAAAACTAATTTCTTGAAAGTAGAAAGTCCCCTAGAGGGCGTTGCACTAGTTTAGGTATAAATGATGTCATACTGAAGTCATAAATTCACTTTCCCTGCAGTACATCAGAGGTAGCTGTTTACTTTAAAACCGTTTATAATTCGCTTCGACTTTGCAAACAGCAGTTTAAATAAAAACAGCGCTGACTCCGATTGCAGTCAGTTGCGAAATGTTCGGTAAGGCAGCTTATCTACCAAAGTGGTGCGTAGTCAAGCTTAAAATAATAATCAATATGATTGCTGGAACGAATCAGTATTCGTGTATTTTCTTTATCATCACTTCACTCTGCTTTAGTGAGGTAACAGCTTTAAAGAGAACATTCTCGCCTTCGCCTGAATATTCAGAGATTGTATTTATTCAAGGTTGATTTATTCAATTTTCTGAAACTTTGATGTTTCCAAAATAAACTAAGTTACCGTATGGAATCTTCTACATACCTTAGATGTTAGGTTATATGTACATGTCTTCTGTAAATTTTTTTGATAAATAGAGACTTTTGCTCAGCAGTGGGACGATACAGGCTAACTAAATAAATATCTTTGAAAACAAACACTAAATCTTGTGTAAAATATCCATCTTAGAGAAATCCCGGCAGGCACGTCTATGCCCGTTACTGCCCACACTAGAGTCAACCTTAATTTTAGCCCTGTAAAGAAGGTTATCGCTTGTGTCAAACTGTCACAACAGTAAACAGGGCTCGTAAATCCTCCCACGAATTTATTCAAAGATTTTAATAATTCTGGATCGCGACTGGTTGATGTTCAGTTGAGCGGCATTTTACAGATTGTTACAAATTGATAAGCGCCACAGTACATTCTGAAACAGTAGCTCTGCTTCATATGAACGTCCGAGTAGAGGCGTGAAAGTTATCCTTTCGTAACCCAGTTATATACCTACTAAGAATAGAACTTCATCATCATGATCAACGACTCCTGTGTTCATTAGTTTTAGGAATTACACCGAAAATTACTAATGGTGTCCTGTTATCAATATTATGTGTACATTTCACGTTGTAAACCAAAGAATAATAAAAAAACCTGACGAACGATCTTGGAAATCTATCCGTTGTCGGTTCTGCGAGCTATGTGACCAGCCCATCGACACTTCATTCACTCATTTTATTGTCAGAGATGTGTCGGTGACTTTATGGAGAACACGGTTGGTGGTGTATCCTCCATTTGCTGTGGGGAAGATCTTCCACCGAGCTGATCCATCTGATCCACTTGCTCGGGGTTCTAGAACCGACAGTTGTTTGTCGGAGGTATTATATATGTTCAAGTTGAGTGAAAACTTCGCTTGCGCGATCTAGACACTTCGATGCAATGCCATCCGTGTATTGAGTGTGTTAGCTCTTCGTTGATACGATGTAACTTAGCTCAATCACGTGGCAAGAAATGTCGCTACAACTCTAATGGATTTCCTCGCACTGGATTTTGTAACGCAGTGAAACACCCGCTGCGAGTACATAGCCCGCTGCGAGGCCAAAAGAAAGCGACCACTACCTTGACAATATTCCGAGAATTATTAACTCGTACTCTCGTACAGAGCTGGTTATGAAGGCTGGTTACGGACCAAAGGTTAGATTTTCCGTTTGTTAGAAATGCATTGTCAAGATTTTGATGTCATGAGTCAATGAAGACACGTAGTTACACGAATGATAGCAAAATTATAAAGTACGCCACCTATACTTGAGAAACTCTCTTGAGAAACTGAGAAATGAAAATTGTCCGCAGAGTAAAGGCTAGTGATTTAATTTAAATTTTTCTTTTTTTCCTCCTGCGGGGGAACAAAAAGTTATATCTGTCCCCCTGAAAGGCAAATAATCAGCACAGTAATTTTCTGTGTCGTAAAATGACTTATCTGTTTCCAAATTCAGCTAAGGTTGTGTTATCCAACCGCTGGCTCCCGGCGCCGGCGCCGGCGGCGCGGTGCTCGCATTTATATTCACAAACTCCCAAAGGAGCAAAACATTCGTGTGTTCGTTCGTTGCTCGTAGGGAGACAGACTTTCAATAAAGTCAAGAAAACCAAGAATCTAAAACCGGAAAATTTCAAAAGACGTTCAACAGCAGATTTTTTTCATCACTTTGGAGTATTTTTGGGTTAACCTGCTTATATAATTTATGAGAGTCCTTGTTTGCTTGTGTGTGTGCGTTGTTCGCGTGAAAGGATTTTTACTGCTGAGTTTAGATACTAACTACGGGAGTAAATGACAACGCGGTGACTGACTGATAACTGGTTTATTAGCACGTTTACCCACAGTATTATAGAACAAGATAAATACATACATAACTACGTTCCTAAATGGCTAGCCAGATATTATACCACAATTACCACTAGGCAGGGGATATTTTTCGTATCGAATGTTTGCCTGATTTTATTTTGAAACTCTTAGAGAAATAAGTCCAAAAACTATGAAGTGGTATATATATGGTATCTAGCCACTCTACTCAGAGCAATATTAGTCAATTATCTACGCCGTAGACCGTAGGTGCCTACACCGTAGACCGTAGACGCTACGGTCTACGATATCTTTTGACAACTATTAATCTATTTACTATTACATAATTATGTACAAAAAATAGGTAGTCTTTCCCGACCTAAAAACACCTTTCCCCACAACCTCATGTGTCTTATGATGGCCTTTTAACAGACAATAGCCTTATTTGTTCCCATTCCGTAAATACCGCCATCCGTTAAAGGTCCGGTGACGTAAGAACATAATTTAGTTTTATGGGTAGCCGGTTCGATGTCATGTCGAAGTAGAACGTGTCATGGTAGAAATGAAACTCCAACACTAAGGTCAGAACTAGTCTTAGCCGCAGAAGCACCTGATCTCAAACTCGCGGTGTGAAGGAACCATAATAACAAAATTAAGACGGCTTTTTTAGTTATTTTAAAACGGTACATGCAACTCCATAATACAAAGGAGTTTCGTTTCTTGAACCTACGTTTAGTTTTTAGCTAGTATCCGTTTTGGCCGCGCCTAGCGAAGATAAAATAACGGTTTCCGCGCGATGGAGCTCGCAGGTGAGTTGGTGATCCCGCCATTTGTAGAGCTTACAGCTAGCAGAGACTAATATATCTGTCAATGAACTAAACTTATAGCCCTCAGTTTGTGCTCAACAAGAAATATCGACAATATTATGAGCGTCAAATTATTATTTTTATTGAACACATCGGATACAGTACATATAAGTACCTACATACTTTGCTTGCTTTGAAAATATTAGAAAGTTTTGTACGAAACCCAAATGAACTGAATATTTATTTGAATTATTGAACAAAGTACCTAATAGAAATAAATAAATTTAGAAACCTCTAAAAATCGGCGGTGGCGGTGGCAATTTGCAGGAAAAAGTTGTTAAAGCTCGTATCAATGTTGACCCCTTAGAAATCTTAAAATCGCCAATTTGCGCGGGCATTTAGATGGACAATTATATAATGTTGCAAATTTTCCGGCCAAAACGGCGCCATCACCGTCCGCAACTTAAACAGCGACATGAAAACTCATTAGTGAAGCCTGCGGAGACAGTCTGTCACAGTGCCTAACAGCTAGATCACTACATCGCCATAATCATTACTAACAGCTAGATCACTACATCACCATAATCATTACTAACATAATCCACCTTTCATAAGTTTAACATGTACAATTTATTCAATTCAATTCAATTCAAAACTTTTTATTTCAGCATTAATTATAGGCCATAATTTAACATTTAACAAAAATAATAAATAAATACCGTAATTTAAATAAGCAAACATCGTATATCAACTCTGATAATAATTCCATAATAAAATCCTACTACTCCTAAAGTTTCATCAAACTCCGTTCAGTAGTTGTTGCGTGAAAGAGTAACAAACATCCATCCTCACAAATTTTCGCGTTTATAATAATAGTAGGATTTTTCGTAAAATCAATTTTCTCCTAATAATAGGATGACTGATTTTACGACGTTCATCGGATAGAGTCATTACTTTGCTTTAAGACTTGGGCTTTTGTTTTATGGTGGATTAAGCGTGGGCTCTATGAAGTGACCTATCTTTTCCGATGATGAGCTGCGATGGTATTATTAGGCACCGACATTAATGAAGATATACCCGGCCCAACGAGCAGATAAACAAACACAAATAGATATTACGGGCATATTGTACCCGCTGTAACGCCGCGGGGCAACAGTTATACCCGAAACTACGAGTAGTAATGATAACGTTTACTGTCGGGCTTTGCTGATTGCTGATTGCTGATTGCTGATTGCTGGTCGCTGGAGGAATTAAAATAGTACAAAGAGTACATAGGAGGAACATCAAAGAACTACGTCAATATAGTCAGGGGTTAGGGGGATAACGGTTCTGTATACGAATCCTCAGCCGCGCCGTCGAAACAAACTTTGATTTTATATGTTGTTGCGAATTCTAATGACATTTCAACTAGGTGTTGGGGGTTTGAGCAGGTACCTACCATTCTAGGCACAGTTCATTGATGCAGGTTACAGAAGGACATTCGTAGTTATATACGCGTATATACTACATAAATCACAGCCATTCTAATATCAGAATGACCGGTTTATGAGACGTTCTGTTTGCATTCAATGGATTTAGGGAACTTTTTCTATAATACCCACTAACGGGAAATAGTAGTAGAATAGTACCGGGGTAGGTACTATTTAGTATAGTTTAGGTTCGATGATTTGGAATATATTTCAGCAGAACTTCAAAAGCCCTAATTCAATTTGTAACTAAGATGAGAGCTTTTGCTGTGAGAGGGTGCTTTTTTCAGTATTATATTTATTTATTATTTATGTTATGCGATAAATATTACTATTTAAATTTAACTTAATCAAGAATTTCTGTTTATTTTATATTAATTATATTACAGACACTTTTTTTTAATTTCTATGAATCAAATCATATTTTTTCTTGGATTCTTATTTGCAAACAAAAAAATGCGATGGCTACATTCGGGCTTCTGGTAGAGATCCAAACGAACGAATAAAATAGATACATGCCTAAAATTTCTGTAAAGTTTTAATGTATTTTTTCTTAGTATAATATTCCCATCCCTCAGCGTAGATACGTAATGAAACAAGCGCCGGTGATGAGGGGATGAGGCCTACACGCCCTTGACTGAGAACTTGCTACCCAGTGGTTGGGCACCCAGTTTGCGAAACCACACCGCGCCTGCCCCGACTTCATTCTATGTTAAATACTCTTTAAGGCAGATACTTCAAATTTAACAACATAAACAAAAATGTGCATGAGTTGAGTGACTGTTTATCCCTTTTATCAGTTGACGAAACACATTTTTTTATAAACACATTGAAAAACATTAATTCTGTAATAGGGAATGATAAGACCGTTTTTTAAAATTAAAAATGGCTTATAAAAAGTTACCTATATACACAGTTACCTATATATACAAAATGCTTCAAAATGTTAAATGTAGTTGAGTTGTCAATCATCGCATCGCGCGGGCGAAATGCAAATAGCTTCATATATAACGTAGTGAGAGTGAAACATTTAGGTAAAACCTTTTAGTTATTCTGTGACTACCTCAGTCGTTTATTAGACTACCCGCTTTTTATTACGTTTAACTCTGTTTGATAAGGATTCATCAGGCAGGATGAAGCGGGGTAGTGTTGCTCATCTTATCTGAATACCGGACAGATAGCATCTGTCTTATTCCCTTTGTTGGTGCAGTTCAAGAACACAATGTTTTAAGTTCAGTACCACTTACAGTCTCTCTCTTAAGATTAAGTTGGTTATATACCTAAATTATATGTAATTGTAGTCAGTTCTTTTTTTAACAACCACATACATACCTACTCCTTACGCTACACTAGGATTCCCTGTGTCATGGGTATCAGAAACTACGATTACCGTGATACCACATCACCCAGACCCAGAACAAAAATCTGCAGAACATAAACATTTGTCTCGTAGCAAGAATCGAACCAGCACCTCTTGCATGTCAGCTGGCTGGTCGCCCGCCGCGCTATCGAGGTCGTCTTTATAAAGCAAGAAACAACATTACTTTGCGAACAACTTTTTTGCGTCATCTAAATATTCAAACATTTTTTGTAAAACTTCCCAACTATAATGTCCATGACACGGGTCTGCTAAGAGCTAGTTCACTCTCTCCAGCGACAAAAATGCCTTTTACATTAAATAATTGTTCAAATTATGACAGGTGTACATTTCAGAACACCTGTCTGTCTGTATGTCTGTCTGTCTGTCAATGAAGGTAACAAAGAGATGAACAAAAAAATGGTGACGCCCGTCGAGACAGAACGGCAGTTGTGGTTGAGAAATTCAATTTTTCGTTGTTCTAAGCGTTCCATAGCCAAATGTATGTCTGTCCGTCTGTCCGTCTGTGTATCACATCCCGATTTTTGGTTCAGTTTAAATCGTTACGAGATAAAATTTGGTAAGCAGACATGTTTTTTTAATCAAACAATAAAAATAAAATATATAAGAGTAACTTTCTCGCGCACCATCTATTACATGTAAAGTGAGGGATCAAATATGATTTTCATTAAACCTCCTCGTGTGGGTATCATTGAATGGGTCTCAAAAAACACTAAGGTTTCTTAAACCATTCTGGATTTCAAGCCTTCGTCCAGGAAATTTAAGACTTCAAAGTAGTTATCATGTTCTAAGTCTTACTATTACTTTTTTAACCTTGAGTCCTAGAAGTATGAAACAAAATAGGAACTACCAACAACCTAGTTTGACCGATTTCCAATGATAACATTAGGAGTTATGAGGCAACTTCGGGATCCTAACATAGCATGTCTAGACACGTCTTGGACACTTTATAACATATAGGAATTACGTGAACATGACGTCTAACAGCAATATAAAAGGGAGGTAAGTCTATAAGCTGTGGCGACGTTAAGTAAATACCCTAAGTCATTACGAGTATATTGTCATATCTAATAGACCTAGCACATATATTGTTTAGCTAAATGTGCTGTATATTGCCTTCATGTGGTTTGGGTGTTTTTACCTATTTAACAAAATGTATAGGTATAAGTAGTAGCTATATCAGTAATGTAGTTCCCATAATACAAGCTCTGCTTAGTTCGGGGCTAGATGATGCTGTGTTAAAATGTCCAGCATTATTTATTCATTTTAGTATGAACAGATCCTGACGGAATTCTTTGATACTGATCGAAGCAGTCACTTCATGCATGATGCAGGTAAACCATGGCCTTGGATCTGAACCACACTTGCAGTGTGCTAGTATGTATGTAGCTCTCACTATGTAACTCATCCTGTGTTATTTTCAATATGTCTATTTAAGGTCCGTATGTTCGTCAATCAACTCGTCGAATCAACCGGTCTTCAAATCCCACGTATCAATGTCAGCATTGTACCCTTCACAGGCTTCGTGTATATAAATAATATAAGAAGTCGGCTCCCGCATCTCGCGCGAGACTCCCTTGACCTTGCCTCAACAATATCATGTACCTACCTACCTGTTACGAAGGATACATATTTGCTTACTTCGGGTGGAAGGAGATAGGTACGTACCTACCTAAGTAGAACGTTTTGAAGCAGCAAGATTAATAGAGAAGTTTTTTTTATTGAATTATGAACTAATTAAAATAATTTATTGTACACCACATGAAAAAAAAGAAAACTAAATTTAATAGTACTAAAAGTACCGGGGATGGTATTAAAATACCATCTCTTCCAGGCAACCTTGGGATAGAGCGGAATCTATGTAAATTGTATGAATGGTTGGTGGTAATATTTAAGTATTTAATGACGAATAGCACTTTTTACCATTAAAAATGAAAGATAGTAAGGCTATGTATCTCCATAAAATAGTATATAACCAAGTCCCCTCGAATAATACGAAGAGTAATTTCACCTTCAAACGAAATAAGCCCTTCAATTGTATAACCTTATAATAAGCTTCCGTTACTTATTTACCCCGTAACAAATGGAATCCCGACGCGGGGGTGACACGTAAGAGGACAATAAATAATAATCGGGGGTCCTGCTCCTGGGAGATCCGATTCTGAGTGAAATCGACTACCGATGTCTCTGACAACGCCGCGCCGCCACCGCCCGCCACCGCCACGGCTACATCACGAACAGACGAAAACTAAAGTTTTTGTCGATTGACAGTCACACACAGCGTTGCCAGAAGGTTACTTTTGTAACCTTTTAGGTGATTTTTAACTACTTTTAGGTTACACAGCTGAAAAGGTTACTTTAGGTGTTTTTTTAGAATTCGTAGAATTCATAGGTAGGTATTTAATTTCTTACTTGAATATAAGTTTAAACAGAACGAAGTAGCGCTCTTTGTTGCATATTTTTTTTTTAAATAGAAAAAATATGGGTTCGAAAAAGATAAATCGTGAATTGCAACTTAAGATGGAAAACACTACTAAATTATATTTTTTTCTGTAAGTTAATACAACCAACAATCTGTCTAGCAACTTTTAGTACCTTATTATAGGGGAAAAAATTAAGGTTACTTTTCACACCAAAAGGTTACTTTTTGTCTATTTTAGGTTACTTTTGTCATGGCCCGACTGGCAACACTACTCACATATCTTGTCTCTGTATTGCTTCTGTTAGTTCAACCCAACAAATTTATGACGTATCTATTGAAAATGAAAGCACTTTTCAAGGTTTTTTTACTTGGCAGCATGATTTGGCACCTCGCCTTTTTAAAGTATCCAAGTACCTACTTACGACAAAGAACTGAAACCGTGGACTCTATAATAAGGTGTCACAGGTTTGATTAATATTCATTCCTCCCAAAGTAGGAATGCGTTTCTTGGTGACTTATTTATTTGTTGTAGAATATACTTCGGACTCGCGTTTAAAAAGTAATTGACCTAACGTTTTTTTGAAAGTACCAAGTAAGTAAGACTTTATGTCTGTATGAAAGTGGATGAGAAGAGCCGAACAGGGAGCCCCTGGCGCGTATTGGGAGACTATGTCCAGCAGTGGACTGATGTGGGCTGATGATGACTTGCATTGTTTCAGTTGAAATATCAGTATTGAAATTGTAGTATTTTTAGTTCCTAAAAATACAATTTGGGTCTCTTCAAGGCAAGGTAACCTTCTAGACCAGGTGAGGTTAAGGCCAAATTAAAGTGTTTTATCATTAAAAAACAGTTAGAAAAACTTTTTAAATAGTCATAGTTTCGTTTAACTTTTCAGTTAACAAAACCTGAAATCAAATAGTTCGTTTAATGCCTCCTGTCAAATGGTTGAAATCCCGATGTTATCCGTCCTGTATACGTAAACACAAAACATAACCTTCAAAGCCGGCGTCAGCTTCCAGCGCCAACCCTGATCTTATCAAAACATGTTTATCTGCTTGTTTATACCTTTGTAATTTAATTGAGAAGATATCACTCTAATTGAGGCACGTCACAGCACGGCACTGAGCCACAACACGGGTTGTGAAACACGTGATAACTATAACAGGTTCGAACCCGCGTGCGGGGACCGCGGCCGCCTAGCTCGCACTGTCTGCCGCCCGCCCGAGCCCGCCCGAGCCCTCCCGCCCAAACGAGAGCGAAAACATCCCCTATGTTCCTCCATCCTCCTTCTGCTTGTTCGTTTGTGTATTTCCATCTCCGAGTGACTTTTCCTAGTGAATGTGTTGGTTTCATTGACGCCTTCCCTTAATAAAGGAAGTGAGTGGATGGTTCGTTTCACGGCTGCAGCCATACTAAGTAGTTTAACGACATTAACATTTGTGTCACTTTGAGAAGGAAAACAAGTTTGTTTGATGAAACTAGTGTTCCCAACAATTGTAAGAATAATATAAGTTTAAAAAAAAAATATTCTTGCCTTTGAATACCACAGTAATAAGAAATTGCCTTTTCTTGTGACCGTATCAGTTTTGTTATTTAAGGCTAAATAGGAGTGAAAAATAAAGGTAGGTTACTCCAGCTTACGTAAAGCTAAGGATGGCAAAACGCAAGTTTTCACGTGAGAATAGCGCCCGTGAGTACCCGGCTTTTTTGTGAAGGGTTGAACTAGAGATACTGTTATGTGTGGGGATGAAGGTGTACACTGAAGGGGGTGGGAGGTACGGGGGGGTCGGAAGTATTGACGATACGAACCTGACAAATTAAGTTTACGAATTCGAAAACTCGTGTGACTTTCTCTTTGATGAGGATTAGGATTAGTTGTAATCGGACATTATTGACTTCTGCCAAATAACAAACACGCCCACGACTATATATTCCAAGATGAACATTCTCAGGTTCATACTCAGTGCGTAGATCTTTGAGCATTTCAAGCAGAAGGTGGTAGTCTATTAGGCACATGCCCGTTTTTTGCAAGTAGTTAGTATGCCACTTGACAGGTTGCATGCCCATCGCCGCTAACTGAAATAATAACTGATGGCACATGTCTTCGGATTTTTAGAGTGTGTACATGACGTTTCACACAATATTTTCTTTCACCGTTTTGAGCACATGTTAATTCACACATTTTTTCGAGTGGAAAAATCCATTGGTGCACGACCGAGTACGAACCCACGGCGTCTGAATCGGAAGTCGGGGTATTGGCCACTATCCATTGGCCTGCGGTCACATTAATTTTTCAAAAAATACCTATTTAATGAATGATTAGCAGTGATTAGCATTTTCTGTGTAAAAACTATGTAGTTGTTATTAATGAAATTCAGATGCAATATTTTATTATTCATGACATAATCAACCCCCAGAAAAAAATAAGTTTTTTCTTTGCGCGTGTCTAAATTTCCACTCCAATGCAGGGCATCAGACAGCGTCGGTTCCCCATTTTCCCCTAAAACCTCGCACAACACTCAACACTAATTTTCCAACCTCAGAAACAGTATCTCTCGCCGCACACCCTCACGCTGCTCCGTATCTCGAGATGTCGTTCATCATCAGTGCCATTAAATAAACCTGTCATAGGAGACGGCGTCGCTCCTCGTAAATCACTGCTTTGCGTTCCACCGCATTCTTATATTATTATTATGTATTTGTAGTGAGGTTATTGTGAAAACGTCCCGTTACTCACATTCCGTTGGTCCATTGCGAAGTCAGATGACAAATTAGTGAAACATCAAGAGAACTGTAATTTTCTTGAAGTTTCAAGATAGAGCTGCTTAATAAACTAAAACATGAAACTTTCCAGGGACACGAATTTGAAAAGTTATAAACGTAACTGCGTTTATTATAACTTGTGCTTCAAATAAAGTATATCAAACTCATAAAGTTCTGGACTTTCCATAGTTATAGTATTTATTAATAACAAGGTTATGAAATGGACATAGTCATTAATCTTGGTATATACCTGAGGACCTATGGAATGATTATTAACAAAATTACATTAACTTGCAAATAAATCTTAAAATTTGTGTTGTTTTTATCGTCTGAACCACAAACCAATTATGTATAATAGATTGCGTTGAAATAGCGTATTGAACAAGCCATCACCTTGTTGCTCGAGGGTCCAGACAAATACCACTTTCTGTTGACGTTAACGCCTGCGGAAACATTGAATTGTATGGGAATGACATTAGCTGCGGAAATGTCACGTGACAGCTGCCAAGTTTTACCTGAACAAATTTGCGTTAGCGTGAAAGGAAAAGTAAGCGTGAGGTATTTTTCTAGTCCTCCCTAGTCGTTTTTTCCAGATCTTAGAATCCCGTCATTTTGTCGGAGCGTGAAGCAATGGACAGCCACCACGCGCCGCTACCCTTCCATAAATCTCCTCACCTGCTAACAATGCGCATAAGCGTCGGGCTGGAAGCGCCGACCAATTTAATTTGGATTAAAGTCCCTTTTCCGCGTTCCGATCGCGGAAACAAAACTTAGCAATTGATCTGCGGCAGAGAGTTTCCTCTTTCTAGAGGCGTTTCAGATACCACGGTTAGTCGCGGAATTCTAGAAAATACCTTCCTAAATACCTGGCCTGGTTGCCTGGAAGATATCGCTCTTAGCGATAAGGCCACCCATTGTATCCTCACAACCAAACTATATAGTAGAAGTTTTAAAGTGCTTTTTTTAAATGTGGTTTATGCAATAGAGTTAACTTGCCTGTATGCGATATACAATAGTTTTAGGATATTATAACGACTATACGCTCTGCTTATATTGGGACTAGATTATGCTGTGTGAAAAATTCTAGCATGATTTATTTATTTATTTAATATGTTCCCGGAACCTTATCACTAAGCCAACGTTAGGTCCGTCTGTCTGTCACAAGGCTGTATCTTGAAACTCTTGTCTCACCGCGTGGTCTCTTGGTCGCGTGGTCGCGGACAGTGCTCATGAGGAAGCACCTTTAAACGATCAACGAAACGTCAACAGGAGAATAGTAAAGTACGTGGTATAGTCGTAATAATATCCATAAGTGATACCAAACCACGATAATTTTAATTCTATGATATACAACAGTTGTTTTCCTCAACTGGCGTTCATAACGCAATTCACCGTATCTAGAATTGCTATTCTAACAAAAAAAATACAGAAAAAATATTTTCGTCATCTACGAGTACGTAAGCTAACTCATAAGTAAGCAGTGAGTTGGTAAGTGGATGCAAAGTAGGCAAAGTTCGCGTTAAATGATGCATTGAAGAAGGCTCTACCAAGTTTCACAGACGGAAATTTATTTCTATTCTTTGATGTAGTCGCAGCAAACGATCAAGGATTTTATGAAAACCGCCGTCTAGGGAGGTTTCATAACTCACGTAGAAAAAAAAATTGCGAGTCATTTCAAAGATTGAGCATTCGTTTGGAATTTCAATACAGTCAGTTGTTAATAAAATATATTTCTTTGCTAATATTATAAAACCAGCCAAGTGCGTGTCGGGCCACACGCAGTATAGGGTTCCATAGTTGCCCGTCAAGATATGCGGACTTAAAAGGGAGCTAAGCGATATTAACTTATATTTACTACCTGTTTTACAATACTAAAAAGTTATCTAACATTGACATTGAGTCTACTCTCCCAAAATAAAGCGAAGGAATTCCTTAGCTTAATAAATTGGCTGTATTTTGAGACAATGCCAGAACAGTCAAGGCAAGCTCGCACTGAGACACCAGCCGGCTGAGTTCAAGAGTTGTCTGCCGTCAAGGGTCCTCCGGCTCTGAGCCCGCCGTTTGTTACGGCGATGTCTGGATGAGACAGGAAGCCACCATCGTTTTGTTTTTATATCGGCTATATTGAAAAGACAAGTAATGGTATCCTTCACTAATAGAGCCGCTTTGAAAATTGTATTAAACAGATAGATAGAAAATACTTTATTGTACCTCGTGTGTTCATAAGTTTTGAGACGAACTTATTTAATTAATTTAAAAAGAAAGTAATTCATGCAACCTTTTTTAAACTTTTAAAATTTTAAATACCGAATGTTTTGAATCAGAAAAAATATACATTTGAATATTTGTTTCATTCTCCGTGAAAATGGCGCCAACAAAAGATTTGCGTGCGACTGTAATTTCACTGTTTCAAGCAGGAAAAAAACCAATGCAAGTTTTTAGTGAAATCCAAAGTTTGGGATGTAGTCGGAACTTTGTGTATTATACCATAAAGAGGTACAAGGAGACCGGCTCTTTAGAAGACCGTGGAAGATGTGGCCGCCCGCGGTCTGTAAGGACGCCCGCCAACATCAAAGTAATCAGAGAGCGAATTCGTCGCAACCCTTGCCGGACTCAAAAGAAATTAGCTCTGCAGACCAACATTTCGCGAATATCGGTGAACAGGATACTTAAATATGATCTTAAACTAAAGGCCTACAGTCGAAGGAAAGTGCATTATTTAAACGAGCGTCTTCGTAAATTGCGACTGGAACGATGTCGGAACCTATTGAAGAGACACGATCCAAAAAATATCCTGTTTACCGATGAAAAGATCTTCACGGTGGAAGAAAAGTTTAACCGGCAGAACAATAAGGTTTACGCCAGAAGTTCAAAGGACGTCCAGCCATCTGTACGCAATGTCCAGCGCACTCATCATCCAGCAAGTGTGATGGTTTGGTGGGGTGTTTCCTACGAGGGGGTCACTTCGCTTCATTTTTGCCAGCAAGGCGTCAAGGTGAAGGCACAAAATTACCAAACCGACATATTGGAAGCGGTGGTTGAACCATTAAATGATACGCTATTCGCTGGAAAATACTGGGTTTTCCAACAGGACTCTGCTCCCTCCCATAAAGCTAAGACTACCCAACGTTGGCTGGAGGCCAATTTGCCAGGCTTCATTCGGAGCGAAGATTGGCCCTCGTCAAGCCCTGACTTGAATCCTTTGGATTATTCTTTATGGACGGAATTGGAGCTGAGGGCATACAGAAAGTCTCACCCAAACCTGGATTCTCTCAAGCGAGCCCTTATTAAAGAATCGAAACGGATTCCCATTGAAAAGATTCGTGCCGCCATAGATGAATGGCGCACGCGTTTGAAGGCCTGCATTGAATGCAAAGGCGGCCATTTTGAATGATTTATTTTTAAATACAGATCTAGATGTCAGTAGTTTTAATTTTAATATCCAATAAATGAATACTCAACTTAGCTCCAAAAATATTTTAGTTTTACTGTGTCTCAAGACTTATGAACACACGAGGTACACCAAATAACATATCAGCTTAGTTAAGTATTATCAACTTTAACAATGTTGTACAATGGGCGGTCTTATCGCTAAATAGCGATATCTACCAGACAACCTTTGGATGGAACGGACTTTAAGAAAGTTTAAAAGGGGTTTAATTGGTGTACTTACCACATATTATGGATGTATTATAATACACATAATTTATTATATACAATATACCTACATATTACCTATATACTTCATAACTTTTGTATGATCCAAAACATAGATAAACCAGAAACAGGCAACAGTTAGCGACTCGAGGAAAAGTAGTGTTGCTTGACCAAAGATTTAAAAATAGGTAATGATTTAGCACGTCTGATGGTAACAGGTAGCTCATTCCATAAACGGACAGCCTGGAGGTCTACTCTACAAAACCGATAAACGATATATCGCTTCAATTATCGTGCTAAACCTACTCTACGTTGCATCGTTTCGACTATCATTTGAACGAAGAAACGACCGACATTACTTTTGACAATCGATGTCGTAACCCTACTCCGGCATCACTAAAAACGATACGATAATTTGAATTTGACAACGAAACAAATGTCAATCGACGAACCCTTGATGCTATCGTGCGCGTTATCGTTTCGGGTTATATTGTTGTGTTTTCTGATGAAATCACCTCCATGTCGTTTACCGGACTCCGAATCTTTTATACCTTTGAGCCCTGCTGCCTACTGAACTCTCTGCATTATTTTCATTCGACCTCGGCCTGCTACACTACGGACTCTTGATTTGCCTCTTGTTTTGGAATAATGGCGAGATTTATGCTTGCCATGGAAGCCATCCGCGAGGAAAAGGCTTTACAAAAACGACATTTTAAAGTGACGAGAGATCAGTTGGATCTGAACAAAATTCCCGGCAGTAATTTCATCGGGAATTATAAACTTAGTAAAAGTTTTTTTGAAGGTAAACTTGTATTTTTTTTTTCAACTTCATGATTTTATTTCTTATTAAATAATAAAAAATAAAATTGTTGTTATAATAGTGTTTTAAACTTTAATGCTGTATGTACTAGTATCTTTTTAATAAACGAATTTGAATATTCACCCCGACGAATTTTAGCTTCAACTTCTTAACTATGGCTTCTGTGGCTAGTTGTCACAAGAATTTTTGCTTGTAAAGTTTTCAACCAACAGGCGGGTTTGTTGATTTGACGTTTGAAGTTGTCACTTCTTTTACTTTCATAGATAATTGTTATCGCTTTGCCTAAAAAAGTGACATAAACAGTCAAGCAAAAGGATTTAGGCTAAACATCTATTATCCAAGCCCTTAGATTTTCCTATCATTCGTTCCGAAGATTCGATACATATTGTCTATGCTTTCGACAGACGACAAAGATTGCGAACATTTTTAAGAGTAGGGTACGGCCGAATAATTCGGAGCACTGTCGTATCGTAACGATAATGTCGATATCGTTTTATCTCAAAGAACGTTTCAAATATATTCATCTCTCCCATGCTCGATCCCTGCGCTCTTCTGAAACTCTTCACTCCTACTATGATAACTCCTTTACAGTGCAGGGCGCACTGTAAAGGAGTTATCATAGTAGGAGGAGATGTGTACAGGTGTCAGAAGTTGAAGAGTTTCAGAAGAGCGCAGGGATCGAGCATGGGAGAGATGAATATATTTGAAACGTTCTTTGAGATAGGAAGGTGTGGAAGGATTGAAAATAATGTTATGTTACAGATTTAGGATATGAGTATTCGAGTATATAAGAATAAAGCTGATCCCCAACTTGAATGAAAAGTAAGAGGTTCTTCGAAGATGGGTGTTCCAAATGTTTAAGGGGTCGGCCCCCCTTTGTGATGCCCCTGGTGGTACAAGTGTCCATCGGTGCCACTTTGGTGGTATACAAAACAAGCGCGTGTGATTTTTGTATACTCAGGTATACAAAAATCTTCATCATGTTCATTTGAGTGTGTTCATTTCAAGGTTTAACGGCCCGAACGTCCTCCCCCGTACCCAGTTAGTTTTACGGGAAGGCGAGTTTGCACCTTCTGTTTAATTACTTATCATCAATTGTGGACGGCGGCATGCGAGAGCGAGCCAGTTATTCTTTAATTGGCTTAATATTTGGTTCGTTACTGCGGAGCAGCGGCGGCGGCGCGGCCGGCGGGCAGTCGGTGCATGTTGGAAAGTAATTATGCTGAAACAAGCTCATTGTTTTAACAACAATGAGCTTGTTTCAGCATAATTACTTCACGACCGCTGCTTTTGAATTATAATTGGGTTCCGATAGTTTGTTTACGAAATAGTTAAAATGATTACCTATTTATATAATGGGGGACCATTTTACCATTTTATATTATAATGACATGAAACAGATCTGTAGCAGGACCATTTGGTCCATTCGGCAGATTGATAGCTAGATAAATTATTCAGTATTCGTTAGGTAACGCCACGGTACGATTAGGTTTTCTGTTAATTTTCTTGCTTCATTCTCGAAGCATCTCATCCCGAGTATTCGCCGGTAAGAAGCCATGAACACACATCGGCAAGATTTATAATAAAGCTGTTTACACACTCGCGCCGTTATCTAGTGCGTAATAACCGTTTTGACAGCACTCCGCTTAAAGGCGGATTAAGGGTGGTTTTAATTACTCCAAAGGTACTTCAAGAGAATTAGAGGCAGGGTTAAGCTGAATATCTACCTGACACTTGTAGAAGAAAGTTCGACGATTATTTTTTACTACCTACAGTCGGTCGTCGGTGGTATAGAACTAAGAGATGGAGATCGTGATATCAAACAAATGTCCGTTTGGAACACGACCACAGACCGTAAACCGCAGATTGCAGCGACCATTAACCGCAGCTGACACAATCGATGTTAGCTTCTATGAAATCAGTCTCCAGCGAGCGCACTTACACAGCGATGCAGAGTCGGTGACTGACTAAATGATGACGATAATAAGACTATTATCTGAAAACCTTATGTGAAGAGGTTCAAAGATTTATTCATGTCCAGGGTCGGCAGCTGTAATAATACTATTATATCTCGTCTGTCAGATATATTGATCCAAACAGAAATCTAGACGCGCGCTGCAATTAGCATCCTGAGTTATTTTTATATATTTGCATACCTAAGTACCTACATACTTTTTATATTTTATTTTATATTGTGTTAATAATATGATATGGATCTAGTGTCTAAAATAAAGCTTATTATTATTATAAAGGGGTGACGAAATGAATATCTTCCGTAAATCCAACATGGCGCTTAAATTAAAAACGAATCTTATGTTTTCCAAAGGAATCTCATGTTGTTCTTGTAAACTCGTGTAATTCATCGACTTACGTACCTCAGTAAAAAGAAAGTTGAGGCCCAAACGATAAAGTTTAAACTCAGCTCGAAGGGAAACAAAATAAAGTTTGTCCGCACGAGCCCGAGCCGTGTAATGTGCTGGTTCAGCGTCAATATTTGCTGGAGACAGCGAGCCGACCGACCGCTACACCAGGAGCCAGTGGGAATTCTCTAGTCATACCTCTGATCTTAATTAGTTCTAACGCACTTCGCTTATTTCGCCTACTGTCGAGGCGGCAATGCACTTTATAAAGCTAGGTTCAGTAATGTAGTATAAGAAAAAGTTGGGTGAAATTATATTCACATTATGCACAGTGCGCATAACTATATGCATTCCAATACTACGTACACCAACTACTTTTTTTTTATTCCCACCCAACACACACATACATAGTCTTGACCCCACTCTAGGATTTCCTAAGTCATACGTAGATGTGGACCAAGTTGATGTGGACTAAGATGAAGCAGCACTTTCCATCTACCTACTATGATGTAAAGAAATTAAAGCTGCCTCCCAGACTAAATTATTAGCACACCATGCGGTGAATCTGAATGATGGCGCTTGTGTTTGCGGCCGGTCGGCAGTGTGTACGAGACCTTACCAATTATAACCACAGAGCATTTATACGTACCTGCAAGGAGAAAAACAATAATGAACAAACAAATAAACATAATGAAACAACTAATAAACATAGGTAGTAATAAACAAGACTTAAATTAAAAGAAAGTTAATGTTACATGCACATGATAGCCATCACCAAGCAAAGCGTTAACATATGCGAAATAACGACTTCGAGGGAACAACGAAGTCGTTACTTCGTAGAAGTGCTGCGTCGCTCGTAGAGTTTGTAGATACAAAATTGAGAGTTTGAACAAAGTGATTTCTATTATATCTATCTATCAATCCAAACTTTCTTTTTAAACACAAATACCACATCTTTACATACGAGTACTTACAGTTCATCTATTTGTTTCATTAAATTTAGCTCTTTCATCAACATGAACAACACAGAGACTACTTAGTACTTAAATAGTGTACCTAACACATGTGCACCTACAGTAGTCTACCGACACTTTGGATACGACTAGTTTCCCTTATTCAGATGTTTCATCCGAGCACTCATTCATCGCTAGGATTACAAGCAAGCACCACTGATATACTCGTATATCTGCTGCTACTGAATATTGCTTGTTAACTGCCAATCGGCTGTTGCTTATATTTTGGAAACGTTGCAATCGATCGGTTGATACAGTAGAGACGGTTTCTCTTTATTTTTCAGTGTTTTAATGGGCATAATATTTCTGAATTTATGTTGATAATTTTGTCAGGAACTGTCCTACTCTTTCAATACATGTAATAAATTATGACGAACTAATGTGAATTTGGTTAATATTCTATGCATGGACAAGATAAATTTCACTTAGTTATCGGTTCCAACAGATTCGCTGCCAGAGATTGTTCTAGTAAACTCTCGTGTACTGGGGACAAAACTTTCCCACAAATGGAGCCGCGACCAATTTTACTTTTCATTGTTTTACAAAAGCTTTTGTTTCGATAATTAGGCCAGTACCGGGAGAGAAACTCTTTTCCACTCTAAAGAAAATTAATGTAGTAGCCAAGTTACAATAGCCTTTGAATTCTATTAGTTTGTCTGGTCTTCTTGTTTTCATAATTCTATAATTTGTGTAGGTAAATTACAAATTTACAGATAGATTTCAGTAAACAATATCTGGCTTACAATTAAATAAAATGACTGCAGTAGGTATACTTTCTTTATTAAAAAAAATCTATTCAGTAAGCTCTAATATGCCTCAACATTTTCAAGCCATTTCAAGTTGTTATAACAACCGTAAGGCAAAACTTGGCAAAATCGTGGGAATTACGAACACCGACCAATTCCTGAAACCTTTAGGACAAACAATGTACCTAAGCTGTTGGCGTTCCTATAAATAATTAAATCGTTCCAACCATTATATTAAAGAATATGACGTATAATTATAATGAAATCGGTATAATGGACCGCACTTTACAAGATCAAACAATACTTTTTCTCCCCTTTCTTCTTTCCACGTATTGCGATGGCGCGGCGCCGCCGATACATGTCGTTGAGATATTACGCTAGTTTGTGATTCACAGCTTAAATTGGTATAGCCCCGCGTAGCCGCGTACCAAGCGGCAGATAGCGGGTACGAGTCCCGCCGGTTGAATTTTAAGAATATTAGATTTTTTATGATTTCCCTTAAATGTTGGTTAACACTTTGTAAATCAAATAACTTTTATTGAGTTAGTACATTTCTGAATATTTCTGTGGCGACCATTAGACCATTTGATCTAGAATCACCTAGACGACAGTGGTAATACGAAACAGACCCATTTAGGCACTATTGAGGCAACTTTGAGGCAATGGGGGAGAGAGTCAGCGCGGTGCTCGTGGGCGGACCATGCCAACTACAGATCGAATCCCAATCAGCGTACCAGACATCAATTAAGGCAGGACGGTGCCGCCGGAAGCTGCCGTCCAGTTTCACTGACTTTTAAAGCCTAAAGTGATCTAGAAAGCAATATATCATACATACACATAGGCAGGTGGTTTATACAGCTAAATCATTTTACTCGTTGAAAATGATCGAAATTTAGGTACTGAGAATAAATATTCAAGTGTGGAGAATTTACAAAGGTGTTTATTATAATAGTTTTTAATAATATACATTCAAACCTATTGTAGCTATTTATATTTTGTTCGAACACCACAGAGTTGAACTATCCCCACAAAATGCATACTGCATCCTGGGCATGCGCTTCTCATTAGTATGGAAATGGTAATTTTCGAATTGCACTGATTTCGTTAATTCCATACGTTTGTGATGGTAATGGATAGGGGCGAAATCCCACTGGTTATCCAGGCGAGGGTGTATATCTCATTAGGGCGGCGATTCTCAAATTGAAGTACTTAGGGGCCTACGCAGTATCTAGAATGCACGTGATAGTTTGCTCATATGTATGGACGCTACTTCTTGCTATGCGTTAGCACCCTTGTAGTCTGTGTTAGCTATACTAATTGAGTCTCACTCTGGTAGAATGCAACGTAGAAAGGCATGAATGGTAGAATGGCCTGTGGATGAAGTCTTTGGCTGGTCAGCTTACCTAGTTTTCGTGACACCGACACAGTGTTTGTTCACTTGTTTAGTTTTCTACAGTTAGGGATACCGAAGTTTGAAAAGGATGAGCAATCAGCATTGAAAACTCAATCTAGGCAAAAACATTTATTGATATCGCGCAACAGATTAAAATTATGCGATAAAAATTGTTATACTATGGCTGTGAAAATATACTTATAATAAATTACCAAAAGACATATTAACAATGAAAAATATATAATTTAATAGAAAACATATCAATTGGCTTAGCAAAAGATGTTTTTATTCAATTAATGACTACCTATCTAAATAATTAGCTTGCATGACATTTTAATAAGTAAGTTTTTTAATTTCTAGTAAATTTTGTGTAGTTAAAATAAATTTGGCATAAGTACTTAATATTAAATCTATTTTAATTGTAACTAGGTATTTACCTACTTACTAACTACTACTTATTACCTACTAACTAGGTATTTACCTTTATGTAAAAAATTGCCAAAATGCGAATATAGCGAAGCTGACTATACCTATGTAATAGTACTAATGTACCTATATTCTTGCAAATAAATATTATTCATTCATTCGTTGTTTTCCTGATAAAGGGGTAATATTTTGTTTTGAATTTGTGAAGAAATCTGTTATGCATCAGGAAGCTTGCTTGAAGAGTATCAACTGCTGGAGAAGTCTCATTCCTCTGACTGTTGAGATCATTGATAGTGGAGGTGTGATAACTCCCGCCGATGGGACGATCTAATGGCGCTCAATTTTAATTATTTTAACATTATTTCTGATTCAACACAAAATCACTGACGTTACTTCTGATCTATCGTATCCACCTGAGTCTGGCTGGCATTGTTTCTGTATTTTGTATACGTTAATAGATATTATAAACTTTCAACTTAACCGATTGTTAACATTGAAGAATACATTAGGAAGGGTCCCCGCATCCCGTTTCTACCACAAAACTAAGTTGTTTGAAGATTTATGCAGATATATATAGATATAGTTTATGTAACTAAAAATACGTATTAAAACAGGAAAAAAAATATCGTAAGAATATTAAGCTTTTAAGGAACCGAAATCTCTCTCAAAAAACAATCTGGGTCTCTTTTAAGAATGAATAGGTATCTTCTAGGCCTTTATGCTCCATCATCGACCATCATCATCACTTACCATCAGGTGAGATGGCCAAATGAAGGTATATAATTATATAAAAATAATTTTAAAAAACTTGTAGGTAACTCAAATGCGCCCCGATAGACCTAGAACTTAAAAATGCCCAAAAAATCAGATTCATTCATATTGTAAAAACGGGAATTTTCACGTACTGCACTATCGGTGAAGGCACCGACTAAGTTTCGACTCATTCCGAGAGTGAACTTGACTATTCAGTTTTTACAATATGAATAGTCAAGTTCACGATAGTTTTTGGAATAAAAAACAAATTAGATTCAGCTTCAATTCATGTAGGAATTGGTTGACGGTGTTCAAAATGTTCAAATCCCGCTGAATCGAAATTTTAAGGTCACATTTCAAATTGTTCTCCAGTTTTCAGTTTGAAATCAAAAAACATTAAATAAAAAATAAACATTTAAAAACAAAGTGCAAACGAAATCGCTGAATAGAAAACAAATTGTTTCAATAAAAAATCTAACGCCCAAGCTGGAACTGAAACACAGCTGTAATAAATAGTTGAACGCGGGGTACGGGTGCGGGGTGCGGGGTGCGGGGTGCGAGGTGCGGGGAGGTTCTAAATCGACCTAATAGTTTTATAAAATTCCACCAAAATGTTTGCCTGTGATACCCAGCATGTCACAAATAAGAAATCGGTTGAAATTGTATGCTTATTTTTTACGTAGATTATGCAGATTATGGTACTTCAACCTAAATGTAAAGCTCAATGTTCTTAATAAATGCAATGTCAAATCCAAGTGTAGAACCCGACTTCCAGCCAGGTTGCCTTCATCGATACATCGCCTCATTGGGGAGTAGGTAGTAGGGCCGCGACTAGCGGCTGACCGTCTTTTCCCCGTTCTAGCTGCCATCACTATTACTCTAAGTACCTACTATTAGGCGAATTTCTAATAGGAGGTACCTGCCTAGATTCTTCCATTGCAATGAGTACCTCCCTACCTCTTCAAAATCTATATAGTTATGCAAGTTTTGTACCAAAAAACATAAAACTCATCCGCACCCGCCCCCACCCCTCGCCCGCCGCTAGTCAGGTGCAAACTTTAATCAGGTAAATGTCGCTCCACGTCATCTTTTATCATTAAAAAGCACAGATGCACCTTTACAGTTTTGGAAGCTGTGACGCCATAATGTGTTCATCTTCCCTACCAACTGTGCTACCATTATGATAGTGGAAGCTTTGGAGTAGGTAACTATTCTGTACGTTGACAATCTGGGCCATTTCATTCGGTGTATTTTAGTCGAGTGCAAGAAATGATAGCTGCTTTTTAGCTGTCCCCGAAATGACAGTGAAACACAAAGCTGGCAAGTAGGTATTCGTATTCGCTGTTAGAGCGCGGTGATTGCTAGGAGCAGTGCGAGTGCTCCCGCGGTTTCTTGCCCCAGATCCCGCTTTGAGGCCGACGACGACGGCTTACAATGCCACCGCACAGTTGTTTGTTTTTACGTTTTCGGAGATCTCTATCGTAACCAGTGAAACACGAATCGAAAATAGAGCCCATCCCGTCAATATTTAGAGGTACCTCATTTGTTATAATGACAGATTGTTGGTAACTTTGGGTTTTTCATAAAATACCATCACTTAGCACGAAAATAAGGTATTGTATTGTGTAAAGATGGTTAATCCAAGTTAACTGTCAACATTTCAGTACCCTTGTCACTTCCCAAACGTCTACAAGGGGCTCGATTTGTTGCTGCCTAGTTATTTCATCAGACAATTTGTAACTAGTTGTGTAATTAAATTGCCTTCAGAAATTACATTAAACAGAACCCTTTCCTGGCAACGTCGTCTCAACCTTGACTCGTCAATGGCATGTCGTACGCCGCGTTATAAGTAGGTAGGTAGGTAGGTGCGTCGGATCGCAGGATGACAACTGGGTCGGCGCTCGCTCGCAGCCTACTTCGCACCGACGGACTTGAATGAGAGCTTCGAAACCTCGAAAAATAGCAAGCGAATTGCGAAAATATCCCTCGTTATTAAAAGCTCATGAATGCGACAGCCGAGCCAAGTTTCAGGGAACGAAATGTTAGAAAACTAGCACCTTGCACCGCCCCGCGGTGCAAGGTGCTAGTTGATGGCCACAAAGGTTTATCCACTTTGAAAGAGAACATGCGCACCGCCGCTACTGCAGGTGTCGCAACATCTGTGTGAAAGAACCACAGATATTATGTAACAACATATTAAACTAAGTCATGATGGTTGTTTTTGAAAGGAGATTTTATCTGCAAAATCTAGCTTTATGAGTTTGCGATACAATCATCACGGTTTTCTCATGTACCTGAGGGCGGTCAGAAGGCAAATAATAGTTTTTTTTTCAGTTCACAACTTTTAATGCACCCCTCTTCCTAATGAGTCACCAGGCAGTGCAACATTAGGCCTAATGGCACAGAATAATAATTGATAATAGCAAAATAACGATGAAGAAGATTGTTTTAATAAATTATTTATGTTCTACAATTTGAAATAGCCATATCGCTAGGGCCAAACCGGAGTTAAATCTCAACAGTCAAGGCAAACATTTTAGCGCGCTAATAAACGACATTAGATGCAGATGTGGCAAATGACTAAAAATGTGGATGAACAGCTATAATATGTGTTGCAATAATCACGGCGCGCCTTGTGCCACACCGCCCGTGTGCGTAAATCGTAATGGAAGCGCGCACGTCGCGGATGCAGATGCCTTTCCATTATCCCAGTCAGAGCGGCCGGTACGGTCCCAGTGCTCTGTCATTTTAATTTCCAACGTTCTAGAAAATATGATTTCCATTGTTGTCCTAAACTCGGTAAAAATAATAATTGGAATAATATCATAAATACCTATGCCATTACGGAATAATGCATTGGAAACAAAGTTTAATTTGCGCTCTCTAAACGAACAAAAAGCCTAAATCTGAATCGAGGGTAGGCAATTTCAATTGGGCAGTAGTGGGAATAACGAGAACACACATTTCGTGCAAGGTGGCAGATTTACTGGAACGAAATAGCAGGTCGCATTGCGGATTCAAATATAATATGGTATAGGCACGTCCGCTCCCCGCGGCGACGACGGCTCGACTGCCGGCGACTCGGCGAGTGCGTCTGACAGCGGCGAGTGATTTGTGGGTAGTTCTGTTTTTATTGTCGTCACCGGTGCATTTTATTGACACCGTATAAATTATGATTTTTACGGCTACATTTCAATTGCAAAGTATGTACTTAACTAGTGGAAATACCTCATGAATTTTAGTAGGTAACGGTTATCGGTGATACGTTATGCTATTATAGTGAAATTGACACCATTACGACAGAATGCAATTTAAAATAAATATTTAAATATTTTATCAGAAAATATTAGGCACATTATGAGCTTTCGTCAGACTGAAGACTTCTTAAGCAACCGAATTCCTTTGCCGTCTGTTCCTGCCTGGTAGGTACTGTACACACAAGGAATACCTAATCTAACGTAGAGTGCATGAGACCACAGGCCGTAGAGAACAACTAGCATACTCTAATTCCTAACATGTAAAGGCTTTCAAATACTCAAAAGACCAACAATCAACAGCTCATAACATTGACAGTAGGTACAATACATTTGTCTATGTTTGACTATAAACAGCATGTTTTTAAATCATGACTAAACTTGTATGAAACTTAAATTTGACAGCACTAAAATTGTTGCCATCTCTTTATTTTGTGGATGTTAGTAAACGAGAGCGATGAATAAAATTAAGCTTAAGTGGTGTACAAGAGAATCGACGACATTATCTCTAAGACGACACGACATGGTAAATATTTTCATGAAGGTGGATCACACCAGCTCCTGGTTTCCGGCTGTGTTACGACGAGCGAGCTGCAGGCTGCAAGCTGCAGGCTAGACAATGTGTCGGCGTGTGTTTGCATCTTTGCAGCTTAGTATAATCGCATGCTAATGTAATGTATGCCTGCTTTAGCATTCAGGGGTAATTTGTGCACGCTTGTGTATTCATGAGCTGAAGGGTAGATAGGCTCATTTCAGTAAAACACAAAATCGAGATTGCGAGCGAGCGTCTTGAAGTTTTGTATATATTTATTTTCCGTTTTGCTGGCAGTTGGTAATCTTTTTAAAACTGTGAGCGTTTCCGATAGAAACTTAATTAAGAAATAACGTCAGCAATATACTTTTATGACAGGTATCAAAAGATTCTTGGCTCGAGGTAACGTGATTTATTGGCCACCTAAGAGAAGCACTCGGTATCGTCACTAGGCATTTTCCCATTTCCATCCAAGGAAGATAGTTCTAGCGAAAATTAAATTTAGTTTTCCATACAAATCTTTTTAAGTAACAATATGGTCCGAGCTTGTGTCATTTGTATTAGCGAATCGTCGGGTCCGGTACGACGCGACATGGCAAGTCCCAACTCTCTTTCGAGTTTTCTCATAAGATACAAGCTTGGCAAGAAATCGCTAATACCTTCATTATCATAGCCTCTATCTACGGCTGCGCCCGCGTGTTACCCGAATAAAAATAAGCCAATATGTTTTTCTATCTCACGAATCTTAAGTACCTACCTACCTGTTCACAATTTCGTCAAAATCTATTTTTTTTTTAATTCTTGGGAATTAGAATATTAGGTACTTTCGTATTTAGAATATTGCTTTATCGATTTTTGATTTAGATATGTATGAAGTTGTTGTAAGTGAATATCTTCTATGAATGCTTCAAGGCGCGCCGTGAAATGGCTAATATTTTGCGGTTTTTAATAGTTTCCTAGTTGAACACGTGTCGCAATAAAACTGAATTCCTGACCAGTGTCCAACTAACTTCGGTTTATATACGAGGAGTCAACCTGGAGTTTTTTCTTTTAAATGATTTTACAAACTGGTATTGCTGTGTAAATTAGTTTGCATCGCGTCGTGTCCGGCGCTAATTCGCAGATTGCCTGATGAAAGGCAACTCCGCGCCCCATTACCCCATTACCTACGCGTCTGTGACGTACGGTCGCACACAATACTGACACGTGCAATATTTAATATTTTAACGTAAGTAGGAATGTTACATCATCATCATCATCATAGTCAGACATCAGACATCAGTCCACTGCTAAATATAGGCCTCTCCCAATACGCACCACAAAGGTCAGTATACGGCTCTTCTCTCAAAAACCAAATAATATCTAATAAGCAAGCTTTCTCTAATTCCACGAAGAAATCCTACTTTCAAATAGGCATTGCAAGATGTGTACCTACCTACGATACCTCTACTTTTAGTTGTCGGCCCATAGGCAGACCTAGGACCTAGAACCTATAGACCTAGGTAATGTATAACCATTACCTTTTAATTAATTGTGCCAAATAAGCGTTAATTCTATTATATTCTAATACAAATGTGTGATCAGCAGCAGTGTACCGGCAGTTCCCCATTTCATCCGGCGCGTCGCTGCGGAGGCGTCACTCCCGATGATCACCCACCTCTCCCTCACCGCTGCACTACTGCACCACTGCACCACTACACCACTGCCGCCATACGAGTTCGGAAACGGAACTAGTCTCCGGGTTGACACGTTTTGTTACTTCATTCCTCCTCCTTGTTCATAATCAATACATAACTTTATCAGCTTCATAAACTCTCTTCTTTGTTTATACGAGGATAACAATCATATAGAGAGATTGCTGGGTGCTTGTATAACATACCTACCGTTTTACCGCGCTAGATCAATGAAATTTCTCATTAGACTTACCAAACCAGTTTTGTTTTAGTTTTTTGCGTTAATTAGTGAGTAATTAGTTAATTAGCTGGAAACGGTAGCGGTTAGTGCTCGTTATGTCATCTAGCTACTTACTGCAAACCACAAACATTATCGTACTGTTAATCTGATCGTTAACTTCATTCACTTAAATATAACTTTGACCAGTTCACACACAATGTTCAAGACTTTGGTCCCCGTGGTTCTATTGTGCATGAACGTAGCCTCAGCAACCTTTTCACCACACTAGTTTATTCACCATCTGCCACTAGGCCCTTTTCAGAAAGAACCAATGACAGTACAAGTGTATGATGAGCGGTCTCACCTCCGAGTCCAACACCGCTGATGTGATCAGCTACTGAGCGAATGAAACAACACCGCTGATTTGATCAGCTACTGAGCGAATGAAACAACACCGCTGATGTGATCAGCTACTGAGCGAATGAAACAACACCGCTGATGTGATCAGCTACTGAGCGAATGAAACAACACCGCTGATGTGATCAGCTACTGAGCGAATGAAACAACACCGCTGATGTGATCAGCTACTGAGCGAATGAAACAACACCGCTGATGTGATCAGCTACTGAGCGAATGAAACAACACCGCTGATGTGATCAGCTACTGAGCGAATGAAACAACACCGCTGATGTGATCAGCTACTGAGAGAATGAAACAACACCGCTGATGTGATCAGCTACTGAGCGAATGAAACAACACCGCTGATGTGATCAGCTACTGAGCGAATGAAACAACACCGCTGATGTGATCAGCTACTGAGCGAATGAAACAACACCGCTGATGTGATCAGCTACTGAGCGAATGAAACAACACCGCTGATGTGATCAGCTACTGAGCGAATGAAACAACACCGCTGATGTGATCAGCTACTGAGCGAATGAAACAACACCGCTGATGTGATCAGCTACTGAGCGAATGAAACAACACCGCTGATGTGATCAGCTACTGAGAGAATGAAACAACACCGCTGATGTGATCAGCTACTGAGCGAATGAAACAACACCGCTGATGTGATCAGCTACTGAGCGAATGAAACAACACCGCTGATGTGATCAGCTACTGAGCGAATGAAACAACACCGCTGATGTGATCAGCTACTGAGCGAATGAAACAACACCGCTGATGTGATCAGCTACTGAGCGAATGAAACAACACCGCTGATGTGATCATCTACTGAGCGAATGAAACAACACCGCTGATATGATCAGCTACTGAGCGAATGAAACAACACCGCTGATGTGATCAGCTACTGAGCGAATGAAACAACACCGCTGATGTGATCAGCTACTGAGCGAATGAAACAACACCGCTGATGTGATCAGCTACTGAGCGAATGAAACAACACCGCTGATGTGATCAGCTACTGAGCGAATGAAACAACACCGCTGATGTGATCAGCTACTGAGCGAATGAAACAACATCGCTGATGTGATCAGCTACTGAGCGAATGAAACAACACCGCTGATGTGATCAGCTACTGAGCGAATGAAACAACACCGCTGATGTGATCAGCTACTGAGTGAATGAAACCAGCTGTTAGCATCCCAAACGTTTATTGCAAACCATTGTTAATTGTTAGTTAATCTAATGTACAGACATCACAAGTTAGCCACACCCGCACAGACAGACAGACAGACAGACAGACAAACACATGTAGGTACATTTGAATGGCTATCATTTTAAGGTATTTATCAACTCATTATTGTGCATCTGTCTGCGTCATTTACAAATTGTTACTTTGGGAGTAAACGTCAGGATAAATATTGTTCAATGTACAATAATAACAGAGGAAACGAAATTATTGAACAGCTTCATTTCACGCATCTCATCACTTTATGCTTTAAATATTGCTGATATCAAGCGCCAGTGCCGCCATCGCTATTTACTCAATCGAAACAATCGTGCAGGTCAACGGATGCACGTGATATTATCGCAACGTTTACTCCGTGTCCCGCCACCGCCACATTCAGGTGACCCCCTCTCCGCCACCTCCCCCGCGCCACTCACCGCTGTGCTGGCTATCCAGGGAACTCTTGCGCGAACCTTCCGAGGACTGGACGCGGACCGAACTCTCCCGATCGCGAGCCGAACTATCCCGAAGCGAAACATCGCGCGGTAAGCTGTCCCGAGACACGCTGTCGCGGGGAGAGCTGTCGGCGCGGGCCGAGCTCTCCCGATCGGATTCGGCACGGGCCGAAGTATCCCGATCTACATCGGCACGGGCCGAAGTATCCCGATCTACATCGGCACGGGCCGAAGTATCCCGATCTACATCGACACGGGCCGAAGTATCCCGAGCGGATTCAGCACGGGCCATAGTATCCCGAGCGGATTCGGCACGGGCCGAAGTATCCCGAGCGGATTCGGCGCGGGGCTGGGCGTCGGCGAGTGCGGCGCGGAGTCCGCGCCAGTCCTCCTGCAGGCGCCGCAGCCGCTCCTGCAGCGCCGCGCTCACGCTCTGCCGCGCGGACACACACTCGCGCTCCATGTTCTTGTAGTTCTCCACCATCTCCACCACCTCGCACTCCCTCTCCTTCACGGACGTCTGCGGAACACGATATTCTCACATAACATAGTTACATTACCACGAGATCATATAATGGAGTTCTACTGATGATTATTAATATGAAAAAAGGTATAATCGATCATAAGAATGTGTGGCAGCCTCCGATGCTTTGATTCCAATCAAGCGACAAGTGTCAGGTTGATCGCAGATTCAAATCCAAAGCGTCGGCCCGCCGGTGTAGGTACTGTGGTACCGCAGTAGGGCCCACCGACCGGCGACACCGCCTCAAGCCTCGCACGGTACTCACAGCCAGCAGACGGAGCGCGAGGGTCCGCTGCGGTCGCGGCTGCGCGGAGGTCCGCTCCGCGTCTCGCCTCGCCCCGGCGACCCAGCCCGACACCGCCTCGAGCCTCGCACGGTACTCACAGCCAGCAGACGGAGCGCGAGGGTCCGCTGCGGTCGCGGCTGCGCGGAGGTCCGCTCCGCGTCTCGCCTCGCCCCGGCGACCCAGCCCGACACCGCCTCGAGCCTCGCACGGTACTCACAGCCAGCAGACGGAGCGCGAGGGTCCGCTGCGGTCGCGGCTGCGCGGAGGTCCGCTCCGCGTCTCGCCTCGCCCCGGCGACCCAGCCCGACACCGCCTCGAGCCTCGCACGGTACTCACAGCCAGCAGACGGAGCGCGAGGGTCCGCTGCGGTCGCGGCTGCGCGGAGGTCCGCTCCGCGTCTCGCCTCGCCCCGGCGACCCAGCCCGACACCGCCTCGAGCCTCGCACGGTACTCACAGCCAGCAGACGGAGCGCGAGGGTCCGCTGCGGTCGCGGCTGCGCGGAGGTCCGCTCCGCGTCTCGCCTCGCCCCGGCGACCCAGCCCGACACCGCCTCGAGCCTCGCACGGTACTCACAGCCAGCAGACGGAGCGCGAGGGTCCGCTGCGGTCGCGGCTGCGCGGAGGTCCGCTCCGCGTCTCGCCTCGCCCCGGCGACCCAGCCCGACACCGCCTCGAGCCTCGCACGGTACTCACAGCCAGCAGACGGAGCGCGAGGGTCCGCTGCGGTCGCGGCTGCGCGGAGGT
This sequence comes from Perizoma flavofasciatum, assembly GCA_958496245.1. Lineage (NCBI taxonomy): Eukaryota > Metazoa > Arthropoda > Insecta > Lepidoptera > Geometridae > Perizoma > Perizoma flavofasciatum. The sequence continues at coordinate 129,732 of OY292439.1, read as the reverse complement.
CCGCTCCGCGTCTCGCCTCGCCCCGGCGACCCAGCCCGACACCGCCTCGAGCCTCGCACGGTACTCACAGCCAGCAGACGGAGCGCGAGGGTCCGCTGCGGTCGCGGCTGCGCGGAGGTCCGCTCCGCGTCTCGCCTCGCCCCGGCGACCCAGCCCGACACCGCCTCGAGCCTCGCACGGTACTCACAGCCAGCAGACGGAGCGCGAGGGTCCGCTGCGGTCGCGGCTGCGCGGAGGTCCGCTCCGCGTCTCGCCTCGCCCCGGCGACCCAGCCCGACACCGCCTCGAGCCTCGCACGGTACTCACAGCCAGCAGACGGAGCGCGAGGGTCCGCTGCGGTCGCGGCTGCGCGGAGGTCCGCTCCGCGTCTCGCCTCGCCCCGGCGACCCAGCCCGACACCGCCTCGAGCCTCGCACAGTACTTGTTCAGAGCGGACAGCTTGCCCGCGATCAGCTCGCGGTGACTCTCCAACTGCGCCTGAGCCTGGACACATACACCGCTCTCAGCATCCCTTACATCTACCTCAGGTTTAGTTTTTCTTTTACGTTAACGTGAAGGAAAAACTTGTCAGCAGTCACGTGACATCTGACAAGACAATGTCCTTTGCATACAATTTAACCTTTCTGCATGCGTTAACGCCGACAGCAAGCGGTTGTTGTCTGGAGGGGCCAGGCCTAGCGACTCAACTCTAGTTCAGTTACACTATCACCTGGATCTGTTCCGAAGCATAGTTCCTAAGTTCGTGAAGAAGCGCTGCTGCAATCCTATCTAGAGCTGATATCCTCTCCGAGAGCATGCTTCGTTGCAGATGTGTGCATCAGATCTTCATGTGATAAGTTTGATTTGAAAAACTACAAGTAGGAAAGGCATCTTTACCAAAATTTGGTCGACGAGCAATGCTTAGTGTTTCGATATCCAATAAGGCATTAACTGCGAGCCGAGGCCGCCGAGGAGTCTAACTGTGAAAGTTACACGGATTTTTGACACAATAAATTATACGTAGAACCTGTTACGTCATGAGTGAGGAATCTCACATTCAGTAACTTTAAAGAGTTATAGTCAGTGGGAACATAAAATGGTTAATGAATACCAAAATTCGACCCTCCCTGATTTCTGAGAACTATTAAGGAGCTGATATGAGACCGCTCCGTCGATCGCTCCATCGAGGACTTAGTCCGAAGTAACTACTGCTCGACTGCGGACAAGAGGGTATCAACTTTATGAGCTATCTAATTCCGCGCCATGGTATAAATGATAGCTACCGAAGCGGTCCAGAGCCCTTTGATGATACAGTAAGTGGTTCCTTCAGAGCCGGCGATAAAATGTCCTTCCAACGAAATAACGTTACTTTACGGACTTCCTATTTCGGATATGAAAGGACATAGTTTCATGATCATAAACTCGATTCAATGAAGATGAGTTTTACGATGAAGTGCGGGAAAGACTAAATGGAATTGGTGTGTGTCAGCGATATTTCAGACAATAAATGAATAAAAGCGTAAGATCTTCATATTATGTTAAAAATTGCAAAACAAGCCATTACTATCATCATCATAATCAGCCTGAGAAGGTCCACTAACAGACTCGAAGAGTGCCACGACAAAGAATCCGTACTCAGCTCACTCCACCGACGCGACTGCTCGCATCGGTGCGATGACTTCGATCATAACACGACTCATCGTGGAAAATACAGAGACAGCAGTTGAAGAACTATTTCTGTCACCAAGGCACATAATACTTTTTATTCGTTATGTCTCAGGGTCGGACTCAGGGTAGACTTCAAAGAACTAACTTTCCAGACTAATTAAAAAAGAAACATATTCAAGCCATTTTGTCACTTAGTTTTGATGGTTTCATTTGTCATTTGTAACTGTTCGTTAAGTCAAGTCAGGAAAGAAAGACAAGAAAACAAGGCTGGTTATTCTTTTTATGATCCTTTTACAAAACAATAGGTTCGAGTTGGAGCATTTTCAATCCCAAGAGTTTTTGTCATCTAAATAATCAGATATTTTATAGTATGCCTTTTTTATAAAGCTTTTGTTTAACTACGTTTTTAAATTTGTTAATTGATAATTTTTGTATATCTCTTGGGAGTTCGTTAAGTGTTCTGACACGAAATACTTTTAAAGGTTCACGATCATCGCAGACGTCTTTGCATGAAGGTAAGGAAGTAATAATACGATGCAATTATCCACCGCAGAGTGTTCCTACGACGCAGGTACACGCAACTGCAAGGGAGGACCTTGCGCCGGAGGACGCGGGGGACGCGGGGGACGCGGGGGACGCGGGGGACGCGGCAGGCTCGCTGGTAATGCATGCCTTTATTCGATTCCCTTCTGTGACTCACACATATTTGTTACTGATGATTCGATTATGGTAAAAGCGAATTCGATTTTGGTGAATTGTCTTTCTTTTTTCCAAGATTTGTACCGGGGTCGAAACAGAAAACACTTTTCCTTTTATATTCAAAATCAAAATGACTTTAGGAACGGTTTCGAAAAAAGATTGATGTGGAGGTATCTGACTCGGTTGGATCCTAGTGTGTACCTGGTGCAGTTGTGCGTGGAGCTCGGGGGGCGGCAGCGGCAGATCCTGCATCTCCCGCATCCGCGCCTCCACCTCCGAGCAGCGCGCCTGCACACAATCATACACACATGTTACCCAACAACGACACATCATCTATACCTGGTTATAAGTTAAACACGAAGAACATGTCCCCGACTCTCTATGCTATTAAAAAAAAAAATACAAAACAAAAAACACGCTAACATCTAACTCACAATAAGGTTATATTAAGTAATATTTCCATTCATCCATCCACAAACAAAAGACACTGTGAGGATGCGAGAAAGGGGGGAGGGAGAGGGGGGAAGGCGAACCCCGAAGGTCGGCAAGTAGCCAATGATGAGCATCCTCAGATTCGTGAGGATACCAAGTATAAGTAAGTCAAAACGCAAGCAACATTATGTGGAACATACTCACGTGCTGCGAAGTAGTTTTTTTTTCAGTGTAAAACTACTTCGCAGCACGTGAGCACGTCACGCAACTCCATCAATGCTTATCGAACTACTGTTCCAATAACTGTTGATGACCAACTAACTAAAATTCATAAGGAAGTAAATTCTGATGAATCTGTGTCCATCCTAGTTAAACTTCATATGACACAGTATCGTAAAGTAAGCTTAGCTTACCGTAAAGTTTTACAAATGACCGTACAGTAGGTTTGCCTGTTTTCTTAAAAATGTCAAAAATCTGCCATATCGACATGGTGATCAGAATAAGCTGGAATCATTAAATCGACCCACACTTTCACATCGAGTCTAAGAGCGTGTTATCTTTCCGCAAACTAAGTTCAAAGTTGTGAATGTCAACTTGATATTTACCATAAGCTCCTGCAATGTATTCCTTGTCAAACAACAAAACAAAGTGCCTCTACAAGAACTCTCCCGATTGATAGAGCTGTCGGTGGAAGCCGGGAACTTCCGTGCCGACCCACAGAATAACCAGTAGGTGATGCGGAGCGAACCGACCAGCTTATTATTTGCGAGTAGCGACTTCCAAATGTAGATCCCGGAAATTCCCGGAAGCTCGCTGTGTTTCTTAGAAATATGCGGTAAATCACAGCGCGACGTATCTCGCGAGTGCTCGTTGCAATGCTGTCGCGGAATGTCGCTATGAAAGGCGCTCGGCGCTTTTCTTGTGTGCGGTATATAAGTAGTCACACGGTCCCAATTCAGGGATAAATATGGTAGCCGCAGAAACTATGACAAATCATAGTTATTGAATCTATACCTACGTACTAATATTAGTGGGTTTGTAAGAAGTTTATATGAAGGGGGTAATTTAACAACAAATATATTTATTTACCACTAAGTACCTATGTTACAATTTTGACATTCTTGTGATCCCCGCACGAGGGCTAAACTTTATCGCGGGATATGTAATCTCCGAAACTACTCATCCGGTTTCAAAAAATAATTCACCTATCTTCGTAGGCTATATTATCCCGTTAAAGCGAAGGGGATTATCGAGAAGAACAATTTAACAACGTTAGTCTACGAAAAAACAGTCAGACGAATTTAGTTATCGTTACTTACGAACGGTAAGAGCTACTTTACATTGGCTACTTTTTTCAGGATACCGCTCGGGCGAAGCCGTGGTCAGTAGCTTTTTGTAATAAAACTAAGCAATGCATGCGATCAGTATTTACGCACCAAAATAGTCCCGTAAACTTTATCTACTCCATAAAACAACAAGTGACGAAAATGTCGAAGTTATTGTTCGTGAAGGTGTCCAGCTGTTCCGTAGCGGCGGACCCCGAGCGGTATGTGTCCAGCTGTTCCGTAGCGGCGGACCCCGAGCGGTATGTGTCCAGCTGTTCCGTAGCGGCGGACCCCGAGCGGTATGTGTCCAGCTGTTCCGTAGCGGCGGACCCCGAGCGGTATGTGTCCAGCTGTTCCGTAGCGGCGGACCCCGAGCGGTATTTCGCGAGAGGGCAGGTATGCGGGAGCAATGCACGGAGCGCCCCTCTTATATTACTGCGATACCCATATTGGATGCACTCGAAATATGCTGTACATCGCGAAACCTGCACAGTGCATGCTTCAAAGCATATTCTATAGTCTAGCCATTTGACACAGTTCACACAGCACACGGAAAGGAAAATCCGATAAGATACGAGTAAGAGCACTATTACGCGAAGAATGTTTCACTGCATAATATTTATTCGATATTGTAGAAGCTGTTACTGACATAATGTGTTTACATTGATGTAATTCTGCAACAAATAGGTGAATACAAGTGTTTTTGTATATCCACCCGTACGATGAATTTACAAAAACACTTTTCACTGGGAGCTTTATCGTGGAAATTGTAGTGGAACCCTGAACACACCAGACTCCTACAACGCAAGGCCAACTGTTGGCCAACACGGTGCAGTTGTGGTACTGCTGCGCTGCGCTGTGGCGCTGTGGCGCTCTGTGGTCGGCAGACGACATAAATTCCCGTTTAGATCGCGGCCGTTCGGAGTGCACAATAAATATAATATCGGATGGTTCACGTGGACGGTGGAAGTACCTAAGAAGCTGCGGTGGAATGGAGCCAGGCGCATCACATCTCTTACATTCACGCTACGCGGCATTACTAAATATACATGTTTTTTATAGTTTTGTTGCAACTGACGAGGTGTAACTGATTTTTACCTACATAGAAAAAAAACATAGGTAAGGAATGTACAAAGGCAAACTAAACCCTAATAATAAAATGTGTAGTTTAAAAAACTAAAAAACATGCTTTTATCACGCACTAAAAACTATAACACATTATTCCAACATCCACCTCCTGACTCCATCATCAAACAAGCCCAATATATTGGACTGTTCAAAAAGGATCATATGAGTCCAGACTCGAGGGGTTTACCGGTAACCGCTGAAGAGTTCCACTATCCATCTCTTGGCTCCATCATCAGATCAGCTCCAAGATACCAAATTATAGTACCAATTGACATCCGAACTACATACACATACAACGTTTCATTTTGATACGACAATAATTAGAAGTAGCTTAAAATTTGATTAAAATTTTCTGATTGTTACTTTGCAAGTTACAACTGAAACGAATATAAGCGTGTTAAAAGAGTTTTGTTTGAGGTGAGAGAGAGGTGATGAAGCGAGGTGATTCATCGCTAAACCATAACAAAGTGTTCGGTGGTGTACATTATCCCATGATGATAATTTGCTTAAAGTTGTATGTGCTAGGTACACACAGCGCGAGCTCGTGACACGTTGCCAGATAATTCATTTGTCCTGTCGAGGAAATTGAACTTCCGACCCTTTCCTTCGGAGAGACAAGTCGCCCGTAACGCCGTGATAACACACATCACAACACACCTACGGAATTAATCAAACAGGAACTTATCGAGATATATTAGGAGAGCTGAAATTTGGTAATATTCCAAAATATTAAATGAACACTTAGAATATTAAAATGTAAGATGTTCACGTCACACGGTTAGAAAAATTGTCAAAATAACTCACGAATCCACAAAATGCACTTGATATCTTGTTCAGGATTTATCGAACTATTGTATTGACCAAATCCACTATCAGCCAAGTCACGATAACTGATTCAGAACTATGTAATATATCCGACGAGCAGCAGCGAGCACTGAGTGGCCAATCCACTCCACTCCACTCCACTCCACTCCACTCCACTCCACCCCACTCCACTCCACTCCACTCCACTCCACTCCACAGACGCACAATCCTGCGATCACCGCCACCGCGGGGAAACTAACAGAAAACGGAACACTGCCACCTTCATCGCCACACTTTAATCCTAGAATGAACCACTTCATACCAATCTCAACCATAGCAACGTTCGAATAAGATGTTGAAGGAGCCGTTTCTATAAGTTTTAGAGACGTTTCAGAAGTGTGAATGCAAGAGATGGCATGGGACAGAAATATTATCAATTCATAGTCAGAAATAGATCGTGGTCGCGTGAAGTGTGCGACATGGGGGGAGGTGGGGTGAGGTGGGGGAGGGGTACGCAAGTACCTGTGTGATGGTACCGAAGAAGTCAAAAAAAGTACTCTAACTCTATATAACTACCTGCACACTTTCCGGATCAATCAATTACTAAGTTTCGTAGTTTTATTTATTTTTCCAATAAAGTATATGATGTCCAATAAAGTATTTTCAATTATTCGTTCATCCTGACCCCATACAGGATTCCCTACATCGTAGGTATCAGGAACTGCGAGTGCTATGATAAAAACTTGTGTACCACAACGGGAATCGAACCCTCACCTCTGCGTCAGAGCTGACTACTCGCCCGCAGCGCCACCGAAGTCTTCAACTACTTAAATGTTTTTTAAATAAAACAAAAAATATAATTTGTCCCGAACTGATATTTCATGATATTATTATATCAAGTAGATCGTAATCCTTCACGCACTTGGCCTAAAAAGATTAATCTTGAACAAATTTTCTAATTAGTACAGTTTTCATTTAGATTTCAGACGACGATCAACTATTTTCGCAACAATTCCCGTCCCAGAGTGGAATAACTGTCCCGTAGACAAGTATTTAGAACAAAAGAAAATGAATGAGGTAAGCGAAACGTAAACGAAACTGTAATTGACATCGACACTGACATTGTTTCTCCATTGCTTACGTAATTCTCAAACATTTAATTTTACTAAATTGAATTAAATTAAAATATATTTAGCCAAATTACCTACTTAGATCCACGAAATTATAAAATAAGACTTAAATTATTCATCACGTTAAATTAAATTATGTTCAATTATTTGCTTACCTAATTACGAGAATTAACAAAACAAATTTATTTAGTATGGCAATTAATTAGTGCCGACACCCGGTACTTCCGCAGAGGACTATCGAATCTGCCAGCTAGCGCCTTAACTATATTGTTGGAGCGACCTAGCTAGTAGCATTCTGCTTTAGATGGATGCTTTTTTTTCGCATTATAGCGGAAATCATCCGCATGTGCGTCTGCAGAATCTAAGCGTTTTGTTTCGTTGTCGATGGCTGCTTGCGTGAGGGGCTGATTGTTTCGCGCTGTGCCTTTCAGCGCATTCTTCTTGTTAGCTGCTGTTTATTCCGTGGATTAGCTAAGATTCCGGCGGATTGCTTTGATGACGAACCGTTACACATTTTTAAAATGACTGTTCTATTGAAAATTAACATCCATATTTTGTTTTATTCATTATTTAGGAAAACAAACAGCGGGTGTATCCAATAAATAAACTTATTAAAACAGGAAACCAATTAAAGGGTTTCACGTCTTAAAACAACTTAAGAAACAAAAGCATTAGCATGATAGCCAATCAGCTATCCTATTAGCATTAGCTATTATTGATAGCTTTTTACAAGAGAAAGTGTTTGTGAATTGCTACAAGGTGGGATCGGCTCGTGGTCTGCGAATTGCTACAAGGTGGGATCGGCTCGTGGTCTGCGAATTGCTACAAGGTGGGATCGGCTCGTGGTCTGTGAATTGCTACAAGGTGGGATCGGCTCGTGGTCTGTGAATTGCTACAAGGTGGGATCGGCTCGTGGTCTGTGAATTGCTACAAGGTGGGATCGGCTCGTGGTCTGTGAATTGCTACAAGGTGGGATCGGCTCGTGGTCTGTGAATTGCTACAAGGTGGGATCGGCTCGTGGTCTGTGAATTGCTACAAGGTGGGATCGGGTCGTGGTCTTTGGTCTTCATTCTTTATTCGTTATCGTACATAGGACACAGACGAGCTTAACCCTAACAAGAGTTCCCTCCGGCCGGTCGGAGCAGTCTCCGAATCATCTGCTATTGCCTACTATTAACATTGTTTTGGTCATGTCTGAGACATACAATCTCGCACAATACAACGTCCGGCGGCGAGTCTGTCCTGTGCTAGCAGTTACCGAGGGTCGGAGTCAAAACAGATCAGTATCTCGGTAGTAGAATATAAGTGAGATATTTACTAACACACCTCATTGTGTTTGAGCTCCGCCGCGAGCCACAACCTTGTGCAGTTGTCCTTCAACAGATTATTGCCTCGCTGACAACACCAATAATACCACACCGCAACAGTGTTTCTCTCTCTTTCGCACTCGTGGTAATGAGTCTATGGATATATCGCTCTAATAGAATGAAGAAAGGCAAACTAAGTGGTAAATGTTGAACGTGAAAAGTGAAATGATTGTGACCATAAACACCTTGTTTATAGACAGGCCAATGTATCCCTGTAGGAAGGAATTATGATAGCATTCTTTACGAATATTAGAATTAAAAAGATACCAAAAGTCAAAACTTCAATAACTTATCTTCTACGTAATTTGAATGCTTCTCTCATTAACATAATGTTATGTTTACATTCTTTGACAACAAACGGACAAGCGAACTGTTATAGATATCGTCCCGAAATAGCGACGCGGCCACCGTGCGTCCGCTATTTCAGTGAGAGGGCATCGCACCGGGATATGAGGCAGTCAGACAGCCGATGCAATATTTATAAGTTATCAAATGATTGCTGTTACTAAAGAAAACAAAGAACTCAAGTGACCGACTTTACATTCTATAGGACCAAAAGCTTTGTGGTGAAACTAGGACATAGCTCGAAACCTGCTCCGTAAATGCTATTTACGGCCGCAGGACTTTATATAACTTTGAAAATAGAACGAGGCTCAACTCTTATTCTACGTTACGATGATATACAATCTCCATGACGAATCCTTAAGCAGTTATATTTAAAAATAGAACGGGCCAAAAAAATACAAGGCGGGAAACCGAGAACGCAAATTTTCTTTTTAGCAAAAAAACGATTGAAAATTCAGTTTATTTTAAAATACTTTTTTAATTTTCTTCTTATATTCGTGATGAAAAGTTATATTTTGTCAATTACACCCTCGTACTCTTTATCAGATGGAGCCGGTCTCAGAATTTTATTCGAGTGTTCCTTGCCAGCGCCTGAGCTGATCACGATGTCGGCTCTCAGCTGAGCGAGCACTCACTGCTCACTCACTGCACCTTCAACCTCGGGACGCTGAATGCTATAAACTAGTCTAGCCGCTGAACCGATCCGATCATCGATAACCACTGTTCAAGGTGCGAGAGTGCTCGGTACCACCCGCGCTGACGCGACACACGGCACACGGGACACGGGACACGGGACACGGGCAGGGAGCCTCGGGATTATTATCTACATGCACAAATTAATGCATGATCTATCATACTTTGTAGATACCTACCCTAATTGTCTTTCACTACCGCGCATACATATATTTAACGTAAGAATAGGTCGGATAAGCATACTGATTCGAAACATTGTTTCTCCCCACACTTGTCTCAGTAAGTACAGGTGGTACCGCACATGCTCCTCCTCCATCTGTTCAATATCTTCAGCGCATCAGTCAACCTAACCAAAGCTCTGCTTACGAAACCCGAGTTAGGTAAATAAGCGTTCCTCTACAAAATATGTAACTGTTTTTTTGTTGTTCGATTATCATTTTTCTCATTTTTTATTTTATAATGTTTGTACTTGTTTAATTTGAAAGTATCTAATCGTACTACCTCTTTAGCATGTCGGTCCTTCTTCAAGAAGGATGTACGCCGGCTCTGTTATACGTGATAATTTTAATCATAAGCTTGTTTTGCGTAAAGTCCAGTCTAGTAGGGCAACGACTAGAAGTACTGCGTGATTCACCGTCAAGCAGAACAACTATTCAAATCCTCTATAAAAATGCCCTAAAGTACTTTTTGGTATAATATGCGGCCACAATGTGCAAGAAAGTACGCGTGCAAACAACTTCAGAGGTCAATATTTTTCTCTCGATGAATAACTAAGAAAAAAAACGCAATACACGATCATATAACCTGCAGCAACCCGCTAGCTCTTACTTCATAGTCTGATTTAAGGAGCCTACGATTTATGTTTGCGAGGAAGGCGACAGCACAGCCTGCACTTAGTATCGTGGCGACGCGGGCGAGTGCGAGTGCGAGTGCGAGTGCGAGTGCGAGTGCGAGTGCGAGTGCGAGTGCGAGTGCGAGTGCGAGTGTCGAGCTCACTCAGCGCACGGGCAACGGAGCCGGCCCGCGGTGGAGCGCACGCGATGCTGATACATCGTACCCTGCGCCGGCCCTCCCTGAACGCAGGAGACTTTCGCCCTGATTATGATATCATCGTTTCTGCACGACACACTATTATTTTAACGACCTAAGGGAACTTTCCCAGTACCTATCGAGTTAGTTTATCGATGAAGACGTGGTCGGCCGCCTCGCGATGGAGCCGAGCGTGCATTCTCACCCCGACGGTGCCGACGTCACGTGTTACAACAAACACGACACTACAGCGACATAGGACGTGCCTCGCACGAAAAAATAAAACTTTTTCAGTTAGTTTTATGTTGTGCTCGCTTAAAACTACAGTCAGATTGTCACTAGATCACAATAAATAATGAATGTAATTTTTGTTGATGTGATGTCCAGATGATTAAAATTCAATCTAATTAAATTCCCTGATTGCTAAATTCAATTTAAATAATAATATCGTAAAAACGCTATCGATTCCTACTGTTCAATACAAATATTTATGCATAATGTATCCGAATTTAAGGTCTATTGCTTGTGGGCCGCACCCCTACGAGCTTGGCTTTACTTAAGAAGTGTGAATACCTTATTTCCTTGTAAACGAATAAAATTTGCTTAAAAATGAACTGATGGACTTTTTTTAAAGTCCATCAGTTCATTTATTATTCTGCATAATATAACTGTTAAGAAGCACATTTAAGTGATAAATAAATGAGCGCAGCGTTGCTGTCGCTACGGGAAGCGACGACAAACTGCAATTACACAGCTACAGCAAATAAACAAACTCAGCAACACATGCTTACACTCACAACACTCTTACTGCGTGCACATACAGTTCAAATTAGCACGATACATTTCTTTGTGCGTTTGTTGGTTGGTATAGAGAGCGCGCTGCAGCGGCAGAGCGATGATGGTAAACACGGTTTACGTCGGATGATTAAGGTTGGTTTTTGATTGTCTGCGGGGAGATTTTGTCGATTTGTAGTTGAAAGTGTATTTTGTATACATACACATACATGTGTGTATTTATTTAGGGATGGTTTTGTATCGGACGCGGCACGCTGCGTGCGACGGGTGGGACGGACGCGACGGAGGGACGGGAATCGGTGCTTGCGCTAACTATTTAGGGATGGTTTTGTATCGGACGCGGCACGCTGCGTGCGACGGGTGGGACGGACGCGACGGAGGGACGGGAATCGGTGCTTGCGCTAACTATTTAGGGATGGTTTTGTATCGGACGCGGCACGCTGCGTGCGACGGGTGGGACGGACGCGACGGAGGGACGGGGATCGGTGCTTGCGCTAACTATTTAGGGATGGTTTTGTATCGGACGCGGCACGCTGCGTGCGACGGGTGGGACGGACGCGACGGAGGGACGGGAATCGGTGCTTGCGCTAACTATTTAGGGATGGTTTTGTATCGGACGCGGCACGCTGCGTGCGACGGGTGGGACGGACGCGACGGAGGGACGGGAATCGGTGCTTGCGCTAACTATTTAGGGATGGTTTTGTATCGGACGCGGCACGCTGCGTGCGACGGGTGGGACGGACGCGACGGAGGGACGGGAATCGGTGCTTGCGCTAACTATTTAGGGATGGTTTTGTATCGGACGCGGCACGCTGCGTGCGACGGGTGGGACGGACGCGACGGAGGGACGGGAATCGGTGCTTGCGCTAACTATTTAGGGATGGTTTTGTATCGGACGCGGCACGCTGCGTGCGACGGGTGGGACGGACGCGACGGAGGGACGGGAATCGGTGCTTGCGCTAACTATTTAGGGATGGTTTTGTATCGGACGCGGCACGCTGCGTGCGACGGGTGGGACGGACGCGACGGAGGGACGGGAATCGGTGCTTGCGCTAACTATTTAGGGATGGTTTTGTATCGGACGCGGCACGCTGCGTGCGACGGGTGGGACGGACGCGACGGAGGGACGGGAATCGGTGCTTGCGCTAACTATTTTACCTCAGACCATTATTATAATTCAATACGAGGAATTCAAAATACGTTGGCCGAGGACAATTTTTTTTTTTGCAACTGTTTGGTACACTCTACTTTCATGCAATGATGAAATGATACACTTGGAAGAGATGCGCCCACGCCGACCGCAGGGCAGGATTAGAGGGAATTATATAAATATGACAGACGTCGTTTGCTATGGGAGATAGTTGGTTCTGGAGATTAATCGGTTAGAGAAAGACAAAATACAATATTTAAATATTCTATCAATAAAATTAATGACGTAAAATGTATAGGTATTCAAATTGACAGTAATTGAGTTGCAACAGCCGCCGACTTGAGTTTCCTACTAGGCTGTCAATATGGACAGTCTAGTAGGGAAACTCAAGTCGGCTTATGCGATAATGTTTTTATTGATAATTGAGCGTTATACGATCTGCCAAGGCCATGTATACCATGCGTATTTTCACTCATTGATTACGTATGGTATACTGGTTTGGGGAAATGCATCGCACTCTAATAGAGTGTGTGTGTTGCAGAAGCGAGCGATACGGTTTATATTGACAAATTATAACCGTGCAGAGCCGAGTTTAAGCATGCCATTTACTGGCGAATATATTTACCAAAATTTAATTTATGCTAAATTACATATTGACGATTTCAAACATATAAAGTAGTCCATAGACTTGCTAAAGTTAACACTGAATATCATTTTAACTAATCTCGATTTAATCTTGACCTGAGTGCGTGCTAGCACTCAGCAACGGTGGTGCTGTAATCAAAGAGGTCTCTATAAAAATAATACTATAAAATCACTCTACATATACAACACCAGGAGAAATACTATGCTTAATTAAATCGAGTGGTCTGTTGAATGACCAAAGTTAGCCGCCTACCATACATAGCGGCTCACGGTATACATCAGAATGTTTGAACTGTAGTTAAATAGCTCTTTTGATCAAGTATCATTCTGCAGACGGATTATCTACAACGTAGGTAACTCGGTCAGTTAAGTCTTGACTGCTCGACAAAAGTTTTTTCGATCAGATTTTAAGTTTCACAGATAAAGCAAACACTGGATTTAACTGCAGTTTGGAAATCCAAGCGAGTATAGTAATTGTAAGTGCTTAATCTCCACCTACACCTCCCTCTGCGAACTGACCTCACTTTACATTTATGTAAGTTTGAAGAAGCACTGCTATTCCACATGAACAGGATCGTTGGCTCAGTACATACATTACTGATTAATATTCTTCGGTAAGGTCATTGATCGGATTCATCTCAACATTCAACAATTCATGTTCCAAATTCAAACTTCCAGCTTAAGAAGACTAACAGAGAAAAGACCAAGGTATTTTGCTGACATATATTGAGGAAAAAGAAGTGTTTCTGTTCCTCAAAGAGCGAGCAAAATATGTATTTTCTCTATTAGACTTTAACATGAAAAAAATATTAATTAGTGTAATTTGTAAAATATTGTTAATGTTCACGTTCGTGCGTATGTAATAGAATGGTTTGTGGTGCGTACGTATATGCGTGCGGGGGCGTGCGTATCATGCGTGCGGTCGGTGTGGGGGTGCGGGGGTGTGATTCACCTTGACGAGGCTGGTCCGTATGTTGAGGCTGGTTTCGTCGGTGGGGTTAGGCGCGGTGGTGTGCAGCAGCTCCCTGACGGCCGCCAGTTGCGCGTCGCACTCCGCCGCCCGCGCCGCGTCCGCGCCCTCCTCCCGCGCGCGGACCCTGCGGCGACAGCGCGCATTAACAGACCGCTCATCTCGTGCGCTATGCATGCAGAGACCGGACCGAGGACCGAGGCGATGCGCTGCGTCCGCTGGATCGAGACAGAGGGGGAACTCCATCCGCCGATCGAATGACCGGCTCAGAACCGGCGCGAGTAGGTACCTACCGGTTTCATTTCATCTGTGCTCTTTGTTTTGATATATATTTTTTTAGTTTCGAGCTGATCCGTAACTTTGATACCTACTTATTCTATTATGGGAGATCTAGGAATATAATTGTGGATTAAGAAATAATTGTGGAGTTACTCGTCAAATGTCTTCTCTACGCCGATGATCAGGTTATACTTGCGTCATCGGTGGATGAGTTACAAAAGATGGTAAGAGTAACAATTATGCGTTTGAAAGAAAAGGGATGAAAGTTAATGTAAGGTAGACATGTGCGCCGCTGTTGATATTCGTTCGGCGGCGGCGTGGCTGTTTTTTTTAAAGTAAACCTTAAGTAAATCTGCTGTTGTCGGTCCCAAGCCCAGATGAGAAAATGAAGAGGGTTGGACGAGACGAAAAACGACCCAGAAGTAACACCAAAGATCGGACGGAACACAATTATCCCGAGCAAGAGGTCTTTCTTGGTGAACTTAAGAGAGGAGTTTACCCTTTAAAAAGTCCACTGTGGAAGGTCACGGGAACCCGCTACAAGTAATTTCCCACGAAACTCTTATGATATATGAACTCAGTTACAGCCACACTTTAACTCGGGATGCGAAGACCTGAGCGCAAACGGTGTCGGTATCCAGTCGATATTCTATTCTATTCATATTCTATTCTATTTTTATCGAGTTTTACATTGAAAGAAGCCTCTGCATCACCAACGGAAACTTCCAGCAGCAGACACCTATATACATGGTTATCTCCAGGAGCACGTAACCGTAACCAAATTGATTACATCATTATAAGCACCAGATGAAGGTCATCTATCTCTAATGTGAAAACGTTTCCCGGTTCTGAATGCGGCTCAGACCACAACTTACTGGTTGCAAAGTTTACTCTCCGCCTCAAAACTACAAAAAATACACCTTTAAAACCTAAATTTCTTGAGGCTGCTGAGCGGTCTCAACTCAAGCTTCTGAGACACAATGGAAACCAAGTTAATCACGAATCCTCCACCCAATCATAAAGATTGCTGGAAACATCAACACACTTCAAGAGTTCTCCGTCTCACGACTGTCGAGCGTGATCGCGAACGGTGTTCATGAGGAAGGACCTCCAAACGGTCCACAAAACGTCAATATGAGAATAGTAAAGTGCGTGGCATAGTCGTAATAATATCCTAAAATACCAAACCACGATAATTTCAATTATATAAGACAGCTTATTGAGAAATCGTATACATTTTTCAAACCTTTAGTAATGTGCTTTATAGATTACAGCAAAGCCTCTTACCGTTTGGATTGGAGCTGTTTACAGTCTTATAGGAGCTTGGAGTCCCGCAACATCTTACTGCAATCGCTGTATTTTAATAGCCAGGGAGTTGTCAGAGTGGACAAAGCACTATCAAAATCCTTCAAGTTTAGGAAAGGAGTAAGGCAAGGCTGCTTACTGTCACCCATTCTGTTTAACATCTAAGGGGAGTAAATGCGGAAAACTTGCAAAAATTGGGTCGGTGGCATTACTATTGGAGATACTAAAATAACAAACCTATGCTACACCAACTACACCTTATTCTCAGTAAGTGAAGCGAAGCGAATGTTCACGCTCTTGAATAGGGTGAAGATAATCAGCAGTGGTCTCGGACTTTCCGTAAACAAGACTAAAACTTATGTCATTATGATTGAGTCGCAGACTGGGCGCAACTATCCCGCATGCGCGTTTCGTCACTGTGAAGCCTACTGACCAATCACGCGCTTTTATGCGGTGTATGTGAGTAAGGCGAAAGTAATGGTTTTTGATAAAGATGAATGTATAAATACATGTTATATTGTGATCGGCGGAGAGAGAGTGGAACAAGTAAAAGAGTTTGTATATCTGGGGACTTTGTTTACTAGGGATGGGAAGCATGAGGAAGATACTGAAAGGAGAGTGAATGCTGGAAATCAAGTGAATGGGGCACTTCACTCCTTCATGAGCAGCCGGCAATTGTCTGAGATAGCCGTGCATCGAGGAGTGTTAGTGCCGACAGAAATGTATGGAAGTGAAAGTTGGGTATGGCGGATGAAACATAAAAGTCGAGTAAATGCAGTGGAGATGAGAGCTTTGGGAAGTATGTGTAGTGTAACTCTAAGATAAAGAGTGAGGAACAGCGTTCTAAGAAAGCAATGTGGAGTGAGTGAAAATGTAACAACGAGAGTTGAGAAAGGTATGTTGAGATGGTTTAGGCATCTAAAAAGAATGGATGAAATAAGATAAACAAACCAAGTATACAAGGCGAGCGTGACTGAGATATTTGGAAGAGGAAGGCCTCGGCGAACGTACTCTGACCAAGTTGGAGGCATTCTAGAGAAAGGCCAAGTCAGAAGTACACTAAACCACCGAGCTTGTATGAAGAATTTAATAAGGATGAATGATGCGAAAAAGGTGTGCCAGGATCCTAGCAAGTGGAAATCCTTGGTCTCTGCCTATCACTTCGGAAAATTGGCGTATATGTATGTATGAATAGACGTAAATAAAATAAAATTAAGGCATTTTAAAGTAAATCTGTTGTTTTCTAAATCCAAGAACAGTTTGTCTTGGAAACACTTCGGCCAGTTGATCGTTGAAAATGATGGATTTTTTTTTCGAAAACCGTGTGTTTTGCATTGCCTGGAAACAGTTCAAAATCTAATACCTGACAGTCCTTTTGGATGGTTCCACCTGACAGTCCCACGACAAGTACACAAGATGTAAAGCATAAATTATATTAATTAAAGTACATTTCGTCCTCTAAAGAACATTATGACCGGTTGATTTCAAGAATTTTTGTTTAAGTGTGTTTATTAAGTTTGTTAATTCAGTTTTAGCATAATAAAACGCCTTTGAACCTTAAGTAGTTTTTTTCCATACATTAAACCCCGCGCCGACAGTTTTAGGATCGGCGCACATGTCTAGTCCCGAGCACCGCGAGTCCGCGAGTGCGCGAGTCCAACGTTCGTGTGAGTTAGTAAGTAAGAGGCAGGTTCAGTACCGTTCGTTGCAGGCGTGCCTCGCGGCGGTGAGACGATGCAGCCGCGCGGTGAGTGCGTCCAGCTGATCCTGCACGTCGCGAGCCAGCGCCGCGCCGCACGCTCCCACCACCGCGCGCGTGTGCGCCCGCGCAGACAACACCTGCTGCTGCTGCACCACCATCTGCACACACACACACACACACACACTCATACACCTGCACGTCGCGAGCCAGCGCCGCGCCGCACGCTCCCACCACCGCGCGCGTGTGCGCCCGCGCAGACAACACCTGCTGCTGCTGCACCACCATCTGCACACACACACACACACACACACTCATACACCTGCACGTCGCGAGCCAGCGCCGCGCCGCACGCTCCCACCACCGCGCGCGTGTGCGCCCGCGCAGACAACACCTGCTGCTGCTGCACCACCATCTGCACACACACACACACACACACACTCATACACCTGCACGTCGCGAGCCAGCGCCGCGCCGCACGCTCCCACCACCGCGCGCGTGTGCGCCCGCGCAGACAACACCTGCTGCTGCTGCACCACCATCTGCACACACACACACACACACACTCATACACCTGCACGTCGCGAGCCAGCGCCGCGCCGCACGCTCCCACCACCGCGCGCGTGTGCGCCCGCGCAGACAACACCTGCTGCTGCTGCACCACCATCTGCACACACACACACACACACACACACACTCATACACCTGCACGTCGCGAGCCAGCGCCGCGCCGCACGCTCCCACCACCGCGCGCGTGTGCGCCCGCGCAGACAACACCTGCTGCTGCTGCACCACCATCTGCACACACACACACACACACACTCATACACCTGCACGTCGCGAGCCAGCGCCGCGCCGCACGTTCCCACCACCGCGCGCGTGTGCGCCCGCGCAGACAACACCTGCTGCTGCTGCACCACCATCTGCACACACACACACACACACACACTCATACACCTGCACGTCGCGAGCCAGCGCCGCGCCGCACGCTCCCACCACCGCGCGCGTGTGCGCCCGCGCAGACAACACCTGCTGCTGCTGCACCACCATCTGCACACACACACACACACACACTCATACACCTGCACGTCGCGAGCCAGCGCCGCGCCGCACGCTCCCACCACCGCGCGCGTGTGCGCCCGCGCAGACAACACCTGCTGCTGCTGCACCACCATCTGCACACACACACACACACACACACTCATACACCTGCACGTCGCGAGCCAGCGCCGCGCCGCACGCTCCCACCACCGCGCGCGTGTGCGCCCGCGCAGACAACACCTGCTGCTGCTGCACCACCATCTGCACACACACACACACACACACACACTCATACACCTGCACGTCGCGAGCCAGCGCCGCGCCGCACGCTCCCACCACCGCGCGCGTGTGCGCCCGCGCAGACAACACCTGCTGCTGCTGCACCACCATCTGCACACACACACACACACACACACTCATACACCTGCACGTCGCGAGCCAGCGCCGCGCCGCACGCTCCCACCACCGCGCGCGTGTGCGCCCGCGCAGACAACACCTGCTGCTGCTGCACCACCATCTGCACACACACACACACACACACTCATACACCTGCACGTCGCGAGCCAGCGCCGCGCCGCACGCTCCCACCACCGCGCGCGTGTGCGCCCGCGCAGACAACACCTGCTGCTGCTGCACCACCATCTGCACACACACACACACACACACACACACTCATACACCTGCACGTCGCGAGCCAGCGCCGCGCCGCACGCTCCCACCACCGCGCGCGTGTGCGCCCGCGCAGACAACACCTGCTGCTGCTGCACCACCATCTGCACACACACACACACACACACTCATACACCTGCACGTCGCGAGCCAGCGCCGCGCCGCACGCTCCCACCACCGCGCGCGTGTGCGCCCGCGCAGACAACACCTGCTGCTGCTGCACCACCATCTGCACACACACACACACACACACACTCATACACCTGCACGTCGCGAGCCAGCGCCGCGCCGCACGCTCCCACCACCGCGCGCGTGTGCGCCCGCGCAGACAACACCTGCTGCTGCTGCACCACCATCTGCACACACACACACACACACACTCATACACCTGCACGTCGCGAGCCAGCGCCGCGCCGCACGCTCCCACCACCGCGCGCGTGTGCGCCCGCGCAGACAACACCTGCTGCTGCTGCACCACCATCTGCACACACACACACACACACACACTCATACACTTGCACGTCGCGAGCCAGCGCCGCGCCGCACGCTCCCACCACCGCGCGCGTGTGCGCCCGCGCAGACAACACCTGCTGCTGCTGCACCACCATCTGCACACACACACACACACACACTCATACACCTGCACGTCGCGAGCCAGCGCCGCGCCGCACGCTCCCACCACCGCGCGCGTGTGCGCCCGCGCAGACAACACCTGCTGCTGCTGCACCACCATCTGCACACACACACACACACACACACTCATACACCTGCACGTCGCGAGCCAGCGCCGCGCCGCACGCTCCCACCACCGCGCGCGTGTGCGCCCGCGCAGACAACACCTGCTGCTGCTGCACCACCATCTGCACACACACACACACACACACACACACACACTCATACACCTGCACGTCGCGAGCCAGCGCCGCGCCGCACGCTCCCACCACCGCGCGCGTGTGCGCCCGCGCAGACAACACCTGCTGCTGCTGCACCACCATCTGCACACACACACACACACACACACTCATACACCTGCACGTCGCGAGCCAGCGCCGCGCCGCACGCTCCCACCACCGCGCGCGTGTGCGCCCGCGCAGACAACACCTGCTGCTGCTGCACCACCATCTGCACACACACACACACACACACTCATACACCTGCACGTCGCGAGCCAGCGCCGCGCCGCACGCTCCCACCACCGCGCGCGTGTGCGCCCGCGCAGACAACACCTGCTGCTGCTGCACCACCATCTGCACACACACACACACACTCATACACCTGCACGTCGCGAGCCAGCGCCGCGCCGCACGCTCCCACCACCGCGCGCGTGTGCGCCCGCGCAGACAACACCTGCTGCTGCTGCACCACCATCTGCACACACACACACACACACACACACACACACTCATACACCTGCACGTCGCGAGCCAGCGCCGCGCCGCACGCTCCCACCACCGCGCGCGTGTGCGCCCGCGCAGACAACACCTGCTGCTGCTGCACCACCATCTGCACACACACACACACACACACACTCATACACCTGCACGTCGCGAGCCAGCGCCGCGCCGCACGCTCCCACCACCGCGCGCGTGTGCGCCCGCGCAGACAACACCTGCTGCTGCTGCACCACCATCTGCACACACACACACACACACACTCATACACCTGCACGTCGCGAGCCAGCGCCGCGCCGCACGCTCCCACCACCGCGCGCGTGTGCGCCCGCGCAGACAACACCTGCTGCTGCTGCACCACCATCTGCACACACACACACACTCATACACCTGCACGTCGCGAGCCAGCGCCGCGCCGCACGCTCCCACCACCGCGCGCGTGTGCGCCCGCGCAGACAACACCTGCTGCTGCTGCACCACCATCTGCACACACACACACACACACACTCATACACCTGCACGTCGCGAGCCAGCGCCGCGCCGCACGCTCCCACCACCGCGCGCGTGTGCGCCCGCGCAGACAACACCTGCTGCTGCTGCACCACCATCTGCACACACACACACACACACACACTCATACACCTGCACGTCGCGAGCCAGCGCCGCGCCGCACGCTCCCACCACCGCGCGCGTGTGCGCCCGCGCAGACAACACCTGCTGCTGCTGCACCACCATCTGCACACACACACACACACACACTCATACACCTGCACGTCGCGAGCCAGCGCCGCGCCGCACGCTCCCACCACCGCGCGCGTGTGCGCCCGCGCAGACAACACCTGCTGCTGCTGCACCACCATCTGCACACACACACACACACACACACTCATACACCTGCACGTCGCGAGCCAGCGCCGCGCCGCACGCTCCCACCACCGCGCGCGTGTGCGCCCGCGCAGACAACACCTGCTGCTGCTGCACCACCATCTGCACACACACACACACACACACACACACACACTCATACACCTGCACGTCGCGAGCCAGCGCCGCGCCGCACGCTCCCACCACCGCGCGCGTGTGCGCCCGCGCAGACAACACCTGCTGCTGCTGCACCACCATCTGCACACACACACACACACACACACTCATACACCTGCACGTCGCGAGCCAGCGCCGCGCCGCACGCTCCCACCACCGCGCGCGTGTGCGCCCGCGCAGACAACACCTGCTGCTGCTGCACCACCATCTGCACACACACACACACACACACACTCATACACCTGCACGTCGCGAGCCAGCGCCGCGCCGCACGCTCCCACCACCGCGCGCGTGTGCGCCCGCGCAGACAACACCTGCTGCTGCTGCACCACCATCTGCACACACACACACACACACACTCATACACCTGCACGTCGCGAGCCAGCGCCGCGCCGCACGCTCCCACCACCGCGCGCGTGTGCGCCCGCGCAGACAACACCTGCTGCTGCTGCACCACCATCTGCACACACACACACACACTCATACACCTGCACGTCGCGAGCCAGCGCCGCGCCGCACGCTCCCACCACCGCGCGCGTGTGCGCCCGCGCAGACAACACCTGCTGCTGCTGCACCACCATCTGCACACACACACACACACACACACTCATACACCTGCACGTCGCGAGCCAGCGCCGCGCCGCACGCTCCCACCACCGCGCGCGTGTGCGCCCGCGCAGACAACACCTGCTGCTGCTGCACCACCATCTGCACACACCCACACACACACACACTCATACACCTGCACGTCGCGAGCCAGCGCCGCGCCGCACGCTCCCACCACCGCGCGCGTGTGCGCCCGCGCAGACAACACCTGCTGCTGCTGCACCACCATCTGCACACACACACACACACACACTCATACACCTGCACGTCGCGAGCCAGCGCCGCGCCGCACGCTCCCACCACCGCGCGCGTGTGCGCCCGCGCAGACAACACCTGCTGCTGCTGCACCACCATCTGCACACACACACACACACACTCATACACCTGCACGTCGCGAGCCAGCGCCGCGCCGCACGCTCCCACCACCGCGCGCGTGTGCGCCCGCGCAGACAACACCTGCTGCTGCTGCACCACCATCTGCACACACACACACACACACACACTCATACACCTGCACGTCGCGAGCCAGCGCCGCGCCGCACGCTCCCACCACCGCGCGCGTGTGCGCCCGCGCAGACAACACCTGCTGCTGCTGCACCACCATCTGCACACACACACACACACACACACACTCATACACCTGCACGTCGCGAGCCAGCGCCGCGCCGCACGCTCCCACCACCGCGCGCGTGTGCGCCCGCGCAGACAACACCTGCTGCTGCTGCACCACCATCTGCACACACACACACACACACACACACACACTCATACACCTGCACGTCGCGAGCCAGCGCCGCGCCGCACGCTCCCACCACCGCGCGCGTGTGCGCCCGCGCAGACAACACCTGCTGCTGCTGCACCACCATCTGCACACACACACACACACACACTCATACACCTGCACGTCGCGAGCCAGCGCCGCGCCGCACGCTCCCACCACCGCGCGCGTGTGCGCCCGCGCAGACAACACCTGCTGCTGCTGCACCACCATCTGCACACACACACACACACACACTCATACACCTGCACGTCGCGAGCCAGCGCCGCGCCGCACGCTCCCACCACCGCGCGCGTGTGCGCCCGCGCAGACAACACCTGCTGCTGCTGCACCACCATCTGCACACACACACACACACACACTCATACACCTGCACGTCGCAAGCCAGCGCCGCGCCGCACGCTCCCACCACCGCGCGCGTGTGCGCCCGCGCAGACAACACCTGCTGCTGCTGCACCACCATCTGCACACACACACACACACACACTCATACACCTGCACGTCGCGAGCCAGCGCCGCGCCGCACGCTCCCACCACCGCGCGCGTGTGCGCCCGCGCAGACAACACCTGCTGCTGCTGCACCACCATCTGCACACACACACACACACACACTCATACACCTGCACGTCGCGAGCCAGCGCCGCGCCGCACGCTCCCACCACCGCGCGCGTGTGCGCCCGCGCAGACAACACCTGCTGCTGCTGCACCACCATCTGCACACACACACACACACACACTCATACACCTGCACGTCGCGAGCCAGCGCCGCGCCGCACGCTCCCACCACCGCGCGCGTGTGCGCCCGCGCAGACAACACCTGCTGCTGCTGCACCACCATCTGCACACACACACACACACACACTCATACACCTGCACGTCGCGAGCCAGCGCCGCGCCGCACGCTCCCACCACCGCACGCGTGTGCGCCCGCGCAGACAACACCTGCTGCTGCTGCACCACCATCTGCACACACACACACACACACACTCATACACCTGCACGTCGCGAGCCAGCGCCGCGCCGCACGCTCCCACCACCGCGCGCGTGTGCGCCCGCGCAGACAACACCTGCTGCTGCTGCACCATCATCTGCACACGCACACACACACACACACACTCATACACCTGCACGTCGCGAGCCAGCGCCGCGCCGCACGCTCCCACCACCGCGCGCGTGTGCGCCCGCGCAGACAACACCTGCTGCTGCTGCACCATCATCTGCACACGCACACACACACACACACACTCATACACCTGCACGTCGCGAGCCAGCGCCGCGCCGCACGCTCCCACCACCGCGCGCGTGTGCGCCCGCGCAGACAACACCTGCTGCTGCTGCACCACCATCTGCACACACACACACACACACACTCATACACCTGCACGTCGCGAGCCAGCGCCGCGCCGCACGCTCCCACCACCGCGCGCGTGTGCGCCCGCGCAGACAACACCTGCTGCTGCTGCACCACCATCTGCACACACACACACACACACACTCATACACCTGCACGTCGCGAGCCAGCGCCGCGCCGCACGCTCCCACCACCGCGCGCGTGTGCGCCCGCGCAGACAACACCTGCTGCTGCTGCACCACCATCTGCACACACACACACACACACACTCATACACCTGCACGTCGCGAGCCAGCGCCGCGCCGCACGCTCCCACCACCGCGCGCGTGTGCGCCCGCGCAGACAACACCTGCTGCTGCTGCACCATCATCTGCACACGCACACACACACACACTCATACACCTGCACGTCGCGAGCCAGCGCCGCGCCGCACGCTCCCACCACCGCGCGCGTGTGCGCCCGCGCAGACAACACCTGCTGCTGCTGCACCACCATCTGCACACACACACACACACACACTCATACACCTGCACGTCGCGAGCCAGCGCCGCGCCGCACGCTCCCACCACCGCGCGCGTGTGCGCCCGCGCAGACAACACCTGCTGCTGCTGCACCACCATCTGCACACACACACACTCATACACACACACACACACACACACACACACACACACACACACCACTCCCTTCACACACACACACACACCACCCCACTCCCTTCACACACACATACACACCACCCCACTGCCTTTACACACACATTGCAATATAGTCATTTGGATGCCCGCCCACATCTTGGATGTATTCTTTGTCGAACTCGAAAAAACACGCTGATCTACTCGCACCGAATATCTGACATTCTTCAAGTGTTTCCCTTCTTGACCACATCTAATCATTATCTTAAATAAACTCTAGTTAAGAAAAACATATAGCTGCCCGTTTCATGATATTAAAATGAGCACTTTCTCAGCAGTTACCCTTTCGGTTGATTGTTCAGTACATTTTTAATATGTATCTTGTGAAACCAAAAACCAAACAGGTAACCTTTTCAAGAAAATATCAATTAACTATCATCTTCAATATAGCACAATGAATGGAACCATATAAAGATGTTGTTGGAGTGCGCTTTGAAGGTGCGCGAGTGGTCACCTGCTTGTCGAATTCCGCTAGTATCTGGTTGAGCTGCGCGAGGGTGAGATGCGTGTCGGAGCAGGCGTCCAGCAGCCGCTCCGCCGCGTCCAGCCCCTCGCCGCTCGTCTCCAGCTCCGAGTACAGGCTCGCCCACACCGCCTGGCACCCCACCCATCTACAAACACACACATACTACCATAGCGCCAAGACTCTCCCACGAAACCAAACTAGATAATACATATCTAAGTATGCATGTACATAGAACAGATAATGGTCGGACTGTTGAGAAAAATTAAATATGGTATCAGAGTGATGATGTACCTCTGGTATCGCTGGTCATAGTTGTCGGTGAGGGCGCTCCACTCGCGCTGCAGCTTGTCTCGCACGCGCCGCGTCTGCGAGCTCTGCTGTCCGAGCTCCTCGAGCCGCCGATGCTCGCGCTCCACCTCCTCCAGCACCGGCCGGAGCTCCGCGATCGAGCTCTTCACGCGCTGTAACACGCGAACACCCAATGAGAGCTCCGTCCCACACGTGGCATACACACACACACACACACTGTTCAGTGGAGTACCTGCAGCGCGTCCTCCTGCAGCGGGAAGTCGTCGTAGTCCCGCGTCGCGAGCGGGTGCGCGCGCAGACACACACACACACACACACACACACACTGTTCAGTGGAGTACCTGCAGCGCGTCCTCCTGCAGCGGGAAGTCGTCGTAGTCCCGCGTCGCGAGCGGGTGCGCGCGCAGACACACACACACACACACACACACACACTGTTCAGTGGAGTACCTGCAGCGCGTCCTCCTGCAGCGGGAAGTCGTCGTAGTCCCGCGTCGCGAGCGGGTGCGCGCGCAGACACACACACACACACACTGTTCAGTGGAGTACCTGCAGCGCGTCCTCCTGCAGCGGGAAGTCGTCGTAGTCCCGCGTCGCGAGCGGGTGCGCGCGCAGACACACACACACACACACTGTTCAGTGGAGTACCTGCAGCGCGTCCTCCTGCAGCGGGAAGTCGTCGTAGTCCCGCGTCGCGAGCGGGTGCGCGCGCAGACACACACACACACACACACACACACTGTTCAGTGGAGTACCTGCAGCGCGTCCTCCTGCAGCGGGAAGTCGTCGTAGTCCCGCGTCGCGAGCGGGTGCGCGCGCAGACACACACACACACACACACACACACTGTTCAGTGGAGTACCTGCAGCGCGTCCTCCTGTAGCGGGAAGTCGTCGTAGTCCCGCGTCGCGAGCGGGTGCGCGCGCAGACACACACACACACACACACACACACTGTTCAGTGGAGTACCTGCAGCGCGTCCTCCTGTAGCGGGAAGTCGTCGTAGTCCCGCGTCGCGAGCGGGTGCGCGCGCAGACACACACACACACACACACACACACTGTTCAGTGGAGTACCTGCAGCGCGTCCTCCTGTAGCGGGAAGTCGTCGTAGTCCCGCGTCGCGAGCGGGTGCGCGCGCAGACACACACACACACACACTGTTCAGTGGAGTACCTGCAGCGCGTCCTCCTGCAGCGGGAAGTCGTCGTAGTCCCGCGTCGCGAGCGGGTGCGCGCGCAGACACACACACACACACACACACACACTGTTCAGTGGAGTACCTGCAGCGCGTCCTCCTGTAGCGGGAAGTCGTCGTAGTCCCGCGTCGCGAGCGGGTGCGCGCGCAGACACACACACACACACACTGTTCAGTGGAGTACCTGCAGCGCGTCCTCCTGCAGCGGGAAGTCGTCGTAGTCCCGCGTCGCGAGCGGGTGCGCGCGCAGACACACACACACACACACACACACACTGTTCAGTGGAGTACCTGCAGCGCGTCCTCCTGCAGCGGGAAGTCGTCGTAGTCCCGCGTCGCGAGCGGGTGCGCGCGCAGACACACACACACACACACACACACACTGTTCAGTGGAGTACCTGCAGCGCGTCCTCCTGTAGCGGGAAGTCGTCGTAGTCCCGCGTCGCGAGCGGGTGCGCGCGCAGACACACACACACACACACACACACACTGTTCAGTGGAGTACCTGCAGCGCGTCCTCCTGCAGCGGGAAGTCGTCGTAGTCCCGCGTCGCGAGCGGGTGCGCGCGCAGACACACACACACACACACACACACACTGTTCAGTGGAGTACCTGCAGCGCGTCCTCCTGTAGCGGGAAGTCGTCGTAGTCCCGCGTCGCGAGCGGGTGCGCGCGCAGACACACACACACACACACACACACACTGTTCAGTGGAGTACCTGCAGCGCGTCCTCCTGCAGCGGGAAGTCGTCGTAGTCCCGCGTCGCGAGCGGGTGCGCGCGCAGACACACACACACACACACACACACACTGTTCAGTGGAGTACCTGCAGCGCGTCCTCCTGCAGCGGGAAGTCGTCGTAGTCCCGCGTCGCGAGCGGGTGCGCGCGCAGACACACACACACACACACACACACACTGTTCAGTGGAGTACCTGCAGCGCGTCCTCCTGTAGCGGGAAGTCGTCGTAGTCCCGCGTCGCGAGCGGGTGCGCGCGCAGACACACACACACACACACACACACACTGTTCAGTGGAGTACCTGCAGCGCGTCCTCCTGTAGCGGGAAGTCGTCGTAGTCCCGCGTCGCGAGCGGGTGCGCGCGCAGACAGGCGGCGGCACGTGCCACGGCCCCGCGCGCCGCGTTCGCACGTGACACCCACGCGCCGCGCGCCTCCAGCTCCGCCTGACCCACACAACGGATTACTGTTTAGAGACCCTATGGAAATGTCATCGACGAACATCAGGAATAGAAGGGGATCGAACGAAGATCCTTGAGGGACGCCACCGGGAATAGAAACCCATTGAAATGTGATCGTTGATGATGATGATAGCCTGAGACCCGTTCTCGATGTAGGAGGGAACTACTCGAGTGAGTGAGTTTCCTCTTATGTCAATAAAGTAAAGCTCGGACAATATGTAACAGTAATCTGGTCGATTCGATCGAATGCTTCACTTTAGTCTGTGTAGACTGAGTCGACTCGATGAGCGTTGTCCATGGACTCCGTTATGTAATCGTTAAAGAGAATGCAGTTTGACGTTGCAGAACGACCTTTTAATATTAATAATTTAGTTCAAATAACTTGATCCATATGTGTTGGTAACTTAGCTATAAAATAAATAAACAAACAAATATGTGACCGTTCGGATGATGATAAAATAAGTGATTATTCACTTATTTCATCATCACTCGAACGTAATGCTTTAAAAAAGGGATTATCCCATTAAATAGCCACCGTGTTCAGGATGGTATTGGTGGTGATAGTGTTTTAAGAAACCATGCTGGAACAGAATGAAAAAATTATGCATAGAAACGCAGCATAGATTTGACCATAGATTATTTGCTATTCACATGAACGCTCCGCTCGTTTAGATAGAAGTGATCATAAAGATCGTTTCACATATGAACCGTGACCAATGTATGCGTGTGTACAAGGTACAATGTGTTATTCAGGATATGCATGTGATGTCAAGGTTACCTAATTTCCTATGTTATCATAGCTGAGTCTGTAGGGTGTGTACCCCACAATCCTATAAGGTTCGTTGTAGGTTGTTAGTAGTAAAAATATAAGGTTAAATGTTCAATGTTTAATAAAGTTAATCGTTAAGGTATGAGTTATGAACGCGAGGCCACATTGTGACGTGTGACGTGTTGTCGTTTTGATGGTCGCGGGCAACTGCCTGTAATTGGTCAGAAAACCACATCATAACGTAAAATGATGACTCGCGAGAACATGTAGGTATTGTGCGGTTTGCATAAACCGTACATGCTCCCGAGACCGGAATGAGATGAAAGTACAAGATGATAAAAACAATGTTTTAAAAATGAACTTAATCTAACTTATTAATTTCATTCATTTCACACTGTCACTTGCACTGAATAGTTTTTTGATAATAGGCGACGTCGCTTTGTCCACGCGCGCATAGTGATTCACTCTAGACCTTGAGTGTTGTTCCGTAGGGGTTTCGCTCGAAGTAGTTATAGGCTTCGTGAGTACTGTAGGTACTAGTTCGATGGTGGATTCGGGAGGTCGTTGGTCATTATAGGTCGTCAGTGGAAGCGTCGCTGAGCAGCGTGCTCGCGAGCGCCGCCACAAGTAGACACCAGCTGCGAAGAGTGCTGCACCGGCAAGGAGGTACAGCTGCGAAGAGTGCTGCACCGGCAAGGAGGTACAGCTGCGAGGAGTGCTGCACCGGCAAGGAGGTACAGCTGCGAGGAGTGCTGCACCGGCAAGGAGGTACAGCTGCGAGGAGTGCTGCACCGGCAAGGAGGTACAGCTGCGAGGAGTGCTGCACCGGCAAGGAGGTACAGCACTACAAACTGATGAACGTCGTGGGAAGAGATATGTTCAGTTATTAATCCATCGCCTTCACCTTTTATCTGCTCTATTTTTTCCCCGAGACTGTTTAGTTGGTTTTTATAAGTTGTCAGTTCTTCATCATTGGTCATCTTGACTTTGTTCGTAGGTACAGTTATGTGGAAAATGTTGTTAATCGGTGGTACTTCGACCTTGAGTTCGTCTGGTCGCAGAGTTAAGTAGTTAGTTTGTTGCATATGTGAGTATATCGTGAAGGCTTCGCCCTTGATGACACAGCCATTCCCGAGACTAATAATGCCAGCCTTGCTGACTCGCTCGGCAGTAACCAGACGCTCGCAGATAATTCTTATTGTTCGTTTCTTACATCAAAAGTAGATGTACGTATTTATCTTGTTAAGCTCGATCCACACGTCTCTACAAATTGTTTGATTAGTTTCACATTGCTCATTTTCTTCGTTTTTCAAACAAAGACTGTCTTCAGACTTCAGATGGTAAAGAGGTCGTTGTAGCGAGCACATTAGTGTTTCCAAATTATAAGGTGTACATATTTGGAGTTCGTTTTCGGTCATAGGTGTGTAGGCGTCTTTTTGGAGATTTATGGCAACGTAGTTAGCAATCGGAAGAATATTCACCATGGTTTCGTGTATTAGTTGAGGGACAGAGATAAGTTTGTAATCTCATAGGAGTCCCGAGTAATCAAGGGAATTTTGATTTCGAATATAAAGTATAAATATCTACATGAGGCTATGTATCAACGTGATTTCCATCTCCCGCATTATGTCTTCGTGTTAACTTAAATCTAAGTAATAAACTAGTTGCGATCTATTCGTTGGAAGTATAATTTAACCGTTACCTGTAACAGCGCGTATACCTGTTTCCCTTTGTTCTGCGAGTCGCTGTGCAGCCGCTGGTGGCAGAGCGCGGAGACCCGGCTCCAGCCTCGCAGCACCTCCGCCACGCGACGCTCCGGATACTGCACGTGCTGCGCCTTCAGACCGCGGCACAGCTCCTGCACCTGCTCCACGTCGCATTCCCGGTCCAGCACCTCCTCCTTCACCGATTCCGACTGGGGGGAAGTCAACGTAGGACACCTGATCTAACTTGCCGATCGATCTTAATACGAGTACACGCTTCTTGATAAAACCGCACTATAAAACGTATCAACGACCACAGCTAACTTATAGTATAGCTACTGAGATCCCGTAAACGAATGGTATATTTATGAGAAGGGCAGATGTACTGACCGGTTCCTTGTTGTTGTTGTCGAGGAAGGCTCGAGTCCAGTCCCCCAGGCGCTGCAGCAGGTCCTCCAGCGTGCGGAGGTGCTCCTCCGCGGCGAGCGCCTGCGTGCGTCGGCACTCCACCTCCGACATCACCAGCGACCACTTGTTGCGGAGCTTGTCCTGCGATGAACATAGACGGTAGTGGATAGCGGTACTGAAAGACGGCGAATGATCGATGATTGCACGAGCGAGTCTCCGCGCGACATGAGCGTCGCTGCGTGTGTATGTACCTGATAGTGCGTGAGCAGGTAGTCTGCCAGCAATGGACTGCGTGCGTGCGCTGCGTACACGAGCGAGTCTCCGCGCGACATGAGCGTCGCTGCGTGTGTATGTACCTGATAGTGCGTGAGCAGGTAGTCTGCCAGCAATGGACTGCGTGCGTGCGCTGCGTACACGAGCGAGTCTCCGCGCGACATGAGCGTCGCTGCGTGTGTATGTACCTGATAGTGCGTGAGCAGGTAGTCTGCCAGCAATGGACTGCGTGCGTGCGCTGCGTACACGAGCGAGTCTCCGCGCGACATGAGCGTCGCTGCGTGTGTATGTACCTGATAGTGCGTGAGCAGGTAGTCTGCCAGCAATGGACTGCGTGCGTGCGCTGCGTACACGAGCGAGTCTCCGCGCGACATGAGCGTCGCTGCGTGTGTATGTACCTGATAGTGCGTGAGCAGGTAGTCTGCCAGCAATGGACTGCGTGCGTGCGCTGCGTACACGAGCGAGTCTCCGCGCGACATGAGCGTCGCTGCGTGTGTATGTACCTGATAGTGCGTGAGCAGGTAGTCTGCCAGCAATGGACTGCGTGCGTGCGCTGCGTACACGAGCGAGTCTCCGCGCGACATGAGCGTCGCTGCGTGTGTATGTACCTGATAGTGCGTGAGCAGGTAGTCTGCCAGCAATGGACTGCGTGCGTGCGCTGCGTACACGAGCGAGTCTCCGCGCGACATGAGCGTCGCTGCGTGTGTATGTACCTGATAGTGCGTGAGCAGGTAGTCTGCCAGCAATGGACTGCGTGCGTGCGCTGCGTACACGAGCGAGTCTCCGCGCGACATGAGCGTCGCTGCGTGTGTATGTACCTGATAGTGCGTGAGCAGGTAGTCTGCCAGCAATGGACTGCGTGCGTGCGCTGCGTACACGAGCGAGTCTCCGCGCGACATGAGCGTCGCTGCGTGTGTATGTACCTGATAGTGCGTGAGCAGGTAGTCTGCCAGCAATGGACTGCGTGCGTGCGCTGCGTACACGAGCGAGTCTCCGCGCGACATGAGCGTCGCTGCGTGTGTATGTACCTGATAGTGCGTGAGCAGGTAGTCTGCCAGCAATGGACTGCGTGCGTGCGCTGCGTACACGAGCGAGTCTCCGCGCGACATGAGCGCCGCCGCGTCCGGAGCGACGCCGCCCACCTGGTTCTTCAGGATCTGACGCAGAAACACAACATCATTAGTACGCTATGTAACGTGCGTTACGAGCACAAGCATGTTATTGTAAGCGGACACGGCTCGGTGGTGGTACCTCGAGTCTCTTGGCGGGGTCTCGCTCGACGGCGACGCCCTGCAGCGTCAGAAGCACCACATCCAGCCGCCGCAGCATGCTGCCCGCGCTGCTCTCCCACCGCTCCAGCTCCTCCGCCTCCGCCTCCGAACCCACCTTGTCCAGAGATACATCCTGCAACACAGCACCTCTCTTCATTACACATCTCATCTACTGTCTACAACATCCATCTTCTCTCTGAACATACAAAAACGTTGCATGACTAACTCACAATCATCGCACATCCTAAACTGTAAGTCATACAGAACTGAAAGTTATGTTAATTTTGAGATATAGGGAGGTTTTTTAGCATCTTCGCGTTCCTTCTACTGGAATTCCAAATTCGTCTAGTTTCGATAACGTAACGACTTGTGTCGAAATAGCTCACCTTGCTACCGTCCCCCGTGTTCTGACAACTCTCCGAGTTGTTCTGCTTCTCCTTGGTGACGGACACGAGCGAGCCGGCCAGCAGCGGGGAGGGGGGCTCCTCGGGCGAGGGGGAGGGGGAGGGGGAGGGGGCGAGCTTGGGCGACATGCCGACCACCTGCGCCTTGGTGCTGTCCTGCTTGATCGGCGTCGACGTCGACAGCGGCCCAGTCGCCGGCTCGCCCGACGACAGCCGAATCTGCGGATAGCACACAGTTATGCTGGAACATTACACCTCGCCAAAGCTTCATGTAACATGTCGTCAAACTCTGCAATACCAAATGTTGAAGGGAATGGAGCCTCTCGTCCAGGCAGAGGTGGTTTCCAACGAGCTCTTCAGACAAGACTAGATCTTCTTATCTATTATAGTTTTCTACGTCAAAAAAGTGCCGTTCCATATATACGCTATGAGAAGATATGACTATATGTCTGTCTTTCCTGAAAAATACAAAGTGGGTCTCTACAAGGTAAGAGTGAATAGGTATTGCCTAGACCTTCGTGCTCCGTCGGCTATGTCATCAATTACCATCAGATGTGATTATGACCCAATGAAGGTCTATTCTTAATTAAAATAAAATACACTCATTAACTGCATTTCTAAAAATAATAACTGACGAGATATGTCGGTGGTTCCAGTTATAAATCCTGTATTTGAGTCGCCTATGAGCTTGAAATCACTCTGAAATGCAACAACACTTATCATCAAAAAGTGGGTGGATTGCCTTTTCCTGTGGATTTTACAATCTTAGTTACCTGTTATGAAAAAAAAAATGATCTAACCTATCACTTTCGTCCCAAAAGGCTGCCAAATCTAACAAATTTTGTAGTATACTCGAACTAAAATGTCTGTCTTCTATTTACCTGCGGCACATCCTCGACTTCCGAGTAGATGACCTCTTCGGGCACGCTAGCCGACTTCTTCCGGATCCTCTCGGGCGTGGAGCCCGCGATGCTGACCCCCACCTTCCTGATCGACCGGCAGGGGGCGTCCACCGCCTGCTGCTTCCTCAGCTCCAGCAGCCTGTCCGCTACCTCCTCGGTGACGGAGGGCTCGGGCAGCGCCGCTTGGTCGCCGGGCACCTCGTCGAGGATCAGGTACTCGTTGGCTTCGTCCCTGCGCAGGTTCCTCTGCGCCTCGTGCTGCTGCCGGAGCGCGAGGTCATACAGCAGCGGGCACTCCGCGACCTCTCGCTCGTCCAGCGGGGTGGGGGGCGGAGTCTGCATCGACACATCTCTCTCTTTGTCCGTTGGGATCAGATCCGGCACCTCCATGGTCAGTCGCACGCTTTTCGGTTGCTCGTCTTCGTCGCTTCGTCGTTTCAGTATCCCGAGAGTGGGTTTCATTCGCGCTTCTAGCGTTTTCACTTCGATGACGAAGGTCTTCGGTTCGGATCCTAGATCTACCGAAGGTCGTTTGCTTGCGCCCGGGGCGGGCGACTCCGGCTCAGGGTCGTCGACGATGTTCACCGTCTCGGCGTTTTGCGGAATGAACTCCACGACAGCGTCTGTAGTTTCTGACGGATAGATCTCCGTAGGTTCAACGGGAGTCACGGTCGATTTGACGATCACGTGTTCTTTGACCTCGACCACGTGACACGGGTCGGTTCCGAGACGATCCGGCTGCGGAGCGGGGACCGGGTCCGGTTTAGCGTGCAGCTTATTATTGGATATTTGCGTGAACAGATCGCTATCCTGCAGAAGGTTGAAGGTGCTGCTGTCCTTGTTGGGTGTGGAGGGGATGGAGGGGGCGAAGGGGGCGGAGGGTTCGATGGAGTCGGCGGAGAGGACGGAGAGGGCGCTGCGGGCACCGTCCGAGGCGGGGCTCGCGGGATGCCTCTTCGCGCGCTCGAGGGAAGCGCTTCTACTGCTGTTCCCGCCTTCTTTGATCTCCTTTTTGATAGGGACTGGGCTTTTAAGAGCTAAGGGTATTTTAGATTTCTTGAATTCTGGTTTCTCGGTCTCCGGTGTATTGACGGGGCTTTCGAGTCGTCGTTTAATCGTGTCAGTGACGTTCTCGTACTCGACCGGCGCGGACGCGGGCAGTGTCGCAACTGTATCGGATGTGCCGGCCTGCAACACAAACCGCGCTCAACTCACAGACTCGGTGGATGTGTTACTGCGTCGTTATTTACAGTGTTAGTCTCTCCCGACAGACGACAGCTCTCCCGAGATGGCCGTCGAATGATAAGCATGATTCCCGGTGAGTCCGACCAAGCTCCATGAACAGTTCGCCGTGGATCAAAGCATTCACACACACATACACCGACACCATATCTACATGTTGTATTTACAATTCTGGTGTTTATGACATTTTATATATTTTTTCCGTTTGAACAGCACAGGGGGCACACTACAAACGTTTGTGAGTACTTTTAGTTTGTTATCGTACTCCAACCGGAGCATTCAGAGATCCACTCAACACTAATGTATGTATGTATTGTAAAGAATGCGTTCAATGTAATGACGACTTACCGTGACGAAGCGTGATCGTTTATAAACAGTGACACCAAAGCGAAATAAATAAAACAGGCGAGATTTGGAACCATTTTTGTGCAAAATTCCCAATGTGATCTTACAGCCGATGGGTACAACCGCTCACACAGCGGGCTCGACTCTAACAGCCGTGTACAAGAAACTTATTTAGCTAATCGCTGTCAGTTTCTCTCCCATTCGGTTTGTCATTTTTAGGAGCGAAACTTACGACAAAATAGTCAACTAAGTAATTTTGAACACGGCTACAATTTACATTTCCCTTCGCTTTCGAACCAATCGACCAAAATCGATATCTTTGCTATCTCACAACAGAGTCATCGACGCCAGCGCATGAGAGGAGGCTCGCTCGCGGGTTACCATCGACCCTCGCTTACCGTTATCTTGTCGAGTATGATCCGGCAGCGCTGCGCGAGCGCCTCGTCTCGCAGCGCATCCACCTCCGGCGTGTTCGCGCGCAGCTCCGAGCCCAGCAGCCGCAGCTTGGCCGCGGACATCGTCTCCGGACACTCCAGCTCGCTCTCGATCTCGCTCAGATGCTCGTTCATCGACCCTCGCTTACCGTTATCTTGTCGAGTATGATCCGGCAGCGCTGCGCGAGCGCCTCGTCTCGCAGCGCATCCACCTCCGGCGTGTTCGCGCGCAGCTCCGAGCCCAGCAGCCGCAGCTTGGCCGCGGACATCGTCTCCGGACACTCCAGCTCGCTCTCGATCTCGCTCAGATGCTCGTTCATCGACCCTCGCTTACCGTTATCTTGTCGAGTATGATCCGGCAGCGCTGCGCGAGCGCCTCGTCTCGCAGCGCATCCACCTCCGGCGTGTTCGCGCGCAGCTCCGAGCCCAGCAGCCGCAGCTTGGCCGCGGACATCGTCTCCGGACACTCCAGCTCGCTCTCGATCTCGCTCAGATGCTCGTTCATCGACCCTCGCTTACCGTTATCTTGTCGAGTATGATCCGGCAGCGCTGCGCGAGCGCCTCGTCTCGCAGCGCATCCACCTCCGGCGTGTTCGCGCGCAGCTCCGAGCCCAGCAGCCGCAGCTTGGCCGCGGACATCGTCTCCGGACACTCCAGCTCGCTCTCGATCTCGCTCAGATGCTCGTTCATCGCGGCGACGGCGACGGCGGCGGCGGGTCTCTTGAGCCGCTCCCAGCGCTCGTTGATGGATCGGATCTGGCGCTCGAGCTCCTGCAGATGACGCGGGTCGCAGCTGCGCGAGTACGCGGCGTAGTTCGCGTTCAGCTTGTCCTTGACGGCCTCCATGCGCGACATCTCGAGCTCAAGCTGCTGCTGCTGCTGCGGAGTGTGCGGAGACGAGGCGGAGACGGGACGCTGCAGCCAGGCTGTCAGCGCGAGAGCGTCGCTCTGTATGTCGCGCGAGGTCAGCAACGCCCCCTCCAGCTGCGCCTTGCAGTCGGTGACTCGCGCACCGAGCCGGTTGTACAGCTCCTTCAGCGCGTCGATCCGCGCCGACAGCTCCAGCGGCTGCGGCACCGCGCCCTCCTCCACCATGCGACGCCCGACCTTTATTATCGACTCCACCTCAGATTTTATCTCGCTCAGGGTGCGGTACAGTTTCTGAAACGTTACGTAAGATCGTATCTGCAAGGCGTCGAAGCGAGAGTGCATTCAGTTTTAGCTTGAATGTAAAGCTTGAATGTAAACTAGATGGTATAGAGAAGGAAAACTTGAAACAAACCCGACAGAATCTAAGTCGTAATGTAACTGCAACCGAACCGACACCGCACGTATTGACTCGTCTTTCCTGCGGGTACCGTCGGCAAGGTTGAGAGGGTGGCATAGGTTTCTGGGAAGGCCTGTGTTATCAAAAAGTAGTCCCAGGCAGAGTGGCATCAGTCAGTGGAGTAACCTGACTGACGCCACCTTAATCATCTGTAATAGATGTCAAAGGCCAATGATGATGAAAACTAGAATACGGGAGTGGCGAACCTAGTTGACGTTACATTTATCGACGGCGATGTCTACTTTTTTATAATTTAAAGGTAATAATAGGCACATGAACGGGAGTTATCCTGGTAAGTAAGTTATCACTCACGATCCATTTGTAAAGTGCGAAAGCCAAAACCGCGAGCAAATACAGCTCGTCCCAACTCATCTCCATCGAAACTATCTCACTGAACTGACTATTAAAATTGATTGTAATCTACTAGGAGTAGATCCGATGCCGTTGTGCGGATACAGTGGTCGTGCGAGTCGCTCCTCGCTTGAATGGCAAGCACCGGCCGGCGCGGCGCGGCGCGGGGGGGGGGGGGGGGGACGACGACGACGACGACACATGTACGAAACTACTCATACAAAATAGATAAGGATTTTTGAAAACTATCACGATTGTTAACAAAAATATGTTGAGTGTAAACGAGCATACTAAGCCAGTCTTTAAAGCAGTTCTACATCATTACTTAATAAAAAGCGTGCGAGTCTGTTTCAATACCGAATTAAAAATGGGATACAAAAGGATTAAAACCCTTTGCTGATACTTAACTAATCAAATTTCTATAATTGTTTAACAATAATCTAAATGATAAGTATTAATTAGTTTCGATGGATATGCCTCGTCCACGGAGCGCGCTACATTCGTAGCTCGGTGTAGTTAATCACAGAATCCTTTCAATACCCGCCGTCTGTATGTAGTGATGACGAGGCGGCGCTCCGCACGCGATGAGCTAACACCAACCGACTACTCCATAATCCTATCTCTACTATATTATAACAAACAAATAAAACACTTTTCAATGGACTTCAAAAAGTCTTTATATTTGTATGTGTATGAGGCGCGAAATCTACTCCAACAGTGAACCGATTTTAATGAATCTTTTAAAAGCGGTTGTAATAAAAAACTAAGATACAGAGTACGAGTTCAGACACGCTATGCGAAGATCCCGAAGTTGGCTCATAGCTCCTAAAGTTATCCTTGAAAATCCTTCAAACAAATGTTCGTTGGTAATTCCTATAAAACGCTACATAAACGCGCTAAACGCGAATATAAAAGCGAATATTTTTTGTTTGTTTGTTAGTTTGTACCGAATAAGCTCCGAAACTACTGGGCCGATTTGAACCATTTTTTTACCAATAGAAAGCTAAATTATCAGGAAATAACATAGGTCATAATTTATTTTATTAAAATTAGAGATCCTTAAGAATTGCAAACCAAAGTAGTTAAAATTTTGCCTATAAAAAATATTATTTGGCGTGTGCTGAGAAAACTATTTATAATATATAAAAATTATGTACTACATAATTAAAGTACTCATTTTTGCCTACTAAAAAGTCCTCGAGGGAATATATCTAACTATCACAGTTAAGTCATAATAGCAGCTTTTGTGTTCTAAAATGTAATTAGATCGCCGCACCGGTCGAAACAAAAGTTGGTTACATACGTATCGTAGACGATGTCGATGTCGACGTGACTGTGTGTAGTTACTCACGAGACAGGCGCGGAGCTGCGCGCGCACTGCATCGGGTTCGATGGCTGCGAGCGGCAGGCATCGCG
Organism: Perizoma flavofasciatum; assembly: GCA_958496245.1. Lineage (NCBI taxonomy): Eukaryota > Metazoa > Arthropoda > Insecta > Lepidoptera > Geometridae > Perizoma > Perizoma flavofasciatum. Next base: position 90,702 of record OY292439.1, on the reverse strand, counting down.
CGGCGCCTCGCTGTACGTCGCTCAGCGCCGCCAGTGCGCCCGCTAGCCGCGACACGATGTCGATGTCGATGTCGACGTGACTGTGTGTAGTTACTCACGAGACAGGCGCGGAGCTGCGCGCGCACTGCATCGGGTTCGATGGCTGCGAGCGGCAGGCATCGCGCGGCGCCTCGCTGTACGTCGCTCAGCGCCGCCAGTGCGCCCGCTAGCCGCGACACGATGTCGATGTCGATGTCGACGTGACTGTGTGTAGTTACTCACGAGACAGGCGCGGAGCTGCGCGCGCACTGCATCGGGTTCGATGGCTGCGAGCGGCAGGCATCGCGCGGCGCCTCGCTGTACGTCGCTCAGCGCCGCCAGTGCGCCCGCTAGCCGCGACACGATGTCGATGTCGATGTCGACGTGACTGTGTGTAGTTACTCACGAGACAGGCGCGGAGCTGCGCGCGCACTGCATCGGGTTCGATGGCTGCGAGCGGCAGGCATCGCGCGGCGCCTCGCTGTACGTCGCTCAGCGCCGCCAGTGCGCCCGCTAGCCGCGACACGATGTCGATGTCGATGTCGACGTGACTGTGTGTAGTTACTCACGAGACAGGCGCGGAGCTGCGCGCGCACTGCATCGGGTTCGATGGCTGCGAGCGGCAGGCATCGCGCGGCGCCTCGCTGTACGTCGCTCAGCGCCGCCAGTGCGCCCGCTAGCCGCGACACGATGTCGATGTCGATGTCGACGTGACTGTGTGTAGTTACTCACGAGACAGGCGCGGAGCTGCGCGCGCACTGCGTCGGGTTCGATGGCTGCGAGCGGCAGGCATCGCGCGGCGCCTCGCTGTACGTCGCTCAGCACCGCCAGTGCGCCCGCTAGCCGCGACACGATGTCGATGTCGATGTCGACGTGACTGTGTGTAGTTACTCACGAGACAGGCGCGGAGCTGCGCGCGCACTGCATCGGGTTCGATGGCTGCGAGCGGCAGGCATCGCGCGGCGCCTCGCTGTACGTCGCTCAGCGCCGCCAGTGCGCCCGCTAGCCGCGACACGATGTCGATGTCGATGTCGACGTGACTGTGTGTAGTTACTCACGAGACAGGCGCGGAGCTGCGCGCGCACTGCGTCGGGTTCGATGGCTGCGAGCGGCAGGCATCGCGCGGCGCCTCGCTGTACGTCGCTCAGCGCCGCCAGTGCGCCCGCTAGCCGCGACACGATGTCGATGTCGATGTCGACGTGACTGTGTGTAGTTACTCACGAGACAGGCGCGGAGCTGCGCGCGCACTGCGTCGGGTTCGATGGCTGCGAGCGGCAGGCATCGCGCGGCGCCTCGCTGTACGTCGCTCAGCGCCGCCAGTGCGCCCGCTAGCCGCGACACGATGTCGATGTCGATGTCGACGTGACTGTGTGTAGTTACTCACGAGACAGGCGCGGAGCTGCGCGCGCACTGCATCGGGTTCGATGGCTGCGAGCGGCAGGCATCGCGCGGCGCCTCGCTGTACGTCGCTCAGCGCCGCCAGTGCGCCCGCTAGCCGCGACACGATGTCGATGTCGATGTCGATGTCGACGTGACTGTGTGTAGTTACTCACGAGACAGGCGCGGAGCTGCGCGCGCACTGCGTCGGGTTCGATGGCTGCGAGCGGCAGGCATCGCGCGGCGCCTCGCTGTACGTCGCTCAGCGCCGCCAGTGCGCCCGCTAGCCGCGACACGATGTCGATGTCGATGTCGACGTGACTGTGTGTAGTTACTCACGAGACAGGCGCGGAGCTGCGCGCGCACTGCGTCGGGTTCGATGGCTGCGAGCGGCAGGCATCGCGCGGCGCCTCGCTGTACGTCGCTCAGCGCCGCCAGTGCGCCCGCTAGCCGCGACACGATGTCGATGTCGATGTCGACGTGACTGTGTGTAGTTACTCACGAGACAGGCGCGGAGCTGCGCGCGCACTGCGTCGGGTTCGATGGCTGCGAGCGGCAGGCATCGCGCGGCGCCTCGCTGTACGTCGCTCAGCGCCGCCAGTGCGCCCGCTAGCCGCGACACGATGTCGCCGCCTCGCGCCGCTGACACTCGCTCCTCCGCCTCGTCGAACTTACTCTGCACGATAATAGATACATTTACGATACCAAAGTACGAGTACAAAACAGGAAAACTAAAAAAAACATCTCTCGCTGACAACGCTGCACCTCAGCCAGCCGGGCGGAGATGGCCCTACGACTACACGTCGCGGTATTGAAATCGATAATTTTACTTCGCTTCAATTCAGTTATTGACTCTCTGAAATATCAATAAACTTTTACGATGTAGATATTAGTCACCCGTTATCAGATCAAAGCTCTAAAGAAAATGTTTGGAGTTTATCGAATAAAACCCACGCCACACCATCCACATGCAAATGGAAGAATGGAGCGCTGCTCTGGTGCCAGAGAAAGCCGGACGGAGCGCGATGCAGTGAAGAATTACTGATGGTTTCGAACATTCTAATATCATGCTTGTTATGATGATATCAAAGCTCCTTCGTACCGCTAGCAACGATGCGAGCTCCATAATTGTCTATTTTAATCAAAATTATTGACGCTTGTTTCGTTAGCCGTCGTGAGCCTTGTCAATAAAGCGGAACACGGGACTGATCAGGCCAATGCGGATTTGTGTACGCAACACCTAACGTAGACTGTACGTTTCTCTCAAGTTCTGTGGTCTTACATTACGAAACCTCTACACATCATAGAAAAGCATCGAACCCTGAGGAAAATGGAGTATGGAGAACACGGTTGATGGGTCCACCATTTGCTGCGGAGAAGATCTTCTACCGAGCTCATCCATCTGATCCACTTGCTCGGGCACGTGAATATTTTGACGTGTGCAAAGGTTGAATACATCGTATTTGAAATTCCCATACAAAAGTAAGTTGTTTTTAAAAGATGATACGCCCGTGTTCTGCGAAGCTCGACCGTTGCCCTTCGCATTGCGCGATCCTGTGGAACAGGAATTGGAACGCTGACAGCGCAAACAAGTGATTTTCAAGGTAGATCGCAGTGATTACGGTACACCTATTGTTCCCGTTATCAAACGCGATGGGTCAATTAGATTGTGCGGAGATTATAAAATTACTCTAAACAAGGTTTAAAAAGATTGAGCAGTTGTTTGCAGCTTTAAGTGGAGGGGAGCTATATAGCAAATAGACCTAAAACATGCGTATTTACAATGTATTTTAGAGGAAAGCTCGCAACCCTGTGTGGCTGTAAGCCATAACTACATATATTGGTACTGAACCATCTCGCAGACTGATACCGGGTACTACTACTTGCTTCAAAAATAATACACCACAATAGGTATATATTGCTGTATTCAGGTAGACAATTTCTATAAAAATCACAAGTTTACTTATGCACAAGCTAGAACGCATTGATAGCGCGTTCTAGCTTTTGGTCACATTTTACAACGCCATCTAGTTATGAAAAACATAACTAAAACCCCCTAAATCTGCCCAACATACTGCCTACCAAGGACAATATTTACAGTTATTGTCCTTGACATATATGATTTTACGTAATCATTTCAACATAACTACAACGACACATTAACATTTACCAAACTACAGCTAAACATAATATTATTATTAACCTTATTTATACCAAAACATCTGTACTAACTTCGATAGCAAAACCTGTTCCATTTTAGATTGAAAATAAAATTTTCTTTATTATTGACTGTATAAAATAAACCTCAACTATTAAAACTAAATTGTAAAATCAAATAAGAAACCCTAAACCTTTTTATATAATTATATTCAATAGACAAAACAAAAATCAATACTTCTATGGAATAACTCAAATACACCCATGAATAGCTTACTTAAAACTATACAAAAACTAACAATAACAGCGGATTGTATAAATCTAACGAAATCAAAACGTACGAACAGTACTCAGTGCTGAACCTAAAATATAAAGCCTTTTGTTAAAACATCAACAGCACGTTTTCATCAACTTAAAAAACAACGATCAAGTAAAGTAAATAAGTAAAGTAGTGAAATCAGTATTAGTAATTAAGTACTAACCCTTATCTTAAGCTTACTAACACTTTTGGATCATGTTGTCTTTGAATAAACGTTTTATTATATAAAGTTAAAAAACAAAAGATAAAACTCATAGGAGCGATTAACTATCACTTAACCTAAAGATTTTTTTTAAACTGTAAATTTGTTGAGTAAGCTTTAATCTATATAAATTTTGTAAATGTCCTCTCTCTGCCCACCAACCATTAAATGCTTTGTGTCGCAAATTACTATAATTTCCACCGTTTTGGTTTTCTATTTAGCCAATGCAAAACCACGAAGAAATTTCTCCGATATTCTTTTAGGCTCAAGCATTTCCGTGAAACTGACCTTTCTGCTATCCAGTTGACTTCTTTTTCAACAACCCAGTTAAGAACTTGTCATATTTCGAATTCAGTCACACGGGCTACTGGCATCCAAGCGAAACTCAGTGTTTCACCATCAGCTTTTGTTCTGCAAAAGATTCTGCATTGGTTGAAATATTTCAGTTGCAACGTTGCAACGGTCTCGAGCTACGAGATGGTCGGCTTCATTTTTTCCTTGCAGATCAGCATTCTTCCCCATTTTTTGTCCGGTAGCAGTGATTTTCTCAGTCCGTACTGAAACTTCAAAGGGAAAACCGATCGAACTTTTTATTTCTTTTGCAAGTTGAACTGTTTTATGGTCCTGATTATTCGACTTTCCATTGGTGTTTTCAATGATGGACGTGTTTTTCGCTATGATTCTCTGTTTTGATGACGTCATCACTCTTTTGAACAGTGTAGCATAATATTCACTATCACGTTCCAAATATTCTTTAGTTTGTAAACATTTATCATAAGTCTCCTTTCGTTGGTCTTCTAAAATTAGACTGACTCCATTCACAGGCATCTGCTCCATTTCCCTCTTGCAGTCAAGGTATATCTCTTCCGCCTTACCATACAGACATGCTGCATCCTCTTTCGATTTCGTGTCTAGGTTTTCAACAATAAGGTTGTGGGTAAATACAACTGATGTCCACAGTTGATCGAGGACCTGCAGCCTTACCTTGATGTATGTTGACGTCATTTTATATTTGGGAACATTTCTAAAATTATCTTGAGTTCTAGACAAATTACGGACATTATCCTTTTTGTAAGAAGATTTTGCCTTCCATTTTGGCAGAACGCGCACGCAACAATTCCGCAATTAAAAAACAAAGTTAACAAAACGTAAATCAAATCTTTAAAAAATATAAAAGTCAAATTTTCAGAAGCAAAAATGTTTTAGATTTAGCACCTGAGCAGCGATCCACCACTCACTGCGGTGCTGCGGGAGCAGTTCCACATTGGAACCGCTAAGAAGCAACCAGCAACCCGAAATCCGGCTCGAAGAACCATGAACAATCTCGCAGACTGATTCCGGGTGCTAGCTACTGGCTACAAAAATAATACACCACAATAGGTATATATTGCTGTATTCAGGTAGACAATTTCTATAAAAATCACAAGTTTACTTATGCACAAGCTAGAACGCATTGATAGCGCGTTCTAGCTTTTGGTCACATATTACAACGCCATCTAGTTATGGAAAACATAACTAAAACCCCCTAAATCTTCCCAACAGGTACTTTTGTTTATAGATGAGCGCCTTTAGGGTTAAAATGCCTGCCAGAAATGTTTCAAAAACTAATAGAAGAAACACTTAGCGGTCTTAATTGTGTGGCATTCCAAGATTATATTTGTGCAACTGGTGCTACTAAAGAAATTCACTTGGCGAATTTAACGGCAGTGTTGTCTCGCCTGCAGGAGACAGGACTAAGAGTAAAATTTGAAAAGTGTGAATTCTTCAAAGAAGAAGTTTGTTATCTTGGCTATAGGATTAATAAACACGGTTTGTATACCGATAGCAGTAAGGTTGATGCGATCGCGAAGGCACCGGATCCACAAGATATTTCTCAACTAACGGCTTCGGAGCAGCTTTAGAGCTTATTAATTACTACGCTCGGTTTATCCCCAGCATGAGTACATTATTGCATGCAGAAGATCGACCAATGAAAAAAGTGAACGAGTGCCGCTCGTTTCGTTTTTTTTCATTCGTAATCGTCCGTAGAAGGAAAGGTAGAAATAAAATAAGGTAGGGGAAGATCAAGAATAAACTTCATAAGCCAAATAAAAGAGAAGAACGCTGTCCTGTCGTATGAATAAGTAGAAAGATCGCATCGGAAAGAGAGAGATGTCGCTATATGGAGTATGAACCGTAAGTTCATGAACGAGTATGTCACCTGCAGCAGTCGGAGCTGGTCCCTCAGCCTGGCGGCGGCTTCCTGCTTGCCGCTGGTCTCGTAGGCCTGCGCCTGCGCCTCCACGCTCCGCAGCACCTCGCGCTGCTGCTTGAACTCCTCCGCCAACTCCTGCACGCAGCGATACGCATTCAAAGAGTGAACGGACGCACGTCGGGTGCCGACATGCAGCAGTGCAGTACGTACCTGCAGTCGCTGCGGCGCGGCGCGGCTGTCGACGGCGCTCAGCCACTGCTGCAGCGCGTCCACCGACACCTCCCACGCAGCCGCCTCGCGCCCGACGAGCTCCAGCTCGCGCGCGCGACTCGCCGCCTGGACGCAACGAACACGATCAATCTGCTGCTCCGCCCCCACGTGACACCCCCGCACCCCCGCACCCTCGCACCCTCGCTCACCTCGGTCCGCAGCGTGTTCCAGCGCGCGGTGACGGCGTCGATCTCCGCGTGGATCCAGGCCGGCATGATGTGAGCGTCCGCCAGCTGCCGCCCGATGTCCTGGATGCGCGACAGCCGCTCGTCGCTGTGGTTCTGGATGTAGTTCTCGAGGTCCTGCAACAGCGACGAGGCCGCGTGAGATGGCAGATGGCAGCGGACAGCGGACTGACGGTGCGATACTGACGGATAGCTCGTGCGCGATCTCCTCCGCGTCGGCAGGCTTCGCGGGGTCTCGGCGCAGCCGGCGCTGCAGCCCCTCCAGCCAGGCGTCCTCCTGCGCGAGCCACGCGCGCAGCTCCCCCGACTCGTGCCACGCCTCCGCCAGCACCCTGACACGACACGAAACATGCATCACTCGACCGAACCGAACGTCGCTCTGAGAACGTGCGAGCGGACAGCTCGCCATCACCGGTGCGTTAGTTACTTGTATCTCTCGTAGATGCCGTGCATGACGCTGGTCCAGCGCGCGTTGAGATGCGTCACGCGCTTGGCCAACGCCGCCGTCGTGCCCCGCTCCTGCGCGGACAGCAGGATGTCGTTACCTGCACAACGAACGCATACATACATCACATGTCTACTTACCTACTCGTTCTGACACTTCTACGGTCCGAGAGGACATCGTCGGCCCTCGTTCATAGCAAACGAAAATTTGTCTGTTCCAACATTTAAAAAAAAATTGTTTGGAACGTTTCGGTCCTCGAAACCAGCTCGAAATCGCACGATAAGCTTTGAAAACGAGCAATGCGGATTTTTTTAAGTGATAAAATCCAAAACGAGGAAACTTTTAGATAAACCTACGTCAACATCGTATCCCTCAACTTTAGCTAGTTGAAGCGGCAGTGGACTAAAATTATAGCTCGCAGACCCGACCTTTATCAATCGCAAGGATTGATAAAATTGGTGAATAAAGACAGAAAACTGGTCAAAGAATGCCCCAGTTCTTGGGCAAGGCTCAGGTCTAGCTTCGTTGTCTGATGATGTGCAGAGATACTCACTGGCTTCGTTCAGGTTCCGGAACTCCTGCGTCTTGTCGTCGCACTTGTCCTTGAGCGTCTGGAACTTGACTTTGGTCTGGTAGAGTTCCGCGGAGTCGGTGATCTTACACTCGTCCTCCTTCGGGATCTGGTCCTCGATGTTTCGCAGCCAGGTCTCGATCTCGTCTATCTTGCGGAAGACGCCCTCGGTCTTCTCGAGCGCGCGGCGGAGGGTCTCGTTCAAGGTGAAGGCGCGCTGCGTGGTTCCGTCGAACCGTCTCTGCAGCTCCGCTACGTCGGAGTGGATGCGCTTGCAGAGGGAAGGCTCGCAGTCCTCCAGCAGCGACTCTTTGACGGCGAGCATGCTCTCCAGCTTGCTCTTGTACGTGTCTTTCTCTTCGTCGAATTTCTGAAATTGAACATATTCGTCATCGCGTGCGCGTGGAACTGCTGAACGAGGGTAATGTGTGTTCACTCACGTTGCTCTGCTGCAGCGCGCGGTCCAGCAGCTGCAGGTCCCCGAGCGGCGCCTGCAAGTGGAGCTGCAGGAAGCTCTCCAGCGTCTCCAGCCAGACGGACACCTCGTCGCGCGACCGCTCCAGCTGCTCCAGCTGCGTCACACCTGCAGAGTGCACTCATACTGAATCAAAGAGAAACGGCTACCGGGATTTGCACCAATTCAATCGTCGTTTCAGCACAAAGTCTAATTTTTCCTCCGGCAATCAGTATTTTTAAAAATAAGGTATAGGAGTATTTCAATTTCGCCGGTATGATGCTGAACAAACTATCAAATAAATATATAGGTACAAACCTTTCTCCAGTTTATTGATCTTCTGCTCCAGTATAGCCTTGGAGTCTCCGAACCTGGTGACGAGATTTTCCAAGCTGCTCTTGAAGTTGAGCTCCTGCATGCTGCCCTTCTCGCAGAGCTCTCTCCGCTCCTTTACCACCGCGTCGTAGCTCGTCTGCAGCTCCTCGAACTCGCTCCTCATCGCCTTCAGGTCGCGGATCTTCCCGAGGGTCCGCTCCGCGTCTGAGAGCATCCCGTGCTCGGCGATGATGCGCGCCTCCATCGCGCGGATCCTGCTCTGCAGCTTCGAGAAGTCGTCCTCGTGCTTCGCCTTCGGTTTCTTCCCGACGGCCGTTTTGATCCGCGCCTCGCGCTCGGTCAGCTCCCGGAGGAGCTCCTCGTAGGTGTCGTTGGTCAGTTCAGTTTCGGCTTCGATTTCGTCCTTGCGTGATTTCGGGATCGGCTCAGCTCGCAGCACGATCGCCCGCGCGCTCAGCTCCTTCAGCTTGGGTTCGAGCTGACGCAGCGCGCGGATCTTGTTGCGGAGATGGATGAGGTGGTTGGTGGAGGACGGGGCGGGGATGTCCGCCCAGGCTCGCACCGCCTCCAGCTCGGGTCCGAGCGCGGCGACGGCGGCGCGGTGTTGCCGCTCCGTGCGCACCTGCAGCAGCGTGCGCTGCAGACGCTGCCAGCGCGCCTTCAGCGCGAGGATGCTCGCAGCGTGCTGCGCGGCCTCCTCTGCACGAACACAAACACGGACGTCCGTCACTACGATAACGTACACGAAGCTAGACAGAGAGATAGAGTCGAAACCTCACTCGCAGATCGGACGCTACGACTGCTGGTCTCTGCCCTGTACACCATTCGAAGCCTCCCGATCGGTTGGATTTGAGATAACGACGGCCTTGTTACTATGTAACTTGCTTTGAAGTTGTGAAAAAAATGTGCGGATTTCGGTAATGATTTGCGTTGGATGTGCGGTGTACCTTGCAGGGAGGCGACGTCGGCCAGTCGTCGCTGTATCTCCTCGACGTTGGCGAAGTCCTGCCGCTGCGCCGCGAGCCCCGCCTCCACGCGCTCCAGCACTGCGTCACCCTCCGCATCGAGCCCTCCTCCCGCCTCCAGCTCTCGCTGGAACTGACGCAAAAATTTATACATAGTATCATTTTCAAACACACCTCGTGGGTGCATTCGAGTATTAACATTTGTTCGATTGAAAATGAACCGCGTTCGAGACCGTGGATACACTTTAATGTTGTTCTACAAGGTAGCTTCGTTCGATCGTCGCTATCAATATGATCAGGAGCGGCTCGACCGTAAGCCGAATATGCTCCGACCGGAACCGCGCGAGTCTCGCGATAGCATCACACGACCTGTTCGATGCAAGCTGGTAGCCTAGCTGAAAGAGTTCGAGACGTATCACACAACATGGTAACGTATGGACGGAGAAACTCAAGAGTACAGTTCGATGAGGATGACTCACTTGCTCCAGCTCGTTCTCCGCGTTCCGAGCCCAGTCTTCGAACACCTTGTATCCTATCTGGAAGTCGGCGGCGGACTCGTCCAGCCGCGGCTTCTTAGACGCATGCTCGTTCGCCTGCTGGGAGGCTCTCTCAGGCGCGGGCGCGGGCGTGGATACGGCGTTGGCGGCAGAGTTAGCAACAGCGGCACCGTCCACGTCCATGGACTCCGCGGTATCGATGTCCAATTCAAAACCCAACTCTTTGATCTGGAAGAGAACTATGAATACGGCACTGAACGAGTACACATATAGGTGAGTGTGTGTGCGAGTGTGTGCAGTACCCGGTCTGCCTGCACGTGCAGGATCATCAGCAGGGCGTCGAGGCGGTCCTGCAGCGCCTCCGCGCGGTCTGCGGGACCCGCGCCCGCGCCGCGTCCCGCCAGCGCCCCCGCCTCCGCCAGCAGCGCCGCGACGCCGCGTCCCGCAGCCCGCACCCCGCGCGCCGCCTCTTCCAGCGCCGCCGCCCGCGAGAACACCGCGCCCACCTCCGACACCGGCTCCGCCTCCATCTGCAACGACGACGGCGCGTGTCACTCCCCCGCCTCCACCTCCCCCCGCCTCCACCTCCCTCGCGCACCTGCTTCAGCGTAGTCTCGAGCGCGTCGCAGTCCCGCTGCAGCGCGTCGTGGCGCCGCTGCAGCGCGTCGCTGTCTCGCTGCAAGCGCTGCAGCCGCTGCAGCTGCGCCGCCGTCCACTGGCACGTGTGCGCCCAGCGTTCGCTCAGCGCTCGCAGCTGGTCCTCGATCTCGCTCACGCCTGCGACGAACGCAGATCCTCTGTATTCGCAGATTCGTTTCGAAAGGATCGTTATTCCACGAGGGTCGATTCGGCTTCACGAGAGCGTTCAGCGCTCGATGCAGGATAGACATCGATGTTATTCATACTGGGAGCTCGGGAAGACATAACTGATACTTTAGAATTTTCTGCGAGCTTTCGAAAGCATTCGACTGCGAGCATCGCGAGACGCTCGCTCGGATGAAGCTTAGACGCGACGGTGCAGCGTAACAGCGGTGTGAAGCACTGAACCCGGTCGCATCTTATCTTCCTAACAGAGAACTATAAGTTGCAATTTCTGACGTAACGTTTTCAAATTCTCTCATAAAGCTAGCGGGTATCTCAAGGATCCATATTGGGTCCTTCTTATTCCTCGTGCAACGACTTGACCTATATAATTCAAAGGTAAACCAGAAATTAATTTGCTTTCTTTGCCTACACTATCCATGAGAACGTCATGTACATTCGTAAAAACAGATAATTTTAATTTAAAAGACGTTTATTAAGACGTTTTATAAACACTTTCTAAAGGCTACAAAACTCGAATAAATCAACAACAACATCCGATCCTCGAATCATTCCTAGTTACTCCGACCTAACAGAAGTGCAATGTCATTTTAATTCTAATTCCGTTGTTTAAATTAATGTTTAAATCAATTATTAGGTTAATTATCACTGTTTCCCGTTGATTTTGTCTCATTCAGTAGCTTTTCATCATGAGCACCGCCGAAAACGTAAAAAAAACAGTAGTTAGTAGTATTTTTAAAATGATATTCAGTCACAGTAATTATTACAGTTCTGTAATTAAATGCAAATTTAATATCCTGCTTCACAAGCACTTATTCCATAATATTATATCATTTTTTTCATTTGAATAAGAACTCTCTTGAATAATTGATCTCCATCAAAATAACAAGCGCCTAGAACAATCCGCAGGTGCTTTCCGTAGCTGAGATGAGTGCAATGATATGAGTTCACTCACTGGTATCGTTTTCGTCGACTACGATGACGCAGTCTGCCAGCGCGTCGACGATGTGCTGCTGCGCGCGCAGGTCCGCGTGCAGCGCCGACACCGCCCCCAGCTGCGTCTGCAGCTCCCGTCCCGCCCCTCCCGCCTCCCCCGCGCCCCCCAGCCGCGACATGCGGTCCTCCGTCTCCGTGAGCCACTGCCTGCAACACACACACACACAACGCACGCACTCACGCACTGCGCCGGCACGCGCGACGCTGCCGCGGCACGGCACGGCACGGCACGGATACGCACCGGAACAGCTCCAGCTGCTGCAGCTGCTGCCGCATCAGCTGCGTGTGGATGGTGGCCTGCGCGTCCATCGCGCGCCGCCGCAGCTGCTCCCAGCGCTCGTTCAGCAGCCGCACCTGCACACGGCGACGTGCACCATCACAAACTACCGACTACCCTCAAACTGACCCTTCCGATAGGATAGATGTTAACCTGGAGGCGAACTTCCGCGGCCTCCTCGCGCGACAACCCAGCTTCCAGGATGAGCCGCGTGCCCTGCTCCAGCACCGTGCCCACGCGGCTCTGGTGCTCCGACAGCTCCAGCAGGAACTTCTGCGAACAACAAAGCGGACCGCGTCACCGACGAGGCTGCGAGGTGAGGGGGGATCGAGGCTCCTCCGCCGCCGGAGGAGGGGGGGAGTACCTCGTGCTGGTGGAAGCGGTCCTTGAGCGCGGCGAGGTCGGCGGGGGGCGCGGGGGAGAGCGCGAGGCGTTCCTCCGCCTCCAGCAGCCAGGCGAGCACCTCCTCGAAGGCGCCGTAGTATCCGCCCAGCTCGCCGGAACCCGTCGTCGCCGTCGACAGCGGCCGCGACGCCGAACCCGCGCTTGCTCCGATCCCCACCCCGTTCGTCGCGCCCAGCCTCTCCGCCTGGAACGACACCTTCGCATTCAAACGATCTATCATATTAGATTCAAACTTAGCTTTGAGCGTTGAAGTCCTAGACTACTCACGCACACTTCCTCAACACTTCCTCAACATACGCAAAATACACTTGACAAAAACAATAGAGCAGGCGACAATGACAATGACAATGTAACAATGAGGGTAGGCCTATGAGTAGTAAAATTACAATTTATTTTGCTTTGTCTAGCTGGTTTTTTTTTCTAGATAGGTATTTGGTATCTACCTATAAAAAATGATACGTCATGTTCCTAGGTACCTACCTACTTGTGTTGTTAAATTAAGTTGTTTTGTTTTGTTTTCTCTGTTTTTTTTCAGTTGTTTTTATTTTAGTACCTACTTAGATAGGTACCTACTTAAGTACCTAAATTATGTTAGCAGGTAGATAAGCACACTCGTGCTAAGATGTATATTCTAGTAGTTTTTGTTTTCTCATTTTATAAGACAGTTAACTTTAACTGTTTTTTGAGAAAAATAAAGAATCTTTAAACCGAAGTACGTCAGGGAGTCCGTTTCAGGGAGTTCATATAGTATAATAGGTAGAGGATGGTTACCTCAGCGGGGAGGTCTGCCAGCGGCGTCGTGGGCTCCGACGGCAAGCTCTCCAGCTCGGCGACGTCCTCCGAGGAGTGCGGGAGGGATTGGAACAGGCACATCAGGTACATCATGATCGACTTCTTGTCCGGGTTCGGCGTGTTCACGTCTGAAATTATTAATGTTGGTGTGATCCGGCTCGAAGGAAAGAGGAAGGGTAGTCGCAAGGTTACCTTCCGGGTCCAACAGCCTCGGAATGGCGAGGTGCGCGTGAGCGACGCTGAAGGCGTGCTCGAGCCTGGCAGCCGGCGCGCGCGCCACTATGCCGGCGTAGTCGAAGAGCGCGGGTCTCCAGCGGTGCAGCAGGGCGTTCAGCGCGAGTCCGTCGCTCCACGAGTGAGTGAAGTTCCTCACGTTCACGCCGCTGTAGTTCTGGAACGAGGAAACGTACGGAGCTGAGCTCGGAGCTCGGAGGAGCTCGGAGCTCGGAGGAGCTCGGAGCTCGGAGCTCGGAGCTCGGGCGACGGACGGCAGCGACGAGCTGATACCTGAGTGTGCGTGCGGCACCACGCCAGCAGAGTCTTCTCGAGGTTCGTTTGATGCAGTTCGCTCATCAGCTCCTTCAGGTGGTAGTGCACCTGCCAGTGTAGGATGATGCTCCACACCAGACCTGAAATGTTACATCATTTACGTAAATGTACATCATTAAATACTGACCAAGGAGACCTACCGGAATCATTAATTTCATGCAATATTTTTTTTTAATCAATTTTAGTACTTTAAATTATTATTTTGCAAAAAAAAACACCGTATTTGAATCGGATAGTTGTTCTGGAGAAAGATGCCGACTTTTGCAGTATTGAGTACAGGTAATAGCGGAGTGACGACTTTAGGAAATTTCTATGCAATGAATCGCTTATCGACGACTTAAAAACAAACTAAGACGTTCGAATGGCGGACGCGATACACGTGGTCGTTATGTCGCGGGTATACATCGTGACATGGCGTATACCGAGGATGAGCTTGGGGTTTCCGTCGACGATGTCGTTGCTGCTGATGTTGACGAGCTTCACGGCGCTCGCGTCCAGCACCTGCAGCGCGGTGTTCACGTTGTTGATGTGATGCACGCGCATGCGCCCGCGCTCGCGCTTCTGCAACACACGCACACATGCATACATTACATCCGGGGGGTCTACACGAATACCATTTTCTGTTGGAGTCTGTCACGCCTGCGGAAATATTTCATTGTATAGGAATGACATACGCTGTGGAAATGTTACGTGACAGCTGCCAAGTTTTACCTTGACGATTTGCATTAGCATGAAAGGAGATGTAAACGTGAGGTATCTGTCTAGACCCCCGGCCCGAAACAAAGCGATTGCCGGCCGAGTGATAATGGAAGGACGAATCAAAGCCGGAGTCCTTCCGAAGTGACTAAACGAGTCCTTTCTGACTGAACGAGGCCGTTAATTGGTATTTCGGCCGAGACTTGTGTGGTACGATAAAATCTAATTCTTCTTCCGATGTACTTCTATTGAACGACTTAGAATAATGTGATAAACTTATGAAAACATCCATAACACAGTATCCGACTTTTATTCCCGCCAATTCGTTGCGCACAGAATTTGTTCTATTTTTTAACTTCTGAAAAGAAATGCGCATTCATAAAATAATAAATATCGAGTACCTACAGACCAAACACCTAGTTTATTTTAGTACCACTTCAAGAATAATTTACAAAAAAAAACTGTCCAACAATTTCTATTATTGTCGCGTTGGAAATCTGTTTTTTTTTTATGTTAACCCACACTCAAAGGAAATTACAAAAATGTACGAGTATAATATACTAAAATTGAACCTCGGCTTGTTTCGAACCCGCGACCTCCCGCGACCGACCGCGGTTTAGCCCCCGCGTACTAAGCGGTCATTAAGTTGACGTGTTATTTCGTTCGGTACCAAAAAGAGCGGATTGAAGTTTTTTTTTATAATGAAGTAATTTTCGAGCACTTGGGAGCAAAAACACAATTATTATGATAGAACTTTCGATGACTACAGCCTTCTATTCCTGGCACAAGCCAAATGAGTAAAGCGGCCAATGATGATATGACAAGACATGCTCACATATTGCTGAGCGGTCAGGATCTCGAGCAGAGACAGCAGGATCTCCCCATCTCGGAGATCCAGGAACAGATCTTCCACCAGCGGCTTGTCGTTCTGAAAACCACACAAACGCCCTTATTCATTCATTAAGTCAACAATATGATACTGCAGGGCCATGCAGCTTCTGCTCATTTTGTTAGCTTCTAGAAATGGGCCTCAATTTCTAGTTACTCCAAATTGGGATAACATATTCTATGGTGAGTTTTTAACAATTTACTTTGGGATTTCACAAGGTCGTGTTCTGGGACCTTTACTTTTTTGTTTTTCATAAATATATTTCGCCCAAATCATGATTGTTGTTCGAAAATAACGTAGGTAGGATACTACTGCCAAACTTCAATTGTTCGGACACTTTCACTCAAAATATCCACTGAAATTAAAAGACACGAGACGACAAGAAAGTTTGCCGACCGTACTGCCCTCGATTGATCCATTATCTCTCATAATCTGGATCTAAATGAAGCATGTAAATTGTTCCATTTAGGCTCGAGCGCGGTCAGCGCGGCTCCGCAACAACTATGATTCAGACAGCGACTAATGGCTTGTTTCATTGCCGATTAGCGAACTCTACCACTTTTTAGGGTAGCCCTTACATTCTTGGTGTAGGAATATGATATAAATGACTACATCAAAACGTAGGACACTTCGCTATGTTGTAGTTCCAACAAACGCTTTTGTTTGAACAACAAATGTCTGTTACATAGCATAGTCCTGAGGCCGCACTATGATCCCGCAGACGCGGGACAAATATCTACAAAACATTTATTTATTTATATTCAGAAAACATAAATAGATATAGGTAGCCAATAATAGGTCTTCATTAGAATTGGCATATGCAAATTTTGTCCCCCAGCGGGAATCTAACCCGCACCTCTTGCGTCTCAGCCGGCTGATCGCCCGCCGCGCCGTCAAGGTCGTCACTTAGCCTTCGAGAAATCTTATCCATGTTAAAAAAATGATAATTCGCTATTATTTACTCAACGAAAAGTAGCAAAATATAGGCGGGCTGAAATGTGTGTGTGTGTGTGTGTGTGTGTGTGACACACACACACACACACGCACGACTGAATGTGAGCCACTCACCTTCACAAGTTGCGAGTTTATCCATTTAGCAAAGGTCTTCTTCTGGACGTCCTCCCGCTCATCTGAAACAATAACAAACCAAATATTAAAACTTTAAAAGTGTTGATCGGTTGCAATCGTTCATTCACAACTTTAACCTCAACTAGTCCACAAACATCTCCCATAGATCATGGCTTAGATATCGGAAACGATTAGTTCTAGTCCTGGATGAGCACATGCAGAGGTGAGCTCGTCGGGATCAGCCTACATCCGATCGTCTCGCACCACTAACCAATATGTATAACTGTCTGTTGATGTTGCATTAGCAGAGATACGGCGCCAGACGACCTTAAACTCCGCAGCGCAGTCCGCGCGGTAGACGCGGCGCGGAGATATCACACCTACCTATGTGAACGTGTCTGAGGTCCATGCGAATCATTACGTAATTCATCTGACGACATTACGACATTACGACATGCCGACCTCGATGGCCACGACACAGGGAATCCTATCGTGCCGGAGCTCAGGACTATGTATGTGTCTCTTTATTTATTTAAGTATAGGGTGTAAGGAGGCAAAATAAAAAGACGGGTATCCATTACTGTTTCGGAAAATAAACTAGAACCGCTAAAAACAAGCAGTGAGAAGACTCAATCAACAAGAAATTAATGACAGAGTATCACTGAGAGCATAAGAGATAAGTTACGCGCTGCCTAGTTTAAATGCTTCAGAATTAACAGCCCTAGAAAACATAACGAGGACACTGGATACATTAATCAAGTTACTTGCAATAGCGTTCAATAAAATAAAGGACATTATAATTCATAACGCACACAATCTGAATAGGTCTTCGAGAAATGGGTCAACAGAAAACCACATTCTTGATCGCGAAGAAAATGCGAGAAAGTGATTGCACCTATTATGCAACAATTTAGCGTTAAACAAGTTGAAATTCACCGATAATACGAAATGTGCGCTGGATTATGTCATTTTCATCAAGTAGTTTAAAGACGGAGCCGCAAGGTCAAGTTTTTGTCGCACCTTTGCGGCGGCGGTTTGTGCAACCACAGAGTTACTTAACTAGCCCTTTGTTTTGATGACTATGATAGTAGTTTTTGTGAACGGACCTCCATCAGCCTTCGTTCAAGTTTCAGTATTCAGTGTGTACGTAACCATTAGGCATTATCCACCAACACCATATTTTTTTTACGATATCCGCTGACCTTTGGCGCAGATGACCTTTTTAGAGAGCGACCTCCCCCCTCCCGATACAAGAGATAAAGAATAAACTAAAGCAAACACCGCATTGAAGTATATGAAGAAGCACATGATAATAGTACGCAGCTTCGAAAGTGTGTACCTACGTCCTACACAACGATAATGTGTGTGATGTCATTCGATTATGTTAATTTTCTCGATTTGTCCATCGACCGGTTGTCGGATGTCCAAGTCATCGCATCAGTAACCTCGAAGCAAGTATAACGTTCACTATTCGATTTGTTTGTTTACGAGTAGATATCGTAAATGGGCATTATTTCCTACCCGCCGGTCTCCCACGCTGAAACTCAAAGAGCACGTTGACTACAAATGAAATGAGAGTCGATCCGTCGCATGTCGTAGGTAACCTGCCGGCGGTCGTGACGGCTGCGGCTGTACATGCACATGCAATGCTAACTGTTTATTTTTGTTGCTCCCCTTCCGACCAGCTCCGTCCGAGCATGCGTTGAAAGCCCTTTTGTCCGTGTAAGTTAAACTTAATTATTTATCAACTCCTGTTTCTGTATCACTCAATGCGTGTTACGGAATCTTTCGTGATTATTTTATCTCTAACCGAATGAATCTCCATCGTCTGTAATGATATTCCAAAACAAGTAGCAAGCAAACTACATAAGTTGTTACAATGCTACTGGTAGGCATGCGTATTCATCTCCAGTCAAACTATAATTAATTTGTAAGCAATAAAGAAGCATCGTCGCCGTCGAGATCAATGAACACATTACGTGAATGGGCTTCGTCTTCAGTGAGTGGCGAAGTGCACAGCTATCGGTATTCCGACAATTAATTGTTAACTAGAGCGGGGGACGTACACTTGCAGCGGACATCAAAGCTGGTTTCATCCGACAACAGAGCATCGTTCGGGTGCACATCGTGAAGATTCACTCGGAGCTCGGAGGCGGCAGCGCAGCGCTCAGCGTCCGCGAGTGTGGCCGCTCCCGCGTTACGCTCGAATCGATGCGTTACATCATACATAGAAAGTTGTATATTCCCTAAATATGCAATAACTGCATGAGTTCAGACTGTCCGCTCTATTTAAGACAAACTTCCTCGCATACTTAACAGCTGTTTAAGAGATAACCGTGCGCTCAAAGCTATCGATAAAGAAACTACTTACATTAATGTTTAATTTTAAATATCGGTAAAGAAGTTACTTAATTACAAACAAATTATTTATTTTTTCTTTTAAAAGTAATCGTTTTGAAACGCTTGATGCGTTTTTCTCTCTTTCTTGTCAGAGTTGATTTTGCTATGGTATTAATAATAATAAAATTTATTTATTGAGACCAACGAGTCCTTTTTTTAGAACTTAAAATTAGGTTAGCACTTAATAACTAATGGCGATTCGGCCCTCTGTATGAGTTTCCATACCAGAGGACCACCATATTATCCAACATTACTTTTCTATAGAAATTTTATCCCTAACGGACAGGAATAAAGTGTGGAAGTTAAAATAAATTATCATTTATTATTACCCGAGTGTTCGAACAAAACTCCGCTGATTGAACGGTACTTCACAAGTGTCGAATGTAAACGATCGCCAATCAAACCACATTACGAACCTGTCGTTCACAAAAAGACAATTTTACAAAAGAAAGGAGCGGAGCCGGTGTCTCGCGTGTACCTGCATTGGTTACCTTATATTACACGCAGTGGTGATAACGGCTCATTACGACTTCTAGAAAATTGTGTTTAAAACAGTAAGTACACAATTTTTGACAATTGCAATTTTGCAATCAATGTCATTCGCTGAAGTAGAGATAGAGAGAGCTTCATCGGTATCAGTGGTCTTAAAACCTCACCGAACCGAATGGAGCGCGTCGTCCGTCGTCCGCGAAGGCGCACGCCGAAACATTCCAGCGCGCAATTATTATGATCCAGTAATTTCTCGTAGCCCGCTCGTCCCATCTGGCAGAGCACGAGATATGAAGGTAATCGGACTCGGTAAGAATATACGAAATCTGATGCGGATATTCGAGTTAGATGCGAGGTGTGGATGACAGAGGCGCGCTGGCTGGCTGGCTGCTAAGCGGAGTAAAGATACCGGTGTCTAACAGTTTTAGGATACCTACCTATTTATCTTCAGCTGAGTTTGCTTTGCTACATTCGGTCACAGGTGGTTGCGTCATGAGAAAGATAAACAATGGAATTAGGATTTGACAGCAGGCAGATGTCGAACAACAATGGTAGTACGTTTCTATTTCGTGGGTGTTGTTGACCTCTGCCACATGGTGTTGGTGTTATCTAACCCGGTGTGCGCTGTGCGGGTGCGGGCGGGGCTGCCCTCGTGAAGCACGTGACGCACTTACTGTCAAAGTGACGGACGTCGGACGTCGCTCCACGCCAGGAAGTTTCCGCATCTCACTGAGCAGACGTGAGCGAACTGACAACCACTCATAACTAGCTATGTAGAGTAGATTACTATAACAGTCAGTACGTAAACTGCAGTTTCATAGGAAACACTAACTGAACTGACAACCACTCATACCTAGCTATGTAGAGTAGATTACTATAACAGTCAGTACGTAAACTGCAGTTTCATAGGAAACACTAACTGAACTGACAACCACTCATACCTAGCTATGTAGAGTAGATTACTATAACAGTCAGTACGTAAACTGCAGTTTCATAGGAAACACTAACTGAACTGACAACCACTCATACCTAGCTATGTAGAGTAGATTACTATAACAGTCAGTACGTAAACTGCAGTTTCATAGGAAACACTAACTGAACTGACAACCACTCATACCTAGCTATGTAGAGTAGATTACTATAACAGTCAGTACGTAAACTGCAGTTTCATAGGAAACACTAACTGAACTGACAACCACTCATACCTAGCTATGTAGAGTAGATTACTATAACAGTCAGTACGTAAACTGCAGTTTCATAGGAAACACTAACTGAACTGACAACCACTCATACCTAGCTATGTAGAGTAGATTACTATAACAGTCAGTACGTAAACTGCAGTTTCATAGGAAACACTAACTGAACTGACAACCACTCATACCTAGCTATGTAGAGTAGATTACTATAACAGTCAGTACGTAAACTGCAGTTTCATAGGAAACACTAACTGAACTGACAACCACTCATACCTAGCTATGTAGAGTAGATTACTATAACAGTCAGTACGTAAACTGCAGTTTCATAGGAAACACTAACTGAACTGACAACCACTCATACCTAGCTATGTAGAGTAGATTACTATAACAGTCAGTACGTAAACTGCAGTTTCATAGGAAACACTAACTGAACTGACAACCACTCATACCTAGCTATGTAGAGTAGATTACTATAACAGTCAGTACGTAAACTGCAGTTTCATAGGAAACACTAACTTAACTGACAACCACTCATACCTAGCTATGTAGAGTAGATTACTATAACAGTCAGTACGTAAACTGCAGTTTCATAGGAAACACTAACTGAACTGACAACCACTCATACCTAGCTATGTAGAGTAGATTACTATAACAGTCAGTACGTAAACTGCAGTTTCATAGGAAACACTAACTGAACTGACAACCACTCATACCTAGCTATGTAGAGTAGATTACTATAACAGTCAGTACGTAAACTGCAGTTTCATAGGAAACACTAACTGAACTGACAACCACTCATACCTAGCTATGTAGAGTAGATTACTATAACAGTCAGTACGTAAACTGCAGTTTCATAGGAAACACTAACTGAACTGACAACCACTCATACCTAGCTATGTAGAGTAGATTACTATAACAGTCAGTACGTAAACTGCAGTTTCATAGGAAACACTAACTGAACGGTTCAAGTGTCAAGAGCATATACCTGAATGTAGGTATATCGTAACGGTAGGTGAGGCACAGAGAGAGAACCACAAAGCCGACTAACTTTAGGAAGAAGCTGGGTTTGCTTAGAACTTCCGTTCATCAATACGATGATGAACGGAATCTTATCACTTCTTCCACGCGTAGCCACGTAGATAAATATTATAAGAAAATATTACTATACAAAATTGAATCTAAACTTGTGATATAACAAGTCCGACAGCAACCCCTTCAATCAAGATTATAAGACACAAAACTCCTTAATTTCATATGTGTTTGTGGTGTCAAATATTTCCTCGGTAAACATCATCTCGTTTTCTCTGGCTGTCGGTCATCTCACGCGGCGGCCTTCGAGAGAAACTCGCCGTCTGGAAACTAGAACCCTGTATGGAAACTGGAACCGCCCCAGCGTCGCTCACGAAATGCATTGGAAAACTGACAAGATCGATTGATTGCTTGGCTAGGTCGCTTGGCTAGGTCGCTTGGCTAGGTCGCTCCAACAATTGTACCGATGAACTATAATGTATGAACACACATATCCCGACAGTCCGGTGACCAAAATGTATGGCGTGCCAGTTATTCGACAATGTGGCGCCTTGCGCATGGTAATGGGTTAGTTGTGAGGCATTGTCCCGTCCGTCGACGGCAGTTATGGGACGACTGCCGCTCATAGTTAAACATAATATTTTATTAGAGAGAGTTATTGCTATCGCTGGAAGCAAACGCAATTCGGAACAATACAACACTCCCGCAATTTGACTACATCTGGACCCAATTTACATGTACTCTATGATAATCACATGATGATGAATCGGGGCTCCCGGAATAATCAAATATTTTCTTAGTCTATCAGTTCTCCTAATAGACACTTGTTTCTTTAAGTCTCAGTCAGTCATGAATTCATGATTCTTAATGAATTGGTAGATGACGCAGCCAAGCGAGATACAGAGAATAGGGTCAAAGATTGCTGGGACATTCCATTTTTGGGAAACAACAAACTGATAACAGCTTATCTTTGATAATTTATAGCGCATTCCATCCTATCGATCCTATCGCAGCATCATACCGCGCTTATAAGCTTTCACTCACGAAAACTCTACTAAAATGAAATTTAAGATGGGACCAAAGTACTGCAGTGTGCCTTCACAGCAGTGCTCTAGTGAAGTAGTGCTTACTACAGTAAGCGTGGACATTTTGGTCAGAATTTTTAGTGCTTTTAGATCGAGGTACATTTTTTTACAGAAGCATATCTCTCTGGATGTTTTATTTACAAAAAAGTTTAACAAGGCATCAATTGATTTCTTGTAGCTACGAGTGGATGTGTCTGCTGTAATTCCGTGAAATTGACTAGGATGACCGAAAAGGTGGTAATTTAGCGACGAGTCGAGTGGTGGGTGACGCACTCCACTCAATTATTAAATAGATCAACCACAAGCCAGAATAACATCAAATTAAATTGCACATGTCCGTCTCACTGTCAACTAACGATTACAAATAGCAATCGCGTGTTTCGGAAACAACATTATTCTATGTGGTAATATTGTATGTTGGTTCGTAGCAGGAGGAACCCTGCTGAGATGAGCATCTCTGCAATACAAAATTGACTCTTCCGAGATAATGCTGTTACTGCAGTTTCAGCACGAAGTGTGTTCGAGCGGCGACCGTCGCCGCCGTGCGCCCGCGCCACCGCGCCACAGCGCCACCGCGCCACAACGCCACCGCTCGTCTCGAACAGGCGGTAGTGTAATGTGCAATAAGAGCTGTTGCATAACACGCGTGTGTGCAGCAACCTGCTAACCTGTCGTCGGTCGCCGCCGCCGCCGCTGCCACTACCGCATGTACGTGTTGTCATGCTACTTACTAACTCGGAGATACCAAATACAAACACGCTCACGACTCTTATATAGGACTATCTCAGATCTATTAGTACCTACTCAGTAGATACGACGCGCGACGGTCAGACACGTCCAAACATTAATATGGCACATGCCCGCGTTTTTGCAAAACCTAGTTAGAATTCCACGTGAATGCTAATCGATGGTATATTTCGAATGTTTATTTCGATTCAAGTCATTCCGGTTTCCTCGCGCTGTTTTCCTTCACCGTTTCGAGGACGCGCACATACATCTTTCGAGATGAAAATTGATTGATACACAAGCAATCTTTGGAATGGGAGTAGGGGGAGCCGTGATGGCCTCTAGGCCATCACGGCTCTACTTGCAGATTTTATTGGGAAATAAATAACTTACCTATACTTGTTTGACATAAGTTTCATGTAAATCGGCGCGACCGATCGCTGGTTATATTTTGGTGCAGTGTCCATGTACACTGCAGGAACTGTATTTTATTGGGATTTATGATGCGGGCGCATACCTAGTCCGAAGGGGCTAGGGGCTATCAGCCGACGAAAACAGTCAGTCAACACTATTCTTCAATACTTAGATCGTCAAATCGAAAAACTCTCATGAAACAGTATTTATTAGGGATACGTTTAATAATAAAGGAACATGAATGTATAGGAGGGCAAACACGGTCACCGACCGAGTTACAGAATTCCAAGATCGAGCAGGGCAGGGAACGCGCCAGCTTCAGCAGGTCGAGCTAATCTAGGTGTTCAAGAAAACTAATGGTGGAATAAACACTGCGAAGATTAGATTCGGGAGAAATCTTTGACTTTTTATGAAACCTCTGTTTTTCCCATTATAGCATTTTTCATCTATCAGTAGGTTCATGACTGAAAATAGCAGATGTAAATAAATTACTAAACAGATCCGTGACTGGGTCTAAGCCTTATTTATAAAACTATCACTGAGTATGTTTAAGGTTGCATTTCATTTTGTTATCAATAATAATAATGATCCATCTATTCGTATTTAGCTTCGGTGTTTAGTTTGACTAGGGGCTGGATCGTGGCTGGATCGTGTCCTCCCTATCTCACCACCTACGAAGAAATTGTAGTGTTTTTAGAAGGTGGTTTATTTTTAAGATAATATCTATGATAAAGCATTCAATCTGGTTGAAACCTTCTTTGATGTTCTATTTGTTATTATTCGAACCATATTATTGTATGGTAAGAACTAGGTACCCCTGACTAAACTAGTGATGATTGTGTAAATAGATGAGATACGGTAAGGAGTTTGTAACCGGCCGCCGGTGTCGCGCCCCCGCCCCCGCCCCCGCCCCCGGCCTAGCTCCGTGACGAGGAACATGATCTGCTGGAAGGCGAGCTCTACTGTGTCACAGCTTTCTTCAGAACAATAATTGGAGCATGACTGTATGACTGTTGCACAAGACAGTGTACAGTGCTGTGTTGCTGCACCTGATCCATCGAATCTAATAACTACTCAATTAAAATGTATTGCTATCTCAGAGCACAAACATTATTGGGAAGATTACCTACTCTAAACAGACAATATTCATAAAAATATGTGCTTTCAGTTTTGAATTCATTCAATTTTATACTTTTTATAGGCCATATTGGCCTAGCGGGTGGTACTACGACTTTCGATCTGACAGTCGTGGGTTCGAACCCGGTCGTGCACCAATAGATTAATCCACTCGAAAAATTTATACACTGAAACCAGTGAAGGAAAACATCGTGAGGTAACCGTCACGTGGGATACTAACTACTTGCAGAACGCGGGTATGTGCCAAATATAACAGTGACATGCCGCCAACTACGCCCTTTCATATAGGATACTAAATCCTCAAAGATCTATGCACTGAGTATTTTTTGAGATTTATTTATTCCAATATTAACAAAAAATAAATCGTATACGAAATGTTACATAAGGAGTATAAGTATGTCTGGGGATATCCATCATGGGGAATACAGTTGTGAGCGTGTTTGTTTTACGTTTTATAAATTTTATTTTAGATAAATATTACAATTTCAAACAAATATAATATTGTCCATGTACATAAAAGAGTAGATAATATGTATTTAGACATAAAATTAAAAGTACACAGTGTTGGTAGTACTAGGAGGTACATGCAGGCACTAGATTATGAGTGCACAACATGCTCTCTCGTCCAAGACAGTCGGTGTCTACCCTCTCTGCAATGAGTTGGAGATGGCTCAGAGCGCATCAGGGATGCTGATCTCTTGTGCATTATAACTGTGAACCAGCTGCAGCGCTGCAGAAGCGCGTCAGTCCCGTCAGCACCCTGAAGGCATTATTATTATATTGGATGCACAGACCATTATAGGATTCCTACGTATGAATGTTCCATAGACTGCACATATACTTGAAACAACTGGCAGTATGCTCTGTTTTTTTGAGCTGCCTAGTGCATTGTGCAGGTGAACCTATGGCCCTAGCGTACTGGGTGGGACACACAATGCCCTGCCCTACCTTTTCCATATCCATTTCATCTATGAGTGACTCACAATATAATGAACTAGCTGTTGCCAGCGGCTTGCATGGAGTTGATGTTTATAAAAAACATATTCCTACATACACTTTCACCCCTATTTCCCCCTATTAAAATGTGAAAATCCTAAAACCCTGAAACACACCACTATTTATTTTATGATTAGTAGCTTTTAATGTTTCAAACTTAAAAGAACAAAGACTTCCATACAAAGTTCTTGTTGAAAGTCTTCAATATTTCAAAGATTTAGTAGTTTTGATCATGTGTTGATCAGTCAGTCAGTCATATTTTTATATGTATAGATAACGGAATGCTAACTACTAAGCAAAATGTAGGCATGTGCCAAATTATTATGTTAGGACTCATAGCTGACTAATTGGTATCCTCACAAGATGTTTAATAGCTCTGAGGATGTCATCATAGGAATTACAACTGTGTATTTTATGATAGCGAACACAATCCTGATGGTACTGATATTACTTCCATCATCTTTAACTCGGACACTACAAACTCATTACAATGTACTCTTATTGGAGGAATTCAAATGTTGAAGTCACATTCCACCAATAAGGCATTAGATGATTCCTGGAAACTACATAGATTAGCACATCAGAATATAGCAAGACAATTGCAACAAATACAACTTCATTAAGTTAAATATAATTGGTGAGTTTGAATAAATTATTATCTATCTATCTATCTTAATTGATTAAAAACAACAGTCAATAGACACATACATAGACACATACATAGAGCTGAGCTCGCGCTAGGATTCCGAGTCGCCCACTTATCAGGAACTACAAGTATCACAACACCCAAACCCACAAAACATATAAGCAGAATAGTTCTGCAGCAGAAATTGAATGTGAGTTCAATTCCTTTGGCCATTTGGAGGATAAAAAAAATAAGGTAAGAGCACTAGCTACTGCCCACAGCTTCGCCTGCGTGGTAACTGGATAAAAAGTAGCCTATGTGTTATTCTGATGTATAAGCTATAATACTGTAAAGTTTCATCAAAATCCGTTCAGTAGTTTTTGCATAAAAGCATAACAAACATCCATCCTCACAAACTTTCATGTTTTTAATATTAGTTCAGTAAATTGCACATGACCATTTTATTAATTGGCATTGGAGTTATTTTAGTTTGCATTGTTTTATAATTTTCACTGAAAAAGTTATTCACTATAATTTTATAATTTTCAGATACTTCAGCACAGTTGCATGGGCCATGGTCAGAGGAGGAATAGGGATGCATATGGCATATTGTGATTTATCAGTTTCTCAATCATTAGTTTTGACGTCAGGAAAGATAGATGGTCCTGTCCATCTGTCTTAAATTGTTCCTTGATTGTTTAGAGAATCCTGAAAATTACATATCAAGTTCCTTAATTTTTTACATTCTTGTAAATAATAAGTTTTCATTCAGGTATTCTTGTGAGCAGATTTTAATCAGATAGATGAGGATGATCTCAGTGAGTACATTATGAGAAGAGTAGGCAGTTGGTATCAGCAGGCAATGTACACAGAGCGCCCGAC
The DNA here is from genome assembly GCA_958496245.1 of Perizoma flavofasciatum. Taxonomy (NCBI): domain Eukaryota; kingdom Metazoa; phylum Arthropoda; class Insecta; order Lepidoptera; family Geometridae; genus Perizoma; species Perizoma flavofasciatum. The sequence goes on along the minus strand of OY292439.1, from coordinate 63,239 downwards.
AGATAAGATAATGTTGGCGGCGCGCGGGCAGGTGACGCCGGCGCAGCGCCGCGCCGCCGCCCTGACGCAACCACCATCACCTCGCAGTACCAGAAGGCAATGCACCTTCTCATTTACAGTCTCGAGTCAAGGTCTCGCTCGACTAAGTTATCTAAGCAACACAAGCAGGAGTATACACAGCCCGCACCAAGTACTCACCTACGAAACTCGCCTCCATTTTTTCCAACTCAGACGGTTCACTTATCGATAGAAAGCGATTGATGCCAAGTTTATTAGCAGAGACATCACAACACAAGAACACCGTCGTCAGTTGAAAACTTTGTCAAAACTTTTCAAAACAACTAAAACAAGTCTTGAAGCTGCGCTCCGGGCTCGACACGGGACGAGCACGCCCTACAAATGTATCACTCAGAACACTAGCACTTATTTCCTACAATACAACATAACAAGTAAAATAACTTTAAAAACACAAAGCATCAAAAAGTGATCGAAAACATCTCGTTCACACACACAACCAACAGCGTTCGTTCGTTCGTCTCTTTGGCCGCCAGACAAGTGAGACGAAAATCAGACAGAATGAATGAATGAATTTACTTTCGTAAATTTTATTATTCGTTCAGTTCTTGCACCAACATGAAGAAAATAAAAATACTATTGTTATTTGGTTGGCTATTTACAAGTCACAATGGGCGTGGATTCTCTTGTACACCAACTAAACTTAATTTTAATCATCGCTCTCATTTACTAGTGGTAACAAAAGAAAGAGATAGCAACAATTTTAGTCAGATTTTAGTTTTATCATGTAGCAAACCCTACAATGGCGTTTAATCTCTTGCACACCAACTAAACTTTATTTTATCTATTGCTTTATTTTACTAACAGTTACAAAAGAAAGAGGTAGCAATCATTTTGAAGCTCAAATCAAATCAAAAATCAAAATATATTTAGGTGTTTGGATCAAAAACAATATACAAAAGCTTGACAGAACAGTAATATCCGCAGAAGTTTTTTGGGGAGAGGGGGGGTTTAGTAGGGGTGTGTGAGTGTATGTGTTATAGGGAGACCGCGCGCGTTTAGTGAACGTGTACGATTAAACGAATAATATATGTGTATGTTTTAACATAGCTCAATCATGTGGCGAGAGATGTGACTACAAACATATGACCGTAACGACATGATTTCCATACAGAATTATCGAACAAACGGTCACCGTTTCGAGTTTTCGACATGTTACAAAACTATGCATAGACCCTTGTGCCTATACGTTATTATTACCACATATATCTAGAGACCCTAATGCTAATGTACCGTACGTATCCAAGCTCGGAATCAGGGTCTATTCTGAATTTATTTTGCTTCTGTTGTTTGGGTGATTTCAAAAAAAGAGATATGTACCAATTTTGATAATATTTTGGAGTCGATAAATAAAAGGATGCTTACTAAGATCAACAGCTTTTCTTACTTTTATGGTGGCTAAGGTGTTTTTCGTAGGGCGCGAAAGCGAATGTCGGCGCTTCTCCAACGTCGACGATCCACGTGATCCTTCGTTTTCCCATCGAAGGCGATTGCGACGCCGGCGCCGCCATCTCGCGACGACCGATGCGAATCACCCACCACCACTACACTGTATCACATACCATTTTCCGTCTCTTCCTTCACACTTCACACACCTCATGAACAGTTACACATTTATTTTATAGGTTAGGTATTAAGCCCAATCATATCATCCAAACGCTTTAATTATAAAAAAATAAGCAGATTCTTAACAACGATAGGCCTGCGGACGGGCTGTGGTGTAGTAGGTAGGATTAACCGGAGAGATTTATACCCGGTTACCCGCGGTAAAACATAATTATTTTTATAAAATCTCCAGATGCTCTAAAACTAGATATAGATGGGATAAGGAAAATGGTGTTTTAAAGTGCCTTTTGTTCAAGTGCTTTATAATCGATCCATAATGAACACACTAAAAAAAAGGTAAGGGTACTAAATTGAAAAATTAAGTTTAAAAAATATATTTAAAAGCAGTAGGTATCTGTTTATTGGTGTAGGCTCAAGGCTGTTTGAATTCTGTTGACTGGCTTAGATAGGTACCTACTTTTGTAAAATGGAGAAGGTAAGAGTGGGGATGAACCATGTAAAATGTATGTAGGTACATTGGTTGGTAGACGGTTACGATACAAAATAGATAACTAATTATACAATTCATACAACCACTTTGATTTCATGTATTCAAAGTCGTCTATGTAAGTAGGTAACTAGGTAGGTACACAAGTTTTACTTTTATTTGGTTCATTTTCAGCGTGTGGTTATTTTTAGGTGAATGCAGTTTACCTTGAGACTAGCTTTGAATCTCACCAGTCTCCCTGAGCAAAGCTACGTACTTACTAGATACCTTACCACCATTATCGGGTGTCAAGAATCTAAACTGGCAAATTTTTTTTTTTCGAAAGAGACTTTTTGGTGGCTACATTTTCTTTGAACCCGCTTCGTAGAGAGCCTGTAGGTATATTTAGTACCACACAAGAGATTGCTTGTTTATCTGTTACCATTTCATTTATGTCCAAAACGATTGAAATGCGGTTGTTTACAATAGATTTGTGTGATTTCAAGAGTGATACTTTGGTTTTATCACCACAAGTATTCTCAAGGGGATTATACAATATCATAGACGATATAAAACACGTAGGTAGGTACTACGGGGTTTTATAAAGTTGTTTATTTTTTTAATTTTTGACCGAAATAAATCGTTTCGCATCACAAACTCACTGGATATAGGCAGTTACCTAGGTATATGGATATAAACGCATTCCGAAATCTCTAAAGAGCTAATACCTACTGACAATTAACTATAAATTCTCTACCTCACTACCTACCTACCTTTACCTAAGTAGGTACCTAACTGTTTCCAGCGGCTATGCTATGAATCATGTTTGAAAAAAAACGATACTTCCATACAAACATTCATTCCCCATTTACCCCGTTAAAATGACGTAGGTACCTAAAAACCCTGAAATACGTCATTATTTATTTATTATGAGTGGCTGCAATTCCAATTTTAATGTTTCTAACTTCAAAGAATACAGAAGACTTTCATACAAAGTCCTTTCCCCCCTCAAAGTATAAATTTCCAAAAATCCTTTCTTAGCCGTGCCTACATTATAAAATAAACCTATGTTCCAAAATTCAATGCACAGCCAAAACTACTAGGCTTTCTAGGCCTAGTAGTTTTGGCTGTGCGTTGATGGTTCAGTCAGTCAGACAGGATAAACGATTTTATGGTCCATGCACGAGCAGAACGTCTTAAATAGAGGTCATCGACACCAACCAACAACCCGGCTTGTTCCTATCAGCACAAACAGTAGGTAGGTACTTTGTATCATTACATTATTAATAAATAAATAATGCTAGACATTTTCACACATCATCTAGCCATAAACTAAGCATTGCTTGTATTATGGGAACTACATGTTCGCAACGTCCTCCATCCGCGTCGCGACGAGCACTCACCCTGATGAAGACTCTCGGAATTAGTCGAAACTTAGTCGGTGCCTTCACCGATAGTGCGGTACCTACGTGAAAATTCCATGAAGTAGATGACGTGACGACTACGTGAAGTAGATGAATATATTATATTAATATATTCATCTACTTCATATTCATATTATATCAGACATCACAGAATCTTGTAGGTCTAGGTGGTACTAGTTCTTTTTTAAATTTTTTATCATATTATTTTATGTTTGTTGTGGGAATACCTATGTTTTTTTTAAATAAGTGTAATTAGGTCTGACCCGTTTAAATTAAAATTAATAAATAAATAAATAGTTAGATACTAATAAAAGCGATAAGTTTCTTCCATCTAGTATTTATTTAATAAGAAAAAAGGCCTCTTTTTGCGGATTTTATTCGCTAAAAGTCTCTATCTAAGTAAAACCGACATAGCCGAAGTGGAATCCGGAAGTCGTTCGATTTCCTACCACTACCAGTGTTGCCAACCTTATATTTCGGAGGGAGGCGTTCGGATATGTCACAGCAGGTGTACCAACCATAAAATGCATATAGTAACGTTAATCTGCCTAGCTGCTTTTTTCATTGAACGGATTAAGAATATTCTTATCCCACGTTGTAGTTTCCTTCCGGTCTAATAGTAACATAATAATCTCGATGGCCTACCTAGACAAACAAACACCATGTACCTACTGGAACAGGTATGGTACTTAACTCACTGTGTCGTCTTCGCAGGGAGCGCTTGTCTGACATTTCGGTTATTTTTATCCTGTCAACAGCTGTGCAGATTGCTATTTAAGAACACAGGGTAAGGCACGTAACAGAGGTTCCTCGATAATAATAATGTGTTCTACCTTACCTTACTCATGAGCGTCTGCACTAAGCTTAGGCACAGACTTAGGCGTGTTTTTCTAATAGCACACTTCATTAAATCATTGTGTAATACAAATACTGACTGACTGACAATTTTCCTTAATCTTTTGGTGTGCACTAACAAAGGCTTTTCCGAAATTCTACTTGTAGAGGATGCAAGGGGACGGTGAAGTTTGTATGTAGCCGAAGTCGCAGGTTGCCGCCGTTCCGCTACTCAATTAGGTATAATTCATTTACGTATTTATTTTCATTTCTACTGACGGTAAGTACCTACTTACCGGTACTGTACCACATACCACAATTTTATTATTAGAATAAGTAGGTACTTACCTACTGAAATAGGTATGTAAGTGTACCTACTTCAAAATACTACGGAGTAGGTATTTTCAAATGAGATAAATTTACAAATTACTTAGGTACCTATTTAGCGGACCAATTTTTACAAATTTAACTGACGACAGCTACTCACAGCCTGTAAGTAGCTGTTGTACATATCTATCTATCTATCAGGCTATCAGCAGGTAGATACCTAAGTATTAATGTAAGTAGGTAGGTATCAGGTAGGACCCAAACTGAGCATTAAAAGTAGATAAGATAAGATACAAGCATAATTATTGTATATAAGTATACCTACTTAGGAAGGTAGGTATCTAGTACAATTTTGTTAGACAATTTCACAGGTTTAATAACTAGTACCTATCATCAATCTTATTTATGTATCTAGTTATGTTGACAACCTGTTGACTTTACATAATATAAGAAGATTGGGTAGGTAGTTACCTACCTATATGTATACTACTGTACCTACCTATCCCAAGTTTGGTAATGTCACAGATATTATAACACCTACTAATGTCAAGATAGGTTCGTATATTTTATCTAATCGTAGGTAAAACAATTTTGGTCCAGTTACGAAACGAAAGCACTATAGTAGACTAAGTAAGAATCCTAAATTTAATTGATCACTGTCACAGGACACTAATTATAAATTTGTTAGAAACGCACGCAGTCATTTTATTCAGCCTTGTAATAGAACTATAGACTATAGTGCAAGCAAGTAGATAGACGCATCGCTCGCTCCTCGCTCAGCGAAGCGAAGCGTGTTCGCGCGCGCTCCTCCAACGAACAACTGTCAAACAGTGCTGCCAACTCGTCTGAGCAAAAACGCGATGTCAGCTCCATAAAAGAGCGCAAAGTTCGATGACAAATTCAAAGATACTCGTATCCTAATAATAAATAAAAATAAGTAAAATAATTAATAAATTAATACATTGATGACATGGACCTTTGTTGACGTTTTCACACTTATAACTACTTAAATTTTACATAAATTTGATCTTACTTGTACAATTTTATGTAGGTCCCAAATGTAACCTACTACGCTACTTTGTACGCTACTATTGTGGCAGAATAAAGAAGAGCTCTAATAAGCACCAAAGTCAAAGTCAACGTCAACATTCATTTATTCATTAAAATCTCAAGGATCACAAGGATCCAAACACCAACCTAATATACCTATATATACAAAATAAATACTAATTGATTTGACTTTGATATAATGTGGGCAGTTCTTTCAACTTATGTGGAAGCGCGCTGCTGGCTACCACCGAAAAGCGCTAAAGTTTAGGTACCTACCGACTTTTTTTTCTGTATTTTGTCATCAAATCTTGTTATTTAATTTTTGTATTATGCTGAACTGTACGCAACTTTCAACACAATACTGCGCTTTTAGTACAGATTTTTATCAGTTTTTAAAAAGTGGACTGCTAAACGTGCTAAAGAATACTGTAATTAGCGCAAATTACCTCATATAAAATATAGACCGGAGAATCAAACGAAACTTTTGGCATTATTGCTAGGTAAGATGTGTTTGTGTCGTTCTTTGGTTTCGTTTTCCTATAAAAGAATAAACAACGAAACCAGAGCAATCGTTCGCCGATTAATCTTAGAGAGAGAAAACAGAAAGTTTGGCCCTGTGGCCTGTACTATAACGTGCTAGATTTCAGTAGATTATAGATTTAGATTTTAGTTGAAAAAAACGCAAGATCTAGCGCCATTCGCGCTAAGTTAGCAGCACTTTATCAAAAAGAGGCGGGCGGCAGTCTCTTTTTTGCTTTGGTCAGCACTTTATTGGCTGGTGGATAGACCTACAACAACGCTTTGTTGGTACCTTTAGTCAGTAGATATCTGTCACTAACTATTTTAATTTTACTACAACAATACCAATAACAATCCTACTAGGTACATACAACCTATTATAAACGCGAAAGTTTGTGAATATGGATGTTTGCTTCTCTTCCACGCAAAAACTACTGAACGATTTTGAACATAAAAAGATGCGATTATTCAGCAGAAAATATTAGTAAGTTTATAAACTCAATTAAAAACATATCCTTTTCGGAAATATATACCGCGGATGACCCTAATATTGCTTACAACCTTTTTATCGAAACTTTTAAAATGTTATTGATCTTTGTTTTCCTTATAGAATTATGACTAAAAAAACTACTAGAAATACTCCATGGGTCTCTCGTGGTATAAAATTATGCTGTAAAAATAAAAGAAATCTTTTATGGCAATTTCATAAAAAACCCTCTGACTCTAATCAAATTAAATATAAAACTATTCTAAAACAATAATAAAACTAACACAAAATAACTATAACATTAATACATCTAAAAAAAGTCAAAAGCTACTTGGCAAATCACAAATAGTACTAAAAGGAATCTGCCTAGAAGTCAGATAATAAAACTTGACATAAATAAGAAGACAATTACAAATCCTACTGACATAGCGAATGTTTTTAATGATTTGTTTATTGACAAAATTATACCTATTAAAAACTTAGGCATACATAGTACTTCACTAATTACTTACTAGTCAGAGAGACTCTATGTTTCTTAGACCATGTATTCCAGATGATATTCTTAGGATCATAGCTTCTCTAAATAATACAAATAGTGTTGGTTATGATGAAATTTCTACAAAAATATTGAAAATCTCAGCTAGATTTATATCTGAACCTGTAAGTTATATTATGAGCTTATGTATCAGCGCCGGTAAATTTCCTGATGCACTAAAACTCTCCGTCATAAACTCTCCCCCTAAGAGTTTTAGAAAAATAAATCAATAAATATGGCCTTATATGTTTTTTTTACATAGAGTTACATGCAGCGTTGATATAAGAGAACCAATATGCTCTATATTTTGCGATATGACGCAAGCATTCGATTATGTGCGTCATGACATAATCTTAAATAAACTAGAAGTTTACGGAATCAGAGGAAATGCAATGAATCTTGTCAAATCATATCATGATAATAGGAAACAAGTTAGGATAAGTAGGATAGCTAATAAGTAGGATTAATTTCAAAACTAAATATGAAGAAGTCCCATAGGTCAAAAGAACGTACCGTAATATATGGTGTACCACAAGGTAGTGTACTGGGTCATGTACTCTTCATAATATATATTAATGATCTGCCAAATTCGACAACCCAACCTATGTCGCTCTTTGCAGACGACAGTGCCGTAACTATTCAATGTATTAATAAAATTACATTTGAAAATGATATCAATTCTGCCTTGACTTCAATTATTGCTTGTTTGGATCATAATAACTTAAAAATAAATCTATCTAAGCCTAAAATGATAATTAAATATGGTAATTACAATATTAATGAAGTTGACATGACAACATTTTTAGGACAAAAAACTTAACTGGAAATCTCATTTGGAAAATTTGTGTAAGAAAATTATTAGCTTAGCTTACGTCCTATTTAAAATATCTAAAATTGTTAATGTGGAAACCCTGTTAACAGCGTACCATGGATTAATTGCATCTAATATTCGTTATGGTATACTTTTTTGGGGAAACTCTACTGATATTGAAAAAAAAATCAAATATCAAAAGCGATGCATAAGGGATATGTTTAGTTTGAAATTAACGGACTCGTGTAAACCATTTTTCTCTCAGCATAATATTTTGACGACTCCTGCGCTATATATATTTGAAACGGTGATGTTTGTTAAAAATAACCCAGATTTGTTTGAACAACTCTCTGATGCCGTGGTTCGCAATAGACGTGACAAACATAGAGTTGTTACTCGCAACTCCAAAACAACCTTAATGCGTAAAAGTATATTCTGCTCAGCACCTTTCTTTCGCCTTTAACAAACTGCCAGAGTCTATAAGAGAATTACCTTGTGCGTTGTTTCGAAGGAGGGTGACTGAGCTATTGAAAAAAAATGCTATTACTCCTTTAATGACTTTATGAATGAGAAATAGTAGATAGGTACATAACATTTTTTTTAATGATTGTATTATTATTATTTATTTATTGGTCTGTGAATTTTTATGCCTTTAGAATTGTATTAGTTATATTGTAAATTATAATACATTGCACGCCCAATAGGGCAGAATAACACAGGCTACTTTTTACCCGGGTATCACGCGGGCGAAATCGTGGGCAGAGAGTACTTACATTTAACTCTAATGTTGTTAGAGTAAAATAAAAACACTCTTTACGATATGCAATAGGGATGAAAGATATTCATCGATGGTAGATAAACATTAATAGCGGGAAAACATCAATGTAATGAGAATAATATTGTAACATCGATATAGGTGATACCTATTCTAGGCTATCTAGCGTGAATTGTGTATACCTACTAGATTTGGGAGACCGACCGTATTGTACGTCCATGGAAAGCGCAACAATGGAAAGCACACCCCTAGAAAGTACAGCCAGTATTACAAACCATTTGGTTTGAATTATCAGGGTGTGTTTTCCATGGTCATTCAATACGCTACCAAGCATAGAAGAATCAGGCAACAAAGTCTGCTTGGTTATTTTTTTGATGATCCTTCATTCAGCTTTAGTGTGGTGCCAATCGAACGAGGTGAATTAATTTATAGAAAAAGAGTGCTACTCAAAGAATTGAATAAAGTCTAAAAAGTATCAACCAAAGTTCTTAAGACACGATACACACGATAATATAATGCTTAACCTATTTATAAAAAATATGTGACTACAGATACGCAATTTGACGATTAAGCTAACGAGGGAGCGGAGCGACGACATCGGGCCATGCAGTTTTATCCTCAATATAGGCATTTATGGTGTAATACGCCTTCTTTATTAGATTGTTCTTTATATAAGATTTAAATCTTCGAATGGGCAGCTTGGTTATATTTACCGGAAGCTTATTATAGAAGCGTACAGAATTTCCCATAAAAGACCCATTTGACTTTTCTAATCTAAATTTCGGAATGAGTAATTTATTTTTGTTTCTAGTATTAATATTATGCACCACATTTTTTTAATAAAACTAGCGCTATTTTTATGCGTGTACATTAAGTTTTCATAAATATACTGTGAAGTTACTGTCATAATGTTTATTTCTTTGAATCGTTCCCTCAAAGAGTCACGAGGCTTCATATTATAAATGGCACGTATCGCCCTTTTTTGTAAAACGAAAATTGTTTGGATATCTGCTGCCTTCCCCCACAGTAAAATACCATATGACATGACACTATGAAAGTAGCTGAAGTATACTAACCTAGATGTGGCTTCATCAGTAAGATGTCTAATTGTTCTAACTGCATATGCAGCAGAACTAAGTCTACCTGCAAGTGCTTCTATTTGCGTACTCCATTGCAATTTTGAATCAATATGGAGTCCTAAAAATATAGTAGAATCTATAAGATCTAGTGTTTCTCCATTTAATTTAATGTTGGTATCATACTAAATTACATTAGGCAAAGTGAATTTGAGTGAAAAACGATAACCGTTTATTTGCCTATTTCACTCGCCACTATTATAGCCAAAGTGCTGGATAGTCTGCTTGATCTACACTTGCGGAAACATTTACACCTGCACGATGCACAATTCGGATTTAGACCCGGACTGCCCACGGAAAGTGCCATTCTGTATCTCAAGCAGACATTCCAGGATTATACCTACTAGTAGAAACACGCCTATTTATGCATGTTTCTTGGATTTATCGAAGGCTTTCGATCTTGTGGCCTATGATGTCTTATGGAAGAAGCTCAGAAGTGATAATGATTTACCGCGACAGCTGACAAACTTGTTTCAATACTGGTACAGCAATCAGATCAACTACGTTCGGTGGGCTGATAAGATATCAGAGGCATACAAATCCGAATGTGGCGTAAGGCAGGGAGGCGTATCCTCAGCCAGCCTCTTTAATCTGTATATGGATCAGTTGAGCGTGGAACTTAACAGCACCTATGTTAGATGTCACATAGATGGGCTTAGTGTAAATAACATCAGTTACGCTGACGACATGGTGTTGTCGAGTCTCTCGATCAGTGCTCTTAGGAAAATGATGGGTTTATGTGAGTCCTACGCGGTGGCCCCGGTGCAATGATAAAAAGTGCAAGCAAAACATATTGTCACGTACCACTGTGACGATTAACGGTAATCCTCTGAACATCACTTCACGATTTAAATATCTGGGTCATTGAGTCACCGACAACCTGAGGGATGATCTTGACCTGGAAAGAGAACGTAGGGTATTGTGTGTTCGCGTTAATATGCTGGCCCGGAGGTTCGCAATGTGTACTAAGCAAGTGAATGTAACGCTGTTTAGAGCATATTGTCAGTCCTTTTACACTTGTAACCTCTGGACCAGTTATACGCAGAAAGCATATAATGCCTTACGGGTTCAGTATAATAACGCGTTCAGGGTGCTGATGGGACTGCCTCGTTTTTGCAGGGCCTCTGGTATGTTTGCGGAAGAAAGAGTAGGTGGATTTCATGCCATAATACGCAAACGATGTGCATCGCTGCGCAAACGAGCACATGGCAGCCCTAACAGCATCCTGAATACGTTATCAGGCAGGTGGGATTGACCAATAAGGTGCCGTTGGATGCACCTACATAACCATCAAATAAACTTCTAGTGTATGTATTTTTATTAATCGTGTTAATATCTAACATTAGTTTTAAGTCTTTTTAACTGTACCATATACTAACAAAAACTATGGACGAATTTGTCTGAAATAAAAAGTTATTTATCTATTTATTTATTTATTATATCAAAATTTAAAAAATAAAATGTTATGTGTCAAATTTGATTTCAAAATTAACCTCGTTTCCATGATCAGCGTCCCCAAATTAGTAGAAAACGATACCCATATCAAAATGTTGAAAATAAAATGATATGCGCCATCTTTGATTTTAAAATGGAGCTCATTTTCATTTTCAGAATCCTTGAATTAATAAAAAAGATATCCATATCAACATTTTGAAAATAAAATGATATGTGCCATCTTTCATTTCAAAATGAACCAGATTTACACAATAAGCAGCCCCAAAAAAGGGTTTTTTAGACAATGGAAAGCTCTTTTCCCACTGTCCATTAATATCATCATATTTTGAATCGGGATTGAAAATATTGATTGATCGATCGATTGATGGATGGATCGTTGGATCGATTGATCGATCGATGGATGGATCGATGGACGGAACGTTGGATGTCCCATTATTTATTTATAAAAGCAGATAAAATTCAAATTTTAAAGTTCCTACTCTTAAAAAAAACTAAAACTACTATACAAAGTTCAAAAGTTTGCTAATAGTGCCATCTATCACTATGCAGTACAAACTAAAAAAACAAATCTTGCCAAACTAAAAGTAGCACAAATGATTTCCGCTTGAAGAATGATCGAATTTTGTGAAAATAAGAAAATGTGATTTATGAGCTCATTATTTCGTTTTCATTTTCGTTTTTTAATATAAAGGAGATTTTTTTTAAATATGAACTTACCTACCATTTATTTTTTGTTTTTATGACCTAATTTTGTTATTTTCTGAGTTATTTTCAAACTTCAATAACAAAGCGATACCTATAACACCATCTATTGAGATTTGTTCGAACTAATCTTTTTTACATAGAGATGAGACCTCGTGCCCATTGTAACTGAACTTGGCTGAACGAATACTTATTCCTTTGCGTTCCCTAAGTGATAAATCAAATTGCCAATTTCAAGCACTGTGTGATGTCAAGTCCTCATTCATCAAGTCAACTTTTCTTTTCTTGTGTGAGTATGTGAAGCGAGTTTTGGTTGGTTAAGATTTCTAGATTGTTTTGCTTTTAGGTAATGGAACTTCGAAAACGAAATAAGAGGGTATGGTTTTTTGTAATTATAATATCTGTGGTATGGTAAATCTTTATTTTGTATTGGATTATATTTCTTTGACCGGTAAACTCGTTCTTTTCTTAAACTTCTAAACTTCTGACGAATACTGGGAAAGTTTTTTTTTTATAGTTTACGTAACATATACATTAATTAATAAATAAAATAATATACTGTTTAGTTTGCTACCCAAAATATCATGCCTATCATATTCATATCATATTTCGATAATTTCCTTGCGTTATCGTACATACCTACATCGATACTTTTGGATCGATTTTTTTCTAATATACTTAGATCTTCTGTAAATTTACGTAAAGGCGGGTGAGCTGAGCCCTTCCCTTCCCTTTCCACCACGGCAGACTAGCTAGCTAGGTAGGGACACTATCTATACATTATAACTTTGATTGCAAGCCGAAGATCAGTGAGTACTGTGCGTGTGCGTGTGCTCTGTGGGCATCGAACCCACACCTCTTGCGTCGTAGCTGGCTACATGCCGGCCTCAACATCGAAAAGGTGCGATAAAGTAGGTATCTTTGGTACCTACCTGCCTATCCTATCCTATCACCGTACCTACCTACGAAGGCGCTGCTCTGCTTAGCTAGTGTGCGTGTCAGCGCGTCCGTCGCGTCGTGAAACCTTCTTGGTCCGTTACGTGCAGTGTCAGCAGCGCCTAACGAAAGAGGTTCCCTAATTCAATAAAAATATTGCTATTTGTTTCTTTCAGGAGTTTTAAATTTGCTCATAAGCACCTACTCTACCTAATTTTATAACTGCATTTACTTACAATTTCAGAATGTAGGTAACATAAATGTAGACAATTCTCTTTACGCACGCACACACGTCGTCGGTCGTAGGTAGGTACGCAATGATGTTCATTATTTAGGAGGTACCTACGTAGTATTTTTCAAACTTTCGCGATTAGATAACATAATTACATTGATTTTAAACTCCATTCACCCAAAGATCCGGTTCACTTATGAAATGGAGAGTAACAGGACATTAGCTTTTCTCGATGTCAAGGTGATGGTGAAAACAGATGGGTGTTTAGCGCATTCAGTTTATAGAAAACCAACACACACTGACAGGTATTTGAACGCCGCCTCACACCACCATCCTCGTCATTTACAATCTGTTGTTGCCTCATTGACGAACAGAGCTTACGATCTGTGTGACCCTGAACATCTCGAGAGTGAATTAGTACATGTTCAGGAGGTTCTGAAAGCGAACGGATATGTAGGTAAACATCAGCAGTCGAAACGCACGTGCAGAGGAAAACAACCTGATGTTAGTAGACAGCCCACGTTCCTGCCTTATTTGAAGGGGGTGACGGATAAGATTGGTAACATCTTGAAGAGGTTTTCAATCAAGTCAGTTTTCATTCCGCACTCAAAAGTGGCTAAGCAGCTTCGAACACCAAAGGACGTGGTACCTCTGCAAATGCCAGGTGTTTATAAAATAGACTGTAGCTGTGGCCGTGCTTACATCGGGCAAACGAAGCGGACAATTGCTGAAAGGGTCAAAGAGCATATTGCAGCTGTCAAAAATCGCCAGATAAACAAGTCGGCCATAGCGGAGCACCTTGTGGACTCAGGACCAAACCATTGGATCGAGCTTCATGACCCTAAGGTGCTATCCAGTGAACGCCAATATTGTAAGAGAATGGTTCGTGAAGCGATTGAAATAAAGAAGTACCCAAATTTTAATCGTGAAGACGGCTATAGACTCTCTGCGTCCTGGAATCCCGTGATAAACAGGTGTTCGTGTCGCGATCCAATTGTGCAGTGCGGTGATACGGTTAGTGTAGTGTGCCGTAATGTGAACATGGACTTTTCTGATTCTGAAGATGAAATGAGGGTAGTTGCGGCTACTGCCTTTATTTGTCGACGGTAGCTCCGTATACTCCAGTCATCCCGTGACCACGGCTGTTGCAATACAGTTGAAACGTCGGGAAAATAATAAAAAAGGTAAACGCGATAAAGACCCGTTAAACTTATAATAATTATGGTACCTACGTACGTAGTAGGTACCTACCTACTTACTTATCATACAATCTACTAAGAACTATGAAGAATACTCATATTGTAAAAACGGGAATTTTCACGTGCTGCACTATCGGTGAAGGCACCGACTAAGTTTGTGTAGTGCACGGCGCGACGCGGAAGGAGAAAGTCGCGACCATTCACCCTGATGAAGACTCTCGGAATGAATCGAAACTTAGTCGGTGCCTTCATCGAAAGTGCAGCACGTGAAAATTCCCGTTTTTTACAATATGAAGAATACGTTTAGCCTACCAAGGTACTTATCTGATTATGAAAATTTGTTCGAAGAAGTAACATGTACATACCAAGTAACCTACCCTACCCACCTACCTATGTCAAATTATTTGTTTACTCTGAGCCGGACAGACTGACAACTACCTACCTAGGCACCTACCTAGTAAGATGCGCGCCCTACTTATCAAATGTCTCTCAAATTAATCATTTCAACGTTTATGTCAATAAGGAGAGGAATCGGCATAAATTCACTTAAAATATTATAATTCATTATTATAATAATACCAGGTAGGTACAGTAGGTACCTACCTGGTATTATTATAATATCTGTGCTAGGCTTTTTTATACTAGGTACCTATTTACTAAAGAGGCAAACAAACTCACGGCCCACCTGAGACACATGTTATTTTGACAGTTCTAAACGAGCACGTAACGCACCTCATAGCGTTTATAAAATTTGACATTGGCATACCTACCTACCTACCTTTAGGATAAGTTAATAAGCTGCGTAAGCTTACGTGGCCATTTGCTCAGATGGATGGAATCTTATTTGCGTAACCGTTCTCAGGCCTTCTTCGTTGGTGGACTCGGTTCTAATTTTGTGGAAATTCCCTCTGGAGTCCCTCAAGGTTCCATCTTGAGACCACTCCTGTATGCATCTTATCTTTATGATGTCTGTAGGCAAATGTTTCATACATTCACGATTTCTCATGTATGCCAACGATACAAAAATACCTAGGTATAGGGGTTTAAGAGGATGAGAAATCATATCGATTGCATGAATCTTCAGATGGATCTTGCAGACAAGATCCATCTGAAGATCTGGGGCAGTAGGTAGGTACTATGTATTCTGAAAATCGCATCGATATAAACATAAGTAAATGCTCATTTATTTCTTTCACCAGAAAACAACGTCCAACAAATTATTAATGTTAATATAAGTAAATTCAAATTTGTAATAGATCTTGGTGTCCTCATTGAATCTGAGCTAACTTTTTCTGATCATATAGAGGCAATTGTCAACAAAGCCTACAAGAGCTTTGGTTTCGTATTGTGTGTTAGTCGCCCCTCTTCTGATGTTGGTTGCCTATAGATCTTATACTATCCCTAGCAAGAACCATTCTTGAATATTGTAGTTCCACTTGGAATCCCAATACTTATATAAATACTTAACATACAAGCAGAGCTTGGAAAAGTGTAAGTTTGTGAAACACCTTAACTTTGTAGTTTTGACAATTATGAGGAGGCGTGCCGCCATCACAACCTCTCGACTCTTGAAAATCGAAGAACTCTTGCTGATATGTCTTTCCTTCATGGTATATGTAATGATTACCTTGATTGTTCTGTATTGTCGTCAAAAATTGTACGTTTCTGCGTACCGGAAACTAGAACTAGACACACAAACCTGTTTGTTGTCAAGCATATAGTACAAACTACGCTCAAAACTCGCTTGTTAGTCGGATACATAGAACCTACAACAAAAAACTATATTTTCCACAGTAGCAAGCATTCCTTATATCCAAATAATAAATAAATAAATAATTCTGGACATTTTTCACACAGCATCATCTAGCCCCAAACTAAGCAGAGCTTGTATTATGGGAACTACATGACTGATATACTACTTATATATATTTTTTTTGTAAATACATACATATTATACATAGAAAACATACATATTATACACAGATACAAACATTTGTCCCGAGGCGGGAATTGAACCCACAACTTTCTCCGTCTCAGGCGGGCCTTCGCCCGCTGCGCCACAGAGGTCGTCATACATTTAAATAATTAATATCAATAAATATGTCAATAGTAAAAAATAAACATAATGCTTCGCGGCAGAAATAGTCATGGTGCCACTTCCCCTGACGAGCGCTTTCACAGAAACTCTGATACTCTTTAAAGAGTAGGCAGGTGCTACCCTTTCACGTTTCTAATTATGCTCCTTGTAATTCCAATCAATAAAAACCTATTCACTTATTTTTGTTGATACTTAGGTAGATACGACACGATATAATAACACTCGGCCCGCACCGCGCACCCCGCACCCCGCACTCCGCACCCAGCACCCCGCACCCCGCACCGCGCACCCCGCACCGCGCACCCCGCACCCCGCACCCCGCACTCGCAGAAAGTTATTGCAATCCGTCTGCGAGCGAGTAGGTACCTGCTACGCAACGTGCTGCAGGTGTAGGCTGCGGGCGGGCGCAGCTCGTGATCGAATTCCGATTCGAAACTAGGCTAGGTGAGCGGAGCGAGGCGACCACCGACACGTGACGTCTCCGCATCCCACCGGCACCGCGCCGCCCCGCGCCGCCCCGCGCCGCCCCGCGCCGCAGGGACGGACTTCACTCTTATTCATGCCTTGCGGGGCTGGGATTTATTTTCATAATCATAACAGACAAAGCATCAAATACAGCACACAGACTAATCTAGATATCACATACTTACTTATGTAATTTTACAAACTACTTTAGAAGTTAAACAAGGATAAACACAAAATTGAACAGAATAAAATATATTAAATTGAATGCTTATAATTTGTTAGGTTAAGTAGGTACCTATTTTATTATGAACTAGCTGTGCCACGGCCGCCCGCGCCGCTCTCCGCCCCCGACTCACCGCATCGCATCGCATCGCATCGCATCGCTCGGCCGCGCTACCGCCCCCACGCTCTTTAGGAGCCGAGCAAAAGAAGTATCTTATATTATTTTGCTCGGCTCCTAAAGGGCGGTAGCGTGATGTTAAATAGCCCATCTAGACCACCTTCCTAAAGAATTGTGATATCAAAATAAATGTGAAGAGTTGCTGTACTTGCTGTGCAGCTCTCTTGCTTATTGAAACCACTAGGTATAAGCTCAGTTCGATGAATAATAAGGTTTATCTGGTACAGTAACAATAAAGTTGCACGTCGTTGAGTGTCTCGAAAGCAAGTCAAAACGGAAGTGACCGAGCGGCAGTAATCGGAAGTAGTCCGACCCGCTCGGCAGAGTTGCCAACCTTATGAATGTTGCCAGTGGCATTCGAATACGCCACAACCACCCCCCTATGGAGAGTGGTAAGTCCAACAATCGTAAGATTGTAACTTACGATAGAAATAAATGAAAAACATTCAACTTAATATAACGCTGAGACAACGCTGAGTGTAAATTAACTTATACTAAACTATTATGCTAACTTAAATTAAAACCTTATTGATAATCTATTTAGTTACACTATAAATCAAACCTAGGCTTAAATCTAACAGTTGGACCTGCCCGAGTATTAACAGGCTGCTGAACAGTATTATTAGAGACAGCAGCAGGGATTAAAAGTGGTGAATGTAACGCGGCGTTGTGCGGCGCGCGCGGTCGGCGCTGAAGACTGATGAGGCTGAGAGCTCTGGTGAGGCTGTTACTAGAAAGGAGATATCCTCGTGGTCAGGCGCGAGATAGGCAGGCTTCACGCGGTCGATGCTGACATTGGTTTTCCTTCCTGTAATATCAACAGTTACTAATTTGCTGTCCCCCGAAAGCACTTTGTAAGGTCCAGTGTAAGGAGGTTGCAGAGATCTGCGAACAGTGTCATCGCGAATGAAAACATGCAAGGTGCTCTCAAGATCCTTAAATACAAATGATGAAGGCCGACCATGATGGGCAGCTGGGACAGGACAGAGCTTCGCCATTTGTATCAGCAACTGAGAAACAAAATCGACAAATTTATTAGGTTGGAGAGGAGTGGGTACTAGGAATTCCCCTGGCAGTCGTAGCGGCTCCCCGTAAACTAGCTCTGCTGATGAGCATTTTAAATTATCTTTTAGAGCAGTTGTCACACCTAGGAGGATTAACGGCAGAGCTTGGTGCCAAGTCTCACTGTGACACATCAGAGCGGCCTTGAACTGACGATGAAAGCGCTCTATCATGCCATTAAAAATAAAGTTGCTTCACTTCACCAACATCAACAGACAATAATTCAGTTTGTTTGATACTTGCGATTGTCAAATCCGGAGTGTCCGTCGTTCGTTCGCTCACTCTCGCCGAAGTTCGTCACGATTCACTTCGATCGATGCGCAAAGTTCTGGCACGTGTCGGCTAGATGGCGCGCAGATCCTCCTGACGAAACGTTGTAGGCAATACGAGAAAATAATATGGCGGGTTTTGTTCCAAAAACTATCGTGTACTTGACTATTCATATTGTAAAAATGAGAATTTTCACGTACCGCACTATCGATGAAAGCACCGACTAAGTTTCGACTCATTCCGAGAGTCTTCATCAGGGTGAGTGATCGCGATGTTCTCCCTCCGCGTAGTGCACGACGCGACGCAGAGGGAGAATGTCGCGATTACATCCCCAATTAATGAAAATCCATAAACCCTGAAACACTATTATATATTAATATTATATATATATGCTCAGTAGCTGTAATTTAAATTTTTATTTTTCTTATTTCAAAGAATAAAGACTTTCATACAAAGTTCCCTTAAAATGGAAATTTACAAAAATCCTTTCTTAGCACTTGCTTACAATTAAATAAACCCGAATGTTCCGAATTTCAGCTTTCTATAGTTACATGTGGTTTTGGATGTGCGTTGATATGATGTGAGTCAGTCAGTCTATTCAAAGTTTTCACCCAATTACTGATATTATATTATCTGTGATCCAGTGCTTCCAAACGGGTATCAGTGTAGCACATTTTTGAGCCATATTACTGATAATGTAATTAGGGCTGTTCCTCACCCGCCTATTGTTTTGGACGCGTAGACATGTTTTGTTTGAGTATAATGAACTCCTGATGTAAAAGCACTGACAGTTATAAACAGAGTTTGCATGAGCGCCACAGCCCCTCTATTCTGTAGCCTAAAGACACGACGTGACGAACGTTTGACAAGGTCAATGATTAGCACTTGCACAAAGTTACTATCGATATGGCCACAGAATACGGGCTTCTGATGATAATTTGACTTGTCAAACGTTCGTCAACGAGTGACTTTCAGGTACAAAAAAAAGGGCAGTGCGCAAATTAACGACTTAAAGACTGCTATCAGAAAAATGTGAAATAATCTCATGAGACAGCATAAAAACATTGATCGGATCTATGATTTTAGGCAATAAAAGACAGTACTTAATACATAAATGTTCTTGTTGAGTGTAGATGTGGATGTGAAATGAACGAAGAAAGAAAGCAAATATAACAGTCAGTTTAATCCTTCTTAGTTACGGTTTCTTATCGAAAAACATCGATAAAAATGGTATTATCGATTATCGAAAAGTTCCCTTAATTGCATGCCCTACTAGGGACCTTACCTACTTAACTATATAATTAATTATTATGTAAAGACAATAACTTACAAAAGGGGAAAGTGCTCTGATGCGAGTACAGTAAGTGTGATAAAGAACTTCTCGATGCATGATATAGGTAAACACCGTCTAGTGTTTTAAGAGGAGACTCTCGGTGCCTCTCTGCGCTCTCATCTGTGGATCCTCAATGTGGCGGGCAGGCAGTCAGGCAGCCAGGCAGCCAGGCAGCCAGGCAGCTAGGCAGGCGCATGGCCCGGCCGCGTCGCGTCGTCGGTGCCAGGCGGTGCCCGGCACGACCCCACTCCCCGCGCCACAACAACCAAACAACAGCCAGCCAACACCCTTCATTCATACAACCGAACTGCTGACACCGTTGCTCTAGTTTCTCTAAGACTCCGACCTTCAAAAGAAACTTCATCCCTATCTACTTACTACCCTGTACCCAGTGCTCGATCGATCTCTGTCGGTGGCGTTTCTAACATTGATTAGAAAACAACATGCGTGCCACACAGTATTGTTCAAATCAATGCAGTGATTCTTTGTCTCCAGTCGGAGCACTGGCTGGCTGACGGTTCGTGTCACAGTCTCGTTACTGTAGCTCAGAGTACCTCTGAGTGCAGTTTCTTGTAGATAGCGTTATCACTCGGTCATTGTTTATCAAAAAAGTGTTTATCAAGTGGTGCATGGTCTACGGTACCAACAATAGATAGACAGGCGTACCTAGACTCTAGACCTACTAGCTAATATGAACAAAATGTGTTGGACATGGATGACTTTCAGTTTCGTTATTTCATTTAGCTGGAGCGACATCTGACTATCTGTGCTTGTGTTAGTGCTAGTGCTAGGAATGCGGATGTGGATGCGGGTGCGGATGCGGATACGGATGCGAGTGTGCACAGAAGATGAATGGCGGTAAATCCGACGCGTCTACTTCTACTGATGATGCGAAGGTGAGTTTGAAACATGGGCGCCGGCAGCAGATTGCCCTTGCACCCCCCCCCCCAGAAAAGAAAAGAGGTACATTGAAAAAAAAATATCATCATCTTGTCAATCTATTCAGTATCCTCAACTCTTTTCCTGTGAACACTGAGCATGCACAGGCCGCTCAGCCTCGCGTCTCCCATCCTTGAGCGATTCCACGTCCTGACACGTCGTAAACGTGCTAAATGTACCTACGTTCATTACATTACACATTTACATTACATTTATCTACATAATATACATGTATAAGTCTATATTATGCAGATGCACCTCCCTGAAAGTAATCCTGGCGGCGTCCATGGTTTAAAATACCTACATACTCCCTCTTATACGAGGAGTACCCAAACCACGCAACAAACTAATTTCTGGCAAGATGATAACATTGAATAATTGTCGATTCCAGGATCGGCCGCTGTGCTTGTATTACTTCACGCACCCGTTCGGCGTGCTGTCACCGGAGCCACCGTCCGTGAGCGCGGCGCCACCGCCCGGGGGCGTCGCGCGCGCCTTCCTCCACATGCAGCCTCTCCCGCCCTTCTACTGGCCCCCCGCCCCCGCCCCCGCCCCCGCCCCCGCCTCACCCCGCAGCAGCAGCCCCAGCCCCGGCCCCGGCGTCGCCTACGAGCTCGGCGACGTCCGCGTGCACCCCCACCCGGTCAGCGTGCTGAGAATGGCGCAGCGCGCGCGACTCCGCCCCGCGCCCCCGCTCTCCTCACCGCTCTCCTCACCGCTCTCCTCACCGCTCTCCTCACCGCTGTCCTGCTCGCTGTGGCTGGAGGCGCGAGCAGACGCCGCCGCCGCCGCCGCCGCCGGGTTCCCGCGCCGCGCGCCCTTCTCGCGCATCCTGCCCCCGCTGCTGCTGCCCAGCCCCTCGGTCAGGCATCTGACGGACTATAGTTCCGACGACATCTGGCCCAGAAAGTGTCTCAGTAGTAAATTCTCTCTCCCGCCGATCGAGATGCCGCCGCCGGCGCTGGCGGGAGACACCAGCTCTCCGGGGAGCTGGAGGCGGGGGGAACTGCGCTGCGTGGAGAGTGTCAGTGTCAATGTCAGTGGAAAAGAGGGGAAGTGTAGAAGGAAGCTCGGAGTGAACAAGGCGAGCCGGCGGGGTCTGGGGCGGGGGCGGGGGCGGGGGCGGGGGCGGGACGTGCGCCGGATGGTCACTGGCCTGATACGGCGAGCGATCGCAGGTGAGCATGCATTTATTTATTTTATTGAGGAGTTCATCCTTACTATCCAAACAGTGATCTAGAAAAAGATCTCTATTCCGGTATTATACCGAACAGCTGCTACCACAGCTGGTCGATACAACGCAAAAGACAAACATACTTGTCGTATATACTCGTATATACATTTCAATTATTCATCCCCTTATGATTCAAGTAGACGTAAATATTTATTGTATTACGGTAATGTTTTAAGATTGTTTGTATGTTGGATGATTCCGATGATGTGTAAATAAAAAGCAGAATGTTAATTTATGCTAGTCAAAATGTGTATTTAGATTCTTCATTAAGTAGGTACATACCTATGTTATTTTATTAAAACCATGCAATATTATCTTTGACTGTTAAGTCAGTAGCCTGTTTAATAAATATTGTAATTAGCGCATACGAACATTTAGATTTTCTTATCATCATTATCACGCAAATTTTGTTAGAATATCTACTTAGGTGAGCTTTCTCGGCTGAAAAGGTCATCTCGG
Source organism: Perizoma flavofasciatum (assembly GCA_958496245.1). Taxonomy (NCBI): domain Eukaryota; kingdom Metazoa; phylum Arthropoda; class Insecta; order Lepidoptera; family Geometridae; genus Perizoma; species Perizoma flavofasciatum. The sequence goes on along the minus strand of OY292439.1, from coordinate 40,450 downwards.
AACGGGATCCGCGAGGCGCGAACGGAAGCGAACACCGTCAATAGGCGCGAAAATTATTTACATTCACATTCGCTATGCGTATTATAATTATCTGTGGCTAGGTATGCGTGGATTTCGCGGTGCGAATATGGAGCAGGCTTCAGACGACTTCTATGAATTTTACCATCTATGGTTCGCTCAACTCAATCAATGTCATCGTCACTTCGATCGATCAAAATAGGTAATTTGAATACGAGTCCAAAACCAAAAACGGTGGAAGCTCCGCGCAAAAAGCCAAGAGATTGCCTGAAACAGGCACTCGATCGTCGTCGCTCACAGTTTGCGAGGCAAGGGCGGCGAGAGGGTAGGGTAGGGGGGAAGGGGGAAGGATGGGGTACGTGCTGGACAGCTGTCCGACGCTGCACCGCTGCTGCCTGAGCGTGCCGCTGCGCGTGGGCGTGGCGCTGGTGGGGGTGATGGGTCTGGCGTGGGCAGCGCTCTACCTGTTCCTGTTCTCGGGCGCGGGCAAGGACGTGCTGACGGAGCTGGGCGTGCAGCGGGCGGTGGGCGACGTGCTGCGCTACGTGCACGGCGTGCTGGGCGTGATGCTGGGCGCGGCGCACGTGCTGGCGGTGCTGGCGAGCGCGACGGAGAGCGACGCGCTGTGCGAGGCGCACGCGTGGGCGATGGCGGCGCTGTGGCTGGCGGTGCTGGCGAGCGGCGCCGCGCTGGCCGTCTCCGCCGCCGTCGCGGGACATCTGCTGTCCGCGTGTCTGCTGCTGCTGCTCGTCTTCCTCTCCGTCCTCGTCAGCTTCTACTTCACGATAGTGGTGGCCAACTACCGCATGACGCTGCCGTGAACGCTCGCTCCATCTGCATCACTCTCCTCCGCCTCGTCTCACTGAGTAGGTAGCTAGGTAGGTACAAGGTACTCTCATGCCGCGCGGTACCTTACCTGCGTATACTTAGATACACTACCTACCCAAGTTACCTAGGTGAGGTAGGTACGTAACCATCACCGTAGACGATGAATTTGTTTTCTGTCTGTTGCATAGGTACATACCTACCTACAATTTTATTAAAAACTGAAATACAATATTTTACTTTATTGTATATACCTACCTACGTATTATATAGTCGTCAGGTATTTTATATAGGTAGGTAGGTATCTAACTCACCTATGAATTAAGTACTTGAGTTGGTACCTAGGTACTAGTTTATAAGTATCTAGGTACATGGGTCATAAAGTTTATTTATTTAGGACAACCAACAGAGAAATCACAAATATAAGACCAATGTAAAATAGCTAGCTAGGTATCCTGGTCTAAAATATACGCAGGTACCTACCCATGTGTTCCTCCAATTATAGGACGTAATTACCTATAATTTAATTTAATGATACCTTTACAAGTTAGCTTTACAATTATAACTTTACAAGTTTAAAAGTAAGCAATTTGCTTCTACCTACCTAATCGCATTATTAAGCATTATTCTACACTGAATAAAAATAAAAAATAATATGCGTACGTGTATGTAGATGTAGTCTAGCTACGTACCTTCGCTTACGAAGACAGTGCAGTGCAGTCAGTCAGTGTAGACAGTGCAGTGCAGTCAGTCAGTGTAGACAGTGCAGTGCAGTCAGTCAGTGTAGACAGTGCAGTGCAGTCAGTCAGTGTAGACAGTGCAGTGCAGTCAGTCAGTGTAGACAGCGCAGTGCAGTCAGTCAGTGTAGACAGTGCAGTGCAGTCAGTCAGTGTAGACAGCGCAGTGCAGTCAGTCAGTGTAGACAGTGCAGTGCAGTCAATCAGTGTAGACAGTGCAGTGCAGTCAGTCAGTGTGGACAGCTCAGTGCAGTCAGTCAGTGTAGACAGTGCAGTGCAGTCAGTCAGTGTAGACAGCGCAGTGCAGTCAGTCAGTGTAGACAGTGCAGTGCAGTCAATCAGTGTAGACAGTGCAGTGCAGTGCAGTCAGTCAGTGTAAGTGTAGCCGCAGAATCAGATATTCGAATACTAGGTAGTTGTATCGTAGCGGGCGACATCTCTCGCCACATGATTGAGCTACGTTGCCCACATCGCGTCAGCGTACAGCGCCAGCGGTTCAGCGAACAAGAACAGTAACGAGCTAACGATAATACGAGGAGCTACCACATTCAATACACAGATGGCCATCGAAGTGGCAACGCAACCCTGCCCCAGTGGAAAGTGGATCAGATGGATCAGAACGGTGCGGGGTGCTACCTAGATCTTCCCCTTTTCGAACGTCGGACTCGCCACAGCCGCCACCGATCTTGTCCTCCATAGCAGCATAGCAGCATAGCAGCATGCAAGACCTTCCAAGTATTGACGCTCAACGATTGTAAAATTTCTCACACCAAGGACATGTGGCCAACAATGCCACAGATAGGTATTAAAATAGAGTGCGTGAAGTTAGCCCCGCGCTTTTGCGTTTTCTGAATTCTGATACTTGTGCTGATTTGTTCTAGGTTTGTTCTACATTGTTCCACAATATTTTTTCTCTAAAGTGAAAATTACAGCTGGAAAACGAAAATAACGGTTTTGGAACCTGGCCCCGCACTTTTGAATTTTCCAAATTTTGAGAGTTGTGCTGGATTGTTCTAGGTTTGTTCTGCATTGTTCCAAAATATTATACTTCTAAGATGAAAATTAACGTCATAAATCGAAAAAAACTTTTTGGAACCTAGCCCCGCACTTTTGGATTTTCAAAGTTTTGACCTTTGTGCTGCATTCTTCTAGGTTTGTTCTATATTGTTCCAGAATATTATACGTCTAGAATGAGAATTGAGGTCAAAAATCTAAAAAAACTGTTTGGAATCTAGTTGAAAATTGTAAACCCGCTATTTAAGTCGTTATTTTCCGTTTTTCGTGCTAAATTGGTATTTTATCCATTGTTCTGGTGTTGTGCTGTATTGTGTTAGCTTAAATATAGACTGTTCTACAGTAAAACATAACATTAAGTGCTTATTTAGCACGAAAAACAAAAAAAAACGACAAATCCAATAGTGTGGAGCCAAGTTGTAAACCTGCTATTTTAGTCGTTATTTCAGTTTTTCGTGCTAAATTGGTATTTTATCCATTGTTCTGGTGTTGTGCTGTATTGTTTTAGCTTAAATCTAGACTGTTCTACAGTAAAACTTAATATTAAGAACTAAACTAGCACGAAACACTGAAAAAACTATCAAAATAGCGGCTTTACAACTTGGCCCCGCACTTTTGGATTTTCCACGTTTTGACAGTTGTGCTGCATTGTTCTAGGTTTGTTCCACATTGTTCCAAGGTAAAACCATTCTAAGATGAAAATTGACGAAGAAAATCGAAAATAACTGGTTTCCATCCGATACCTACTAAATTTAAACATATGAATATTCGTGTTTTTTTCATTGTTCTGGGTTGTTCTGGTGTTGTGCTGTATTGTGCTAGCTTAGTTCTAGACTGTTCTACAGTAATAAATAACATTAAGTGCTTATTTAGCACGAAAAACTGAAATAACGATCAAAATAGCGGTTTACAACTTGGCCCCGCACTTTTGGATTTTCCACATTTTGACAGTTGTGCTGCATTGTTCTAGGTCTGTTCCGCATTGTTCCAAGGTAAACCCGTTTTAAGATGAAAATTGACGAAGAAAATCGTAAATAACTGGTTTTTTTTATCCGATACCTACTAAATTTCAACTTATGAATATTCGTGTTTTTTTCATTGTTCTGGGTTGTTCTGGTGTTGTGCTGTATTGTGCTAGCTTAGTTCTAGACTGTTCTACAGTAATAAATAACATTAAGTGCTTATTTAGCACGAAAAACTGAAATAACGATCAAAATAGCGGTTTACAACTTGGCCCCGCACTTTTGGATTTTTCTACGTTTTGACAGTTGTGCTGCATTGATCTAGGTTTGTTCCACATTATTCTAAGGTAAAACCGTTTTAAGATGAAAATTGACGAAGAAAATCGAAAATAACTGGTTTCCATCCGATACCTACTAAATTTCAACTTATGAATATTCGTGTTTTTTTCATTGTGCTGGGTTGTTCTGGTGTTGTGCTGTATTGTGCTAGCTTAGTTCTAGACTGTTCTACAGTAATACATAACATTAAGTGCTTATTTAGCACGAAAAACTGAAATAACGACTAAAATAGCAGGTTTACAACTTTGCTCCACACTATTGGATTTGTCGTTTTTTTTTTTTTTTCGTGCTAAATAAACACTTAATGTTATGTTTACTGTAGACCAGTCTAGATTTAAGCTAACACAATACAGCACAATACCAGAACAATGGATAAAATACCAATTTTGCACGAAAAACGGAAAATAACGACTAAAATAGCGGGTTTACAACTTGGCTCCGCACTTTTGAATTTGTCGTTTTTTTCCATTTTTCGTGCTAAATTAGTAAGTAATTAAGTATCTTCGTGCTTAATGTTATGTATTACTGTAGAACAGTCTAGTACTAAGCTAGAACAATACAGCACAACACCAGAACAATGGATAAAATACCAATTTAGCACGAAAAACTGAAAATAACGACTTAAATAGCGGGTTTACAATTTTCAACTAGATTCCAAACTGTTTTTTTAGATTTTCGACCTTAATTCTCATTCTAGACGTATAATATTTTGGAACAATATAGAACAAACCTAGAAGAATGCAGCACAAAGGTCAAAACTTTGAAAATCCAAAAGTGCGGGGTTCCAAAAAGTTTTTTTCGATTTATGACGTTAATTTTCATCTTAGAAGTGTAATATTTTGGAACAATGCAGAACAAACCTAGAACAATCCAGCACAACTCTCAAAACTTAGAAAATTCAAAAGTGCGGGGCCAGGTTCCAAAACCGTTATTTTCGTTTTCCAGCTGTAATTTTCACTGTAGAGAAAAAATATTTTGGAACAATGTAGAACAAACCTAGAACAATTCAGCACAAGTATCAGAATTCAGAAAACGCAAAAGTGCGGGGCTAACTTCACGCACTCATTCAAATAGGTAGGTAGGTACTTAAAAACTTTGCGAGACCCTAAGCTTTCATACCTAATTAACAATACGGAAAAGTGGTACCTAAGTACTTACCTTCCCTATTCAGTACCTACCTAGCTTAGGTACTTACTAAATAAAAGGCGATTAGGTATTTGGAAAAATCTGACTTCAAAGAGCTGACGTGGAAATTCCCAAAGTAATTAACCTACCTGTGTAATTTGTTCCGAACGAATATGCCTATTTTGTTGTTTTCCAAAACTCAAATTAATAAAAAAACCTCAAAATAACGCAAAGATAACTTTCTTGTTGTGCTCGTTGCCGCGTATTGTATTTAATCAGGCATGCGATGCAAGCGGTCGCCCGAGCCGAGCTGCCACCGCGCCACCGCCGCGCCACCGCACACTGCACTCTGACCAACAATACCAACATTAGTAGGTATCTTACTTATTATGTCCTCAGAACCAACTACTACTAGGTACTACAATACAATTGAGAATCTTCTATTTTTTTTAATTTAGTTACAAATGTAGACAAATCTGACAAGGTATACCTACTATGGGATTAGTTCCGTGTTCCCAGAGTTTCGCCCCTCGTGTAAAATTCCACGTTCGCCCCGCATTGTATTCCTTGTCTGCCCCGAAAATATTGTTTTCCTTATTTTAACAATTTTGTTCCACGTTTGCCCCATTTTGAGTGCCTGTTGTTTTGCCTCGCATTTTTTTGTAATACATTTTAGTACAGTTTAGTCAGAATATAAAGTGTTCGAACCATTCAAACGTTTTGATGGCAAACTACGTAAATAATAGATCATAAATGAAAGTGGCGTACTCAACTTAAGTTGTGTTTTATATGTGTTCAAATCAGACACCAAGTTGGACATAATACCTTTTATTCTCAATAATCCTTAAACCCTCTCCAAATTGCATCCATCTTTTTTCCTTTCATTTCATTTACGTTCGATTGGCACCACACAAAAGCTGAATGAAGGATCATGAAAAAAATAACCAAGCAGAGTTTGTTGCCTGATTCTTCTATGCTTGGTCGCGCGCGAGGAACCGCCGTAAATTCACTTTAACATTTTAGATTCACGTATAGTTTTTAAGTTGACGTTTCTATATGATCCTTGTGATTTCAATGAATAAAAACCTATTGACTTTGACTTTGACTTTGACTTTGACCTTCATCAAGCCAAATAGACCGGGCTATCTCCCGTTTTTTACCATAGATAACATCATAATGACTACAGATTAACAATATGTGATGTTGAACGTAAAGTATTGATTTACAATTATTTAAATAAGTCACATATTATGTAAGTATGTATGTAATTGTGAAAGCGCCAAAAGTAGTGATTATGTTATCTTTGGTGCCAGCATGATCTTGAAAAAGGTATTTTTATTTATTTTTCTTGTCTGTAATGAAGTTCACGCTAGTCTTTTTATTAAAAGATGTTTGATTAGGTCCCCAGTATGGTATATCAGTCGAGTATTAAATATAACTCAAAATATGATACATAATTTTTTCTTATTTATAAAATAAGTAAAAATAACGAGTATGTCAACAAACACAAAACTCACTTCATGTCTGTGAGTAATTTTATTAAGGTTAAATGACTTTGTGTCTGTTTTTTTAGAAATTGATGTTTTATTAACCGTTTCATGTTTTTGTATGAATTTTATCTCCTACTCTGATGGAATTATGTTTTTTAGTCTGGCCACAGATATTATATTTTTTTGGAATGTGGAGCGAACGTGGAACAAATCACCTATGAGTATAGGTACATGTTTATGTACCTATTTACATCCTAATATTCTTGAGGCATTTATTAAAATGGTAAGATTTCTCTACTTTCTTATAATATTTTACGACTAGGTACCTACTTTATTACCTACCTATTCTCCTGCTGACGTTTAGGTAAGTATCTACCTAGTACTGTTATCTCGTTGTTCTTCCTAGTTATGAGTGAGTGGTCTCTGATTGACCGCTTCCGGAGATTATCCGTTTAAACAAGATCTCTAAATTTCATGCTTACCTACCTAGGTACCTAGGTATACCTACGTATTTGTATATAGCTAGGTAGGTAGTAGTAGGTAACCTATTTCATAGGCAGCGTTCATCGACGTCTATCAAGTCACGTTGTCAAACAGTAGTAGGTAGGTAGGGACCTTACCTGTACCTTTGTAGGGACCTACCTAGTTAAAAAACACGCTTTTATTAATCAGACACTAAAAATATTTAAAAAAACCACTAGGTATCCGCCTCCTGGTTCCATCATCGGATCAGCTCCAAGATAGGTAGGTACCAAATTATGGTATTGATATCCGAACTATGTACATAGGTAAAAAAGGTACCTACCAATACCTACCTACATAGGTGCAGTTTCATTTTGCTACGACAATTTTAGAAGTTGGTAGGTAGGTAGGTACCAAAGTTTAAATTGACTTATAATTTTCCAAGATTTGATTAGGTAGGTGGATACCTATATTGTCTGTTTGCTGGTCAGAGAGTTACCTACGCTTTTAAGTGAAGCTTATAGGTATAGGCTGAAGTTGGTACCTATGTAGGTTATCTCAACCTGAAAACAATGCATAAGATCCGATTCAGAGATGGTAGAGTTGCGCTTCGGCGCGCGCTTTGTTGTGTTGCGGTCGACGCGGCGGCGGCGGGCGGCGGCGGGGGGCGGCGGGGCGCGGCGGGGGGGGCGGCGCGGTCGCGGTCACACTCGCCACCTATTCATTAGCATAGCATAGTATAGCTGTGATGTAGCACAGCATATAGCGCCGCTCCGCTCCACTCGCCGCAGCTGACGAGCACGAGCACGGGGCGGCGGCGGCGCAGTGTCTCTCGGCCGCTCACCGGCGCCGCACGACGCCGCACGACGCGACGACGCGACGCGCACCGGTTAGAGCCTCATGGGCTGAACTGCGAGGAGCGTCCACCGACAGCGCCACACGCTCGGCACGGGACAGGACGGGAGCACCGCGCCCGCGATCCTCGTATAGACCCTCCAGGGTGTCGAGGTCGACGCGACGCGAACCCGCCCCCGATCCGCACGACTACCTGTCCGGAACTCCGGAAGTGACTTTGAAACTATCGGAAATAGTGTCCGAGCAAGGCGAACGCAGACCGAGTAAGTTTGTACTTTTATTGATTTCGTTTCACCTGCTCGTTGCGTGAGTGAGCTGATACCGGACTGGACTGACCGGAGTGGAGTGGACGGCCTCCAAGCTGCGCCGGTCGCCGCCGAACCGACACCGAGCGACATGCAAACTGACAAAACTATTTGAAACTTCTAGGAGACGGGTTTTTATCTCAAATTGCGCGTCTTTAAACAAGAACATATGAAAACTAATACCGTTAAGATCTAGCTTTATTTATGGATAAATGGCCAGAGGTGGCAATGGACCGAGTGGCATGGAAGGAAGAAGCGGAGACCTTTGCCCGAAAGTGGGACAGTAAAGATTAATAAAATTAAAAAAACAATCAGGAATGTACATGCTAACCGAATGAATAGGTCACGGAATGTATTTTACGCTTACTTCACTATATTACATTTGTTCGATATTAAATATACTCAGCCGATGTAGGTAGGTATTGTATAATAGCCTTACAAGTAAATGAATATACCCTAGGAACAGTTTTATCACGTTTTGTATTATTCATATAGAACCAGCGAAGCACAACCGATCCAATACCATATATTTTATTAATAAGAGGGTAGGTGAAAAACATTCTACTATAAATAATACACCATGTTTAATCAAAATATCTATTTACAAATGCTACCAATGTTACCACCATTATGAATTTGAATACTTACATTAACAAATAATTTAATAAAAGTACTTATTGCAATTATTTTATACATTAAATATTTATTAATAAATTAAGTTAATGATTTATATGAAGATTGTAAACACATTTATCTTTACTGGATTTGAAGTTTAACAAAACAATGGCCTCGATTCTGTAGTACACCAACTAAACTAAATTTAAACTATCGCCCTCTTTTACTGATAGTGCAAGCAAGAAAGAGATAGCTACCTCTGACGACCTCTGTGGCGCAGTGGGCGAAGGTCCGCCTGAGACGCAGAAGGTTGCGGGTTCGATTCCTGTCACGGGACCTGCAAATATTTGTCTCAGGTCTGGGTGTTTTCCTATGTATAATATGTATGTATTTACAAAAAAAAAGTATATAAGTAGTATATCAGTCATGTAGTTTCCATAATACAAGCTCTGCTTAGTTTGGGGCTAGATGATATTGTGAAAAAAAAAACCTACAAATTTTAGTGCTGTCAAATTAGTCATATTTAAGTTTTCCATACAAGTTTAGTCGTGATTTCATAACATGTAGACTATAAACACGCAGAAAAGCGGCACGTAAACTGATTTGACAGCAGCACACAGCACTAAAATTCTTGCCATCTCTTTCTTGCGTATACTATAAGTAAAAGAGAGCGACAGTTTAAATTTAGTTTAGTCAGTGTACTACAGAATCGAGGCCAATAATCAGTTCCGCTACTTCTCCTTATTTATCTAAATATAACATGTTATTGTATACTGAATGACATCTCCAACACTTTGTAAATGATTATATTATTTTAAGGCATAATTTAAATACTATAAACCCATTATAATATTTTTATATTGACATCTGGTCAAATAAGAAGTGAACATCGCAAACTACATAAGTATACCCATACTATACATATATAGTTACGTAGGTACATCTTTTTTTAATGACTTACGACAAATATTGAATATGATTCAATATTTATATGTAATTAACCTGCGCGTAGACCTGACCGCATCAGACAGATAAATAAATAAATAAATAATAAATGGTTTTTATTTCTGTAGCAGAATTTTTAACAATTTCATTAGGGTTGGGACCTTCATTTAAGTAGAAAATACTTGTGTTAGAAGGCCCCGCTCTTCTAATATCTAAGACTATAGTAACAGTTTTTAGGTTTTACTTATTTATGCTAATTTAGAAAAATAAAAAATAAAATAAAATAAAATGTAAGTAGGGTGTTTGCTTGTATGTGGAGTGTGTGTAAGAGAGTGTGCCTGTAGGTTCTCCTGATACTGCCAGTCTCTTAAGAGTTTGGATATCTCAGGAGTAATATGTGTGTGTGTATGTGTGTTTGTGTGTGTGGAGGGAGGTTTACGCGTGTAGGTTGTTCTAATGCCAGTAAGTCTAAGGGAACGAAGGCAGGGTTTTTTTTTTTTTTTTTTTTTAATAGTTTGTATCTAGACAGTAAATACCATATAGTAAATACCTTGTTAGGATAAAATGTGCAAAAATGCTTCCGTCTCTTCATAGTTTTTAGTCTGTATCCATTCAATTAAAGTTTTCTTACAATCATAATACTGCATTGGGTAAATATTTAGACTTCTGTTAATTACATTATACAAATGAGCTGACTGTATTGCATACTGACTACGAGCAAATCTAGTTTTAGTACCAATAACCTTAGCAACCTTGTCTTTTCTTCGACGATTTACAATAGCAGGATCATAGATTAGTGTTTTTTGCATTTTTAGGACAACCTGTAAAATATATAGTTTCCTCTCTATATATAGATACTCCTAATAATTATTGATGTAGAACTAACTAACCCCTTCTAACGTATGTACGTAGGTATGGTCTCGATTCTGTAGTTCACTAACTAAACTAAATTTAAACTGTCGCTCTCTTTTACTGATAGTGCAAGCAAGAACGAGATAGCTACAATTTTAATGTTGTCAAATCAGTTGACGTGCCGCTTTTCTTTGTGTTTTTAGTCAGCATGTTTTGAAATTACTACTTTTGTATGGAAAACTTTTAAATCTGACTAATTTGACAGCACTAAAATTGTAGCTATCTCGTTCTTGCTTGCACTATCAGTAAAAGAGAGCGACAGTTTAAATTTAGTTTAGTTAGTGAACTACAGAATCGAGGCCTATCTAGGAAGTGGGTAAGTATATTTACCTCAATGTTCCTGTGGAACTTTGTCAGTCTCCGAGGAGTGAGGAGGTATACCTACCTGTAACTACCTAGTATGATCTTAAAAACATATTTTTATTGATATTAAGCATTAGGTAGGTATAAATGGTAAATAAAAAAATGTGGGTGGCGACTACAGAGTATGTATGTACCTAGATACCTACCTATGCAGCATGAAATAAATTGATATGTACATAAGTGAGTGGTAGGTACTTAACATACCTACCTACATTAATTTCACATTTGGCAAGGAATGCAATCGGTTCCGCTTCCACCGTTACTTACAACATTATTTTTATGATTAGTAACTAATCAGATAAACATTATTAATCGTACCGCAGATGCGTTTGCTCTGTGCCTGCGCACTCTACGCACTCTGCGCACTCTGCTCACTCTGCGCACTCTGCTCACTCTGCGCACTCTGCTCACTCTGCGCACTCTGCTCACTCTGCGCACTCTGCTCACTCTACGCACTCTGCTCACTCTGCGCACTCTGCTCACTCTACGCACTCTGCTCACTCTGCTCACTCTGCGCAGTGCCCACTGCCCACTAGGTACATCCTGCAGTTGCAACTTATCTCTTACTATGGCTATTACTATGGTGGGTAGGTAGATAGATGGTAGATTTTCTTTTGCTTTAGTTACCACCGTCGATGGAATGTATTGCGGGATAGAGCGAGGGAGGAACAGCGTGGTGAGGGAACAGTGTGGATGAATGAAGATGCAGACACGACAGTTGAGAATGGTACCAATGTTGAGATTGTATGTAAATGTAGAAAGGATGGATGAAAGAACATTAAAAAAACAAGTATACAAGGCGAGTGTGAATGGGAAAGTTGTAAGGGGAAGACCTCGAGGAACCTACGCGACCGACCGAATTGCAGATATTCTAGAGAAAGGCCAAGTCAGAAGTAGCTGCACTGAACCGCCGAGCTTGTAACAAGCAACAATCCCATGAGGATGAATGAAGCGAAACAGGTATGCCAGGATCCTAGCAAGTGGAAATCTGTGCTTTCTGCCTACCCCTTCGGGAAACAGGCGTGACTATATGATTGAGTGTTTGTAATCAAGGGCGTATGCGATGCGATGCGATGCGATGGTGGGTATGTAATTATTTGGTATCTGTTGAGATGCAGCGCGAGCCGGGGCTGATGTCTCGCTCACCGCCAGCATGGTGGGTAGCATGCTGGCCGCTGCGCCCGGGGACGGGGAGTGCGTGACTCGGAAACATTATGGTGGCTTACAAGTTATGTAGGTAGGTACCTACGTCGGTCATTCATACCTACCAGCCTACCTCTACCTACCTGCATAGCCGGTAGGTTCCGTCGGCTGCTTCATCGATCCGCGTTGTGTATAAATGGCGGGCAGTCTGCGGCGCGCCCACTAACCCTATCTACTGCGTACTTACCTAACCTACTTTATTAACATACTTCCAAAAAGAAGTTTACGTTTTTTAGGGTTCCGTAGTCAACAATGAATCCTTAAAGTTTCGCCATGTCCTGTCCGTCTGTCTGTCTGTCCGTCTGTCTGTCCGCGGCTTAGCTCAGATACTCTTAGTACTAGAAAGTTGTAATTTGGCATGAGGGTAGGTATACATACATATTAATATCAAGCCAAAAAGTAGTAAGCTTAAAATTGAGCTCGTGTCGTTGGATAGGTCATATGTGTGTGTTTGTGTGCGTGCGTGCGTGCGTGTGTGTGTGTGTCCCCGCCAGCTAAAAGATTGTTTTTGGATAAGTATGTGAATAAATTCGGATAGTTTAACAAAGTTAAAATGAAAACTAGACCAGCTAATTAGGCTTTACAAGTTAACGAGTACTTTTATGAAATGTACTTGGAGAAGCAAACCTGAAAATCTGTTAGGTACCTACCTACCTACCTAGTTGTGTAAAACCAAGGGCACTACAAGCCAAGGGCTTGTCAGTTGTGTCCGGGGAAGTGCTACCGCCATGCCTATTTCTGCCTATTTCTGCCTATTTCTGCTTTTCCTGTAATGTTGTCATCGCTGTAATCCGGTTTGAAGGGTACCTACTCAAATTAGAGGCACATGAGATCTTTCATCTTCACACTACACAAAGTTGGTTTTTACTTTTGTTAGTTATTTAAATATGGTACCCCATATAAAAAAAAAAAATTACATAAATTTTTTTAATAAGTAATTTTTCCCCCAATATTTTTTTTTTTTTTTCGTATAATGAAGTTATTTATAATAAAGTAAATTTGATTAACCTTAACTACAACTAGGTATAATACCTAGGAAGGTATTATACCTAGTTACCTACCTCAACGACGAGCGCTACCACCTTTCAATATGCCTCCAGCTCCTGACAAAACCTGCTTAGGTTTTGCTATCTACAATAGCAATAGCTTCAGACTCTGGAATGCAATGAATCCATGCGCATGCGCACGTACCCACAGCCCGTATCTATCTTTGCGTGTATTATTTGATTCAATGCCAACTTATTCCAGTTTATATTAGAACGCGCGTCACTGAAGTGAAGTGAAGTGAAGTGAAGTGAAGTGAAGTGAAGTGAAGGGCTCACACTCACACTCACACTAGGTATAATGCCGGGTACACACACACTGCTGAAACGTAACATTTCATCTGTAAAGTAAAGACGCGACCTGACCTGGTCTGCCTGCTTCTAACTATTATATATTATATTATATTATATTAAATGACGATGCATGGCATAATGCGCATGAAATGCCGGCTCCGTGCGCGGTAGGCGACCGGCTCTCGACTCGAAAGACATTCACGATCACAACTCAGTTTAAAACCCGTTTTCCAGAACAAATCTTGCTGAATAGCTAATATACCTATTCAGCAGACTACAAATAGATGAGACTTTACAGCATTTACCAAGATTTGAGTTGATCGAATCTGCCTGCCGAGAGCCGAAGCCGCTCAGCCTGTTGGTGCTATTAGGAGAAGGAGGGTTCCATCGAGGTCTAGCCTTTTTATTGCTACTTTTCTTCATACCTACTGTTGCTACCACCAGCTGAACCGCTAGATGGAAGCTATGCTTCGAAGAGTTCGGCGTCAGGTCACCCTTGCTCATGAGAATACTGGAATCTTTGATGTGTTCAGGAGTCCCCGGCCTGCTGTCCGGTCCAGCAGCACTCGACGTCTTATTCTCACTAGTAAAAGATTTGCAATATTATAGAAGCAGACAATTTTTGCTGTCCCATATGAAGTAAAAAGGATAATTTCGTACAAATTCCATCAATTCAATAACTACATACTTATTCTATTTTTTATCAAGTAATCGTATTCCAGCCACTTCATCACAACATCATTATTCTTCCTAAACAGTATTCTTCAGCTACATTAACATAGAAAAATGATTTTAAGCTGTTTTAGACAAAAAAAATAGTATTTTTTAGGCTACACTGCACAGACTACAACTGACTAGGTAGGTATGGGAATTTCACACAAAACGTGTTACCTACCTTGCATGATACATTGCAGCTATTTAGACGGTAGATTCCGACATTGCGTGTTACGTTGTATGTTACGTTTATGCAGTCTGTGTGCAGTCTGTGTGCAGTCTGTGTGCAGTCTGCACCCGCCACTACGCGTATCTTCACGATGAGCTGTTTACACTAACACACATGTAGGTACCTACTCTACCGGCTACAACAGACCGACCAATCTCACTTTCAAGCCTAATTATAAACCCCCAGTGCATCGACCTGCGGAGTCTCCCTCCGCGTCTACCTAATGCTGATAAACAGCCATTTCATACTTAGTTACAAAGTACTAGGTAAGTACTGAGGACCTATATCGCAACGCAACGCAATTCACAAAATATATACTTACCTAGGTACTAGGTACCTAGGGGTTACATGATTATCCATCATTAAAATCGGTTCATGATCGGCGAAGAAGATGTAATAATATACCTACCTAGGTAGGTACACAAACAAATACGGATGAATAGAGAACTTCCTCCTTTTTGAAGTTGGTTAATAAAGAGGGGCTGGTCTGCGCGAGAATGATCGTGGATGATGATGATGGGCGCGCTGGTTGCAGGCAGGCGCTGGCTGCGGGCGAGCGCTCCGTCGCCGGCTCTGCGACGAGCCCTCTCCGCCGTCCGCGACGCCTGGCCCGAGCCCGAGCCCGAGCCCGAGCCCGAGCCCGAGCCCGCCTCGCTCGCACACCGTTGGTGAGTCAACTACCTATCTACCTCATTTTTAATAAAAAACGGGATTTGTGAGTTTGAATGTTTCCCGATATTTCGGCACAGTTGCATGTACCATGATCACGGGAGGAACTGAAGTCTTTGCGGGTTTTGAATGTTAGAGGCAGACAAATCGATCTACCCTCTTTCTCACTCTTTTATTGCGAAAAATACCACTTCCACCGGTTCCATTATCACATTCGAGTACATCTCGGCTCCGACACACAGCACTGACAGTATCCTGACACACAACTGGTATCATGTGTTTTAGATTTTTGCACAATCTCACCACAGGATTCCGGACTCCAGATAATTGAAAACCATCTTCTCTATTGAAAATCCTGTGTTCGGTAATCTCAATCGCCTCCTGAACCAATCTTGGTATGCTATGGCTTTCTGATAGATAGATAGATAAATCATTTATTTGTGACTACTTATTAATTAAATACATAACTTCGATGATTGGAATACTGATGTGATAAGTAGCCACAAATTGGGATGGGACTCAGCATAAAGCGCCGCAGACCTGGTGAAAGGTAAGTAGCGCGCTGATCTTCCGCCCTCTCCCAATATCAGTAGCAGATAGCTTCGATATAAACTTAAGAATAACTTACATACATTGACACATATTTAGTAAGTATAGTAGGTAGGTATAGTCTAATAATAAATAAATAATTATTATTTATTATTATTAAAAATAAGAAAATCCAGAATATCACAAGCAGTGAACTTCTTGGGTGAAGTTATGATGATGATGACAAAGATAGAGATAAAGAGAAATGAGAGAAGTGGGGGTTTCCACCATCAAACCGCTTGTGCAGAAAGAAGTAGTCGTTGAAACATGCGTTTGAAGGTAGGCTTGGAAACTGGTTTTGGAAGGGGTGGAGGTATATTATTCCAGCACTTAGTGGCTTGATAGCGGAAACTACCACGGAAAGCTGCAGTTCTATGATGCTTGATTACAAGAAGATATGCCGATGCTCTCATTGGATAAGGATTATGTGAAGATGACCACACAAATTTACTGTACAAATATCTAGGATTTTTTGACTTCATTAAATTATGAACGAAAGAAGCCAGATGAAGCTCCCGACGAGAGGAGATTCTGTTGAGATTACCTGTGGATTATGCAACTCGATCCAGTGATTTGAGCCAGAATTCAACATATGTTCTGCAATAGCTGATTTCTGTGTATCAACATTTTTAACCGGTCTGATGTGCTCCTTCACCCGACAAGCTATCGTACGTTTAACCGGCCTGATGTGCTCCTTCACCCGACAAGCTATCGTACGTTTAACCGGCCTGATGTGCTCCTTCACCCGACAAGCTATCGTACGTTTAACCGGCCTGATGTGCTCCTTCACCCGACAAGCTATCGTACGTTTAACCGGCCTGATGTGCTCCTTCACCCGACAAGCTATCGTACGTTTAACCGGCCTGATGTGCTTCTTCACCCGACAAGCTATCGTACGTTTAACCGGCCTGATGTGCTCCTTCACCCGACAAGCTATCGTACGTTTAACCGGCCTGATGTGCTCCTTCACCCGACAAGCTATCGTACGTTTAACCGGCCTGATGTGCTCCTTCACCCGACAAGCTATCGTACGTTTAACCGGCCTGATGTGCTCCTTCACCCGACAAGCTATCGTACGTTTAACCGGCCTGATGTGCTCCTTCACCCGACAAGCTATCGTACGTTTCGTTTGGCCTGTGTAGGAGCTCCCACAACTGCAATCAATTTTATACACTCCCGGTTTTTCTTGTGGAAAACTATCTTTGGGTGAGCGCAGGCAGTGTGTTATTTTCTTTAGCGGACTAAAAATAGTTTTTATGGATAACTTTTGCAGGACTTTCGTCCTCGCAATTTTATCCGTCACTCCTTTGATGTATGGCAAAAACGGCGGTTTACGTTCTACCAAGCACCTGTGGGGTTTCGGCCTTGGTCGAGATGCTAATATATGTGGTCTGTATCCATTCTTCCGCAGGACATGCTGGACATGAGCCAGCTCATTATGTAGGCTATTTGCATCACATATGCATCACATACCTATGTGATGCACGCACCACCTGCGCTCACCCAACGGTAGTTTTCCACTAGAAAAACCGGGAGTGTATAAAATTGATTGACAATACAAATACAAATATTTTATTTTGACAGAATCTCATTCTGTCTGTCATTTCAGGTTACTTACATAAAATAAGAGGTTGCTAAAGAGTGTTCCAATAATTCACAAAATACCTACCTACCTAGGCATAAACATTACCTGTCACTAAACTACGTAGGTATAAACATTACCTGTCACTGAACTACCTAGGCATAAACATTACCTGTCACTAAACTACGTAGGTATAAACATTACCTGTCACTGAACTACCTAGGCATAAACATTACCTGTCACTAAACTACGTAGGTATAAACATTACCTGTCACTGAACTACCTAGGCATAAACATTACCTGTCACTACACTACGTAGGTATAAACATTACCTGTCACTGAACTACCTAGGCATAAACATTACCTGTCACTAAACTACGTAGGTATAAACATTACCTGTCACTGAACTACCTAGGCATAAACATTACCTGTCACTAAACTACGTAGGTATAAACATTACCTGTCACTGAACTACCTAGGCATAAACATTACCTGTCACTAAACTACGTAGGTATAAACATTACCTGTCACTGAACTACCTAGGCATAAACATTACCTGTCACTAAACTACGTAGGTATAAACATTACCTGTCACTGAACTACCTAGGCATAAACATTACCTGTCACTAAACTACGTAGGCATAAACATTACCTGTCACTGAACTTACCTAGGCGTAAACATTACCTGTCATTGAACTACCTAGGCATAAACATTACCTGTCACTGAACTACCTAGGCGTAAACATTACCTGTCACTAAACTACGTAGGTATAAACATTACCTGTCACTGAACTACCTAGGCGTAAACATTACCTGTCACTAAACTACGTAGGCATAAACATTACCTGTCACTGAACTTACCTAGGCGTAAACATTACCTGTCACTGAACTACCTAGGCATAAACATTACCTGTCACTGAACTACCTAGGCGTAAACATTACCTGTCACTGAACTACCTAGGCATAAACATTACCTGTCACTGAACTACCTAGGCGTAAACATATTTATTTGACTGCACAAGATGTCATTGTTTACATGTCAGGTACCTAAACTCGTTTACTTCGTAGCGTAGGTATAAAAACACATTACCTAACTTCATTGATTTTCTTTCCATTTAAATAAATACACAATAAAATAAAATTATTCACTTTTACACTTAAAAAAACAAATAGTTTATTATACCTCGTGTGTTCATAAGTTTTGAGACGAACTTATTTAATTAATTTAAAAAGAAAGTAATTCATGCAACCTTTTTTAAACTTTTAAAATTTTAAATTTCGAATGTTTTGAATCAGAAAAAATATACATTTGAATATTTGTTTCATTCTCCGTGAAAATGGCGCCAAAAAAAGATTTGCGTGCGACTGTAATTTCACTGTTTCAAGCAGGAAAAAAACCAATGCAAGTTTTTAGTGAAATCCAAAGTTTGGGATGTAGTCGGAACTTTGTGTATTATACCATAAAGAGGTACAAGGAGACCGGCTCTTTAGAAGACCGTGGAAGATGTGGCCGCCCGCGGTCTGTAAGGACGCCCGCCAACATCAAAGTAATCAGAGAGCGAATTCGTCGCAACCCTTGCCGGACTCAAAAGAAATTAGCTCTGCAGACCAACATTTCGCGAATATCGGTGAACAGGATACTTAAATATGATCTTAAACTAAAGGCCTACAGTCGAAGGAAAGTGCATTATTTAAACGAGCGTCTTCGTAAATTGCGACTGGAACGATGTCGGAACCTATTGAAGAGACACGATCCAAAAAATATCCTGTTTACCGATGAAAAGATCTTCACGGTGGAAGAAAAGTTTAACCGGCAGAACAATAAGGTTTACGCCAGAAGTTCAAAGGACGTCCAGCCATCTGTACGCAATGTCCAGCGCACTCATCATCCAGCAAGTGTGATGGTTTGGTGGGGTGTTTCCTACGAGGGGGTCACTTCGCTTCATTTTTGCCAGCAAGGCGTCAAGGTGAAGGCACAAAATTACCAAACAGACATATTGGAAGCGTATCATTTAAACCATTAAATGATACGCTATTCGCTGGAAAATACTGGGTTTTCCAACAGGACTCTGCTCCCTCCCATAAAGCTAAGACTACCCAACGTTGGCTGGAGGCCAATTTGCCAGGCTTCATTCGGAGCGAAGATTGGCCCTCGTCAAGCCCTGACTTGAATCCTTTGGATTATTCTTTATGGACGGAATTGGAGCTGAGGGCATGCAGAAAGTCTCACCCAAACCTGGATTCTCTCAAGCGAGCCCTTATTAAAGAATCGAAACGGATTCCCATTGAAAAGATTCGTGCCGCCATAGATGAATGGCGCACGCGTTTGAAGGCCTGCATTGAATGCAAAGGCGGCCATTTTGAATGATTTATTTTTAAATACAAATCTAGATGTCAGTAGTTTTAATTTTAATATCCAATAAATGAATACTCAACTTAGCTCCAAAAATATTTTAGTTTTACTGTGTCTCAAGACTTATGAACACACGAGGTACTTAAATAAGTAAGTAGGTAGGTATTTGGTAATTTACATAACTAAGTGCCCAATTCAGTTATAGGATTACCTATAACTAATAACTAGGTAAGTGTTACCTAATATTGTAATAATAATACCTAATAAGTACATACTATCGTTTCACCAACTTCATCTCGGTCAGCCTCCCAACTCTCCCAAGTGGATTAACTTGGGGTTCCCTATCAGAATAGCGCACTCACTTGCCTCTCCCGGAATAGCACAAAGCAGAGTTCAATGTTAAATTATAAAATTACTTTTTACCAACTTTCCGTTAAATAAAGTCGGTTTTTTTTTTTCTTGAAAAAAATTACTTGTTGGCTAATAAATCGAGTATGAACGGGTTCTAGTCCCGAATCAAGCACTTTACTTTTCACTTCGATTGTGAGAAAATATTTTTGGCCTTTCTGCTCCATTTCCATATTCGGTATTAAGTACATGTTCATTTTCACTTGATGTCATTCTCAAATCAATAGTCACGTTCACCTTCACCTCAATTATTTGTCTTCATGTTTTTAAACATTCTCGAGATTTCGCGGCAACCAACTTTTTTATTGTTGACAAACCCACACCCACACTAACATGACTCATCCTCAGTAATCCACACAGCACACACGCAGTCACACATTCACACACGCATACAACGATACCAAAGAAACGCCAGTGCAGAGTGCAGCAATGTATGTAGATAGGTATGTAGATAGGTATGTAGATAGGTATGTAGGTAGGTATGTAGGTCGCGCTTTCAGTTGCCTTTACAAAAATAAATTCAAATAAAAAAATAGTTGGTACCTATTCTTTATTTTTATTTTTTTAAGAACTTTCGTTGCTGTGTTTTTATAAAGTACCAGCTTCTGCCCACGGCTTCGCCCGCGTGGTACCCGGATAAAAAGTAGCCTGTCTGTGTGTTATTCTGATGTAAAAGCTACATGACTGCAAAGTTTCATCAAAATCCGTTTAGTAGTTCTTGCGTGCAAGAGTAACGAACATCCATCCTCACAAACTAACGCGTTTATATATAATATTAATATTAGTAGGATAGGATTAGTAGGATCACATTAATATTAATTTTGTAAGCTGTAGCTGTAGTGTTGAAAAAGTAGGTACTTTAGTCTTTAGAGTCCATCTATTGTTTAGTTTTAATCTATTATCTGTGGTTTTAGACAATAATGAGACGTGTGAGGCATTAATATACCTATGTATATATTAAATAATATGTACTTCCGATCCAAGTACTTACCTGTTTTTTTTTTACCTACGCACAGCCCCTGTGTAGGTATATTATGCTCAGTAGGTACCTACTGCTTATGCTTAATGTAAATCAAATTTTCATATTTGTAAGTTCAAAGAACTCTTTCATACAAAGTTCATAGCTACTCGTATGCTCTAAAGGCTTTTTAATAGTTTTGGGTGTGCGTCGATAGATCATTCAGTCAGTCTGTCAGTCAGTCTGTCAGTCAGTCTGTCAGTCAGTCTGTCAGTGAGTCAGTCAGGACAAACTATTTTATGACAGGGTCCATGTACTCCCCTACAGCTGCTTTGATGTAACACCTAAGCTGATGTACATTTGAGCATGAATAAATGAATATGAATATAGATATACCTACCTACCTACTTTATCTTATGTAAAAACGCTCGTTATCGGTTTTTCTGCACGTTTTCTTCGATTTGCTCCGATTGCGAGCGACGCTTGGTACAGCTACCTACCTACCTACTTACTTACCCACACGCGACGCGAGCAATGTAACACCAGCATTGTTTCTTCCTCATAGTAGGTAGTATTACCTGGCTGGGGTGCTGGTAGGTACCTACCATACAGAAGGTACACGCAGAAACTACATGTGTTAGAGTAACTACCTACCTACCTACCTACCTACCTACTTACTTACCCACACGCGACGCGAGCAATGTAACACCAGCATTGTTTCTTCCTCATAGTAGGTAGTATTACCTGGCTGGGGTGCTGGTAGGTACCTACCATACAGAAGGTACACGCAGAAACTACATGTGTTAGAGTAACTACCTACCTACCTACCTACCTACCTACCTACCTACTTACCCACACGCGACGCGAGCAATGTAACACCAGCATTGTTTCTTCCTCATAGTAGGTAGTATTACCTGGCTGGGGTGCTGGTAGGTACCTACCATACAGAAGGTACACGCAGAAACTACATGTGTTAGAGTAACTACCTACCTACCTACCTACCTACCTACCTACCTACCTACCTACCTACCTACCTACCTACCTACCTACCTACCTACCTAGTGCACCTACGCAACGTAACTGCAGCAAAACTGTAATTGCGCTAATTGGAAGAGGTAGGTAGATTCCCACGCAGGGAATAGGTAGGTAGATTCCCACGCAGGGAATAGGAGTCCGTACCTTTTCCTTTAAATAAATGAAACCGAAACCTCAATTTGTGCCAACTTGTAAATAATAGAAAGGTATATACTCAAGGAAAATTATTAATACATTCATTCATTATTAATGTCTAGTTTACGGAAATAAATTATTAAGTAAAACAAATAACTAGAAGGTAAATATAATTGATGAAATACAACAAACACACTCATAAATACAATGTCACAGCAGTTTCTAAATCATAATAAGCCATTAAAATATATCTGAAAGTATTCATTAGCACTGTTGTTAACTTTTTGTAATATTAGTTTTTAGACTTTTTTTCCTATAGAGCGTGTTTCTAAGATATATATATATTTTTATACAGCGTGCCGCTACATTGACGACGTTAAATGAACACACGGATGGAGCTACTTATCAGTACCTTACCTTAAAAAAAAATAATCTAATAATTAAAGACCATAATTGAAATTTATAAATTTTCTAATAAACTAAATGATACTTAAAGAAACAAAGTTTTGTACCTCACACAAATTCACGAAACATAGTATGTACCTACCTAGGTAGGTGTCTGGCGCGGTAGGTAACAAAGACGAAACAAAATTAATTGATGGTCAGATTTCTGTGACGTCTCGCCATATCTTTCGCGATACATCCTAACAGCAAGAGCGACATTTTGATTGAATTCCCCATAAATAAGTATCATGTCAGCGTACTCGGCCGCAGTGGAATTGCCATGATAATTTGCCATCATAAAATAAGATAGGTATCACATCACAACAAAAAATAAGTAGGTACACAAACAAGCGTCCTTATCGCAGTTGGTAGAAAAATTATAAAAATAAATCAATGCGTCTTTATCGCTGTATGTACCTAGACTTCATTACTTAACAGCTTAGCACTAATAACACAAAACCTAATAAACACGTGTTTTCCTGAAACATGCAGAAAAAAATATGTTTTTACCAAAATTTAAGCGCGTGCGCAAATTATATGTGGCAAGGACAGCGGCCCGTGTTATACTGAACTAGAAATGAATGGAGAACATTTTGGCAACGTCGCATTTCTATTATTGTCCCTTTCTAACAATGCTTTCTTTGCTCTTCATACAATGTTATGATCCGTGACCCGACAGATGACCTCTGCGTTTATGTACAGGTTGCTCCGAGATTATATTATGGAAAACTGATTTATTGCATAAGCCCAACGTCCAAATGAAAAAAAATTTGTCCACAATCTGAAAACGCGAAACTGGATACCTAGTTTCAATTAATGTCGCAATGCCAGCGCCACGCTGTATACCTACCTATAGTTATCCTTGAACAATTTTTATCTTTCCAGTTGTGTGTCGAGTCGTATGCACGCACGAGACAGCGCCCTAGAGCGAGAGAACACAATCGAAGGAGACAGCGAGCGGGAGTCGGGGTGGAGCGCGATGGGAGGGGGAGCACTCCTCGAGCGAGCCCCGCGGGGGGGGGGACGCCTCGCCCGGCCTGCTGCGTCGCCGCTACTCCGTGCCCGAGACCATCATGAGGAAGTAAGCACGCTCTCCCAACCATCCGGTTCTCTCGCTCGTGTCTCGTGTCTCTTGGCGTGCGTCACCCGCCTCAGCCGATAACTTTTCCTTCACCTATTGCTCTTCCCACTTTCGACTTATTATTTCAGATACCGACTCGCCCAACAGATCTCCGATTCCGAGGAGATCGGCACCTTCACGAGCGGCCGCTCGGCGGCGTGCCCCTCCCCCCCGCGGTCGGCGGGGGAGTCCCCGCGCCACCTGCGCCGCGACCGCGAGCTGATGCGCAAGTCCGCGCTGCTGCGCCGCATGTGGGCCCGACCCTCCGCTCCGTCCCCCGCGTCCCCCGCCTGCCGCTGCGAGCTGGGGGGGTCACGCGACGAGCTGCTCTCTCTCTCCCCGCCTCTGCGCCGCGCGCCCTCCCCCTCCTCCACCTGCGCGGAGACGGCGTACGCGCTCAGCGAGCGCTCCGCCTCCGCCGAGCTGTCGCCGCAGCGGGCCCCCGCCGCCCCCGCCGCCCCCCTCGATCGCTCCTACGATAGCTCCGACACGTTCTCCGACTCCATGTCGACCGCGAAGGAGACGCCCGGTTCGTCGGAGCTCGCGCGCGTCGCCTTCGAGTCGTCCAGCGAGCGCGAGCGCGAGCGGCCCCCCGCCGGGCGAGAGAGCGCGAGCGGAGCGGAGCCGAGCCGCGAGGGCGAGGACCGCAACGGCAACGCGCTCGCTTCGGAGCGCCTCGTCTGCGACGGGCGGGGCGCCGCGCCCTACGAGGTCCTCGAGATCGTCGTGTCGGAGTCCGCGAGCTCGACGCCGCCGGAGAAGCGGCCCCCGCGCCCCGCGCCCCCCGCGCCCCCCGCCTACAGGAACGTGAACATCGACGAGTACGTCTCCCGCGTGCTGATGGAGAGCCTCGACTCGCTGACGGACCGGCTGGAGGGGATGAACGCGGCCGTGCCCGCCGCCCGCAAGCTCAGCGTCGTCGAGAAGGAGATCAAGGTGCGGCTGCAGAACGCGGCCGTCAACACGATAGTGCACCTCAGCCCCACCTCCAACCATCAGATCATATTCGGCAACGAGGAGCTGTACGAGCGGCGAGCGCCCTCCCTCCGCGCCATCAGCCCCCCCGAGTCGCGCGACGAATGCAACAACCCCCGCACCGGCAGCCGCAGCCCCCGACACAGCAACGATGCGTCGCGCTCCGCCTCACCCGCGCCCGCGCCGCGCGCCGACGCCTTCGACGTCATCATCCAGCACGACAGCGTGAACCGCGCCGTCTTGCATCAGATCCAGAAGCTGTTCCGCGGCGAGCTCCTCCACGAGGACTCCGAGAGCGGTCTCCGCGAAGAGATATCCAACGTGGACGTGTTTCTGTCGGGAGCCGGCGCCGACACCATTTCCGTAAGCACGCGCGGCGCCGACGCCGGCACCGACTACCCGCCGGGCCCCGGCCCCGGCTCCGGCTCAGGCTCCGAGCTCGGCGTCGGCGCCGGCAGCTGCTATCGCGAGCTAGCGCGCGCCGCCCTCGTGCCGCGCCGTTCCGCGCTGCCGCATTCCGCCTCCATGGAGGTGAACACCTCCGAGGAGGAGGAGGAGGAGGAGGAGGAGGAGCCTGACCCGCTCGGTTCGGACGCCGCCAGCCTCGTGGACAGCCTCGACGACCCCGCCTCACCGCGCGCTCCTCTCCGGCGCTGCGCCCCCCGCCCGGCGCTCCGCCCGCTGCCTGAGCGTGCGCCCCTCACGCGGCCTCTCTCCCAGCCCGGGGAGGCGTTCTTCGTGCGGATCCGCGACGACGCGACGCCGGAGGGCGCGCGCGTCTCCGAGTACATGCCGGAGCGGATCCGGCAGAAGCTGGTCCGGCGCCATCGCCGGCGCGAGCTGCGGGCCGAGTGCGCGCGCCGCGGCAAGGTGCGCCGCCTCAAGGAGGAGCTGCAAGCTGCGCGCGTGCCACCCGTCCGCGCCCGCGCCCAGCGCCTCGACGACGCAGCCTCGCACGAGAATCTCGACCGAAGGAACGGTCGCAGGGATCCGGAGAGCTCCCGAGACCGGGAGCGTACTCGGGGCGGAGCGCAGGATGCGCGGCGTCGCCGCCCCGACGGCGACGAGAGGAGCCGCAGCCGCAGATCGGAGAAGCATCAGATCCGCGGGAAACCGGCCGCGCGGCCCGCGCTGGCGACGGTGGAGCGCCCCCCGCACCGGATCTACCAGAAATCCGAGATCCGCGAGGGCGACGAATGCATCGAGATCTTGGAGATCCTCGAGTACTCGCGCTCCTCGGCCGACAGCTCCCCGCCCGAAGAGAGCGGCGCGCGACTTCCCCAGCGGCGCTCGCGCATCCCCGTGCCCGTGCCCGGCCCCGGACCCGCTCCGGAGCCGCCGCGGCACATGCGCCTCACGGGCGGCGATGCGCCCCTCGCGCGCCTGCTGCTGCGTGCGTTCGCCCCCGCGTCCCGGCCCCCTCCTCCGCCCCCGGAGCCACGCGCGCGCGCCAACTCGCTGCGCTTCAAGCGCGTCTTCGACATGATCCCGGAAGAGCGCCCCAGCCTCAGCGTAGACTCGTCCGCGGACGCCGAGGAGGTGGAGAGTGCGCAGGGGGGGTCCGCGCCCCGCTCCCCGCCCGCTGAGGCCCCGCGCCGAGTGTCGACGCGCAGCGCGGGCACCTCCCCGCCGGGCGAGACGCGGCGCGTGCGCAGTCAGACCACGATGACGTCACCGACCACCAAGTCGGCAGCGACCAGCCCGTGGCGCCCCCCGCTGACCGCGCCGCCCCCGCCGCCCCCGCCTCCGCCGCCGCGCCCCCCTCCGCCCCGGGAAGGTATCGTGTGCGCACTCCGTACGACGCTGCATCGCACCGCTTCCCTCGTCGTAGAGTAGACGATCGGTCACCCCCTGCCGCCCCCCACCCCCCTCGCCCCCCGGCGACGCGGCAACGCGGGGGGACGCACCTCTCTCACGCACGACACGCGCCATCGCTCTTAGATTAGACCGAAGTCGTCGAACAACGCACGCTCCGCACGAAACAATAAGTCACTTAGTACTTATATTGAGTTAGGTACGGTTTCCTAATCTCATTTTGTACGAAGCACGATATGTTTTTAATAAATTTTATGTATGAACACGGTCGTTTCATTTCACTCCTAAGGCTCCAGGGAAGGATGCGATCCGGAGAGGGCGCGGGCGGCGGCGGTGCGGCGCTCCGGGCACACGCAGTACGACGGGGAGAGAAGGCAGGCGCGGGGAGAGTGCGGCGGGGGCGGGGGCGGGGGCGCGGGCGCGGGCGCGGGAAGCGCGGAGTCGAGCGGTGAGTCGGGCGGCTCGCTGCTGTGCTCGCTGGCGCCGCGCTGGCTGTCGGCGCGTCGCCGCCGCCGCGCTCGCCGCTCCCCTCCCCCTTCGCCCTCCGCCTCGCCCTCGCCCCCTGCGGGCGCAGGCGCGGGCGCGGGCGCGGGCGGCTGGTCCGTGACGGTGGCGGGCTCGTGCCGCGCCGCGCTGCCGGCCGACGTGGAGATGCGGCTGCGGTTCCCGCGCCCCGCGCCCGCCCCCTCCTCCCGCCCCTCGCCCCACCCGCACGGACACTCGCGCGCCTCCACCGACCAGGTGCGTAGCTTAACATCGAGCTCGTCGCGTAGATAGCTGACCGGCTTTAACGAACTATAACTTCGCGCTGTGATTGTGATCGTAGGAGTGCAGATGTGCGGCGTGCTGCCCCCCGCGCCCCGCGCTGCCCCCCGCGCGCCTCGACCGCCCCGACCGCCCCGACCGCCCCGACCGCCTCGCACTCGCCATGAAGAAGGAAGCTCAAGGTGAACTCGTCGAAATGTATTTATAATTAGTTTTATTTATTTGATGAGTTTAGGTCAAGATAGGTAAGATAGGTGAGTGAATGTAACGTTGCTTAATTAATTGTTCGATCAGCAGACTGTTCGATTGTTGCGACGAAGAGTATGCGCATGTCGTCAGCGCGTGCGCCGGCGCAGCTGCCGGGCCTGCCGGAGACGCCGCGCTCCAACCTCACGCACTCCGTGAAGGTACGCACCTGCATCATATCTGACACTTCATTCCATCCCTCCACTTTTCTTCACTCCGCTTAACGCAGTTCCCACTTCACCCGTTCTACTTCCTTCCATCCTCTTCTCCCCTACACCTCACTCCTTTTAAACACAAGTTACCAAAAGAGGTTGTATAGTTATCTTGGATCTATAAATCTAGATTTACTTGACTTGATGCTGTGACTTATGAAGTTATGATCAATAAATAAATACCTTTAAGAACATCGAACTCCCCTCTACATATAAAACTACTCCACTCTGCACCATTTCGCTTCCCTCCATACCATTCGACTTCTTTCCACCCACCTCACTCCACTTATACTCTTCATAAAAATACGGTCGGTCAGTCGGAGCGGTACGGTGCGGTACGATGCGGTACGGTGCGGTACGGTGCGGTACGGTGCGGTACGATGCGGTACGGTGCGGTACGATGCGGTACGGTGCGGTACGATGCGGTACGATGACGTACGGTGCGGTACGGTGCGGTACGATGCCGTACGATGCGGTACGGTGCGGTACGATGCGGTACGATGACGTACGGTGCGGTACGGTGCGGTACGATGCGGTACGGTGCGGTACGATGCGGTACGATGCGGTACGGTGCGGTCAGATCGGCGGCGGCGCTGGATGGAGGTGCTTAGCTTACATCCGCAGGCGGTTGTTTCAGATGCGGCGCGCGTGCTCCCTGCACTGCTGGTTGCCGGACCCCCGCCCCCGCGCCCCCGGCCCTGCCCCCGCCCCCGCCCCCGCTCCCGCTCCCGCTCCCGACCTCAGCCCCAACGACCCACACGCGTACATCAGGTAGGTATTTCACGTATCTACACTACACTACAGGTACCTATAGTTTGATGACCGAAACCGCTATACCGCGCCTTGGAAATACGCGACGAGAAGGGCGGAAGGAGGGACGGAAAGAGATAGAATGACTCGCTCTGCCCTCTCTTACGTATAAAGCAAGAAATAAATTCTAGAATGAAATACCTACACAGGGTTCGTTGGACGCACAGAGTTTTCACAAATAACTTTCTTCCAAATAATGTTCAATGTCATAAAAGAATAACTAGTCTACTTGTGGTCTACAACCCCGTTATAACCTATATATACCTACTTTACTTTGACAAGCCTCCAGCAGGCAGAATCTCCTAAAGTAACTCCTTTTGTAACTCGTTTTTTTCTGTTTCGTATACATACATGTTCGGGGTCGGGTGTATCCATGTATGTGATTGATTATTTATTTATTTCAGGGCAAATAACGGTCTCTCCGTGCTCGGCTGCGCCATCATCCCGGAGTTGAAGCCGCGCGTGCCCACCATGAGCGAGCGCGACTTGACGCGCGTCTACACTCCACGACACTACCTGCGCTCCTAGCGACGCTACCTGCGCTCCTAGCGACGCTACCTGCGCTCCTAGCGACGCTACCTGCGCTCCTAGCGACGCTACCTGCGCTCCTAGCGACGCTACCTGCGCTCCTAGCGACGCTACCTGCGCTCCTAGCGACGCTACCTGCGCTCCTAGCGACGCTACCTGCGCTCCTAGCGACGCTACCTGCGCTCCTAGCGACGCTACCTGCGCTCCTAGCGACGCTACCTGCGCTCCTAGCGACGCTACCTGCGCTCCTAGCGACGCTACCTGCGCTCCTAGCGACGCCACCTGCGCTCCTAGCGACGCCACCTGCGCTCCTAGCGACGCCACCTGCGCTCCTAGCGACGCCACCTGCGCTCCTAGCGACGCCACCTGCGCTCCTAGCGACGCCACCTGCGCTCCTAGCGACGCCACCTGCGCTCCTAGCGACGCCACCTGCGCTCCTAGCGACGCCACCTGCGCTCCTAGCGACGCCACCTGCGCTCCTAGCGACGCCACCTGCGCTCCTAGCGACGCCACCTGCGCTCCTAGCGACGCCACCTGCGCTCCTAGCGACGCCACCTGCGCTCCTAGCGACGCCACCTGCGCTCCTAGCGACGCCACCTGCGCTCCTAGCGACGCCACCTGCGCTCCTAGCGACGCCACCTGCGCTCCTAGCGACGCCACCTGCGCTCCTAGCGACGCCACCTGCGCTCCTAGCGACGCCACCTGCGCTCCTAGCGACGCCACCTGCGCTCCTAGCGACGCCACCTGCGCTCCTAGCGACGCCACCTGCGCTCCTAGCGACGCCACCTGCGCTCCTAGCGACGCCACCTGCGCTCCTAGCGACGCTACCTGCGCTCCTAGCTATAAATCAGAGCGTTTGTTAATATTATTTAATGGTCTGTTATGTTTGAATTTGGTGATAAAAGTTTAGTAGAGATGTCTAGGTGTAGTTTTTTCTTATATTTATAACTAGCTGTACCCGCGACTTCGTTCGCGATTGCCATCCCTGCAGACGAATTATTCGCATTTGACCTCAGTTTGTCTCATATAAAGCAACGCTGTAGTCTGCGCTGAAGCATTCTTATCAAGAAAGAAGCTTTTTACTCAAAACTCCCAGGTTGTATTTATCAAAAGACACAAATGAAACCATGTGAAAACAATAAATGTATTGAGTATTGAAATAAATATGTATATTGAAGCAAAGTGTTTTGGTCCGTTTGATCTATTAAACGGTGTCTTTTCGCCGAGGTTTTCCTCGTTTGGTGGTGTAAAGAAAGATAAATATAAAAGAGAAAGATAGTTATTTTTAATTTGAGATTAAACCAAATTCTTTGTAACTTAACTAATACAGTGAGTAACTTATAAACCATAGACATTAACTAAACACTTACAAAGATCGCTCTGGTCTTAACCTTTTTATGAATGACTACAGGTTATTATTATGAATATGGGGATATTAGATTGTGCAGTTCGATTGCCCACGTTATTTTGCTTACTCTTTCGAATAAAAAACAAAAGAAAGATGGCCCACAAAAAATGTTTCGTCTAGTCGTAATTCCATAAGATGAATTATGAGTTTTACGGGAAAAACAGCAATACCTCAGGAATAAACATTTTATGGGACCACCTCGGGATTGTCAATACAACAACTAAATAATCATCAGTATCGGTTAACAATCGGCGAAGATATCAGGTAACGAACACACGATAAAAAAAAACTACAGCCGAATGAAAACCTTCCCCTTTTTTTAAGTCGGTCAAAAACTACAAAAGGAATTGGCTTGATTAAATGGTGACTCGAGGGTGGTGTTACCTACATAAGCCTATATATAAAGGTCGCTCCCAATAAATCCAAAAGGCACTTTAACTTATCAACGAATATGCAGTAAGATACCAACCGGGCTTATTTTATAATGTATCCTTTCTTATTGATTTACCGAAACACATCGATAGCGCTTTCTAGAAATGGTTTAAATTTAGCAGCGACATCTAGTTTGATTATTACACACTACTTTACCTCTAAAGCTGGTTATGAAAGGAATGAATCACGCCAGCCGTAATTATGAGCCGTACGTTGAAAGGTTCCTGTACATTATTTGGAATATCGGTTTAAATATTGGTTTCAAGTTATTAGCACCTAATATTGAGGCTTGTGATGTCTGTAATTTCTGAACTACATAACCGATGACCTACAAATACGAGTATTTACGGTACAATCTTTCAATTACCTCCTTTTTAACAAAAAAAAATGAATGAAATCTGAATACGCGTTAATGAATTACAACTAAGTACAGATTTTGAATTTGATCCCCTCTCCCAAGGGAACCGTGCTGAATTTCGGGATAAAAAGTATCCTATGTCCTGCCCCGTAGTAGAACCTTAAATCATACCAAGTTGCATTCGAATTCATTTCATTAATCTTTGTAACGAGTGGTATTTATTCAAAGTCAAAGTCAAAGTCAAAATTCATTTATTCAATAAAATCACAAGGACCACTTTGAAACGTCGGTTTTTATCTAGGTGCCTGTTCCTCCGCGACCAAGCCAGGAAAGAAAGGCAAGAAAACAAGGCTGGTTATTCTTTTTAATGATCCTTTTACAAAACAATAGGTTCGAGTTGGAGCATTTTCAATCCCAAGAGTTTTTGTCATCTAAATAATCAGATATTTTATAGTATGCCTTTTTATAAAGCTTTTGTTTAATTACGTTTTTAAATTTGTTAATTGATAATTTTTGTATATCTCTTGGGAGTTTGTTATAAAAGCGTACACCGTGCCCTTTAAACGATTTACCAACTTTATGGAGTGTACAAGTGGCAACAGCGAGTTTATCTTTATTTCTAGTATTAACATTGTGATTATCGCTTTTTTTCTTAAACAAATTAATATTTTTGTGAACATACATCAGATTTTCATAAATGTATTGACAATGGAATGTCATTATATTTATTTCTTTAAACTTTTCGCGAAGTGATTCTCTGGGGCCCATATTATAAATTGCTCGAACAGCCCTCTTCTGCAGCACAAAAATGGTATTGATATCAGCAGCACTCCCCCACAGCAGTATACCGTACGACATAATGCTGTGGAAGTAGCTGAAGTAAACTAGTCTAGCTGTGTCAACGTCTGTATAAAGACGGATCTTTTTGACTGCATATGCCGCAGAACTAAGTCTCTTCGATAACCCATCAATATGAGGACCCCATTGAAGCTTATTATCTAGGGTGATACCTAAGAATACGGTGGTGTCCACAAGAGCCAACTGTTCATCTTTGATTTTGATATTTGCTTTAACTTGTGTAACATTGGGTAGTATAAATCTAATACACTTTGTTTTATTTTCATTAAGTAGGAGATTGTTAACGTTGAACCATTTTACAACCTTAGAGATTGCATTGTTTACATTGTCAAAATTGGTTTGTCGTCGCTTTAATTTAAATAAAAGTGACGTGTCATCTGCAAACAATACAACCTCATGATCGTCCCTTACAAGGTGGGGTAGATCATTAATGTATACTAAGAACAAAAATGGACCAAGAATTGATCCCTGCGGTACACCGATAGTAACCAGAGACCCCGGAGACCGTTTTCCATTCACGTCAACTCTTTGTACTCTGTCACTTAAATAGGAAGTGAGAAAGTCTAGAGCAACGCCCCTAATACCATAATGGTGTAGTTTCCTGATCAATGTGTCATGGTCTACGCAATCAAATGCCTTTGACAAATCACAAAAAACGCCTAAAGCGTCATGAGATTCCTCCCAGGCATCAAATATGTGCGATATTAACTCAATACCAGCATCAGTGGTTGAGCGACCCTTACTAAATCCGAATTGCTTATTATGCAGTAAATTATTTAATTTAAAATGTCTATGCAATTGATTTAAAATCAGTTTTTCAAAAATTTTACTAAATGTAGGAAGTACTGATATAGGTCTAAAATTACTAGGGTCAGAACATGTACCCGATTTGAAAAGTGGAGTTATTTTACTGTGTTTCATTAAATCAGGGAACACACCACAGTCAATACACTCGTTGAATATTAAAGCTAGTTCGGGCGCAATAATGCCAATCAATGATTTCACAACGCAAACAGAGATGCCCCAGAGGTCCGTGGTTTTTTTAACATTTATGAGTTTGAAAGCTTTTATGATGTCATCACTATTTACATGATCAAATTTGAATTGTATTTTACATTCTGTTAAGTTTTCTTTTAACAATGACTCTGCTTCTATGGGAGAGGAGTTTAAGGATTTTGTGGTAGAGACTGGAATGTCGGTAAAAAAGTTTTCGAACGCATTAGCTACATCACTATCCTGATTGACGGTGGCATTGTCAATTTTCAAATTAAACTTATTGTTCTTAGTTGTGACTCTTCCAGTCTCACTGTTGATTACTTTCCAAGTGGCTTTTACTTTATCTTGGCTATTTTTAATTTTTGAACTCAAATGACGAGCTTTTGCTTCACGACAAAAATTTTTAAAAATTTTAGAATACTTTTTGACTTGTTCTTTAAACTCCTCATTAAAATTATATTGTTTTTCAGCATAAAGATCATACAATTTCTTCCTGCTTTTATGTATTCCCGCTGTTGCCCAGTCACTGAACTTTTTACCGTCAGAGACCATGATCGATTTCGATGTAAAAATTGAATTGAACACATCACTAAATTTCTTAAAAAATGTGTTGTATAAATTATTTGGATTAAAATTACCATATAAACATGGAAATACAGAAGTTAAATTCAATTTTAGTTTGTCCAATCGATCTTTGGTCATAGGTATACAAGTAATATTTCTTTTTTCAATTTTTTTTGTTTGAACCTCTATTTTAATTATTTGTCCAAGATGATCCGACTTAATATTACTAATTAAACTCTTATTTAAAATTTTAATGTTGGCAAAGATATTGTCTATACATGTGGCCGAAGTATCGGTTATTCGAGTAGGCTCCATAAATTGAGGTTTTAAATCAAATGATTGAAATAAACTAATTATTCTAGTATTTAAGGAGTTAATTTCTAGTAAATTAACATTAAAATCTCCGCACGTAATAATATATTTATTTGATTTAGATAATTTAAACAACATTTCTTCCATAACTTTTTCAAAAATGTCAAATGAGGCAGATGGTGGGCTGTAAACGCTTATAACTATGAATTGCTCCAACTCTATGCAAGCAACTTCAATGTGTCTTTCTACAGAGAGGTGGACTATATCTAAACGTTCTCTAAATTTTATCTGTTTATTAAGTAGGATTAATGAGCCACCACGTATAGCATGTAATCTGCAGAAAGAACTACCAACTTGGTGATTACTGAAACTGAACATGACCTCATGGCTTCGCAGCCAATGTTCTGTAATGCAAATAATGTCAATGTCATTTGAGTTCATGTACAGTTCTAGTTCTAATTCTTTACAACGAATTCCTTCAATATTTTGGTGCATCAAGTTGGTATATTTCACATTTTTATTATTTAACAACTGTTTGTTTTGTTTATTTTTTAAAAAAATATTATTTGACTTTTTAGTGCTAGAGATTTCCTCTATTGTCGTGTCTGGTAATTTAAATGACATGGAATAATTTCCAATGTCTGGTTTTCAATTTTAGGACAATGCTCAAAAAAAGCATTTTGGTTAGCCAAGTTTTTGGCTGTTATACTAAAATAATAAGATAGCGAAACAGCTATCTGTCGTTTGTAAAAGTTAGAAAGGTAGTATCTACCTTTGGTCAAATAATATGTTTTACTAACAACACTGTTAGAATCAATTAAATGAATTAATTTATTATTGCATGATATTGTATGCATTATTCCTGAGACCCCACTACCTTACCTACAGTAGCTAACTTTAGTGTACATTGAAACCAGCAAGTAGGTACTTGCCATTTATTCACCTAACTTAAGTACCTAATGAGACTATTATTGACTGTCAAATAAGTAGGAAGGTAATTGATGAAATATAATTGTCGATAAATGATTAGTACGCTACAACGCTTTGTAGGATTCAGATCGAATAAAACACAAATTTTGCATACCTACCTGCCTACTATTGTTATTTATCTCCTAATGATTACGTCCATCGTTATGTTCCACGGATCCTCGCGAGCATATCACCACCTGCCGAATCTCTCATCACATCACGTTATGTTCCACGGATCCTCGCGAGCATATCACCACCTGCCGAATCTCTCATCACATCACGCATACCCATACCACAGATATTACAACACCCATAGCACGGGCACGGGCTCTCATCTCTAACTCAAAAAGATTAGTTCGAATAAATCTCAATAGATGGTGTTACAGGTATCGCTTTGTTATTGAAGTTTGAGAATATACATAACTCAGAAAATAACAAAATTAGGTCCTAAAACATAAAATAAATGGTATGTTCATATTTAAAAAAATCTATTTTGTATTATAAAACGATACGAAACGCACTTTAGAAATAAGATTTTCCAGTCGTATTCTCATACTATCCGTCAGGCGCGGTCGCCGCTCCGACGCGCGGCCGAATTCATACTATCCGTCAGGCGCGGTCGCCGCTCCGACGCGCGGCCGAATTCATACTATCCGTCAGGCGCGGTCGCCGCTCCGACGCGCGGCCGAATTCATACTATCCGTCAGGCGCGGTCGCCGCTCCGACGCGCGGCCGAATTCATACTATCCGTCAGGCGCGGTCGCCGCTCCGACGCGCGGCCGAATTCATACTATCCGTCAGGCGCGGTCGCCGCTCCGACGCGCGGCCGAATTCATACTATCCGTCAGGCGCGGTCGCCGCTCCGACGCGCGGCCGAATTCATACTATCCGTCAGGCGCGGTCGCCGCTCCGACGCGCGGCCGAATTCATACTATCCGTCAGGCGCGGTCGCCGCTCCGACGCGCGGCCGAATTCATACTATCCGTCAGGCGCGGTCGCCGCTCCGACGCGCGGCCGAATTCATACTATCCGTCAGGCGCGGTCGCCGCTCCGACGCGCGGCCGAATTCATACTATCCGTCAGGCGCGGTCGCCGCTCCGACGCGCGGCCGAATTCATACTATCCGTCAGGCGCGGTCGCCGCTCCGACGCGCGGCCGAATTCATACTATCCGTCAGGCGCGGTCGCCGCTCCGACGCGCGGCCGAATTCATACTATCCGTCAGGCGCGGTCGCCGCTCCGACGCGCGGCCGAATTCATACTATCCGTCAGGCGCGGTCGCCGCTCCGACGCGCGGCCGAATTCATACTATCCGTCAGGCGCGGTCGCCGCTCCGACGCGCGGCCGAATTCATACTATCCGTCAGGCGCGGTCGCCGCTCCGACGCGCGGCCGAATTCATACTATCCGTCAGGCGCGGTCGCCGCTCCGACGCGCGGCCGAATTCATACTATCCGTCAGGCGCGGTCGCCGCTCCGACGCGCGGCCGAATTCATACTATCCGTCAGGCGCGGTCGCCGCTCCGACGCGCGGCCGAATTCATACTATCCGTCAGGCGCGGTCGCCGCTCCGACGCGCGGCCGAATTCATACTATCCGTCAGGCGCGGTCGCCGCTCCGACGCGCGGCCGAATTCATACTATCCGTCAGGCGCGGTCGCCGCTCCGACGCGCGGCCGAATTCATACTATCCGTCAGGCGCGGTCGCCGCTCCGACGCGCGGCCGAATTCATACTATCCGTCAGGCGCGGTCGCCGCTCCGACGCGCGGCCGAATTCATACTATCCGTCAGGCGCGGTCGCCGCTCCGACGCGCGGCCGAATTCATTCTGGTTCAGAGATACAATGAATAAAATAAATAAGGATTTCCTATTATGGGTTCAAGGGGCGGATGGGACCTCTGTATCTTCGAGTGAAGCGACTAATATAATAATGATCGAACTTCACTTCAAGAAGTTCGTTTGATCTTATATTATATATCGTCGCGTTCATTCTTCAGGCAGAGATTAACGGTATGCAGGTTGAAAAGTGCTCGTATTAATAAGGAAGGCTCACTGACCTTGCAAAGTCACGCAATCCTCTAGGGTCCTTGGGCTGATAAGGCACTGCACCAGATAAGTCTTGTATGATATATCTAAGAATTGTGGAATTGAGCAAGTCCAAAAATGGCGGTTTCGCCAGCGATGCAACTCCTTCGACCGGGGGCCGGAGGAAACCTTATCCAATAATATCACCATCATCCGCGACGCGCACTGGAAGAGATGGCCTCTACTCCGTCTACTGTTAGAAGATCTATACAGCGACGTCCTTATGCGATGCGACCGCGGCGAGCGTCACCAACGTAATGTCAATCCACAGACTGCACACACAAGGCAGTGCGCGCGAAACTACAAACTTCACGTAGCCCGACATTCGGTTACGCAAAATTACAAAGGACAGTAAACCAACCCTTGGCTTACCGATAGATATTTAACTATGCAACGTCAAATATTTAAATAATAATAAAATCACGTGAAAACATGCTTTTGGCGTAACCGGTCATCTTAATCAGCGACAGGGTTTGCACGCGATGAGCGAAGGTACGCAAAGCTAACAAAATTAGTTTTTTTTTAATTCGTTTTACTAGACTGAGAATATTGTTTGGGTACCATTCTGATATAAAATCTAGTAAAGTTGTGGGGTTCCAAGTGGTGGTGTGTTTTGGATGGGAAGGTTTATGCCTGTATATACCTTTAAGCAAGCGTTCGATGCGCTCGTCTGAGCCCACATTATTTACGAGAAATAATGATAAGGCAGAAGATGGCTATTAATTGTCCCATATGATGCCCCTTTATTGAACAGGTCTACTAAAAAGGTTATTACAGATGATATCGGGGCTTCGAACGTATTCACGCTATTTTCTAGACAAAATTCCCACCATAATTTATAAGTAACCGAATATTGTTTAACGGTGTTTTCTGAGATGGACTCTAACATTAAGTCTAGTGCTACATCGGGGGTGTTCAGTCTTGTGGATGCCGCCCTGAGGGCCCTCCGGGTAAGGAAAAATTGTTCAAAAAAGAACAATTTCTGAGACGAGCATCCTTTGAGCAGTGGGAACCAAGCTTGTCCGGACCAGTAAGGGAAGACTAAGATTCCAATGGCTCTGTCGTTAATTATTTTTCGTAGGCATTTTAGGATCAGAGCAAACGGTGGAAACGCGTAGAAAAACACTGCGTTCCAACTAACGGTAAAGGCGTCAACTATGAACGCATCGGGATCCGGTTTCCACGTTAAACCTACATATACTGGACGCATTTTGCATTGGTACGAGAAGCGAAGAGGTCGATTTCTGGTAAGCCTAGGGTGCGAACTATCCTTTGGTAGGCCCAGTCCGATAGTTCCCACTCTATGTCGACATTGGTCTTTCGCGATTTTTCGTCAGCTTCAATATTATCATGAGTATCTATGTATGACGCGAATATGTGGATATTTCGCTTCTCGTACCATAGCCAGATTAATTTTACCAAATCATTTAAATGTGGAAACCGAATTCCCCCCATGCGGTTGATGTTCAAACCAAGAAAAATGGCCAATAATTCTAAGTAGTTAATATGGAAACATAATTTGTTGGTTTTCCATCCTCCACTGGCTCGGTTTTTCATTACAAGCGGCGCCCCAACCAGTTCTCGACGCGTCGGTATACCGGCGCCCATTTAATCTATATCTGTAACCTTACTCAAAAAATATAGTTATTCAAAAATTTTTTTTTTTTGTAATTAATAATAACACGAAACATGAACGATATTTCGAGCACCGATAGTAGTGGCTATTCGCTTGGCGGCTCAGCACAACGGACGCGGCGGCGCCTCGTCGGCAATTCATCCGTCAGTCCACGTGGGGTTTGACCAGTCGCGTGTCACCGCAGACCGATAACATGTGTTTACGCAGTTAGGTAAACCACGCCCCTTTTGTGTGATCGCTCGCACGTCAGTTTCATCAGTTGCCTCATTCGAGTCAGTTAAAAAACTTTAACGATTTACTTTTGTTTTAGATTTTTTCAATTTGAAGTTCTTGCACATGGTGCGCCTCTACGCTGCAGCTGGTCATAATTTGAGTGAAGTTAATATCTTGGCTCGCCAGGAGTCCGAACTTGACTCCACTTGACTTTTTTTTGTGGTCGGAAGATACACGACATGTTTATACGGAGGAAGCACGTACTCGCAAACAAAACAAAATTGAACAAGCTTTTGAGGAACTGAAAAGTGATAGTTAAAAAAAGTGATAGAGACACGTTACCTAAAATCAGTTGTGCATCGAAAGAGGTGGTCGTCATTTTGAACAATTATTAAAGTACAGGTGAACTAGAATGTGTACAGGGACACAATCTGTAAGTAAATTTATAATCATGTTGATTTTAATTATATTTCGTAGCTTTTGATTTTTGAAGGAAAAATTGGATTCACTGATTTCTAAAAATAGGTAGAAACTAGGTAGGCAGGATAAATTATTTTTAAGTACCTCATAAAAAACGAGGGCACCGGCTTTTAAACTGAACAAAAAATATCAGTGTATATTACCAATCAAAATGATTGACAGGTCTCAACGGGTTGTCATGTTTTCTTTTCACCAATGTAGATCAGGTAAGATAACGTCAGAATGTTGATTTTTGCTTCGAGAGTCCTTATACTTTTGAAGAGCAACTTTTTTTTTTTAAGTTTCTGACGTTCAAGAGTTTTGGTATCTATATACGAAAACTCCACCCACCACCCATATCTTACTGCTGGGCAAGCAAAAGAAGAATGCCTATTAACTGTGAATGTTCTCTGAGGCTACATTTGGGCAGCCGATAAAACTTTTTGACAAACTGCGTGATGATTATTCTTTTGACGTTAGCACTAACCTATGTCACTAATGAAATGGCGGTGGTATTCAATAAAAAATCAAGGAATAGACAATTTTGTCGCGGTTCAGTGTCGTTTTGTCATAATTATAGTCATTAAATGCTTAGTCAGCATTTGGGCAAAGTTATTGTTTTATACAATGTCATTTTTTGAACAATGTCGACAAAACAATAACTTTGCCGTGGCATTAATGCATAAGATATCATCGAGGTAAATAACTGACTGTTAACCTTGTTGTCGTAAGTAGTTAAAAACCTCTTTCATCAATCTTGTAAAGACCCAAGGGGCAACAAACAAACCATAGGAAAGGGCGGTAAATTCCAAGTATTTTCCGTTAAAGCAAAGCGTTAGTATTTACGTTCGTTTTAGTTTCATTTTAATTAGTTTATAGAAAATCAATAGAAAGTAACCCCTCCCGCTCCTCGTCAACGCCCGCTCTACGCGTCACAGGCGGTTAGCGTGTTTTACTGATATATAAATATCCTTGATAAGTAAACTATTTAGAAAGAAGAAGAAGAAGAAGAAGAAGAAGAAGAAGAAGAAGAAGAAGAAGAAGAAGAAGAAGAAGAAGAAGAAGAAGAA